>OY804596.1:21023571-21642245 GCA_963680895.1 Fragum sueziense | reverse complement strand
GATTTTACAATCGATTTGTACTATTGGCGTGTACCTTCATTCATTAAATTGCGTGTCAACGTGAACTGGGGTTAAATAGACAAATTTGTTTATTGTACTATTGCAATTGTATTTAATGTTACTTTACAACCCAGGTTCACGTTGCAGCTACAGAGCCAACCATTGTTCTCCATTTTTGACATATTTTTGTCTTTTGTATTTTTGTACCCCTTTTGTTGTGAAACAAGAAATTGCATGTCAAAAGTTATCTCCCTTTTAAGTACACAAAGAGTTTATTCCCTTTTTTCTACGCGACGTAGAAAAAGCGAATTTTACAACTAGTCACTAGTCGATTTTTCAATCCTTTGCTCACCACCATGGGTGTTGACTTGCAGACTTATCGCAGCAGAATAGGCTTGTTTACACAGCCTAATAAATGCAAAGTTGAGGCACATTATATGAAGATTCAGGGAATATCACTTTGTATAAGAATTGTTTTGTTTCTGCTATTGGCTGTATATTGTATTGAAACAAACCCTGGCCCTGGCTCATCCAATGCCGCCACTGGATCAGGAGCTCCTACTGGTCGCGGATCTGGTAGATATCGTCCACCAAGAACTAACAATAGTGCTCGTGACGCGAACGTTGGTGAACGATCTAGTGACTTCTCTCCTCCTAGGACTAGGTACTCCCAAAGGCAAAACGATCCTTCTCAGTCGAACTTGAGCTCATGGTTACATGATCGGCGTCATGACACATTATCGGACAATGACGAGCTTAATGATAGAGCCATTCTCCTCGATATCAGGGGCGATATTAAACATATGAAAGGTAGATTCGGTGGCATTGAACGGTCTATATCTAATCTTGAACGTGAAAATAAAGCCCTGTGGGATCAAAATGACTTGCTCAGTGAAAAAGTTGATTCGTTGTCTGAGGCCGTTGCTCACTTACAAACTCAGGCCAAGAGAAATGAACTCAAATGTGAAGCTCTCGAGTCTCAATCTAGGAGGAATAACCTCAAGTTTTATGGTATGGCCGAAGACAAAGATGAGACATGGGACCAGACCGAGAATAAGGTTCGGGCATACTTGACTGATATCGGCATTGATGAAACGACGATTAAGATCGACCGAGCACACAGGATTACGTCTCCAGCATTGAACAAGGACAGAGCAATCATAGTTAAATTTCCGTTGTTTAAGGATAGAGACTCTATTCTAAACCGATTTCGCGATCTTCGCAAGCAGGATGACTTTAATGATAGAAGCTACAGTGGAATCCGCGTTGTAGAAGACTTCCCGGATAGAATCACGCGCCAACGAACATTGTTATATCCATTACTGAAGCAGAGCCTTGGCGAAAATAAAAGGGCGTATTTTAGACTGGACAAGCTAGTGGTCGATGGAACTGTGTTTGTGTATGATTTTGATCTGCAGCGGCCCGTGGCATTGAGATAGGGGCGGGGTCAAGGCTTTCTAAAATATAACGAAAAGTCAGCAAATTTGAATATTGCCATAGGAAATGGTTCTGCGAAAACTAATTTGTTTCATCAAAAAGCTATTAAACAGGTAGTTACAAATAAGCTTGATATATGTTCTGTAAATATTGAAGGGTTTATGAAATATAAATTTGATATGTTCTTTCTTAATTATATGTCAAAATTTGACATATTCGCTTTATGTGAAACATGGTGTAGTTCGAGCAGTGACTTTGATGATACACATCCCGAATATACCCATTTTGATTTTGTTAGACCGATGAAACGTTCAGCAGTACGTAATTCTGGCGGTGTTACCGTCTTTGTCAAAAGACGTCTTGTTGAAAATGGTTATATAAAGCGAATTTGTCAGGATTTTAAAGATGTGGTTATATTATTATTAGATAAGTCATTTTGCCGTCTACCTTACTCTGTCATCATGATATTTGTTTACATTTCGCCAGAAAATTCAACTATTTACAATTCTTATAACTGTAATAATGGGGTTGAGATACTAAGCGATTATATGATCCGCCTAGCAACACATTTTCCCGAATGCAAACTTTTCTTAGCAGGAGACTTTAATTGTAGGATTAAAGATTTTTGTGATTATATTGAAAATGATGATGTTTCATTTGTTTTCAATGACATCTCTGATTACCCTTCAGATAGCTTTTCGATTAAGAGAAAGTCAAAGGATACAAAATATAACAATTTCGGTTTGTCATTGATAGAGCTATGTTGCGCATTTGACGTACATGTATTAAATGGCAGGTTTTCTAACGACTCCAACGGGGAGTTTACGTGTGTTGCAAATGGGGGTGCTAGCGTCGTGGATTATATGGCCGCTTCTACCCAATTGTTTTCCTGTGTAGAAAACTTTATTGTTGATGAAGTCAATTTCGGAATTCACTTCCCTATTAGTCAGGACAAAATTCTGAAAAAGTCGCTTAGTTTTTAAGGTATAGGCATTTTGTGAAGAAAAGGTTTTGAAATCGATTCTAGGGGAATTTGGGTATGCTGAGTCCGAAAAACAATGTTGCCAAGCTGAAAAATGGCTACTTCATCATCTAATTTGCATATTTTCAAAATGGCCGCCAAAACCTCAAATATGCAATAATAATGGTGTTATTTATCATCTTTTCGACATCTTTTTTCTGAATATCGCAAATTTCTTGTTAACAGACTAAAACTAAATGATGAAAAAGGTTATTGAGAAAAAAGATATATTCATTTTTAAAGATCACCGTATAAATGGCAATAAATCCATTGAAACAATAACATTAATCTACATTTTACTTTCCTGTGTGAAATGCAGTAAAATTGTTCAAAGTACTATTTTGAAAATGTTATGCATAAAATGTAAAGTCGAATGCAGATATGATAAAGAACACACATTTGAGCACAGCTGCCCTTTGACCATAATTATATTGATGCTTTTAACGTACAGATCTACCTCAAACAAGCCAATTCAAAAGCCATGTAAATAATTTTGCCAAAATAATGATACATCCTAGCCATTATATTAAAATCATGATTTGGTTAAACTTTTTGCCAAAATATCCACAAACAATTCTTAGAAATATAAATCAATGTCCAAAACTTTTGGGACTTTTGGGAAAAAGTTTACCGTATTCATTCTAATAAAGGATAGTGTAGTGTGGGAAATTCCATTTTGTGGGAAATTCCATTTTTTGCACTTTCATATACATTCATGATTCCAAACTGTTGAAGATATAGTTACTTAATTGTTTTAATTTACATTTTTTTATATTCTTAATAGAAATTAAATTGTGTATGATAATTTGAAATTGAACACATATTAATTAGGTAACAAACTTAGGCACTGGACAATATTAAAAAGTACAATTATCTTAGATTTCCAAATTTTGTTAGATTGCAAAATTGGTTGAGTGTGACAAACCTAATTCACTGTAGTATGTTGAACTTAAATTTTTCCGAAGAAAAAGTATTTGTTCATTTTGACACTATTTCAAAGAGGCAACTTATTGATCTACCTACTATATAGATGATACCCCGGTATTAGAAACTGGATAAAGTGACTAAAATACTATATAATACAGATTTTCTAGTCAACAAATACTTGTTATATCATGATGTTATATGATTTATATTAATCATGTTCCTGACATGTTTCGAACATGTACAACATGTAAAGTCTATAGGTGCTTATCACACGTACATGTAGATTATATGTAGGCGATTCATTCTTTGGTTACAGATTTTTGTAATACCTCAAAAAGCATTTGACACCCATAGATTCGAACCCACAAGCCCTGGATAGATAGTCTCTGTTGTTATTTATTGAACTATTACAGCTTTATCCGAAACTGTTAGAACTATTTCATCTATTCAATGATAATGTGTAAAGTTTTGACAGTTTCATCTAGAGTCCCTTTCATTGGTTGTGCACTTACATTTGTATAAATCTCCCTTTGAGCTGTGCTCATTACAAGGGCCATATCATTTGTCATGAATTGTCATAAATGTAAATTATGGATTTCTTGGTGTATACCCCCATGCGTTCAAAGTTAACACAAGTTTAAAATGAAGGTTCAAATATGGACGCCACACCAGGACATTAATAAGAATATCCTAGACAGAGGCATTGGCGTCTTCAATGCTCAACATTTCTTCACACAAGGCAACCGTACCTGAGAGGCAAGTAAGAAGGAAATGATTATGCTAAGAGAAGAGGTTTTTCGCCTGATACTGCACAGAGACATTAATAGCTTCATTATTATTGACATGAAGGAATCAAATTCTGATATTTCAAATTCGCTTTGTCATATAATTATGTTTGAAGAATACAATCTGAAGCTTATGTTTAAGTATTAGCCCATGCTCTGCAGATGTTAACATCAATTCCATCGGTTCTCATGTATGAAAAATCTCAAAAAGGAACACTAAGTCTCAATATCCAGATCCATCTTTGTATGTATACTTATTAAAAATGGAATAGCTGAAAAATCAGATATGTTACATAGAAAGAATCATTGTAATAACCCTTTTTTGGAAACGAGTGTTACGCATGTTTCATATGATAAATAATGTTATTCTTCCACATACAAATATTTTGTTTAATGTCTTTGATAATGCTGCACTTAGTTGCTGACCCAAGATTTGCAAAATGTCATTTAAATGTAGTAGGTTTTAAGATGCGCTTTTTGCATTCTAAAAAATACAGTGCCCAACCTATCTAGATGTATCAAAAACGTTGTGTTTGTTCACAACGCCTATGCTATTTCTGATAAAGACAGCTGACTTACATCTTCTATTCAAATGTTTCATTTTAATACTTCTTTAGATCAGTGTAGTCGTAATTGTTTCACGCATGTTTGTAGACTACTTTTCGATGTTCTAAGAGGGGCCATGTTAGTATGTCAAACATAAAAGCAGGTAAGAAATATCATATGGATTGGTCAACCTGCAAAATTGCATAAAATTCATTTAGTCCTTCTATAGGAAGTTTGTATCTAACTTTACCTACCACATTGTTAGTTTCTCATTAAATTTAAAGGAAACTAATCATTGATGAAAACCTTGGTACTAACGACATAATTCTTTTTCTGCCCAGAAAATACGATGTGCATACCACTTAGTAAACTTTAATTGTCCCCATGTTGTTCTGAAGCCTGAAATATCTAGCATAGCCCCTTTAAGTAGACATAGAAATGTCTAATCACCAGCGAGAATATACATTTAGTACAGGATCGTAATGCGCTTGCAATAAACGTATGATTATACTAAGATATCTATTTTATATTTGAAAATTGGACACATTAACGTTCTTCGGCATGTAACTCAATTTAAAAACCGTATATAGGGTGTGTTATCGGTTTTATTGGAATAAATACGGTGTTTAGCTCTTATGACATTTTCTGTTATCAAATCAATTCTGGTATAAATGAATTCAAATGATATTTTTTCCGGAGCTGATTTCGATCTATCCATAAGTACCAAAGACATGTTAAAATATTTCAGCTTAGCATTATTTTGAAAATGAACCAAATTATTTCATGAAGGCTAAATCTAAAATGTCCAAGTTTGTTTTAAATCAAAATGTATATGTTAACTTCTTAATTGGTATTGTTGATAAAAGTTATGTATTTTAACGGCGCTTTTTTTTCAAAAACAAAAAATAATAATAACAAAAAGAAATGATAAATAAATTCAATGTGAAAATGATATTTTTTATGTTTTAAAAAAAATATTGTCAGTAATACGGTAAAAGGTTATTACCGTGGTTCTATGTACTTTTGAAATCATTTTCTCATTAATTTTAAACAATTTATGGCAAAAAATCTCAACAATTTGGTTAAGATTATGCCAAAAACTTGAAACTTGAAAGTGATATTCTGTATGTTTAAAAAGAATTTATTGCCAGTAATACGGTAAAAATGATTAAGATTAGTGTCAACGTGATTCTATTTACTTTTGAAATTAATTACTCATTAGTTTTAAACAATTGATAGCAAAATATCTCAACAATTTGGTTAAGATTATGCCCAAAACTTTGATACTATATAGCGGATTTTATGTTTTTGGCGGCCATTTTGAAAATATGCAAATTAGATGGTGAAAGAACCATTTTTGTTCCTCATTCACGTAGTAAACCATTTGGTTTTAGTCTGTTAACATGAAATTTGCGATATTTAGAACAAAACATGACGAAAAAATGATACATAACAACATAATTATTGCATAATTGAGGTTTTGGCGGCCGTTTTGAAAATATGCAAATTAGATGATGAAGAAGCCATTTTTCAGCTTGGCAACATTGTTTTTCGGATCCAGCATACCAAAATACCCTTAGAACCGATCTCAAACCCTTTTCTTCACAAAATGCCTTTAGGTGATAACTTTTCTAAATTCGTGCCCTGACTATATATGCTGCAAGCTTTTATTCAAATATCCTGTAATTTGCAATGATGTGGAAAACATAGTAAGTCATGATAGAAGTGGGCGTGGTTGTTCCGAAAAACTTATATGGCAAGATGAAAAACGAGATCAATTTTTGTCACCTTGGATTCCAAGTTAGAGCATTTTTACTCAACATTAGAGAACAAAAACCCTTTAGATCTTTTATTAGATTTCATAAATGTGTTAAAATCATCCGCGAATTGTATGGTCAAAAAAGGTCGAATACAAAGAGAAAATACTCAACCACTCTGGTGGAACGGAATGTGCCAAAATATTAAAAAGAGAAAAAATGGTGCTTTGCGCAAATTCAGATATACCAATCGCCGAGAGGATCTAATGCAATATAAGAGATCGAGATCTCTATTCAAATATGAATGTAAAAAAGCTAAAAAATCATGGCAATTATACAATAGAAACAGACTTTTTCGAAGTAGATCAAATGCCAAAGAATTCTGGACTTTGATAAAACAGTCGAACTCATCAAATTTAAAAGCTAATACACCTATTTCACATGAGAAATGGTATTGTCATTTTAAGTCTACATTATCAAAACCTAACAATACAAACGAAATGAATGTAACCGATGAATATCTGCCAAGAATTACTCGGGATTGTAACTTTGATTCCTTAAATGAACCTATTACAAATACCGAAATTATGGGGGCCGTTAGTCACATACGCGCTAATTCTGCACCAGGCCCGGACGGCTTATCAATGCATTTCTATAAAAACACAATTGATTCTATTCTACCATATCTGTGTCAGATGTTTAATGAAATATTTGAAAGTGGCCAAGTACCCATAGAATGGGGGAAAAGTTTGATTATTCCACTTCATAAAAGTGGATCTAAAATGACCCAAACAATTACAGAGGAATCTCGCTGATCGATAGTATTTGTAAAATTTTCATGTGCATACTTAATACACGTCTTCAGAAATGGTGCGACGAACATAAGATATTACACGAGGAACAGGCCGGTTTTCGCAAAAATTACTCGACTATTGACAATATTTTCAGTTTAGCTTCTTTAGCACAGAAATATTTAAGCAAAAGAAGGGGAAGATTCTATTGCATTTTTATCGATTTCTCAAAACCGTTCGATTCTATTTATCATATTAAGCTTTGGGAATCAATGAGTAGGAAAAATATTCGTGGAAAATTTGTCCAAGTATTAAAAAGTATATATAGCCAATTGAAAGCATGCGTTAGGTATGATAATGAATGCTCTGAGTTTTTCTCATGTAATGTCGGTACCAGACAAGGCTGCTGTGCCAGTCCTTTGATATTTTCCCTTTTCATCAATGATTTGGTGGATTATCTTAATTTGCATTTCCAGAGAACCGTAACTGTGACTAACGAAATCGCAGATATTTGCTCTCTTCTTTATGCAGACGATATTTCAAATTTTAGTGAAACTGCAATCCAACTACAACGTCAAATAGACTGTATTTCTAATTTTTGCGATTCTGTTAAGCTGAACATCAATATTGACAAAACGAAAATCATTGTGTTTCGTAACGCTGGAGGTTTAAGAAACTATGAGAAATGGGTATATAAAGGTAACCCAATTGAAGTTGTACCCTGTTACAAATATTTAGGCTTGTTTTTTAATTATAATCTTTCTTGGTCTATCTCACATGATCACTCCGTAAAGCAAGCTAACAAAGCAATTGCGAATTCATTTAGATACCAAAATACATTTGGTCGTTTCAGCGCTAGAGACATTTTCAAACTATTCGATAGTGCTGTTAAACCCATTCTATGCTATGGATCTGAGATTTGGGGGTATCAGTATATCGACAAAATAGAAAGGGTTCATTTAATTTTTTGTAAAAGATATTGCTCTTTACCCTCTAATACGCCAGCACCTTTTGTGTATGGTGAATGTGGTAGGTTACCGCTATGTGTCACTTACATGACACAATTGATCCGATACTGGCTCAAGCTAATTTCTATGGATAGATATAGATACCCATTCCAATGCTACACGATGCTGAAGAATCAAGATGAAGCAGGGCGCCAAAATTGGGTCACTAATGTAAAACATTTGTTGTTTAGTTTAGGGTTTGGATATGCATGGGTTGGTCAGGAAGTTGGACACCAAACTGCATTTGTTAAATTATTTCAGCGTCGTGTGTGTGATATTTATACACAAAAATGGTCAGAATCATTAACCAATATGTCTAAATCTGATACTTATCAGGGGTTCAAGTCTAATCTTAATCCCGAATTATATTTATCATTAGATATGCCGTTCAAGCATAGAAGCTCTATCGCAAGATTTCGGACATCAACTCATAATTTAATGATAGAAAAAGGCAGACATCTTAATCTAGACAAAAATTTACGCTTTTGTACTTTTTGTAAAAATTCTGGAATAGAAGTTGTTGAAAATGAATTTCATTTTCTTTTTGAATGTGATCTGTATAGGCAACTAAGGTCAAATTATGTTTCAGTTGCTACTTTCTTCAACCGTATCTCTATGGATAACTTTAATAACTTGTTACAGTCTAGGGACATTGGTGTAATTAAGGAACTTGCTTCTTTTTTGTATAGGGCATTTGAATTGCGTAACAATTATCTTGATGAACAAAGCACTCTAATATGAGATATAATGGCAGATGGATTATAAACCTTAATAGTCCAGACTGTTCTGTCAATGTCTATGCGAAACTTTGTATATCAATGACGAATTTCTTTAAAATTTAACAACTACAAGTTGACAGTCCGACTAGAAGTAAAATTGGGAAGCAGTGCCGATTTTAATTTATGTCGTATTGTTGCTAACCTTTTTGAAGTACCTACCAAATTCCTACAAATTTGATAATTCTAAAATGGGGACGGTCCGACAGGAAACGAAATTGGAAGGCAGTGCTGATTTCGATTTATGCCGTATTGTTGATATTCTTTCGAATTATTAACCAATGTCTATCACATTTAATTACTACAAGTATTGCCAATTCGACAATAAACGAAATTGGAAAGCAGTGCCGATTTCATTTAATGTCGCATTGTAGCTATTCTATATAAATTTAGCGAAAATCGACGACTAAGAATTCATTTACTTGTAAATGAGAGCATATATGGTATGAAATTTTGTCATCCTTATGGAGGCTTGATTTTACTTTTTATATGCATTGTACTATCTTTTGGGAAATGTACATTTTTCTTGTAAATTATTCCTTATATTGTGGGCCGGTGGCCTAATAGTAACTAATAAACTGTTAAACTGTTAAACTGTTAATATGGACATTTGTTCAAAACTATGCAGGTGTTTTGCTATTCTCTCATGGTTGCATTTTGCAAAGGTACTGGTAAGAGTCGGGTTGACATGGGATTTTCGCAGTGGGGAATCGCATGGCACAACTATTTCAATAAAAAATCTTCATATAGATCTATAGTCTATATTGTGGACGTTATTAGTCTATAAAAGAAAGCCCTGCTTGTATATGTACAGACTGATCTTATTTTATACTAGATCTAGTCCTGTCAAAACCAGATAGATATGTTGTTTGGGAGATGGTTAACATAACATGCATGCCTACATGCAAAATTACAACGAAGCATTACAGCGCTGGCATGATTTAAAAAACAAAAAAGAGCTGCGCTTTCGTGTAGAGAAGGGATGGAAAGGGTACAACAACGCTGAAAATGACGTCATATGACACATGATGACGTCATAGAGAAAGGGAGAAAATTCTGTTCTTACAAGATTCTTTCCCTTAGACCATGTAGAGAGAAACCAGTAGTTAAAATGCATTTCGTCTATTTTCTTAAGCTTGTTTACAACTAACATCCATGTTTTATGCCCAGTCCACCGTTTCATAATGTTACTTTCTTGGACTACTTCCCAAACAACACATGCCAGTCTTGGCGTCCACCTAAAAGAAAAAGTTCGAGAAAAAAATGAGGAAAAAGGAGAAAAAATATTCGATTAAGAATTTGTTCAGCACCCAAATGGCGTAGTTCACTAATCGAGTAGTGCCAAGTTTCATATAAAATCACATACAAAAATAACTATTTAACTGGAAAATTGTATTAATTTATTATTTTTCCTCGCTGTAATTTTCAAACAGAATAGTATCTTTTTAAAAAGAGTATCATTTCTAAGCAATTCGCACTATTGGCCAATCAGCGCTCATTTCATCTATATATCCGGACTTCAAAATCTACATTCGCCACACTTGATTAAGACTAAAAATTACTCCCAGAATCTGTCTCTCATACAGGAAAGAAAATACTGAGGCAAAAGGAGAAACTGCTGGTTATCAGCAGTTTCTTCTTTTGTCTCAATATTTTCCCATGCATATTCTATCAGGGACGTCAAAACCAGTTCTTGTTTGGGAAAAGGTTAAACGACTTAAGTCTAGTAAACGGAATGAATGATTTAAATGGTTGAACATAATACTATTATTGCCACATAGCGCGGTTTAACTTGAAGGCTGTTGCAGACGTTAAATTGGATATAAATAAAAATATGATTTGTTAACATTATAGCACATGAAATAATGAGACAGAAGAAAAATGCAGATTATCATCATTTTCTTGTCTTGCCGTAATGTTTTTCCAAATAAATTCAATTCGGGACATCAATACCATGTTTTTTGTAAGAGTAGGATGTAGAACTATCTAAAAACACTACAAATCATACTGGTATCCTATAGAAGTGACACATACGTGCATGTTCGAACTAAGCTATAGATGCAGTATGCTGCAGCAATAGCTGCTATAGATGTGGTATGCTGCAGCAATAACTGCTATAGATGCGGTATGCTACAGCAAAAACTGCTATAGATGCGGTATGCTACAGCAATAACTGCTATAGATGCGGTATGCTGCAGCTATAACTGCTATAGATGCGGTATGCTGCAACCATAACTGCTAAAGATGCGGTATGCTGCAGCAATAACTGCCAGAGATGCGGTATGCTGCAGCAATAACTGCTAAAGATGCAGTATTTTGCAGCAATAACTGCCATAGATGCGGTATGCTGCAGCAATAACTGCTAAAGATGCAGTATTTTGCAGCAATAACTGCCACAGATGCGGTATGCTGCAGCAATAACCGCGATAGATGCGGGATGCCGCAGCAATAATTGCCATTGATGCGGTATGCTGCAACAATAACTGCTACAGATGCGGTATGTTGCAACAATAACTGCTAAAGATGCAGTATTTTGCAGCAATAACTGCCATAGATGCGGTATGCTGCAGCAATAACTGCTAAAGATGCAGTATTTTGCAGCAATAACTGCCACAGATGCGGTATGCTGCAGCAATAACCGCGATAGATGCGGGATGCCGCAGCAATAATTGCCATTGATGCGGTATGCTGCAACAATAACTGCCACAGTTGCGGTATGCTACAGCAATAACTGCTATATATGCAGTATGCTGCAGCAATAACTGCTAAAGATGCAGTATGCTGCAGCAATAACTGCCATAAAGGCGGTTGGCTGCAGCCAATAACTTGGCATAGATGCGGTATGCTGCAGCAATAACTGGCATAGATGCGGTATGCTGCAGCAATAACTGCTAAAGATGCAGTATTTTGCAGCAATAACTGCGATTGATGCAGTATGCTGCAGCATAAACTGCAATATATGCGGTATGCTGCAGCAATAACTGCCATATATGCGGTATGCTGCAGCAATAACTGGCATAGATGCGGTATGCTGCAGCAATAACTGCGATAGATGCGGGATGCCGCAGCAATAATTGCCATTGATGCGGTATGCTGCAACAATAACTGCCAGAGATGCGGTATGCTACAGCAATAACTGCTATAGATGCAGTATGCTGCAGCAATAACTGCTAAAGATGCAGTATGCTGCAGCAATAACTGCAACATATGCGGTATGCTGCAGCAATAACTGCGATAGATGCGGGATGCCGCAGCAATAATTGCCATTGATGCGGTATGCTGCAACAATAACTGCCACAGATGCGGTATGCTACAGCAATAACTGCTATAGATGCAGTATGCTGCGGCAATAACTGCTGAAGATGCAGTATGCTGCAGCAATAACTGCCATATATGCGGTAGGCTGCAGCCAATAACTTGGCATAGATGCGGTATGCTGCAGCAATAACTGGCATAGATGCGGTATGCTGCAGCAATAACTGCTAAAGATGCAGTTTTTTGTAGCAATAACTGCGATTGATGCGGTATGCTGCGGCAATAACTGGCATAGATGCGTTATGCTGCAGCAATAACTGCCATATATGCGGTATGCTGCAGCAATAAACTGGCAAAATGCGTTATGCTGCAGCAATAACTGCTAAAGATGCAGTATTTTGCAGCAATAATTGCCATTGATGCGGTATGCTGCAGAAATAACTGTCATATATGCGGTATGCTGCAGCAATTACTGCTATAGATGCAATATGCTGCAGCAATTACTGCTAGAGATGTGGTATTCCGCAGCAATAACTGCATCAGATGCGGTATGCTGCAGTCATAACTGCGATAGATGCGGGATGCCGCAGCAATAATTGCCATTGATGCGGTATGCTGCAACAATAACTGCCACAGATGCGGTATGCTACAGCAATAACTGCTATAGATGCAGTATGCTGCAGCAATAACTGCTAAAGATGCAGTATTTTGTAGCAATAACTGCGATTAATGTGGTATGCTGCGGCATAAACTGCCATATATGCGGTATGCTGAAGCAATAACTGCCATATATGCGGTATGCTGCAGCTATAACTGGCATAGATGCGGTATGCTGCAGCAATAACTGCTAAAGATGCAGTATTTTGCAGCAATAACTGCCATTGATGCGGTATGCTGCAGCAATAACTGTCATATATGCGGTATGCTGCAGCAATAACCGCTATAGATGCGATATGCTGCAGCAATTACTGCTGGAGATGTGGTATTCCGCAGCAATAACTGACACAGATGCGGTATGCTGCAGCCATTACTGCGATAGATGCGGGATGCCGCAGCAATAATTGCCATTGATGCGGTATGCTGCAACAATAACTGCCACAGATGCAGTATGCTACAGCAATAACTGCTATAGATGCAGTATGCTGCAGCAATAACTGCTAAAGATGCAGTATGCTGCAGCAATAACTGCCATATATGCGGTATGCTGCAGCCAATAACTTGACATAGATGCGGTATGCTGCAGCAATAACTGGCATAGATGCGGTATGCTGCAGCAATAACTGCTAAAGATGCAGTATTTTGCAGCAAAAATTGCGATTGATGCGGTATGCTGCAGCATTAACTGCCATATATGCGGTATGCTGCAGCAATAACTGCCATATATGCGGTATGCTGCAGCAATTAACTGGCAAAATGCGTTATGCTGCAGCAATAACTGCAAAAGATGCAGTATTTTGCAGCAATAACTGCCATTGATGCGGTATGCTGCAGCAATAACTGTCATATATGCGGTATGCTGCAGCAATTACTGCTATAGATGCAATATGCTGCAGCAATTACCGCTAGAGATGTGGTATTCCGCAGCAGTAACTGCATCAGATGCGGTATGCTGCAGTCATAACTGCGATAGATGCGGGATGCTGCAGCAATAATTGCCATTGATGCGGTATGCTGCAACAATAACTGCCACAGATGCGGTATGCTACAGTAATAACTGCTATAGATGCAGTATGCTGCAGCAATAACTGCTAAAGATGCAGTATGCTGCAGCAATATCTGCCATATATGCGGTATGTTGCAGCCAATAACTTGGCATAGATGCGATATGCTGCAGCAATAATTGGCATAGATGCGGTATGCTGCAGCAATAACTGCTAAAGATGCAGTATTTTGCAGCAATAACTGCGATTGATGCGGTAAACTGCGGCATAAACTGCCATATATGCGGTATGCTGCAGCAATAACTGCCATATATGCGGTATGCTGCAGCTATAACTGGCATAGATGCGGTATGCTGAAGCAATAACTTCTAAAGATGCAGTATTTTGCAGCAATAACTGCGATTGATGCGGTATGCTGCAGCATAAACTGCCATATATGCGGCATGCTGCAGCAATAACTGCCATATATGCGGTATGCTGCAGCAATAACTGTCATATATGCGGTATGCTGCAGCAATTACTGCTAGAGATGTGGTATTCCGCAGCAATAACTGCCACAGATTCGGTATGTTGCAGCCATAACTGCGATAGATGCGGGATGCTGCAGCAATAACTGCTAAAGATGCAGTATTTTGCAGCAATCACTGCGATTGATGCGGTATGCTGCAGCAATAACTGTCATATATGCGGTATGCTGCAGCAATTACTGCTATAGATGCGATATGCTGCAGCAATTACTGCTAGAGATGTGGTATTCCGCAGCAATAACTGCCTCAGATGCGGTATGCTGCAGTCATAACTGCGATAGATGCGGGATGCCGCAGCAATAATTGCCATTGATGCGGTATGCTGCAACAATAACTGCCTCATATGCGGTATGCTACAGCAATAACTGCTATATATGCAGTATGCTGCAGCAATAACTGCTAAAGATGCAGTATGCTGCGGCAATAACTGCCATATATGCGGTATGCTGTAGCCAATAACTTGGCATAGATGCGGTATGCTGCAGCAATAACTGCTTAAGATGCAGTATTTTGCAGCAATACTGCCATTAATGCGGTATGCTGCAGCAATAACTGTCATATATGCGGTATGCTGCAGCAATAACTGCTATAGATGCAATATGCTGCAGCAATCACTGCTAGAGATGTGGTATTCTGCAGCAATAACTGCCACAGATGCGGTATGCTGCAGCCATAACTGCTAAAGATGCAGTATTTTGCAGCAATACTGCCATTAATGCGGTATGCTGCAGCAATAACTGTCATATATGCGGTATGCTGCAGCAATAACTGCTATAGATGCAATATGCTGCAGCAATCACTGCTAGAGATGTGGTATTCTGCAGCAATAACTGCCACAGATGCGGTATGCTGCAGCCATAACTGCGATAGATGCGGGATGCCGCAGCAATAATTGCCATTGATGCGGTATGCTGCAGCAATAACTGCTATATATGCAGTATGCTGCAGCAATAACTGTCATTGATGCGATATGCTGCAGCAATAACTGGCATAGATGCGGTATGCTGCAGCAATAACTGCTAAAGATGCAGTATTTTGCAGCAATAACTGCCGTTGATGCGGTATGCTGCAGCAATAACTGTCATATATGCGGTATGCTGCAGCAATAGCTGCTATAGATGCGATATGCTGCAGCAATCACTGCTAGAGATGTGGTATTCCGCAGCAATAACTGCCACAGATGCGGTGTGCTGCAGCCATAATTGCGATAGATGCGGGATGCCGCAGCAATAATTGCCATTGATGCGGTATGCTGCAGAAATAACTGCTATAGATGCAGTATGCTGCAGCAATAACTGACATTGATGCGATATGCTGCAGCAATAACTGTCATATATGCGGTATGCTGCTGCAATAACTGTTATAAATGCGATATGCTGCAGCAATATCTGCTATAGATGTGGTATTCCGCAGCAATAACTGTCACAGATACGGTATGCTGCACCAATAACTGCGCTAGATTTGGGATGCCGCAGCAATAATTGCCATTGATGCAGTATGCTGCAACAATAACTGCCACAGATGCGGTATGCTGCAGCAATAACTGCTATAGATGCAGTATGCTGCAGCAATAACTGCTATAGATGCAGTATGCTGCAGCAATAACTGCTAAAGGTGCAGTATGCTGCAGCAAAAACTGCTATAGATGCAGTATGCTGCAGCAATAACTACTGTAGATGCGGAATGCTGCAGCTACAACTGCCATAGATGCGGCATGCTGCAACCATAACTGATATAGATGCGGTATGCTGCAGCTATAACTGCCATAGATGCGGTATGCTGCAGCAATAACTGCTAAATATGCAGTATTTTGCAGCAATAACTGTCATTGATGCGGTATGCTGCAGCAATAACTGCCATATATGCGATATGCTGCAGCAAAAACTGCTATAGATGCGATATGCTGCAGCAATTACTGCTATAGATATGGTATTCTGCAGAAATAACTGCCACAGATGCGGTATGCTGCAGCAATAACTGCGATAGATGCGGGATGCCTCAGCAATAATTGCCATTGATGCGGTATGCTGCAACAATTACTGCCACAGATGCGGTATGCTGCAGCAATAACTGCTATAGATGCTGTATGCTGCAGCAATAACTGCTATAGATGCAGTATGCTGCAGCAATAATTCAATGGAGCAGCAGCAGCAGCAGGAGCAGGAGCAGCAGCAGCAGCAGCAGGAGCAGGAGCTGCTGCAGCAGCAGTAGCAGGAGCAGGAGCAGCAGTAGCTGCAACAACAACAACAACAATAACAACAACAACAACAACAATAACGACAACAACGCGCGTATATGCGTAATCGTAGCTACTCCCCTGGTTTGCAACATTTTTACACTAGGCCAGTCTTTATCGTCATTCATAAAGGTACAGGCAACAATAGGATTTTCGCAGTGGGAATCACGTGACACAATGATAAAAAATGACGATTTTCTAAAACTCTTGTGCCACATGAATCTCCGCCGAGAATATGGACTTTTGTTAAAAGCTCTGTACTTGCTGTGCTTTTTTCTCTTGTAAATTCTATTTTCTATGGGGCTCAATATAGTGGCAATTTTCTCTACATTTGGCTGGGTGTTAAGTTTTAACAAAATTTATTGACGATTTTCTGAAACTATTGTACCACAGGATTATGGACCTTTGTTCAAAGCTCTGTACTTGCTGTAGATCTACTATTTTCTCAGGTATGAATGGGTCTCAACACAGTGGCAATTTTCTCTACGTTTGACTGAGTGTTAAGTTTGAATAAAATCGTAGACGAGTTTCTGAAATGTTTGTGTCACGTGATTCCCCGCCGCGAATATAGACTTTATGGATAATTGACGATTGATTCCCCGCCGCGTAGATCTAGATCTATATGGACATTTGTTCAAAACTATGCAGACCTGTGTTGTGCTATTCTCTTATGGTTGCATTTTGCAAAGGTACTGGTAAGAGTCGGGTTGACATGGGATTTTCGCAGTGGGGAATCGCATGGCACAACTATTTCAATAAAAAATCTTCATATAGATCTATAGTCTATATTGTGGACGTTATTAGTCTATAAAAGAAAGCCCTGCTTGTATATGTACAGACTGGTCTTATTTTATACTAGATCTAGTCCTGTCAAAACCAGATAGATATGTTGTATGGGAGATGGTTAACATAACATGCATGCCTACATGCAACATTACAACGAAGCATTACAGCGCTTGCATGATTTAAAAAACAAAAAAGAGCTGCGCTTTCGTGTAGAGAAGGGATGGAAAAGGTACAACAACGCTGAAAATGACGTCATATGACACATGATAACGTAATAGAGAAAGGGAGAAAATTCGGTTCTTACACGATTCTTTCCCTTAGACCATGTAGAGAGAAACTAGTAGTTAAAATGCATTTCGTCTATTTTCTTAAGCTTGTTTACAACTAACATCCATGTTTTATGCACAGTCCACCGTTTCATAATGTTACTTTCTTGGGCTACTTCCCAAACAGCACATGCCAGTCTTGGCGTCCACCTAAAAGAAAAAGTTCGAGAAAAAAATGAGGAAAAAGGAGAAAAAATATTCGATTAAGAATTTGTTCAGCACCCAAATGGCGTAGTTCACTAATCGAGTAGTGCCAAGTTTCATATAAAATCACATACAAAAATAACTATTTAACTGGAAAATTGACTAAATTTATTATTTTTCCTCGCTGTAATTTTCAAACAGAATAGTATCTTTTTTAAAAGGAGTATCATTTCTAAGCAGTTCGCACTATTGGCCAATCAGCGCTCATTTCATCTATTTATCCGCACTTTCCACTCACAAAATCAACATTCGCCACACTTGATTAAAACTAAAAATTACGCCCAGAATCTGTCTCTCATACAGGAAAGAAAATACTGAGGCAAAAGGAGAAACTGCTGGTTATCAGCAGTTTCTTCTTTTGTCTCAATATTTTCCCATGCATATTCTATCAGGGACGTCAAAACCAGCTCTTGTTTGGGAAAAGGTTAAACGACTTAAGTCTAGTAAACGGAATGAATGATTTAAATGGTTGAACATAATACTATTATTGCCACATAGCGCGGTTTAACTTGAAAGCTGTTGCAGACGTTAAATTGGATATAAATAAAAATATGATTTGTTAACATTATATCACATGAAATAATGAGACAGAAGAAAAATGCAGATTATCATCATTTTCTTGTCTTGCCGTAATGTTTTTCCAAATAAATTCAATTCGGGACATCAATGCCATGTTATTTGTAACGTTGGATGTAGAACTATCTAAAAAAACTACAAATCATACTGGTATCCTATAGAAGTGACACATACGTGCATGTTCGAACTAAGCTATAGATGCAGTATGCTGCAGCAATAACTGCTATATATGCGGTATGCTGCAGCAATAACTGCTATAGATGCGGTATGGTGTAGCAATAACTGCAATAAATGCGGTATGCTACAGCAAAAACTGCTATAGATGCGGTATGCTACAGCAATAACTGCTATAGATGCGGTATGCTGCAGCTATAACTGCTATAGATGGGGTATGCTGCAACCATAACTGCTAAAGATGCGGTATGCTGCAGCAATAACTGCCAGAGATGCGGTATGTTGCAGCAATAACTGCTAAAGATGCAGTATTTTGCAGCAATAACTGTCATAGAAGCGGTATGCTGCAGCAATAACTGCTAAAGATGCAGTATTTTGCAGCAATAACTTTTAAAGATGCAGTATGCTGCAGCAATAACTGCCATATAGGCGGTATGCTGCAGCCAATAACTTGGCATAGATGCGGTATGCTGCAGCAATAACTGGCATAGATGCGGTATGCTGCAGCAATAACTGCTAAAGATGCAGCATTTTGCAGCAAAAACTGCGATTGATGCAGTATGCCGCAGCATAAACTGCCATATATGCGGTATGCTGCAGCAATAACTGCCATATATGCGGTATGTTGCAGCAATAACTGGCATAGATGCGGTATGCTGCAGCAATAACTGCTAAAGATGCAGTATTTTGCAGCAATAATTGCCATTGATGCGGTTTGGTGCAGCGATTACTGCTAGAGATGTGGTATTCCGCAGCAATAACTGCTTCAGATGCGGTATGGCGCAGTCATAACTGCGATAGATGCGGGATACCGCAGCAATAATTGCCATATATGCAGTATGCTGCAGCCAATAACTTGGCATAGATGCGGTATGCTGCAGCAATAACTGGCATAGATGCGGTATGCTGCAGCAATAACTGCTAAAGATGCAGTAATTTGCAGCAATAACTGCGACTGATGCCGTATTATGCAGCATAAACTGCCATATATGCGGTATGCTGCAGCAATAACTGCCATATATGCGGTATGCTGCAGCAATAACTGGCATAGATGCGGTATGCTGCAGCAATAACTGCTAAAGATGCAGTATTTTGCAGCAATAATTGCCATTGATGCGGTATGCTGCAGCAATAACTGTCATATATGCGGTATGCTGCAGCAATAACCGCTATAGATGCGATATGCTGCAGCAATCACTGCTAGAGATGTGGTATTCCGCAGCGATAACTGCCACAGATGCGGTATGCTGCAGTCATAACTGCGATAGATGCGGGATGCCGCAGCAATAATTGCCATTGATGCGGTATGCTGCAACAATATCTGCCACAGATGCGGTATGCTGCAGCAATAACTGCTATAGATGCAGTATGCTGCAGCAATAACTGTCATTGATGCGATATGCTGCAGCAATAACTGTCATATATGCGGTATGCTGCTGCAATAACTGTTATAGATGCGATATGCTGCATCAATTACTTCTATAGATGTGGTATTCCGCAGCAATAACTGCCACAGATGCGGTATGCTGCAGCAATAACTGCTATAGTTGCAGTATGCTGCGGCAATAACTGCCACAGATGCAGTATGCTGCAGCAATAACTACTGTAGATGCGGAATGCTGCAGCTATAACTGCCATAAATGCGGCATGCTGCAACCATAACTGCTATAGATGCGGTATGCTGCAGCTATAACTGCCATAGATGCGGTATGATGCAGCAATAACTGCTAAATATGCAGTATTTTGCAGCAATAACTGTCATTGATGCGGTATGCTGCCGCAATAACTGCCATATATGCGATATGCTGCAGCAAAAACTGCTATAGATGCGATATGCTGCAGCAATTACTGCTATTGATGTGGTATTCCGCAGCATTAACTGCCACAGATGCGGTATGCTGCAGCAATAACTGCGATAAATGCGGGATGCCGCAGCAATAATTGCCATTAATGCGGTATGCTGCAACAATAACTGCCACAGATGCGGTATGCTGCAGCAATAACTGCTATAGATGCAGTATGCTGCAGCAATAACTGCTATAGATGCAGTATGCTGCAGCAATAATTCAATGGAGCAGCAGCAGCAGCAGTAGCAATAGCAGCAGCAGGAGCAGGAGCAGCTGCAGCAGGAGCAGGAGCAACAGCAGCAGGAGCAGGAGCAGGAGCAGGAGCAGCAGTAGCAGCAGCAGGAGCAGGAGCAGCAGCAGCAGCAGCAGTAGCAGGAGCAGGAGCAGTAGTAGCAGCAGCAGGAGCAGGAGCAGGAGCAGCAGTAGCAGCAGCAGGAGCAGGAGCAGCAGCAGCAGCAGCAGTAGCAGGAGCAGGAGCAGGAGCAGGAGCAGGAGCAGCAGTAGCAGCAGCAGGAGTAGGAGCAGGAGCAGCAGTAGCAGCAACAACAACAACAATAATAACGACAACAACGGGCGTATATGCGTAATCGTAGCTACTCCCCTGGTTTGCAACAGTTTTACACTGGGCCAGTCTTTATCGTCATTCATAAAGGTACAGGCAACAATAGGATTTTCGCGGTGGGAATCACGTGATACAGTGATAAAAAATGACGATTTTCTGAAACTATTGTGCCACATGATTCCCCGCCTAGAATATGGACTTTTGTTCAAAGCTCTGTAGATCTACTTGCTGTGCTTTTTTCTCTTGTAAATTCTATTTTCTATGGGGCTCAATATAGTGGCAATTTTCTCTACATTTGGCTGGGTGTTAAGTTTTAACAAAATTTATTGACGATTTTCTGAAACTATTGTGCCACATGATTATGGACCTTTGTTCAAAGCTCTGTACTTGCTGTAGATCTACTATTTTCTCGTGTATGAATGGGTCTCAACACAGTGGCAATTTTCTCTACGTTTGACTGAGTGTTAAGTTTGAATAAAATCGTAGACGAGTTTCTGAAATGTTTGTGTCACGTGATTCCCCGCCGCGAATATAGACTTTATGGATAATTGACGATTGATTCCCCGCCGCGTAGATCTAGATCTATATGGACATTTGTTCAAAACTATGCAGGTGTTGTGCTATTCTCTCATGGTTGCATTTTGCAAAGGTACTGGTAAGAGTCGGGTTGCCATGGGATTTTCGCAGTGGGGAATCGCATGGCACAACTATTTCAATAAAAAATCTTCATATAGATCTATAGTCTATATTGTGGACGTTATTAGTCTATAAAAGAAAGCCCTGCTTGTATATGTACAGACTGATCTTATTTTATACTAGATCTAGTCCTGTCAAAACCAGATAGATATGTTGTTTGGGAGATGGTTAACATAACATGCATGCCTACATGCAAAATTACAACGAAGCATTACAGCGCTGGCATGATTTAAAAAATCAAAAAAGAGCTGCGCTTTTGTGTAGAGAAGGAATGGAAAGGGTACAACAACGCTGAAAATGACGTCATATGACTCATGATGACGTAATAGAGAAAGGGAGAAAATTCGGTTCTTACACGATTCTTTCCCTTAGACCATTTAGAGAGAAACCAGTAGTTAAAATGCATTTCTTCTATTTTCTTAAGCTTGTTTACAACTAACATCCATGTTTTATGCCAAGTCCACCGTTTCATAATGTTACTTTCTTGAACTACTTCCCAAACAACACATGCCAGTCTTGGCGTCCACCTAAAAGAAAAAGTTCGAGAAAAAATGAGGAAAAAGGAGAAAAAATATTCGATTAAGAATTTGTTCAGCACCCAAATGGCGTAGTTCACTAATCGAGTAGTGCCAAGTTTCATATAAAATCACATACAAAAATAACTATTTAACTGGAAAATTGACTTAATTTATTATTTTTCCTCGCTGTAATTTTCAAACAGAATAATATCTTTTTTAAAAGGAGTATCATTTCTAAGCAATTCGCACTATTGGCCAATCAGCGCTCATTTCATCTATATATCCGGACTTTCCACTTACAAAATCAACATTCGCCACACTTGATTAAAACTAAATATTACGCCCAGAATCTGTCTCTCATACAGGAAAGAAAATACTGAGGCAAAAGGAGAAACTGCTGGTTATCAGCAAATTCTCTTTTGTCTCAATATTTTCCCATGCATATTCTATCAGGGACGTCAAAACCAGTTCTTGTTTGGGAAAAGGTTAAACGACTTAAGTCTAGTAAACGGAATGAATGATTTAAATGGTTGAACATAATACTATTATTGCCACATAGCGCGGTTTAACTTGAAAGCTGTTGCAGATGTTAAATTGGATATAAATAAAAATATGATTTGTTAACATTATAGCACATGAAATAATGAGACAGAAGAAAAATGCAGATTATCAT
Source organism: Fragum sueziense (assembly GCA_963680895.1). Classification (NCBI taxonomy): domain Eukaryota; kingdom Metazoa; phylum Mollusca; class Bivalvia; order Cardiida; family Cardiidae; genus Fragum; species Fragum sueziense. The sequence continues at coordinate 21,619,157 of OY804596.1, read as the reverse complement.
CATTTTCTTGTCTTACCGTAATGTTTTTCCACATAAATTCAATTCGGGACATTAATACCATGTTTTTTGTAAGAGTAGGATGTAGAACTATCTAAAAATACTACAAATCATACTGGTATCCTATAGAAGTGACACATACGTGCATGTTCGAACTAAGCTATAAATGCAGTATGCTGCAGCAATAACTGCTATAGATGCGGTATGCTGCAGCAATAACTGCTATAGATGCGGTATGCTGCAGCAATAACTGGTATAAATGCGGTATGCTACAGCAAAAACTGCTATAGATGCGGAATGCTACAGCAATAACTGCTATATATGCGGTATGCTGCAGCTATAACTGCTATAGATGCGGTATGCTGCAACCATAACTGCTAAAGATGCGGTATGCTGCAGCAATAACTGCCATAGATGCGGTATGTTGCAGCAATAAGTGCTGAAGATGCAGTATTTTGCAGCAATAACAGCCATAGATGCGGTATGCTGCAGCAATAACTGCTAAATATGCAGTATTTTGCAGCATAAACTGCCATAGATGCGGTATGCTGCAGCAAAAACTGCGATAGATGCGGGATGCCGCAGCAATAATTGCCATTTATGCGGAAAGCTGCAACAATAACTGCAGCAGATGCGGTATGCTACAGCAAAAACTGCTATAGATGCAGTATGCTGAAGCAATAACTGCTAAAGATGCAGTATGCTGCAGCAATAACTGCCATATATGCAGTATGCTGCAGCCAATAACTTGGCATGGATGCGGTATGCTGCAGCAATAACTGGCATAGATGCGGAATGCTGCAGCAATAACTGCTAAAGATGCAGTATTTTGCAGCAATAACTGCGATTGATGCGGTATGCTGCAGCAAAAACTGCCATATATGCGGTATGCTGCAGCAATAACTGCCATATATGCGGTATGCTGCAGCAATAACTGGCATAGATGCGGTATGCTGCAGCAATTACTGCGATAGATGCGGGATGCCGCATCAATACCTGCCATTGATGCGGTATGCTGCAACAATAACTGCCACAGATGCGGTATGCTACAGCAATAACTGCTATAGATGCAGTATGCTGCAGCAATAACTGCTAAAGATGCAGTATGCTGCAGCAATAACTGCAACATATGCGGTATGCTGCAGCCATTACTGCGATAGATGCGGGATGCCGCAGCAATAATTGCCATTGATGCGGTATGCTGCAACAATAACTGCCAGAGATGTGGTATGCTACAGCAATAACTGCTATAGATGCAGTATGCTGCAGCAATAACTGCTAAAGATGCAGTATGCTGCAGCAATGACTGCCATATTAGCGGTATTCTGCAGCAATAACTGGCATAGATGCGGTATGCTGCAGCAATAACTGCTAAAGATGCAGTATTTTGCAGCAATAACTGCGATTGATGCGGTATGCTGCAGCATAAACTGCCATATATGCGGTATGCTGCAGCAATAACTGCCATATATGCGGTATGCTGCAGCAATAACTGGCATAGATGCGGTATGCTGCAGCAATAATTGCTAAAGATGCAGTATTTTGCAGCAATAACTGCCATTGATGCGGTATGCTGCAGCAATAACTGTCATATATGCGGTATGCTGCAGCAATAACTGCTATAGCTGCGATATGCTGCAGCAATTACTGCTAGAGATGTGGTATTCCGCAGCAATAACTGCCATAGATGCGGTATGCTGCAGCAATAACTGAGATAAATGCGGGATGCCGCAGCAATAAATGCCATTGATGCGGTATGCTGCAACAATAACTGCCAGAGATGCGGTATGCTGCAGCAATAACTGCTATAGATGCAGTATGCTGCAGCAATAACTGCCATTGATGCGGTATGCTGCTGCAATAACTGCCATATATGCAGTATGCTGCTGCAATAACTGTCATAGATGCTATATGCTGCAGCAATTACTGCTATAGATTTGGGATGCCGAAGCAATCATTGCCATTGATGCAGTATGCTGCAACAATAACTGCCACAGATGTGGTATGCTGCAGCAATAACTGCTATAGATGCAGTATGCTGCAGCAATAATTTGGTATAGATGCAGTATGCTGGAGCAATAACTGCTAAAGATGCAGTATGCTGCAGCAAAAACTGCTAAAGATGCAGTATGATGCGGCAAAAACTGCCACAGATGCAGTATGCTGCAGCAATAACTACTGTAAATGCGGAATGCTGCAGCTTTAACTGCCATAGATGCGGCCTGCTGCAACCATAACTGCTAAAGATGCGGTATGCTGCAGCAATAACTGCCATAGATGCGGTATGCTGCAGCTACAACTGCCATAGATGCGGTATGCTGCAGCAATAACTGCTAAATAAGCAGTATTTTGCAGCAATAACTGTCATTGATGCGGTATGCTGCAGCAAAAACTGCCATATATGCGATATGCATGCAGCAATAACTGCTATAGATGCGATATGCTGCAGCAATAATTCAATGGAGCAGCAGCAGCAGTAGCAGGAGCAGCAGGAGCAGCAGCAGCAGCAGCAGGAGCAGCTGCAGCAGCAGTAGCAGGAGCAGGAGCAGCAGCAGCAGCAGCAGCAATAACAACAACAATAACAACAACAACAATATCGACAACAACGCGCGTATATTCGTAATCGTAGCTACTCCCCTGGTTTGCAACAGTTTTACACTGGACCAGTCTTTATCGTCATTCATAACGGTACATGCAACAATAGGATTTTCGCGGTGGGAATCACGTGACACAATGATAAAAAATGACGATTTTCTGAAACTATTGTGCCACATGATTCCCCGCCGAGAATATGGACTTTTGTTCAAAGCTCTGTACTTGCTGTGCTTTTTTCTCTTGTAAATTCTATTTTCTATGGGGCTCAATATAGTACATTTGGCTGGGTGTTAAGTTTAAACAAAATTTATTGACGATTTTCTGAAACTATTGTGCCACATGATTATGGACCTTTGTTCAAAGCTCTGTACTTGCTGTAAATCTACTATTTTCTCATGTATGAATGGGTCTCAACACAGTGGCAATTTTCTTTACGTTTGACTGAGTGTTAAGTTTGAATAAAATCGTAGACGAGTTTCTGAAATGTTTGTGTCACGTGATTCCCCGCCACGAATATAGACTTTATGTATAATTGACGATTGATCCCCCCCCCGCGTAGATCTAGATCTATATGGACATTTTTTCAAAACTATGCAGGTGTTGTGCTTTTCTCTCATGGTTGCATTTTGCAAAGGTACTGGTAAGAGTTGGGTTGACATGGGATTTTCGCAGTGGGGAATCGCATGGCACAACTATTTCAATAAAAAATCTTCATATAGATCTATAGTCTATATTGTGGACGTTATTAGTCTATAAAAGAAAGTCCTGCTTGTACATGTACAGACTGATTTTATTTTATACTAGATCTAGTCCTGTCAAAACCAGATAGATATGTTGTTTGGGAGATGGTTAACATAACATGCATGCCTACATGCAAAATTACAACGAAGCATTACAGCGCTGGCATGATTTAAAAAATCAAAAAAGAGCTGCGCTTTTGTGTAGAGAAGGAATGGAAAGGGTACAACAACGCTGAAAATGACGTCATATGACTCATGATGACGTAATAGAGAAAGGGAGAAAATTCGGTTCTTACACGATTCTTTCCCTTAGACCATTTAGAGAGAAACCAGTAGTTAAAATGCATTTCGTCTATTTTCTTAAGCTTGTTTACAACTAACATCCATGTTTTATGCCAAGTCCACCGTTTCATAATGTTACTTTCTTGAACTACTTCCCAAACAACACATGCCAGTCTTGGCGTCCACCTAAAAGAAAAAGTTCGAGAAAAAAATGAGGAAAAAGGAGAAAAAATATTCGATTAAGAATTTGTTCAGCACCCAAATGGCGTAGTTCACTAATCGAGTAGTGCCAAGTTTCATATAAAATCACATACAAAAATAACCATTTAACTGGAAAATTGACTTAATTTATTATTTTTCCTCGCTGTAATTTTCAAACAGAATAGTATCTTTTTTAAAAGGAGTATCATTTCTAAGCAATTCGCACTATTGGCCAATCAGCGCTCATTTCATCTATATATCCGGACTTTCCACTTACAAAATCAACATTCGCCACACTTGATTAAAACTAAATATTACGCCCAGAATCTGTCTCTCATACAGGAAAGAAAATACTGAGGCAAAAGGAGAAACTGCTGGTTATCAGCAAATTCTCTTTTGTCTCAATATTTTCCCATGCATATTCTATCAGGGACGTCAAAACCAGTTCTTGTTTGGGAAAAGGTTAAACGACTTAAGTCTAGTAAACGGAATGAATGATTTAAATGGTTGAACATAATACTATTATTGCCACATAGCGCGGTTTAACTTGAAAGCTGTTGCAGACGTTAAATTGGATATAAATAAAAATATGATTTGTTAACATTATAGCACATGAAATAATGAGACAGAAGAAAAATGCAGATTATCATCATTTTCTTGTCTTACCGTAATGTTTTTCCACATAAATTCAATTCGGGACATCAATACCATGTTTTTTGTAAGAGTAGGATGTAGAACTATCTAAAAATACTACAAATCATACTGGTATCCTATAGAAGTGACACATACGTGCATGTTCGAACTAAGCTATAAATGCAGTATGCTGCAGCAATAACTGCTATAGATGCGGTATGCTGCAGCAATAACTGCTATAGATGCGGTATGCTGCAGCAATAACTGGTATAAATGCGGTATGCTACAGCAAAAACTGCTATAGATGCGGAATGCTACAGCAATAACTGCTATATATGCGGTATGCTGCAGCTATAACTGCTATATGATGCGGTATGCTGCAACCATAACTGCTAAAGATGCTGTATGCTGCAGCAATAACTGCCATAGATGCGGTATGTTGAAGCAATAATTTGAAGATGCAGTATTTTGCAGCAATAACAGCCATAGATGCGGTATGCTGCAGCAATAACTGCTAAATATGCAGTATTTTGCAGCAATAACTGCTAAATATGCAGTATTTTGCAGCATAAACTGCAATAGATGCGGTATGCTGCAGCAAAAACTGCGATAGATGCGGGATGCCGCAGCAATAATTGCCATTAATGCGGAAAGCTGCAACAATAACTGCAGCAGATGCGGTATGCTACAGCAAAAACTGCTATAGATGCAGTATGCTGAAGCAATAACTGCTAAAGATGCAGTATGCTGCAGCAATAACTGCCATATATGCAGTATGATGCAGCCAATAACTTGGCATGGATGCGGTATGCTGCAGCAATAACTGGCATAGATGCGGAATGCTGCAGCAATAACTGCTGAAGATGCAGTATTTTGCAGCAATAACTGCGATTGATGCGGTATGCTGCAGCAAAAACTGCCATATATGCGGTATGCTGCAGCAATAACTGCCATATATGCGGTATGCTGCAGCAATAACTGGCATAGATGCGGTATGCTGCAGCAATTACTGCGATAGATGCGGGATGCCGAATCAATACCTGCCATTGATGCGGTATGCTGCAACAATAACTGCCACAGATGAGGTATGCTACAGCAATAACTGCTATAGATGCAGTATGCTGCAGCAATAACTGCTAAAGATGCAGTATGCTGCAACAATAACTGCCACAGATGCGGTATGTTACAGCAATAATTGCTATAGATGCAGTATGCTGCAGCAATAACTGCTAAAGATGCAGTATGCTGCAGCAATAACTGCCATATATGCAGTATGCTGCAGCCAATAACTTGGCATGGATGCGGTATGCTGCAGCAATAACTGGCATAGATGCGGAATGCTGCAGCAATAACTGCTGAAGATGCAGTATTTTGCAGCAATAACTGCGATTGATGCGGTATGCTGCAGCAAAAACTGCCATATATGCGGTATGCTGCAGCAATAACTGCCATATATGCGGTATGCTGCAGCAATAACTGGCATAGATGCGGTATGCTGCAGCAATTACTGCGATAGATGCGGGATGCCGAATCAATACCTGCCATTGATGCGGTATGCTGCAACAATAACTGCCACAGATGCGGTATGCTACAGCAATAACTGCTATAGATGCAGTATGCTGCAGCAATAACTGCTAAAGATGCAGTATGCTGCAACAATAACTGCCACAGATGCGGTATGTTACAGCAATAATTGCTATAGATGCAGTATGCTGCAGCAATAACTGCTAAAGATGCAGTATGCTGCAGCAATAACTGCCATATATGCAGTATGCTGCAGCCAATAACTTGGCATGGATGCGGTATGCTGCAGCAATAACTGGCATAGATGCGGAATGCTGCAGCAATAACTGCTGAAGATGCAGTATTTTGCAGCAATAACTGCGATTGATGCGGTATGCTGCAGCAAAAACTGCCATATATGCGGTATGCTGCAGCAATAACTGCCATATATGCGGTATGCTGCAGCAATAACTGGCATAGATGCGGTATGCTGCAGCAATTACTGCGATAGATGCGGGATGCCGAATCAATACCTGCCATTGATGCGGTATGCTGCAACAATAACTGCCACAGATGCGGTATGCTACAGCAATAACTGCTATAGATGCAGTATGCTGCAGCAATAACTGCTAAAGATGCAGTATGCTGCAACAATAACTGCCACAGATGCGGTATGTTACAGCAATAATTGCTATAGATGCAGTATGCTGCAGCAATAACTGCTAAAGATGCAGTATGCTGCAGCATAAACTGCCATATATGCGGTATGCTGCAGCAATAACTGCCATAAATGCGGTATGATGCAGCAATAACTGGCATAAATGCGGTATGCTGCAGCAATAACTGCTAAAGATGCAGTATTTTGCAGCAATAACTGCCATTGATGAGGTATGCTGCAGCAATAACTGTCATATATGCGGTATGCAGCAGCAATAACTGGTAAAGATGCGATATGCTGGAGCAATTACTGCTAGAGATTTGGTATTCCGCAGCAATAACTGCCACAGATGCGGTATGCTACAGTCATAACTGCTATAGATGCAGTATGCTGCAGCAATAACTGCCATTGATGCGGTATGCTGCAGCAATAACTGCCATATATGCAGTATGCTGCAGCCAATAACTTTGCATAGATGCGGTATGCTGCAGCAATAACTGGCATAGATGCGGAATGCTGCAGCAATAACTGCTAAAGATGCAGTATTTTGCAGCAATAACTGCGATTGATGTGGTATGCTGCAGCAAAAACTGCCATATATGCAGTATGCTGCAGCAATAACTGCCATATATGCGGTATGCTGCAGCAATAACTGGCATAGATGCGGTATGCTGCAGCAATTACTGCGATAGATGCGGGATGCCACAGCAATACCTGCCATTGATGCGGTATGCTGCAACAATAACTGCCAAAGATGCGGTATGCTACAGCAATAACTGCTAAAGATGCAGTATGCTGCAGCAATAACTGCTAAAGATGCAGTATGCTGCAGCAATAACTGCAACATATGCGGTATGCTGCAGCAATAACTGCGATAGATGCGGGATGCCGCAGCAATAATTGCCATTGATGCAGTATGCTGCAACAATAACTGCCACAGATGCGGTATGTTACAGCAATAATTGCTATAGATGCAGTATGCTGCAGCAATTACTGCTAAAGATGCAGTATGCTGCAGCAATAACTGCCATATATGCGGTATACTGCAGCCAATAACTTGGCATAGATGCGGTTTGCTACAGCAATAACTGGCATAGATGCGGTATGCTGCAGCAATAACTGCTAAAGATGCAGTATTTTGCAGCAATAACTGCGATTGATGCGGTATGCTGCAGCAACAAATGTCATATATGCGGTATGCTGCAGCAATAACTGCTATAGATGTGATATGCTGCAGCAATTACTGCTAGAGATGTGGTATTCCGCAGCAATATCTGCCACAGATGCGGTATGCTGCAGCCATTACTGCGATAGATGCGGGATGCCGCAGCAATAATTGCCATTGATGCGGTATGCTGCAACAATAACTGCCAGAGATGTGGTATGCTACAGCAATAACTGCTATAGATGCAGTATGCTGCAGCAATAACTGCTAAAGATGCAGTATGCTGCATCAATGACTGCCATATTAGCGGTATTCTGCAGCAATAACTGGCATAGATGCGGTATGCTGCAGCAATAACTGCTAAAGATGCAGTATTTTGCAGCAATAACTGCGATTGATGCGGTATGCTGCAGCATAAACTGCCATATATGCGGTATGCTGCAGCAATAACTGCCATATATGCGGTATGCTGCAGCAATAACTGGCATAGATGCGGTATGCTGCAGCAATAATTGCTAAAGATGCAGTATTTTGCAGCAATAACTGCCATTGATGCGGTATGCTGCAGCAATAACTGTCATATATGCGGTATGCTGCAGCAATAACTGCTATAGCTGCGATATGCTGCAGCAATTACTGCTAGAGATGTGGTATTCCGCAGCAATAACTGCCATAGATGCGGTATGCTGCAGCAATAACTGAGATAAATGCGGGATGCCGCAGCAATAAATGCCATTGATGCGGTTTGCGGCAACAATAACTGCCAGAGATGCGGTATGCTGCAGCAATAACTGCTATAGATGCAGTATGCTGCAGCAATAACTGCCATTGATGCGGTATGCTGCTGCAATAACTGCCATATATGCAGTATGCTGCTGCAATAACTGTCATAGATGCGATATGCTGCAGCAATTACTGCTAAAGATTTGGGATGCCGAAGCAATCATTGCCATTGATGCAGTATGCTGCAACAATAACTGCCACAGATGTGGTATGCTGCAGCAATAACTGCTATAGATGCAGTATGCTGCAGCAATAATTTGGTATAGATGCAGTATGCTGCAGCAATAACTGCTAAAGATGCAGTATGCTGCAGCAAAAACTGCTAAAGATGCAGTATGCTGCGGCAAAAACTGCCACAGATGCAGTATGCTGCAGCAATAACTACTGTAAATGCGTAATGCTGCAGCTTTAACTGCCATAGATGCGGCCTGCTGCAACCATAACTGCTAAAGATGCGGTATGCTGCAGCAATAACTGCCATAGATGCGGTATGCTGCAGCTACAACTGCCATAGATGCGGTATGCTGCAGCAATAACTGCTAAATAAGCAGTATTTTGCAGCAATAACTGTCATTGATGCGGTATGCTGCAGCAAAAACTGCCATATATGCGATATGCATGCAGCAATAACTGCTATAGATGCGATATGCTGCAGCAATAATTCAATGGAGCAGCAGTAGCAGGAGCAGCAGGAGCAGCAGCAGCAGCAGGAGCAGCTGCAGCAGCAGTAGCAGGAGCAGGAGCAGCAGCAGCAGCAGCAGCAATAACAACAACAATAACAACAACAACAATATCGACAACAACGCGCGTATATTCGTAATCGTAGCTACTCCCCTGGTTTGCAACAGTTTTACACTGGACCAGTCTTTATCGTCATTCATAACAGTACATGCAACAATAGGATTTTCGCGGTGGGAATCACGTGACACAATGATAAAAAATGACGATTTTCTGAAACTATTGTGCCACATGATTCCCCGCCGAGAATATGGACTTTTGTTCAAAGCTCTGTACTTGCTGTGCTTTTTTCTCTTGTAAATTCTATTTTCTATGGGGCTCAATATAGTACATTTGGCTGGGTGTTAAGTTTAAACAAAATTTATTGACGATTTTCTGAAACTATTGTGCCACATGATTATGGACCTTTGTTCAAAGCTCTGTACTTGCTGTAAATCTACTATTTTCTCATGTATGAATGGGTCTCAACACAGTGGCAATTTTCTTTACGTTTGACTGAGTGTTAAGTTTGAATAAAATCGTAGACGAGTTTCTGAAATGTTTGTGTCACGTGATTCCCCGCCACGAATATAGACTTTATGTATAATTGACGATTGATCCCCCCCCCGCGTAGATCTAGATCTAGATGGACATTTGTTCAAAACTATGCAGGTGTTGTGCTTTTCTCTCATGGTTGCATTTTGCAAAGGTACTGGTAAGAGTTGGGTTGACATGGGATTTTCGCAGTGGGGAATCGCATGGCACAACTATTTCAATAAAAAATCTTCATATAGATCTATAGTCTATATTGTGGACGTTATTAGTCTATAAAAGAAAGTCCTGCTTGTACATGTACAGACTGATTTTATTTTACACTAGATCTAGTCCTGTCAAAACCAGATAGATATGTTGTTTGGGAGATGGTTAACATAACATGCATGCCTACATGCAAAATTACAACGAAGCATTACAGCGCTGGCATGATTTAAAAAATCAAAAAAGAGCTGCGCTTTTGTGTAGAGAAGGAATGGAAAGGGTACAACAACGCTGAAAATGACGTCATATGACTCATGATGACGTAATAGAGAAAGGGAGAAAATTCGGTTCTTACACGATTCTTTCCCTTAGACCATTTAGAGAGAAACCAGTAGTTAAAATGCATTTCGTCTATTTTCTTAAGCTTGTTTACAACTAACATCCATGTTTTATGCCAAGTCCACCGTTTCATAATGTTACTTTCTTGAACTACTTCCCAAACAACACATGCCAGTCTTGGCGTCCACCTAAAAGAAAAAGTTCGAGAAAAAAATGAGGAAAAAGGAGAAAAAATATTCGATTAAGAATTTGTTCAGCACCCAAATGGCGTAGTTCACTAATCGAGTAGTGCCAAGTTTCATATAAAATCACATACAAAAATAACCATTTAACTGGAAAATTGACTTAATTTATTATTTTTCCTCGCTGTAATTTTCAAACAGAATAGTATCTTTTTTAAAAGGAGTATCATTTCTAAGCAATTCGCACTATTGGCCAATCAGCGCTCATTTCATCTATATATCCGGACTTTCCACTTACAAAATCAACATTCGCCACACTTGATTAAAACTAAATATTACGCCCAGAATCTGTCTCTCATACAGGAAAGAAAATACTGAGGCAAAAGGAGAAACTGCTGGTTATCAGCAAATTCTCTTTTGTCTCAATATTTTCCCATGCATATTCTATCAGGGACGTCAAAACCAGTTCTTGTTTGGGAAAAGGTTAAACGACTTAAGTCTAGTAAACGGAATGAATGATTTAAATGGTTGAACATAATACTATTATTGCCACATAGCGCGGTTTAACTTGAAAGCTGTTGCAGACGTTAAATTGGATATAAATAAAAATATGATTTGTTAACATTATAGCACATGAAATAATGAGACAGAAGAAAAATGCAGATTATCATCATTTTCTTGTCTTACCGTAATGTTTTTCCACATAAATTCGATTCGGGACATCAATACCATGTTTTTTGTAAGAGTAGGATGTAGAACTATCTAAAAATACTACAAATCATACTGGTATCCTATAGAAGTGACACATACGTGCATGTTCGAACTAAGCTATAAATGCAGTATGCTGCAGCAATAACTGCTATAGATGCGGTATGCTGCAGCAATAACTGCTATAGATGCGGTATGCTGCAGCAATAACTGGTATAAATGCGGTATGCTACAGCAAAAACTGCTATAGATGCGGAATGCTACAGCAATAACTGCTATATATGCGGTATGCTGCAGCTATAACTGCTATATGATGCGGTATGCTGCAACCATAACTGCTAAAGATGATGTATGCTGCAGCAATAACTGCCATAGATGCGGTATGTTGAAGCAATAATTTGAAGATGCAGTATTTTGCAGCAATAACAGCCATAGATGCGGTATGCTGCAGCAATAACTGCTAAATATGCAGTATTTTGCAGCAATAACTGCTAAATGTGCAGTATTTTGCAGCATAAACTGCAATAGATGCGGTATGCTGCAGCAAAAACTGCGATAGATGCGGGATGCCGCAGCAATAATTGCCATTAATGCGGAAAGCTGCAACAATAACTGCAGCAGATGCGGTATGCTACAGCAAAAACTGCTATAGATGCAGTATGCTGAAGCAATAACTGCTAAAGATGCAGTATGCTGCAGCAATAACTGCCATATATGCAGTATGCTGCAGCCAATAACTTGGCATGGATGCGGTATGCTGCAGCAATAACTGGCATAGATGCGGAATGCTGCAGCAATAACTGCTGAAGATGCAGTATTTTGCAGCAATAACTGCGATTGATGTGGTATGCTGCAGCAAAAACTGCCATATATGCAGTATGCTGCAGCAATTACTGCCATATATGCGGTATGCTGCAGCAATAACTGGCATAGATGCGGTATGCTGCAGCAATTACTGCGATAGATGCGGGATGCCACAGCAATACCTGCCATTGATGCGGTATGCTGCAACAATAACTGCCAAAGATGCGGTATGCTACAGCAATAACTGCTAAAGATGCAGTATGCTGCAGCAATAACTGCTAAAGATGCAGTATGCTGCAGCAATAACTGCAACATATGCGGTATGCTGCAGCAATAACTGCGATAGATGCGGGATGCCGCAGCAATAATTGCCATTGATGCAGTATGCTGCAACAATACCTGCCACAGATGCGGTATGTTACAGCAATAATTGCTATAGATGCAGTATGCTGCAGCAATTACTGCTAAAGATGCAGTATGCTGCAGCAATAACTGCCATATATGCGGTATACTGCAGCCAATAACTTGGCATAGATGCGGTTTGCTGCAGCAATAACTGGCATAGATGCGGTATGCTGCAGCAATAACTGCTAAAGATGCAGTATTTTGCAGCAATAACTGCGATTGATGCGGTATGCTGCAGCAACAAATGTCATATATGCGGTATGCTGCAGCAATAACTGCTATAGATGTGATATGCTGCAGCAATTACTGCTAGAGATGTGGTATTCCGCAGCAATATCTGCCACAGATGCGGTATGCTGCAGCCATTACTGCGATAGATGCGGGATGCCGCAGCAATAATTGCCATTGATGCGGTATGCTGCAACAATAACTGCCAGAGATGTGGTATGCTACAGCAATAACTGCTATAGATGCAGTATGTTGCAGCAATAACTGCTAAAGATGCAGTATGCTGCAGCAATGACTGCCATATTAGCGGTATTCTGCAGCAATAACTGGCATAGATGCGGTATGCTGCAGCAATAACTGCTAAAGATGCAGTATTTTGCAGCAATAACTGCGATTGATGCGGTATGCTGCAGCATAAACTGCCATATATGCGGTATGCTGCAGCAATAACTGCCATATATGCGGTATGCTGCAGCAATAACTGGCATGGATGCGGTATGCTGCAGCAATAATTGCTAAAGATGCAGTATTTTGCAGCAATAACTGCCATTGATGCGGTATGCTGCAGCAATAACTGTCATATATGCGGTATGCTGCAGCAATAACTGCTATAGCTGCGATATGCTGCAGCAATTACTGCTAGAGATGTGGTATTCCGTAGCAATAACTGCCATAGATGCGGTATGCTGCAGCAATAACTGAGATAAATGCGGGATGCCGCAGCAATAAATGCCATTGATGCGGTATGCTGCAACAATAACTGCCAGAGATGCGGTATGCTGCAGCAATAACTGCTATAGATGCAGTATGCTGCAGCAATAACTGCCATTGATGCGGTATGCTGCTGCAATAACTGCCATATATGCAGTATGCTGCTGCAATAACTGTCATAGATGCGATATGCTGCAGCAATTACTGCTATAGATTTGGGATGCCGAAGCAATCATTGCCATTGATGCAGTATGCTGCAACAATAACTGCCACAGATGTGGTATGCTGCAGCAATAACTGCTATAGATGCAGTATGCTGCAGCAATAATTTGGTATAGATGCAGTATGCTGCAGCAATAACTGCTAAAGATGCAGTATGCTGCAGCAAAAACTGCTAAAGATGCAGTATGCTGCGGCAAAAACTGCCACAGATGCAGTATGCTGCAGCAATAACTACTGTAAATGCGGAATGCTGCAGCTTTAACTGCCATAGATGCGGCCTGCTGCAACCATAACTGCTAAAGATGCGGTATGCTGCAGCAATAACTGCCATAGATGCGGTATGCTGCAGCTACAACTGCCATAGATGCGGTATGCTGCAGCAATAACTGCTAAATAAGCAGTATTTTGCAGCAATAACTCTCATTGATGCGGTATGCTGCAGCAAAAACTGCCATATATGCGATATGCATGCAGCAATAACTGCTATAGATGCGATATGCTGCAGCAATAATTCAATGGAGCAGCAGCAGCAGTAGCAGGAGCAGCAGGAGCAGCAGCAGCAGCAGGAGCTGCTGCAGCAGCAGTAGCAGGAGCAGGAGCAGCAGCAGCAGCAGCAGCAATAACAACAACAATAACAACAACAACAATATCGACAACAACGCGCGTATATTCGTAATCGTAGCTACTCCCCTGGTTTGCAACAGTTTTACACTGGACCAGTCTTTATCGTCATTCATAACAGTACATGCAACAATAGGATTTTCGCGGTGGGAATCACGTGACACAATGATAAAAAATGACGATTTTCTGAAACTATTGTGCCACATGATTCCCCGCCGAGAATATGGACTTTTGTTCAAAGCTCTGTACTTGCTGTGCTTTTTTCTCTTGTAAATTCTATTTTCTATGGGGCTCAATATAGTACATTTGGCTGGGTGTTAAGTTTAAACAAAATTTATTGACGATTTTCTGAAACTATTGTGCCACATGATTATGGACCTTTGTTCAAAGCTCTGTACTTGCTGTAAATCTACTATTTTCTCATGTATGAATGGGTCTCAACACAGTGGCAATTTTCTTTACGTTTGACTGAGTGTTAAGTTTGAATAAAATCGTAGACGAGTTTCTGAAATGTTTGTGTCACGTGATTCCCCGCCACGAATATAGACTTTATGTATAATTGACGATTGATCCCCCCCCCCCGCGTAGATCTAGATCTATATGGACATTTGTTCAAAACTATGCAGGTGTTGTGCTTTTCTCTCATGGTTGCATTTTGCAAAGGTACTGGTAAGAGTTGGGTTGACATGGGATTTTCGCAGTGGGGAATCGCATGGCACAACTATTTCAATAAAAAATCTTCATATAGATCTATAGTCTATATTGTGGACGTTATTAGTCTATAAAAGAAAGTCCTGCTTGTACATGTACAGACTGATTTTATTTTATACTAGATCTAGTCCTGTCAAAACCAGATAGATATGTTGTTTGGGAGATGGTTAACATAACATGCATGCCTACATGCAAAATTACAACGAAGCATTACAGCGCTGGCATGATTTAAAAAATCAAAAAAGAGCTGCGCTTTTGTGTAGAGAAGGAATGGAAAGGGTACAACAACGCTGAAAATGACGTCATATGACTCATGATGACGTAATAGAGAAAGGGAGAAAATTCGGTTCTTACACGATTCTTTCCCTTAGACCATTTAGAGAGAAACCAGTAGTTAAAATGCATTTCGTCTATTTTCTTAAGCTTGTTTACAACTAACATCCATGTTTTATGCCAAGTCCACCGTTTCATAATGTTACTTTCTTGAACTACTTCCCAAACAACACATGCCAGTCTTGGCGTCCACCTAAAAGAAAAAGTTCGAGAAAAAAATGAGGAAAAAGGAGAAAAAATATTCGATTAAGAATTTGTTCAGCACCCAAATGGCGTAGTTCACTAATCGAGTAGTGCCAAGTTTCATATAAAATCACATACAAAAATAACTATTTAACTGGAAAATTGACTTAATTTATTATTTTTCCTCGCTGTAATTTTCAAACAGAATAGTATCTTTTTTAAAAGGAGTATCATTTCTAAGCAATTCGCACTATTGGCCAATCAGCGCTCATTTCATCTATATATCCGGACTTTCCACTTACAAAATCAACATTCGCCACACTTGATTAAAACTAAATATTACGCCCAGAATCTGTCTCTCATACAGGAAAGAAAATACTGAGGCAAAAGG
This sequence comes from Fragum sueziense, assembly GCA_963680895.1. Classification (NCBI taxonomy): domain Eukaryota; kingdom Metazoa; phylum Mollusca; class Bivalvia; order Cardiida; family Cardiidae; genus Fragum; species Fragum sueziense. The sequence goes on along the minus strand of OY804596.1, from coordinate 21,603,289 downwards.
AGAAACTGCTGGTTATCAGCAAATTCTCTTTTGTCTCAATATTTTCCCATGCATATTCTATCAGGGACGTCAAAACCAGTTCTTGTTTGGGAAAAGGTTAAACGACTTAAGTCTAGTAAACGGAATGAATGATTTAAATGGTTGAACATAATACTATTATTGCCACATAGCGCGGTTTAACTTGAAAGCTGTTGCAGACGTTAAATTGGATATAAATAAAAATATGATTTGTTAACATTATAGCACATGAAATAATGAGACAGAAGAAAAATGCAGATTATCATCATTTTCTTGTCTTACCGTAATGTTTTTCCACATAAATTCAATTCGGGACATCAATACCATGTTTTTTGTAAGAGTAGGATGTAGAACTATCTAAAAATACTACAAATCATACTGGTATCCTATAGAAGTGACACATACGTGCATGTTCGAACTAAGCTATAAATGCAGTATGCTGCAGCAATAACTGCTATAGATGCGGTATGCTGCAGCAATAACTGCTATAGATGCGGTATGCTGCAGCAATAACTGGTATAAATGCGGTATGCTACAGCAAAAACTGCTATAGATGCGGAATGCTACAGCAATAACTGCTATATATGCGGTATGCTGCAGCTATAACTGCTATATGATGCGGTATGCTGCAACAATAACTGCTAAAGATGCTGTATGCTGCAGCAATAACTGCCATAGATGCGGTATGTTGAAGCAATAATTTGAAGATGCAGTATTTTGCAGCAATAACAGCCATAGATGCGGTATGCTGCAGCAATAACTGCTAAATATGCAGTATTTTGCAGCAATAACTGCTAAATATGCAGTATTTTGCAGCATAAACTGCAATAGATGCGGTATGCTGCAGCAAAAACTGCGATAGATGCGGGATGCCGCAGCAATAATTGCCATTAATGCGGAAAGCTGCAACAATAACTGCAGCAGATGCGGTATGCTACAGCAAAAACTGCTATAGATGCAGTATGCTGAAGCAATAACTGCTAAAGATGCAGTATGCTGCAGCAATAACTGCCATATATGCAGTATGCTGCAGCCAATAACTTGGCATGGATGCGGTATGCTGCAGCAATAACTGGCATAGATGCGGAATGCTGCAGCAATAACTGCTGAAGATGCAGTATTTTGCAGCAATAACTGCGATTGATGCGGTATGCTGCAGCAAAAACTGCCATATATGCGGTATGCTGCAGCAATAACTGCCATATATGCGGTATGCTGCAGCAATAACTGGCATAGATGCGGTATGCTGCAGCAATTACTGCGATAGATGCGGGATGCCGCATCAATACCTGCCATTGATGCGGTATGCTGCAACAATAACTGCCACAGATGCGGTATGCTACAGCAATAACTGCTATAGATGCAGTATGCTGCAGCAATAACTGCTAAAGATGCAGTATGCTGCAACAATAACTGCCACAGATGCGGTATGTTACAGCAATAATTGCTATAGATGCAGTATGCTGCAGCAATAACTGCTAAAGATGCAGTATGCTGCAGCATAAACTGCCATATATGCGGTATGCTGCAGCAATAACTGCCATAAATGCGGTATGATGCAGCAATAACTGGCATAAATGCGGTATGCTGCAGCAATAACTGCTAAAAATGCAGTATTTTGCAGCAATAACTGCCATTGATGCGGTATGCTGCAGCAATAACTGTCATATATGCGGTATGCAGCAGCAATAACTGCTAAAGATGCGATATGCTGGAGCAATTACTGCTAGAGATGTGGTATTCCGCAGCAATAACTGCCACAGATGCGGTATGCTGCAGCCATAACTACAATAGATGCGGGATGCCGCAGCAATAATTGCCATTGATGCGGTATGCTGTACAAATAACTGCCACAGATGCGGTATGCTACAGTCATAACTGCTATAGATGCAGTATGCTGCAGCAATAACTGCCATTGATGCGGTATGCTGCAGCAATAACTGCCATATATGCAGTATGCTGCAGCCAATAACTTTGCATAGATGCGGTATGCTGCAGCAATAACTGGCATAGATGCGGAATGCTGCAGCAATAACTGCTAAAGATGCAGTATTTTGCAGCAATAACTGCGATTGATGTGGTATGCTGCAGCAAAAACTGCCATATATAGAGTATGCTGCAGCAATAACTGCCATATATGCGGTATGCTGCAGCAATAACTGGCATAGATGCGGTATGCTGCAGCAATTACTGCGATAGATGCGGGATGCCACAGCAATACCTGCCATTGATGCGGTATGCTGCAACAATAACTGCTAAAGATGCAGTATGCTGCAGCAATAACTACTAAAGATGCAGTATGCTGCAGCAATAACTGCGATAGATGCGGGATGCCGCAGCAATAATTGCCATTGATGCAGTATGCTGCAACAATAACTGCCACAGATGCGGTATGTTACAGCAATAATTGCTATAGATGCAGTATGCTGCAGCAATTACTGCTAAAGATGCAGTATGCTGCAGCAATAACTGCCATATATGCCGTATACTGCAGCCAATAACTTGGCATAGATGCGATTTGCTGCAGCAATAACTGGCATAGATGCGGTATGCTGCAGCAATAACTGCTAAAGATGCAGTATTTTGCAGCAATAACTGCGATTGATGCGGTATGCTGCGGCAACAAATGTCATATATGCGGTATGCTGCAGCAATAACTGCTATAGATGTGATATGCTGCAGCAATTACTGCTAGAGATGTGGTATTCCGCAGCAATATCTGCCACAGATGCGGTATGCTGCAGCCATTACTGCGATAGATGCGGGTTGCCGCAGCAATAATTGCCATTGATGTTGTATGCTGCAACAATAACTGCCAGAGATGTGGTATGCTACAGCAATAACTGCTATAGATGCAGTATGCTGCAGCAATAACTGCTAAAGATGCAGTATGCTGCAGCAATGACTGCCATATTAGCGGTATTCTGCAGCAATAACTGGCATAGATGCGGTATGCTGCAGCAATAACTGCTAAAGATGCAGTATTTTGCAGCAATAACTGCGATTGATGCGGTATGCTGCAGCATAAACTGCCATATATGCGGTATGCTGCAGCAATAACTGCCATATATGCGGTATGCTGCAGCAATAACTGGCATAGATGCGGTATGCTGCAGCAATAATTGCTAAAGATGCAGTATTTTGCAGCAATAACTGCCATTGATGCGGTATGCTGCAGCAATAACTGTCATATATGCGGTGTGCTGCAGCAATAACTGCTATAGCTGCGATATGCTGCAGCAATTACTGCTAGAGATGTGGTATTCCGCAGCAATAACTGCCATAGATGCGGTATGCTGCAGCAATAACTGAGATAAATGCGGGATGCCGCAGCAATAAATGCCATTGATGCGGTATGCTGCAACAATAACTGCCAGAGATGTGGTATGCTGCAGCAATAACTGCTATAGATGCAGTATGCTGCAGCAATAACTGCCATTGATGCGGTATGCTGCTGCAATAACTGCCATATATGCAGTATGCTGCTGCAATAACTGTCATAGATGCGATATGCTGCAGCAATTACTGCTAAAGATTTGGGATGCCGAAGCAATCATTGCCATTGATGCAGTATGCTGCAACAATAACTGCCACAGATGTGGTATGCTGCAGCAATAACTGCTATAGATGCAGTATGCTGCAGCAATAATTTGGTATAGATGCAGTATGCTGCAGCAATAACTGCTAAAGATGCAGTATGCTGCAGCAAAAACTGCTAAAGATGCAGTATGCTGCGGCAAAAACTGCCACAGATGCAGTATGCTGCAGCAATAACTACTGTAAATGCGGAATGCTGCAGCTTTAACTGCCATAGATGCGGCCTGCTGCAACCATAACTGCTAAAGATGCGGTATGCTGCAGCAATAACTGCCATAGATGCGGTATGCTGCAGCTACAACTGCCATAGATGCGGTATGCTGCAGCAATAACTGCTAAATAAGCAGTATTTTGCAGCAATAACTGTCATTGATGCGGTATGCTGCAGCAAAAACTGCCATATATGCGATATGCATGCAGCAATAACTGCTATAGATGCGATATGCTGCAGCAATAATTCAATGGAGCAGCAGCAGCAGTAGCAGGAGCAGCAGGAGCAGCAGCAGCAGCAGCAGGAGCAGCTGCAGCAGCAGTAGCAGGAGCAGGAGCAGCAGCAGCAGCAGCAATAACAACAACAATAACAACAACAACAATATCGACAACAACGCGCGTATATTCGTAATCGTAGCTACTCCCCTGGTTTGCAACAGTTTTACACTGGACCAGTCTTTATCGTCATTCATAAAGGTACATGCAACAATAGGATTTTCGCGGTGGGAATCACGTGACACAATGATAAAAAATGACGATTTTCTGAAACTATTGTGCCACATGATTCCCCGCCGAGAATATGGACTTTTGTTCAAAGCTCTGTACTTGCTGTGCTTTTTTCTCTTGTAAATTCTATTTTCTATGGGGCTCAATATAGTACATTTGGCTGGGTGTTAAGTTTAAACAAAATTTATTGACGATTTTCTGAAACTATTGTGCCACATGATTATGGACCTTTGTTCAAAGCTCTGTACTTGCTGTAAATCTACTATTTTCTCATGTATGAATGGGTCTCAACACAGTGGCAATTTTCTTTACGTTTGACTGAGTGTTAAGTTTGAATAAAATCGTAGACGAGTTTCTGAAATGTTTGTGTCACGTGATTCCCCGCCACGAATATAGACTTTATGTATAATTGACGATTGATCCCCCCCCCCGCGTAGATCTAGATCTATATGGACATTTGTTCAAAACTATGCAGGTGTTGTGCTTTTCTCTCATGGTTGCATTTTGCAAAGGTACTGGTAAGAGTTGGGTTGACATGGGATTTTCGCAGTGGGGAATCGCATGGCACAACTATTTCAATAAAAAATCTTCATATAGATCTATAGTCTATATTGTGGACGTTATTAGTCTATAAAAGAAAGTCCTGCTTGTACATGTACAGACTGATTTTATTTTATACTAGATCTAGTCCTGTCAAAACCAGATAGATATGTTGTTTGGGAGATGGTTAACATAACATGCATGCCTACATGCAAAATTACAACGAAGCATTACAGCGCTGGCATGATTTAAAAAATCAAAAAAGAGCTGCGCTTTTGTGTAGAGAAGGAATGGAAAGGGTACAACAACGCTGAAAATGACGTCATATGACTCATGATGACGTAATAGAGAAAGGGAGAAAATTCGGTTCTTACACGATTCTTTCCCTTAGACCATTTAGAGAGAAACCAGTAGTTAAAATGCATTTCGTCTATTTTCTTAAGCTTGTTTACAACTAACATCCATGTTTTATGCCAAGTCCACCGTTTCATAATGTTACTTTCTTGAACTACTTCCCAAACAACACATGCCAGTCTTGGCGTCCACCTAAAAGAAAAAGTTCGAGAAAAAAATGAGGAAAAAGGAGAAAAAATATTCGATTAAGAATTTGTTCAGCACCCAAATGGCGTAGTTCACTAATCGAGTAGTGCCAAGTTTCATATAAAATCACATACAAAAATAACCATTTAACTGGAAAATTGACTTAATTTATTATTTTTCCTCGCTGTAATTTTCAAACAGAATAGTATCTTTTTTAAAAGGAGTATCATTTCTAAGCAATTCGCACTATTGGCCAATCAGCGCTCATTTCATCTATATATCCGGACTTTCCACTTACAAAATCAACATTCGCCACACTTGATTAAAACTAAATATTACGCCCAGAATCTGTCTCTCATACAGGAAAGAAAATACTGAGGCAAAAGGAGAAACTGCTGGTTATCAGCAAATTCTCTTTTGTCTCAATATTTTCCCATGCATATTCTATCAGGGACGTCAAAACCAGTTCTTGTTTGGGAAAAGGTTAAACGACTTAAGTCTAGTAAACGGAATGAATGATTTAAATGGTTGAACATAATACTATTATTGCCACATAGCGCGGTTTAACTTGAAAGCTGTTGCAGACGTTAAATTGGATATAAATAAAAATATGATTTGTTAACATTATAGCACATGAAATAATGAGACAGAAGAAAAATGCAGATTATCATCATTTTCTTGTCTTACCGTAATGTTTTTCCACATAAATTCAATTCGGGACATCAATACCATGTTTTTTGTAAGAGTAGGATGTAGAACTATCTAAAAATACTACAAATCATACTGGTATCCTATAGAAGTGACACATACGTGCATGTTCGAACTAAGCTATAAATGCAGTATGCTGCAGCAATAACTGCTATAGATGCGGTATGCTGCAGCAATAACTGCTATAGATGCGGTATGCTGCAGCAATAACTGGTATAAATGCGGTATGCTACAGCAAAAACTGCTATAGATGCGGAATGCTACAGCAATAACTGCTATATATGCGGTATGCTGCAGCTATAACTGCTATATGATGCGGTATGCTGCAACCATAACTGCTAAAGATGCTGTATGCTGCAGCAATAACTGCCATAGATGCGGTATGTTGAAGCAATAATTTGAAGATGCAGTATTTTGCAGCAATAACAGCCATAGATGCGGTATGCTGCAGCAATAACTGCTAAATATGCAGTATTTTGCAGCAATAACTGCTAAATATGCAGTATTTTGCAGCATAAACTGCAATAGATGCGGTATGCTGCAGCAAAAACTGCGATAGATGCGGGATGCCGCAGCAATAATTGCCATTAATGCGGAAAGCTGCAACAATAACTGCAGCAGATGCGGTATGCTACAGCAAAAACTGCTATAGATGCAGTATGCTGAAGCAATAACTGCTAAAGATGCAGTATGCTGCAGCAATAACTGCCATATATGCAGTATGCTGCAGCCAATAACTTGGCATGGATGCGGTATGCTGCAGCAATAACTGGCATAGATGCGGAATGCTGCAGCAATAACTGCTGAAGATGCAGTATTTTGCAGCAATAACTGCGATTGATGCGGTATGCTGCAGCAAAAACTGCCATATATGCGGTATGCTGCAGCAATAACTGCCATATATGCGGTATGCTGCAGCAATAACTGGCATAGATGCGGTATGCTGCAGCAATTACTGCGATAGATGCGGGATGCCGCATCAATACCTGCCATTGATGCGGTATGCTGCAACAATAACTGCCACAGATGCGGTATGCTACAGCAATAACTGCTATAGATGCAGTATGCTGCAGCAATAACTGCTAAAGATGCAGTATGCTGCAACAATAACTGCCACAGATGCGGTATGTTACAGCAATAATTGCTATAGATGCAGTATGCTGCAGCAATAACTGCTAAAGATGCAGTATGCTGCAGCATAAACTGCCATATATGCGGTATGCTGCAGCAATAACTGCCATAAATGCGGTATGATGCAGCAATAACTGGCATAAATGCGGTATGCTGCAGCAATAACTGCTAAAAATGCAGTATTTTGCAGCAATAACTGCCATTGATGCGGTATGCTGCAGCAATAACTGTCATATATGCGGTATGCAGCAGCAATAACTGCTAAAAATGCGATATGCTGGAGCAATTACTGCTAGAGATGTGGTATTCCGCAGCAATAACTGCCACAGATGCGGTATGCTGCAGCCATAACTACAATAGATGCGGGATGCCGCAGCAATAATTGCCATTGATGCGGTATGCTGTACAAATAACTGCCACAGATGCGGTATGCTACAGTCATAACTGCTATAGATGCAGTATGCTGCAGCAATAACTGCCATTGATGCGGTATGCTGCAGCAATAACTGCCATATATGCAGTATGCTGCAGCCAATAACTTTGCATAGATGCGGTATGCTGCAGCAATAACTGGCATAGATGCGGAATGCTGCAGCAATAACTGCTAAAGATGCAGTATTTTGCAGCAATAACTGCGATTGATGTGGTATGCTGCAGCAAAAACTGCCATATATAGAGTATGCTGCAGCAATAACTGCCATATATGCGGTATGCTGCAGCAATAACTGGCATAGATGCGGTATGCTGCAGCAATTACTGCGATAGATGCGGGATGCCACAGCAATACCTGCCATTGATGCGGTATGCTGCAACAATAACTGCTAAAGATGCAGTATGCTGCAGCAATAACTACTAAAGATGCAGTATGCTGCAGCAATAACTGCGATAGATGCGGGATGCCGCAGCAATAATTGCCATTGATGCAGTATGCTGCAACAATAACTGCCACAGATGCGGTATGTTACAGCAATAATTGCTATAGATGCAGTATGCTGCAGCAATTACTGCTAAAGATGCAGTATGCTGCAGCAATAACTGCCATATATGCGGTATACTGCAGCCAATAACTTGGCATAGATGCGATTTGCTGCAGCAATAACTGGCATAGATGCGGTATGCTGCAGCAATAACTGCTAAAGATGCAGTATTTTGCAGCAATAACTGCGATTGATGCGGTATGCTGCGGCAACAAATGTCATATATGCGGTATGCTGCAGCAATAACTGCTATAGATGTGATATGCTGCAGCAATTACTGCTAGAGATGTGGTATTCCGCAGCAATATCTGCCACAGATGCGGTATGCTGCAGCCATTACTGCGATAGATGCGGGTTGCCGCAGCAATAATTGCCATTGATGTTGTATGCTGCAACAATAACTGCCAGAGATGTGGTATGCTACAGCAATAACTGCTATAGATGCAGTATGCTGCAGCAATAACTGCTAAAGATGCAGTATGCTGCAGCAATGACTGCCATATTAGCGGTATTCTGCAGCAATAACTGGCATAGATGCGGTATGCTGCAGCAATAACTGCTAAAGATGCAGTATTTTGCAGCAATAACTGCGATTGATGCGGTATGCTGCAGCATAAACTGCCATATATGCGGTATGCTGCAGCAATAACTGCCATATATGCGGTATGCTGCAGCAATAACTGGCATAGATGCGGTATGCTGCAGCAATAATTGCTAAAGATGCAGTATTTTGCAGCAATAACTGCCATTGATGCGGTATGCTGCAGCAATAACTGTCATATATGCGGTGTGCTGCAGCAATAACTGCTATAGCTGCGATATGCTGCAGCAATTACTGCTAGAGATGTGGTATTCCGCAGCAATAACTGCCATAGATGCGGTATGCTGCAGCAATAACTGAGATAAATGCGGGATGCCGCAGCAATAAATGCCATTGATGCGGTATGCTGCAACAATAACTGCCAGAGATGTGGTATGCTGCAGCAATAACTGCTATAGATGCAGTATGCTGCAGCAATAACTGCCATTGATGCGGTATGCTGCTGCAATAACTGCCATATATGCAGTATGCTGCTGCAATAACTGTCATAGATGCGATATGCTGCAGCAATTACTGCTAAAGATTTGGGATGCCGAAGCAATCATTGCCATTGATGCAGTATGCTGCAACAATAACTGCCACAGATGTGGTATGCTGCAGCAATAACTGCTATAGATGCAGTATGCTGCAGCAATAATTTGGTATAGATGCAGTATGCTGCAGCAATAACTGCTAAAGATGCAGTATGCTGCAGCAAAAACTGCTAAAGATGCAGTATGCTGCGGCAAAAACTGCCACAGATGCAGTATGCTGCAGCAATAACTACTGTAAATGCGGAATGCTGCAGCTTTAACTGCCATAGATGCGGCCTGCTGCAACCATAACTGCTAAAGATGCGGTATGCTGCAGCAATAACTGCCATAGATGCGGTATGCTGCAGCTACAACTGCCATAGATGCGGTATGCTGCAGCAATAACTGCTAAATAAGCAGTATTTTGCAGCAATAACTGTCATTGATGCGGTATGCTGCAGCAAAAACTGCCATATATGCGATATGCATGCAGCAATAACTGCTATAGATGCGATATGCTGCAGCAATAATTCAATGGAGCAGCAGCAGCAGTAGCAGGAGCAGCAGGAGCAGCAGCAGCAGCAGCAGGAGCAGCTGCAGCAGCAGTAGCAGGAGCAGGAGCAGCAGCAGCAGCAGCAATAACAACAACAATAACAACAACAACAATATCGACAACAACGCGCGTATATTCGTAATCGTAGCTACTCCCCTGGTTTGCAACAGTTTTACACTGGACCAGTCTTTATCGTCATTCATAAAGGTACATGCAACAATAGGATTTTCGCGGTGGGAATCACGTGACACAATGATAAAAAATGACGATTTTCTGAAACTATTGTGCCACATGATTCCCCGCCGAGAATATGGACTTTTGTTCAAAGCTCTGTACTTGCTGTGCTTTTTTCTCTTGTAAATTCTATTTTCTATGGGGCTCAATATAGTACATTTGGCTGGGTGTTAAGTTTAAACAAAATTTATTGACGATTTTCTGAAACTATTGTGCCACATGATTATGGACCTTTGTTCAAAGCTCTGTACTTGCTGTAAATCTACTATTTTCTCATGTATGAATGGGTCTCAACACAGTGGCAATTTTCTTTACGTTTGACTGAGTGTTAAGTTTGAATAAAATCGTAGACGAGTTTCTGAAATGTTTGTGTCACGTGATTCCCCGCCACGAATATAGACTTTATGTATAATTGACGATTGATCCCCCCCCCCGCGTAGATCTAGATCTATATGGACATTTGTTCAAAACTATGCAGGTGTTGTGCTTTTCTCTCATGGTTGCATTTTGCAAAGGTACTGGTAAGAGTTGGGTTGACATGGGATTTTCGCAGTGGGGAATCGCATGGCACAACTATTTCAATAAAAAATCTTCATATAGATCTATAGTCTATATTGTGGACGTTATTAGTCTATAAAAGAAAGTCCTGCTTGTACATGTACAGACTGATTTTATTTTATACTAGATCTAGTCCTGTCAAAACCAGATAGATATGTTGTTTGGGAGATGGTTAACATAACATGCATGCCTACATGCAAAATTACAACGAAGCATTACAGCGCTGGCATGATTTAAAAAATCAAAAAAGAGCTGCGCTTTTGTGTAGAGAAGGAATGGAAAGGGTACAACAACGCTGAAAATGACGTCATATGACTCATGATGACGTAATAGAGAAAGGGAGAAAATTCGGTTCTTACACGATTCTTTCCCTTAGACCATTTAGAGAGAAACCAGTAGTTAAAATGCATTTCGTCTATTTTCTTAAGCTTGTTTACAACTAACATCCATGTTTTATGCCAAGTCCACCGTTTCATAATGTTACTTTCTTGAACTACTTCCCAAACAACACATGCCAGTCTTGGCGTCCACCTAAAAGAAAAAGTTCGAGAAAAAAATGAGGAAAAAGGAGAAAAAATATTCGATTAAGAATTTGTTCAGCACCCAAATGGCGTAGTTCACTAATCGAGTAGTGCCAAGTTTCATATAAAATCACATACAAAAATAACCATTTAACTGGAAAATTGACTTAATTTATTATTTTTCCTCGCTGTAATTTTCAAACAGAATAGTATCTTTTTTAAAAGGAGTATCATTTCTAAGCAATTCGCACTATTGGCCAATCAGCGCTCATTTCATCTATATATCCGGACTTTCCACTTACAAAATCAACATTCGCCACACTTGATTAAAACTAAATATTACGCCCAGAATCTGTCTCTCATACAGGAAAGAAAATACTGAGGCAAAAGGAGAAACTGCTGGTTATCAGCAAATTCTCTTTTGTCTCAATATTTTCCCATGCATATTCTATCAGGGACGTCAAAACCAGTTCTTGTTTGGGAAAAGGTTAAACGACTTAAGTCTAGTAAACGGAATGAATGATTTAAATGGTTGAACATAATACTATTATTGCCACATAGCGCGGTTTAACTTGAAAGCTGTTGCAGACGTTAAATTGGATATAAATAAAAATATGATTTGTTAACATTATAGCACATGAAATAATGAGACAGAAGAAAAATGCAGATTATCATCATTTTCTTGTCTTACCGTAATGTTTTTCCACATAAATTCAATTCGGGACATCAATACCATGTTTTTTGTAAGAGTAGGATGTAGAACTATCTAAAAATACTACAAATCATACTGGTATCCTATAGAAGTGACACATACGTGCATGTTCGAACTAAGCTATAAATGCAGTATGCTGCAGCAATAACTGCTATAGATGCGGTATGCTGCAGCAATAACTGCTATAGATGCGGTATGCTGCAGCAATAACTGGTATAAATGCGGTATGCTACAGCAAAAACTGCTATAGATGCGGAATGCTACAGCAATAACTGCTATATATGCGGTATGCTGCAGCTATAACTGCTATATGATGCGGTATGCTGCAACCATAACTGCTAAAGATGCTGTATGCTGCAGCAATAACTGCCATAGATGCGGTATGTTGAAGCAATAATTTGAAGATGCAGTATTTTGCAGCAATAACAGCCATAGATGCGGTATGCTGCAGCAATAACTGCTAAATATGCAGTATTTTGCAGCAATAACTGCTAAATATGCAGTATTTTGCAGCATAAACTGCAATAGATGCGGTATGCTGCAGCAAAAACTGCGATAGATGCGGGATGCCGCAGCAATAATTGCCATTAATGCGGAAAGCTGCAACAATAACTGCAGCAGATGCGGTATGCTACAGCAAAAACTGCTATAGATGCAGTATGCTGAAGCAATAACTGCTAAAGATGCAGTATGCTGCAGCAATAACTGCCATATATGCAGTATGCTGCAGCCAATAACTTGGCATGGATGCGGTATGCTGCAGCAATAACTGGCATAGATGCGGAATGCTGCAGCAATAACTGCTGAAGATGCAGTATTTTGCAGCAATAACTGCGATTGATGCGGTATGCTGCAGCAAAAACTGCCATATATGCGGTATGCTGCAGCAATAACTGCCATATATGCGGTATGCTGCAGCAATAACTGGCATAGATGCGGTATGCTGCAGCAATTACTGCGATAGATGCGGGATGCCGCATCAATACCTGCCATTGATGCGGTATGCTGCAACAATAACTGCCACAGATGCGGTATGCTACAGCAATAACTGCTATAGATGCAGTATGCTGCAGCAATAACTGCTAAAGATGCAGTATGCTGCAACAATAACTGCCACAGATGCGGTATGTTACAGCAATAATTGCTATAGATGCAGTATGCTGCAGCAATAACTGCTAAAGATGCAGTATGCTGCAGCATAAACTGCCATATATGCGGTATGCTGCAGCAATAACTGCCATAAATGCGGTATGATGCAGCAATAACTGGCATAAATGCGGTATGCTGCAGCAATAACTGCTAAAAATGCAGTATTTTGCAGCAATAACTGCCATTGATGCGGTATGCTGCAGCAATAACTGTCATATATGCGGTATGCAGCAGCAATAACTGCTAAAAATGCGATATGCTGGAGCAATTACTGCTAGAGATGTGGTATTCCGCAGCAATAACTGCCACAGATGCGGTATGCTGCAGCCATAACTACAATAGATGCGGGATGCCGCAGCAATAATTGCCATTGATGCGGTATGCTGTACAAATAACTGCCACAGATGCGGTATGCTACAGTCATAACTGCTATAGATGCAGTATGCTGCAGCAATAACTGCCATTGATGCGGTATGCTGCAGCAATAACTGCCATATATGCAGTATGCTGCAGCCAATAACTTTGCATAGATGCGGTATGCTGCAGCAATAACTGGCATAGATGCGGAATGCTGCAGCAATAACTGCTAAAGATGCAGTATTTTGCAGCAATAACTGCGATTGATGTGGTATGCTGCAGCAAAAACTGCCATATATAGAGTATGCTGCAGCAATAACTGCCATATATGCGGTATGCTGCAGCAATAACTGGCATAGATGCGGTATGCTGCAGCAATTACTGCGATAGATGCGGGATGCCACAGCAATACCTGCCATTGATGCGGTATGCTGCAACAATAACTGCTAAAGATGCAGTATGCTGCAGCAATAACTACTAAAGATGCAGTATGCTGCAGCAATAACTGCGATAGATGCGGGATGCCGCAGCAATAATTGCCATTGATGCAGTATGCTGCAACAATAACTGCCACAGATGCGGTATGTTACAGCAATAATTGCTATAGATGCAGTATGCTGCAGCAATTACTGCTAAAGATGCAGTATGCTGCAGCAATAACTGCCATATATGCGGTATACTGCAGCCAATAACTTGGCATAGATGCGATTTGCTGCAGCAATAACTGGCATAGATGCGGTATGCTGCAGCAATAACTGCTAAAGATGCAGTATTTTGCAGCAATAACTGCGATTGATGCGGTATGCTGCGGCAACAAATGTCATATATGCGGTATGCTGCAGCAATAACTGCTATAGATGTGATATGCTGCAGCAATTACTGCTAGAGATGTGGTATTCCGCAGCAATATCTGCCACAGATGCGGTATGCTGCAGCCATTACTGCGATAGATGCGGGATGCCGCAGCAATAATTGCCATTGATGTTGTATGCTGCAACAATAACTGCCAGAGATGTGGTATGCTACAGCAATAACTGCTATAGATGCAGTATGCTGCAGCAATAACTGCTAAAGATGCAGTATGCTGCAGCAATGACTGCCATATTAGCGGTATTCTGCAGCAATAACTGGCATAGATGCGGTATGCTGCAGCAATAACTGCTAAAGATGCAGTATTTTGCAGCAATAACTGCGATTGATGCGGTATGCTGCAGCATAAACTGCCATATATGCGGTATGCTGCAGCAATAACTGCCATATATGCGGTATGCTGCAGCAATAACTGGCATAGATGCGGTATGCTGCAGCAATAATTGCTAAAGATGCAGTATTTTGCAGCAATAACTGCCATTGATGCGGTATGCTGCAGCAATAACTGTCATATATGCGGTGTGCTGCAGCAATAACTGCTATAGCTGCGATATGCTGCAGCAATTACTGCTAGAGATGTGGTATTCCGCAGCAATAACTGCCATAGATGCGGTATGCTGCAGCAATAACTGAGATAAATGCGGGATGCCGCAGCAATAAATGCCATTGATGCGGTATGCTGCAACAATAACTGCCAGAGATGTGGTATGCTGCAGCAATAACTGCTATAGATGCAGTATGCTGCAGCAATAACTGCCATTGATGCGGTATGCTGCTGCAATAACTGCCATATATGCAGTATGCTGCTGCAATAACTGTCATAGATGCGATATGCTGCAGCAATTACTGCTAAAGATTTGGGATGCCGAAGCAATCATTGCCATTGATGCAGTATGCTGCAACAATAACTGCCACAGATGTGGTATGCTGCAGCAATAACTGCTATAGATGCAGTATGCTGCAGCAATAATTTGGTATAGATGCAGTATGCTGCAGCAATAACTGCTAAAGATGCAGTATGCTGCAGCAAAAACTGCTAAAGATGCAGTATGCTGCGGCAAAAACTGCCACAGATGCAGTATGCTGCAGCAATAACTACTGTAAATGCGGAATGCTGCAGCTTTAACTGCCATAGATGCGGCCTGCTGCAACCATAACTGCTAAAGATGCGGTATGCTGCAGCAATAACTGCCATAGATGCGGTATGCTGCAGCTACAACTGCCATAGATGCGGTATGCTGCAGCAATAACTGCTAAATAAGCAGTATTTTGCAGCAATAACTGTCATTGATGCGGTATGCTGCAGCAAAAACTGCCATATATGCGATATGCATGCAGCAATAACTGCTATAGATGCGATATGCTGCAGCAATAATTCAATGGAGCAGCAGCAGCAGTAGCAGGAGCAGCAGGAGCAGCAGCAGCAGCAGCAGGAGCAGCTGCAGCAGCAGTAGCAGGAGCAGGAGCAGCAGCAGCAGCAGCAATAACAACAACAATAACAACAACAACAATATCGACAACAACGCGCGTATATTCGTAATCGTAGCTACTCCCCTGGTTTGCAACAGTTTTACACTGGACCAGTCTTTATCGTCATTCATAAAGGTACATGCAACAATAGGATTTTCGCGGTGGGAATCACGTGACACAATGATAAAAAATGACGATTTTCTGAAACTATTGTGCCACATGATTCCCCGCCGAGAATATGGACTTTTGTTCAAAGCTCTGTACTTGCTGTGCTTTTTTCTCTTGTAAATTCTATTTTCTATGGGGCTCAATATAGTACATTTGGCTGGGTGTTAAGTTTAAACAAAATTTATTGACGATTTTCTGAAACTATTGTGCCACATGATTATGGACCTTTGTTCAAAGCTCTGTACTTGCTGTAAATCTACTATTTTCTCATGTATGAATGGGTCTCAACACAGTGGCAATTTTCTTTACGTTTGACTGAGTGTTAAGTTTGAATAAAATCGTAGACGAGTTTCTGAAATGTTTGTGTCACGTGATTCCCCGCCACGAATATAGACTTTATGTATAATTGACGATTGATCCCCCCCCCCGCGTAGATCTAGATCTATATGGACATTTGTTCAAAACTATGCAGGTGTTGTGCTTTTCTCTCATGGTTGCATTTTGCAAAGGTACTGGTAAGAGTTGGGTTGACATGGGATTTTCGCAGTGGGGAATCGCATGGCACAACTATTTCAATAAAAAATCTTCATATAGATCTATAGTCTATATTGTGGACGTTATTAGTCTATAAAAGAAAGTCCTGCTTGTACATGTACAGACTGATTTTATTTTATACTAGATCTAGTCCTGTCAAAACCAGATAGATATGTTGTTTGGGAGATGGTTAACATAACATGCATGCCTACATGCAAAATTACAACGAAGCATTACAGCGCTGGCATGATTTAAAAAATCAAAAAAGAGCTGCGCTTTTGTGTAGAGAAGGAATGGAAAGGGTACAACAACGCTGAAAATGACGTCATATGACTCATGATGACGTAATAGAGAAAGGGAGAAAATTCGGTTCTTACACGATTCTTTCCCTTAGACCATTTAGAGAGAAACCAGTAGTTAAAATGCATTTCGTCTATTTTCTTAAGCTTGTTTACAACTAACATCCATGTTTTATGCCAAGTCCACCGTTTCATAATGTTACTTTCTTGAACTACTTCCCAAACAACACATGCCAGTCTTGGCGTCCACCTAAAAGAAAAAGTTCGAGAAAAAAATGAGGAAAAAGGAGAAAAAATATTCGATTAAGAATTTGTTCAGCACCCAAATGGCGTAGTTCACTAATCGAGTAGTGCCAAGTTTCATATAAAATCACATACAAAAATAACCATTTAACTGGAAAATTGACTTAATTTATTATTTTTCCTCGCTGTAATTTTCAAACAGAATAGTATCTTTTTTAAAAGGAGTATCATTTCTAAGCAATTCGCACTATTGGCCAATCAGCGCTCATTTCATCTATATATCCGGACTTTCCACTTACAAAATCAACATTCGCCACACTTGATTAAAACTAAATATTACGCCCAGAATCTGTCTCTCATACAGGAAAGAAAATACTGAGGCAAAAGGAGAAACTGCTGGTTATCAGCAAATTCTCTTTTGTCTCAATATTTTCCCATGCATATTCTATCAGGGACGTCAAAACCAGTTCTTGTTTGGGAAAAGGTTAAACGACTTAAGTCTAGTAAACGGAATGAATGATTTAAATGGTTGAACATAATACTATTATTGCCACATAGCGCGGTTTAACTTGAAAGCTGTTGCAGACGTTAAATTGGATATAAATAAAAATATGATTTGTTAACATTATAGCACATGAAATAATGAGACAGAAGAAAAATGCAGATTATCATCATTTTCTTGTCTTACCGTAATGTTTTTCCACATAAATTCAATTCGGGACATCAATACCATGTTTTTTGTAAGAGTAGGATGTAGAACTATCTAAAAATACTACAAATCATACTGGTATCCTATAGAAGTGACACATACGTGCATGTTCGAACTAAGCTATAAATGCAGTATGCTGCAGCAATAACTGCTATAGATGCGGTATGCTGCAGCAATAACTGCTATAGATGCGGTATGCTGCAGCAATAACTGGTATAAATGCGGTATGCTACAGCAAAAACTGCTATAGATGCGGAATGCTACAGCAATAACTGCTATATATGCGGTATGCTGCAGCTATAACTGCTATATGATGCGGTATGCTGCAACCATAACTGCTAAAGATGCTGTATGCTGCAGCAATAACTGCCATAGATGCGGTATGTTGAAGCAATAATTTGAAGATGCAGTATTTTGCAGCAATAACAGCCATAGATGCGGTATGCTGCAGCAATAACTGCTAAATATGCAGTATTTTGCAGCAATAACTGCTAAATATGCAGTATTTTGCAGCATAAACTGCAATAGATGCGGTATGCTGCAGCAAAAACTGCGATAGATGCGGGATGCCGCAGCAATAATTGCCATTAATGCGGAAAGCTGCAACAATAACTGCAGCAGATGCGGTATGCTACAGCAAAAACTGCTATAGATGCAGTATGCTGAAGCAATAACTGCTAAAGATGCAGTATGCTGCAGCAATAACTGCCATATATGCAGTATGCTGCAGCCAATAACTTGGCATGGATGCGGTATGCTGCAGCAATAACTGGCATAGATGCGGAATGCTGCAGCAATAACTGCTGAAGATGCAGTATTTTGCAGCAATAACTGCGATTGATGCGGTATGCTGCAGCAAAAACTGCCATATATGCGGTATGCTGCAGCAATAACTGCCATATATGCGGTATGCTGCAGGAATAACTGGCATAGATGCGGTATGCTTCAGCAATTACTGCGATAGATGCGGGATGCCGCATCAATACCTGCCATTGATGCGGTATGCTGCAACAATAACTGCCACAGATGCGGTATGCTACAGCAATAACTGCTATAGATGCAGTATGCTGCAGCAATAACTGCTAAAGATGCAGTATGCTGCAACAATAACTGCCACAGATGCGGTATGTTACAGCAATAATTGCTATAGATGCAGTATGCTGCAGCAATAACTGCTAAAGATGCAGTATGCTGCAGCATAAACTGCCATATATGCGGTATGCTGCAGCAATAACTGCCATAAATGCGGTATGATGCAGCAATAACTGGCATAAATGCGGTATGCTGCAGCAATAACTGCTAAAAATGCAGTATTTTGCAGCAATAACTGCCATTGATGCGGTATGCTGCAGCAATAACTGTCATATATGCGGTATGCAGCAGCAATAACTGCTAAAGATGCGATATGCTGGAGCAATTACTGCTAGAGATGTGGTATTCCGCAGCAATAACTGCCACAGATGCGGTATGCTGCAGCCATAACTACAATAGATGCGGGATGCCGCAGCAATAATTGCCATTGATGCGGTATGCTGTACAAATAACTGCCACAGATGCGGTATGCTACAGTCATAACTGCTATAGATGCAGTATGCTGCAGCAATAACTGCCATTGATGCGGTATGCTGCAGCAATAACTGCCATATATGCAGTATGCTGCAGCCAATAACTTTGCATAGATGCGGTATGCTGCAGCAATAACTGGCATAGATGCGGAATGCTGCAGCAATAACTGCTAAAGATGCAGTATTTTGCAGCAATAACTGCGATTGATGTGGTATGCTGCAGCAAAAACTGCCATATATAGAGTATGCTGCAGCAATAACTGCCATATATGCGGTATGCTGCAGCAATAACTGGCATAGATGCGGTATGCTGCAGCAATTACTGCGATAGATGCGGGATGCCACAGCAATACCTGCCATTGATGCGGTATGCTGCAACAATAACTGCTAAAGATGCAGTATGCTGCAGCAATAACTGCTAAAGATGCAGTATGCTGCAGCAATAACTGCGATAGATGCGGGATGCCGCAGCAATAATTGCCATTGATGCAGTATGCTGCAACAATAACTGCCACAGATGCGGTATGTTACAGCAATAATTGCTATAGATGCAGTATGCTGCAGCAATTACTGCTAAAGATGCAGTATGCTGCAGCAATAACTGCCATATATGCGGTATACTGCAGCCAATAACTTGGCATAGATGCGATTTGCTGCAGCAATAACTGGCATAGATGCGGTATGCTGCAGCAATAACTGCTAAAGATGCAGTATTTTGCAGCAATAACTGCGATTGATGCGGTATGCTGCGGCAACAAATGTCATATATGCGGTATGCTGCAGCAATAACTGCTATAGATGTGATATGCTGCAGCAATTACTGCTAGAGATGTGGTATTCCGCAGCAATATCTGCCACAGATGCGGTATGCTGCAGCCATTACTGCGATAGATGCGGGATGCCGCAGCAATAATTGCCATTGATGTTGTATGCTGCAACAATAACTGCCAGAGATGTGGTATGCTACAGCAATAACTGCTATAGATGCAGTATGCTGCAGCAATAACTGCTAAAGATGCAGTATGCTGCAGCAATGACTGCCATATTAGCGGTATTCTGCAGCAATAACTGGCATAGATGCGGTATGCTGCAGCAATAACTGCTAAAGATGCAGTATTTTGCAGCAATAACTGCGATTGATGCGGTATGCTGCAGCATAAACTGCCATATATGCGGTATGCTGCAGCAATAACTGCCATATATGCGGTATGCTGCAGCAATAACTGGCATAGATGCGGTATGCTGCAGCAATAATTGCTAAAGATGCAGTATTTTGCAGCAATAACTGCCATTGATGCGGTATGCTGCAGCAATAACTGTCATATATGCGGTGTGCTGCAGCAATAACTGCTATAGCTGCGATATGCTGCAGCAATTACTGCTAGAGATGTGGTATTCCGCAGCAATAACTGCCATAGATGCGGTATGCTGCAGCAATAACTGAGATAAATGCGGGATGCCGCAGCAATAAATGCCATTGATGCGGTATGCTGCAACAATAACTGCCAGAGATGTGGTATGCTGCAGCAATAACTGCTATAGATGCAGTATGCTGCAGCAATAACTGCCATTGATGCGGTATGCTGCTGCAATAACTGCCATATATGCAGTATGCTGCTGCAATAACTGTCATAGATGCGATATGCTGCAGCAATTACTGCTAAAGATTTGGGATGCCGAAGCAATCATTGCCATTGATGCAGTATGCTGCAACAATAACTGCCACAGATGTGGTATGCTGCAGCAATAACTGCTATAGATGCAGTATGCTGCAGCAATAATTTGGTATAGATGCAGTATGCTGCAGCAATAACTGCTAAAGATGCAGTATGCTGCAGCAAAAACTGCTAAAGATGCAGTATGCTGCGGCAAAAACTGCCACAGATGCAGTATGCTGCAGCAATAACTACTGTAAATGCGGAATGCTGCAGCTTTAACTGCCATAGATGCGGCCTGCTGCAACCATAACTGCTAAAGATGCGGTATGCTGCAGCAATAACTGCCATAGATGCGGTATGCTGCAGCTACAACTGCCATAGATGCGGTATGCTGCAGCAATAACTGCTAAATAAGCAGTATTTTGCAGCAATAACTGTCATTGATGCGGTATGCTGCAGCAAAAACTGCCATATATGCAATATGCATGCAGCAATAACTGCTATAGATGCGATATGCTGCAGCAATAATTCAATGGAGCAGCAGCAGCAGTAGCAGGAGCAGCAGGAGCAGCAGCAGCAGCAGCAGGAGCAGCTGCAGCAGCAGTAGCAGGAGCAGGAGCAGCAGCAGCAGCAGCAGCAATAACAACAACAATAACAACAACAACAATATCGACAACAACGCGCGTATATTCGTAATCGTAGCTACTCCCCTGGTTTGCAACAGTTTTACACTGGACCAGTCTTTATCGTCATTCATAAAGGTACATGCAACAATAGGATTTTCGCGGTGGGAATCACGTGACACAATGATAAAAAATGACGATTTTCTGAAACTATTGTGCCACATGATTCCCCGCCGAGAATATGGACTTTTGTTCAAAGCTCTGTACTTGCTGTGCTTTTTTCTCTTGTAAATTCTATTTTCTATGGGGCTCAATATAGTACATTTGGCTGGGTGTTAAGTTTAAACAAAATTTATTGACGATTTTCTGAAACTATTGTGCCACATGATTATGGACCTTTGTTCAAAGCTCTGTACTTGCTGTAAATCTACTATTTTCTCATGTATGAATGGGTCTCAACACAGTGGCAATTTTCTTTACGTTTGACTGAGTGTTAAGTTTGAATAAAATCGTAGACGAGTTTCTGAAATGTTTGTGTCACGTGATTCCCCGCCACGAATATAGACTTTATGTATAATTGACGATTGATCCCCCCCCCCGCGTAGATCTAGATCTATATGGACATTTGTTCAAAACTATGCAGGTGTTGTGCTTTTCTCTCATGGTTGCATTTTGCAAAGGTACTGGTAAGAGTTGGGTTGACATGGGATTTTCGCAGTGGGGAATCGCATGGCACAACTATTTCAATAAAAAATCTTCATATAGATCTATAGTCTATATTGTGGACGTTATTAGTCTATAAAAGAAAGTCCTGCTTGTACATGTACAGACTGATTTTATTTTATACTAGATCTAGTCCTGTCAAAACCAGATAGATATGTTGTTTGGGAGATGGTTAACATAACATGCATGCCTACATGCAAAATTACAACGAAGCATTACAGCGCTGGCATGATTTAAAAAATCAAAAAAGAGCTGCGCTTTTGTGTAGAGAAGGAATGGAAAGGGTACAACAACGCTGAAAATGACGTCATATGACTCATGATGACGTAATAGAGAAAGGGAGAAAATTCGGTTCTTACACGATTCTTTCCCTTAGACCATTTAGAGAGAAACCAGTAGTTAAAATGCATTTCGTCTATTTTCTTAAGCTTGTTTACAACTAACATCCATGTTTTATGCCAAGTCCACCGTTTCATAATGTTACTTTCTTGAACTACTTCCCAAACAACACATGCCAGTCTTGGCGTCCACCTAAAAGAAAAAGTTCGAGAAAAAAATGAGGAAAAAGGAGAAAAAATATTCGATTAAGAATTTGTTCAGCACCCAAATGGCGTAGTTCACTAATCGAGTAGTGCCAAGTTTCATATAAAATCACATACAAAAATAACCATTTAACTGGAAAATTGACTTAATTTATTATTTTTCCTCGCTGTAATTTTCAAACAGAATAGTATCTTTTTTAAAAGGAGTATCATTTCTAAGCAATTCGCACTATTGGCCAATCAGCGCTCATTTCATCTATATATCCGGACTTTCCACTTACAAAATCAACATTCGCCACACTTGATTAAAACTAAATATTACGCCCAGAATCTGTCTCTCATACAGGAAAGAAAATACTGAGGCAAAAGGAGAAACTGCTGGTTATCAGCAAATTCTCTTTTGTCTCAATATTTTCCCATGCATATTCTATCAGGGACGTCAAAACCAGTTCTTGTTTGGGAAAAGGTTAAACGACTTAAGTCTAGTAAACGGAATGAATGATTTAAATGGTTGAACATAATACTATTATTGCCACATAGCGCGGTTTAACTTGAAAGCTGTTGCAGACGTTAAATTGGATATAAATAAAAATATGATTTGTTAACATTATAGCACATGAAATAATGAGACAGAAGAAAAATGCAGATTATCATCATTTTCTTGTCTTACCGTAATGTTTTTCCACATAAATTCAATTCGGGACATCAATACCATGTTTTTTGTAAGAGTAGGATGTAGAACTATCTAAAAATACTACAAATCATACTGGTATCCTATAGAAGTGACACATACGTGCATGTTCGAACTAAGCTATAAATGCAGTATGCTGCAGCAATAACTGCTATAGATGCGGTATGCTGCAGCAATAACTGCTATAGATGCGGTATGCTGCAGCAATAACTGGTATAAATGCGGTATGCTACAGCAAAAACTGCTATAGATGCGGAATGCTACAGCAATAACTGCTATATATGCGGTATGCTGCAGCTATAACTGCTATATGATGCGGTATGCTGCAACCATAACTGCTAAAGATGATGTATGCTGCAGCAATAACTGCCATAGATGCGGTATGTTGAAGCAATAATTTGAAGATGCAGTATTTTGCAGCAATAACAGCCATAGATGCGTTATGCTGCAGCAATAACTGCTAAATATGCAGTATTTTGCAGCAATAACTGCTAAATATGCAGTATTTTGCAGCATAAACTGCAATAGATGCGGTATGCTGCAGCAAAAACTGCGATAGATGCGGGATGCTGCAGCAATAATTGCCATTAATGCGGAAAGCTGCAACAATAACTGCAGCAGATGCGGTATGCTACAGCAAAAACTGCTATAGATGCAGTATGTTGAAGCAATAACTGCTAAAGATGCAGTATGCTGCAGCAATAACTGCCATATATGCAGTATGCTGCAGCCAATAACTTGGCATGGATGCGGTATGCTGCAGCAATAACTGTCATAGATGCGGAATGCTGCAGCAATAACTGCTGAAGATGCAGTATTTTGCAGCAATAACTGCGATTGATGCGGTATGCTGCAGCAAAAACTGCCATATATGCGGTATGCTGCAGCAATAACTGCCATATATGTGGTATGCTGCAGCAATAACGGGCATAGATGAGGTATGCTGCAGCAATTACTGCGATAGATGCGGGATGCCGCATCAATACCTGCCATTGATGCGGTATGCTGCAACAATAACTGCCACAGATGCGGTATGCTACAGCAATAACTGCTATAGATGCAGTATGCTGCAGCAATAACTGCTAAAGATGCAGTATGCTGCAACAATAACTGCCACAGATGCGGTATGTTACAGCAATAATTGCTATAGATGCAGTATGCTGCAGCAATAACTGCTAAAGATGCAGTATGCTGCAGCATAAACTGCCATATATGCGGTATGCTGCAGCAATAACTGCCATAAATGCGGTATGATGCAGCAATAACTGGCATAAATGCGGTATGCTGCAGCAATAACTGCTAAAGATGCAGTATTTTGCAGCAATAACTGCCATTGATGCGGTATGCTGCATCAATAACTGTCATATATGCGGTATGCAGCAGCAATAACTGCTAAAGATGCGATATGCTGGAGCAATTACTGCTAGAGATGTGGTATTCCGCAGCAATAACTGCCACAGATGCGGTATGCTGCAGCCATAACTACAATAGATGCGGGATGCCGCAGCAATAATTGCCATTGATGCGGTATGCTGTACAAATAACTGCCACAGATGCGGTATGCTACAGTCATAACTGTTATAGATGCAGTATGCTGCAGCAATAACTGCCATTGATGCGGTATGCTGCAGCAATAACTGCCATATATGCAGTATGCTGCAGCCAATAACTTTGCATAGATGCGGTATGCTGCAGCAATAACTGGCATAGATGCGGAATGCTGCAGCAATAACTGCTAAAGATGCAGTATTTTGTAGCAATAACTGCGATTGATGTGGTATGCTGCAGCAAAAACTGCCATATATGCAGTATGCTGCAGCAATAACTGCCATATATGCGGTATGCTGCAGCAATAACTGGCATAGATGCGGTATGCTGCAGCAATTACTGCGATAGATGCGGGATGCCACAGCAATACCTGCCATTGATGCGGTATGCTGCAACAATAACTGCCAAAGATGCGGTATGCTACAGCAATAACTGCTAAAGATGCAGTATGCTGCAGCAATAACTGCTAAAGATGCAGTATGCTGCAGCAATAACTGCAACATATGCGGTATGCTGCAGCAATAACTGCGATAGATGCGGGATGCCGCAGCAATAATTGTCATTGATGCAGTATGCTGCAACAATAACTGCCACAGATGCGGTATGTTACAGCAATAATTGCTATAGATGCAGTATGCTGCAGCAATTACTGCTAAAGATGCAGTATGCTGCAGCAATAACTGCCATATATGCGGTATACTGCAGCCAATAACTTGGCATAGATGCGGTTTGCTGCAGCAATAACTGGCATAGATGCGGTATGCTGCAGCAATAACTGCTAAAGATGCAGTATTTTGCAGCAATAACTGCGATTGATGCGGTATGCTGCAGCATAAACTGCCATATATGCGGTATGCTGCAGCAATAACTGCCATATATGCGGTATGCTGCAGCAATAACTGGCATGGATGCGGTATGCTGCAGCAATAATTGCTAAAGATGCAGTATTTTGCAGCAATAACTGCCATTGATGCGGTATGCTGCAGCAATAACTGTCATATATGCGGTATGCTGCAGCAATAACTGCTATAGCTGCGATATGCTGCAGCAATTACTGCTAGAGATGTGGTATTCCGCAGCAATAACTGCCATAGATGCGGTATGCTGCAGCAATAACTGAGATAAATGCGGGATGCCGCAGCAATAAATGCCATTGATGCGGTATGCTGCAACAATAACTGCCAGAGATGCGGTATGCTGCAGCAATAACTGCTATAGATGCAGTATGCTGCAGCAATAACTGCCATTGATGCGGTATGCTGCTGCAATAACTGCCATATATGCAGTATGCTGCTGCAATAACTGTCATAGATGCGATATGCTGCAGCAATTACTGCTAAAGATTTGGGATGCCGAAGCAATCATTGCCATTGATGCAGTATGCTGCAACAATAACTGCCACAGATGTGGTATGCTGCAGCAATAACTGCTATAGATGCAGTATGCTGCAGCAATAATTTGGTATAGATGCAGTATTCTGCAGCAATAACTGCTAAAGATGCAGTATGCTGCAGCAAAAACTGCTAAAGATGCAGTATGCTGCGGCAAAAACTGCCACAGATGCAGTATGCTGCAGCAATAACTACTGTAAATGCGGAATGCTGCAGCTTTAACTGCCATAGATGCGGCCTGCTGCAACCATAACTGCTAAAGATGCGGTATGCTGCAGCAATAACTGCCATAGATGCGGTATGCTGCAGCTACAACTGCCATAGATGCGGTATGCTGCAGCAATAACTGCTAAATAAGCAGTATTTTGCAGCAATAACTGTCATTGATGCGGTATGCTGCAGCAAAAACTGCCATATATGCGATATGCATGCAGCAATAACTGCTATAGATGCGATATGCTGCAGCAATAATTCAATGGAGCAGCAGCAGCAGTAGCAGGAGCAGCAGGAGCAGCAGCAGCAGCAGCAGGAGCAGCTGCAGCAGCAGTAGCAGGAGCAGGAGCAGCAGCAGCAGCAGCAGCAATAACAACAACAATAACAACAACAACAATATCGACAACAACGCGCGTATATTCGTAATCGTAGCTACTCCCCTGGTTTGCAACAGTTTTACACTGGACCAGTCTTTATCGTCATTCATAAAGGTACATGCAACAATAGGATTTTCGCGGTGGGAATCACGTGACACAATGATAAAAAATGACGATTTTCTGAAACTATTGTGCCACATGATTCCCCGCCGAGAATATGGACTTTTGTTCAAAGCTCTGTACTTGCTGTGCTTTTTTCTCTTGTAAATTCTATTTTCTATGGGGCTCAATATAGTACATTTGGCTGGGTGTTAAGTTTAAACAAAATTTATTGACGATTTTCTGAAACTATTGTGCCACATGATTATGGACCTTTGTTCAAAGCTCTGTACTTGCTGTAAATCTACTATTTTCTCATGTATGAATGGGTCTCAACACAGTGGCAATTTTCTTTACGTTTGACTGAGTGTTAAGTTTGAATAAAATCGTAGACGAGTTTCTGAAATGTTTGTGTCACGTGATTCCCCGCCACGAATATAGACTTTATGTATAATTGACGATTGATCCCCCCCCGCGTAGATCTAGATCTATATGGACATTTGTTCAAAACTATGCAGGTGTTGTGCTTTTCTCTCATGGTTGCATTTTGCAAAGGTACTGGTAAGAGTTGGGTTGACATGGGATTTTCGCAGTGGGGAATCGCATGGCACAACTATTTCAATAAAAAATCTTCATATAGATCTATAGTCTATATTGTGGACGTTATTAGTCTATAAAAGAAAGTCCTGCTTGTACATGTACAGACTGATTTTATTTTATACTAGATCTAGTCCTGTCAAAACCAGATAGATATGTTGTTTGGGAGATGGTTAACATAACATGCATGCCTACATGCAAAATTACAACGAAGCATTACAGCGCTGGCATGATTTAAAAAATCAAAAAAGAGCTGCGCTTTTGTGTAGAGAAGGAATGGAAAGGGTACAACAACGCTGAAAATGACGTCATATGACTCATGATGACGTAATAGAGAAAGGGAGAAAATTCGGTTCTTACACGATTCTTTCCCTTAGACCATTTAGAGAGAAACCAGTAGTTAAAATGCATTTCGTCTATTTTCTTAAGCTTGTTTACAACTAACATCCATGTTTTATGCCAAGTCCACCGTTTCATAATGTTACTTTCTTGAACTACTTCCCAAACAACACATGCCAGTCTTGGCGTCCACCTAAAAGAAAAAGTTCGAGAAAAAAATGAGGAAAAAGGAGAAAAAATATTCGATTAAGAATTTGTTCAGCACCCAAATGGCGTAGTTCACTAATCGAGTAGTGCCAAGTTTCATATAAAATCACATACAAAAATAACCATTTAACTGGAAAATTGACTTAATTTATTATTTTTCCTCGCTGTAATTTTCAAACAGAATAGTATCTTTTTTAAAAGGAGTATCATTTCTAAGCAATTCGCACTATTGGCCAATCAGCGCTCATTTCATCTATATATCCGGACTTTCCACTTACAAAATCAACATTCGCCACACTTGATTAAAACTAAATATTACGCCCAGAATCTGTCTCTCATACAGGAAAGAAAATACTGAGGCAAAAGGAGAAACTGCTGGTTATCAGCAAATTCTCTTTTGTCTCAATATTTTCCCATGCATATTCTATCAGGGACGTCAAAACCAGTTCTTGTTTGGGAAAAGGTTAAACGACTTAAGTCTAGTAAACGGAATGAATGATTTAAATGGTTGAACATAATACTATTATTGCCACATAGCGCGGTTTAACTTGAAAGCTGTTGCAGACGTTAAATTGGATATAAATAAAAATATGATTTGTTAACATTATAGCACATGAAATAATGAGACAGAAGAAAAATGCAGATTATCATCATTTTCTTGTCTTACCGTAATGTTTTTCCACATAAATTCAATTCGGGACATCAATACCATGTTTTTTGTAAGAGTAGGATGTAGAACTATCTAAAAATACTACAAATCATACTGGTATCCTATAGAAGTGACACATACGTGCATGTTCGAACTAAGCTATAAATGCAGTATGCTGCAGCAATAACTGCTATAGATGCGGTATGCTGCAGCAATAACTGCTATAGATGCGGTATGCTGCAGCAATAACTGGTATAAATGCGGTATGCTACAGCAAAAACTGCTATAGATGCGGAATGCTACAGCAATAACTGCAGCAGATGCGGTATGCTACAGCAAAAACTGCTATAGATGCAGTATGCTGAAGCAATAACTGCTAAAGATGCAGTATGCTGCAGCAATAACTGCCAAATATGCAGTATGCTGCAGCCAATAACTTGGCATGGATGCGGTATGCTGCAGCAATAACTGGCATAGATGCGGAATGCTGCAGCAATAACTGCTGAAGATGCAGTATTTTGCAGCAATAACTGCGATTGATGCGGTATGCTGCAGCAAAAACTGCCATATATGCGGTATGCTGCAGCAATAACTGCCATATATGCGGTATGCTGCAGCAATAACTGGCATAGATGCGGTATGCTGCAGCAATTACTGCGATAGATGCGGGATGCCGCATCAATACCTGCCATTGATGCGGTATGCTTCAACAATAACTGCCACAGATGCGGTATGCTACAGCAATAACTGCTATAGATGCAGTATGCTGCAGCAATAACTGCTAAAGATGCAGTATGCTGCAACAATAACTGCCACAGATGCGGTATGTTACAGCAATAATTGCTATAGATGCAGTATGCTGCAGCAATAACTGCTAAAGATGCAGTATGCTGCAGCATAAACTGCCATATATGCGGTATGCTGCAGCAATAACTGCCATAAATGCGGTATGATGCAGCAATAACTGCCATAAATGCGGTATGCTGCAGCAATAACTGCTAAAGATGCAGTATTTTGCAGCAATAACTGCCATTGATGCGGTATGCTGCATCAATAACTGTCATATATGCGGTATGCAGCAGCAATAACTGCTAAAGATGCGATATGCTGGAGCAATTACTGCTAGAGATGTGGTATTCCGCAGCAATAACTGCCACAGATGCGGTATGCTGCAGCCATAACTACAATAGATGCGGGATGCCGCAGCAATAATTGCCATTGATGCGGTATGCTGTACAAATAACTGCCACAGATGCGGTATGCTACAGCCATAACTGCTATAGATGCAGTATGCTGCAGCAATAACTGCCATTGATGCGGTATGCTGCAGCAATAACTGCCATATATGCAATATGCTGCAGCCAATAACTTTGCATAGATGCGGTATGCTGCAGCAATAACTGGCATAGATGCGGAATGCTGCAGCAATAACAGCTAAAGATGCAGTATTTTGTAGCAATAACTGCGATTGATGTGGTATGCTGCAGCAAAAACTGCCATATATGCAGTATGCTGCAGCAATAACTGCCATATATGCGGTATGCTGCAGCAATAACTGGCATAGATGCGGTATGCTGCAGCAATTACTGCGATAGATGCGGGATGCCACAGCAATACCTGCCATTGATGCGGTATGCTGCAACAATAACTGCCAAAGATGCGGTATGCTACAGCAATAACTGCTAAAGATGCAGTATGCTGCAGCAATAACTGCTAAAGATGCAGTATGATGCAGCAATAACTGCAACATATGCGGTATGCTGCAGCAATAACTGCGATAGATGCGGGATGCCGCAGCAATAATTGTCATTGATGCAGTATGCTGCAACAATAACTGCCACAGATGCGGTATGTTACAGCAATAATTGCTATAGATGCAGTATGCTGCAGCAATTACTGCTAAAGATGCAGTATGCTGCAGCAATAACTGCCATATATGCGGTATACTGCAGCCAATAACTTGGCATAGATGCGGTTTGCTGCAGCAATAACTGGCATAGATGCGGTATGCTGCAGCAATAACTGCTAAAGATGCAGTATTTTGCAGCAATAACTGCGATTGATGCGGTATGCTGCAGCATAAACTGCCATATATGCGGTATGCTGCAGCAATAACTGCCATATATGCGGTATGCTGCAGCAATAACTGGCATGGATGCGGTATGCTGCAGCAATAATTGCTAAAGATGCAGTATTTTGCAGCAATAACTGCCATTGATGCGGTATGCTGCAGCAATAACTGTCATATATGCGGTATGCTGCAGCAATAACTGCTATAGCTGCGATATGCTGCAGCAATTACTGCTAGAGATGTGGTATTCCGCAGCAATAACTGCCATAGATGCGGTATGCTGCAGCAATAACTGAGATAAATGCGGGATGCCGCAGCAATAAATGCCATTGATGCGGTATGCTGCAACAATAACTGCCAGAGATGCGGTATGCTGCAGCAATAACTGCTATAGATGCAGTATGCTGCAGCAATAACTGCCATTGATGCGGTATGCTGCTGCAATAACTGCCATATATGCAGTATGCTGCTGCAATAACTGTCATAGATGCGATATGCTGCAGCAATTACTGCTATAGATTTGGGATGCCGAAGCAATCATTGCCATTGATGCAGTATGCTGCAACAATAACTGCCACAGATGTGGTATGCTGCAGCAATAACTGCTATAGATGCAGTATGCTGCAGCAATAATTTGGTATAGATGCAGTATGCTGCAGCAATAACTGCTAAAGATGCAGTATGCTGCAGCAAAAACTGCTAAAGATGCAGTATGCTGCGGCAAAAACTGCCACAGATGCAGTATGCTGCAGCAATAACTACTGTAAATGCGGAATGCTGCAGCTTTAACTGCCATAGATGCGGCCTGCTGCAACCATAACTGCTAAAGATGCGGTATGCTGCAGCAATAATTGCCATAGATGCGGTATGCTGCAGCTACAACTGCCGTAGATGCGGTATGCTGCAGCAATAACTGCTAAATAAGCAGTATTTTGCAGCAATAACTGTCATTGATGCGGTATGCTGCAGCAAAAACTGCCATATATGCGATATGCATGCAGCAATAACTGCTATAGATGCGATATGCTGCAGCAATAATTCAATGGAGCAGCAGCAGCAGTAGCAGGAGCAGCAGGAGCAGCAGCAGCAGCAGGAGGAGCAGCTGCAGCAGCAGTAGCAGGAGCAGGAGCAGCAGCAGCAGCAGCAGCAATAACAACAACAATAACAACAACAACAATATCGACAACAACGCGCGTATATTCGTAATCGTAGCTACTCCCCTGGTTTGCAACAGTTTTACACTGGACCAGTCTTTATCGTCATTCATAACAGTACATGCAACAATAGGATTTTCGCGGTGGGAATCACGTGACACAATGATAAAAAATGACGATTTTCTGAAACTATTGTGCCACATGATTCCCCGCCGAGAATATGGACTTTTGTTCAAAGCTCTGTACTTGCTGTGCTTTTTTCTCTTGTAAATTCTATTTTCTATGGGGCTCAATATAGTACATTTGGCTGGGTGTTAAGTTTAAACAAAATTTATTGACGATTTTCTGAAACTATTGTGCCACATGATTATGGACCTTTGTTCAAAGCTCTGTACTTGCTGTAAATCTACTATTTTCTCATGTATGAATGGGTCTCAACACAGTGGCAATTTTCTTTACGTTTGACTGAGTGTTAAGTTTGAATAAAATCGTAGACGAGTTTCTGAAATGTTTGTGTCACGTGATTCCCCGCCACGAATATAGACTTTATGTATAATTGACGATTGATCCCCCCCCCGCGTAGATCTAGATCTATATGGACATTTGTTCAAAACTATGCAGGTGTTGTGCTTTTCTCTCATGGTTGCATTTTGCAAAGGTACTGGTAAGAGTTGGGTTGACATGGGATTTTCGCAGTGGGGAATCGCATGGCACAACTATTTCAATAAAAAATCTTCATATAGATCTATAGTCTATATTGTGGACGTTATTAGTCTATAAAAGAAAGTCCTGCTTGTACATGTACAGACTGATTTTATTTTATACTAGATCTAGTCCTGTCAAAACCAGATAGATATGTTGTTTGGGAGATGGTTAACATAACATGCATGCCTACATGCAAAATTACAACGAAGCATTACAGCGCTGGCATGATTTAAAAAATCAAAAAAGAGCTGCGCTTTTGTGTAGAGAAGGAATGGAAAGGGTACAACAACGCTGAAAATGACGTCATATGACTCATGATGACGTAATAGAGAAAGGGAGAAAATTCGGTTCTCACACGATTCTTTCCCTTAGACCATTTAGAGAGAAACCAGTAGTTAAAATGCATTTCGTCTATTTTCTTAAGCTTGTTTACAACTAACATCCATGTTTTATGCCAAGTCCACCGTTTCATAATGTTACTTTCTTGAACTACTTCCCAAACAACACATGCCAGTCTTGGCGTCCACCTAAAAGAAAAAGTTCGAGAAAAAAATGAGGAAAAAGGAGAAAAAATATTCGATTAAGAATTTGTTCAGCACCCAAATGGCGTAGTTCACTAATCGAGTAGTGCCAGGTTTCATATAAAATCACATACAAAAATAACCATTTAACTGGAAAATTGACTTAATTTATTATTTTTCCTCGCTGTAATTTTCAAACAGAATAGTATCTTTTTTAAAAGGAGTATCATTTCTAAGCAATTCGCACTATTGGCCAATCAGCGCTCATTTCATCTATATATCCGGACTTTCCACTTACAAAATCAACATTCGCCACACTTGATTAAAACTAAATATTACGCCCAGAATCTGTCTCTCATACAGGAAAGAAAATACTGAGGCAAAAGGAGAAACTGCTGGTTATCAGCAAATTCTCTTTTGTCTCAATATTTTCCCATGCATATTCTATCAGGGACGTCAAAACCAGTTCTTGTTTGGGAAAAGGTTAAACGACTTAAGTCTAGTAAACGGAATGAATGATTTAAATGGTTGAACATAATACTATTATTGCCACATAGCGCGGTTTAACTTGAAAGCTGTTGCAGACGTTAAATTGGATATAAATAAAAATATGATTTGTTAACATTATAGCACATGAAATAATGAGACAAAAGAAAAATGCAGATTATCATCATTTTCTTGTCTTACCGTAATGTTTTTCCACATAAATTCAATTCGGGACATCAATACCATGTTTTTTGTAAGAGTAGGATGTAGAACTATCTAAAAATACTACAAATCATACTGGTATCCTATAGAAGTGACACATACGTGCATGTTCGAACTAAGCTATAAATGCAGTATGCTGCAGCAATAACTGCTATAGATGCGGTATGCTGCAGCAATAACTGCTATAGATGCGGTATGCTGCAGCAATAACTGGTATAAATGCGGTATGCTACAGCAAAAACTGCTATAGATGCGGAATGCTACAGCAATAACTGCTATATATGCGGTATGCTGCAGCTATAACTGCTATATGATGCGGTATGCTGCAACCATAACTGCTAAAGATGATGTATGCTGCAGCAATAACTGCCATAGATGCGGTATGTTGAAGCAATAATTTGAAGATGCAGTATTTTGCAGCAATAACAGCCATAGATGCGGTATGCTGCAGCAATAACTGCTAAATATGCAGTATTTTGCAGCAATAACTGCTAAATATGCAGTATTTTGCAGCATAAACTGCAATAGATGCGGTATGCTGCAGCAAAAACTGCGATAGATGCGGGATGCCGCAGCAATAATTGCCATTAATGCGGAAAGCTGCAACAATAACTGCAGCAGATGCGGTATGCTACAGCAAAAACTGCTATAGATGCAGTATGCTGAAGCAATAACTGCTAAAGATGCAGTATGCTGCAGCAATAACTGCCATATATGCAGTATGCTGCAGCCAATAACTTGGCATGGATGCGGTATGCGGCAGCAATAACTGGCATAGATGCGGAATGCTGCAGCAATAACTGCTGAAGATGCAGTATTTTGCAGCAATAACTGCGATTGATGCGGTATGCTGCAGCAAAAACTGCCATATATGCGGTATGCTGCAGCAATAACTGCCATATATGCGGTATGCTGCAGCAATAACTGGCATAGATGCGGTATGCTGCAGCAATTACTGCGATAGATGCGGGATGCCGCATCAATACCTGCCATTGATGCGGTATGCTGCAACTATAACTGCCACAGATGCGGTATGCTACAGCAATAACTGCTATAGATGCAGTATGCTGCAGCAATAACTGCTAAAGATGCAGTATGCTGCAACAATAACTGCCACAGATGCGGTATGTTACAGCAATAATTGCTATAGATGCAGTATGCTGCAGCAATAACTGCTAAAGATGCAGTATGCTGCAGCATAAACTGCCATATATGCGGTCTGCTGCAGCAATAACTGCCATAAATGCGGTATGATGCAGCAATAACTGGCATAAATGCGGTATGCTGCAGCAATAACTGCTAAAGATGCAGTATTTTGCAGCAATAACTGCCATTGATGCGGTATGCTGCATCAATAACTGCTAAAGATGCCATATGCTGGAGCAATTACTGCTAGAGATGTGGTATTCCGCAGCAATAACTGCCACAGATGGGGTATGCTGCAGCCATAACTACAATAGATGCGGGATGCTGCAGCAATAATTGCCATTGATGCGGTATGCTGTACAAATAACTGCCACAGATGCGGTATGCTACAGTCATAACTGCTATAGATGCAGTATGCTGCAGCAATAACTGCCATTGATGCGGTATGCTGCAGCAATAACTGCCATATATGCAGTATGCTGCAGCCAATAACTTTGCATAGATGCGGTATGCTGCAGCAATAACTGGCATAGATGCGGAATGCTGCAGCAATAACTGCTAAAGATGCAGTATTTTGTAGCAATAACTGCGATTGATGTGGTATGCTGCAGCAAAAACTGCCATATATGCAGTATGCTGCAGCAATAACTGCCATATATGCGGTATGCTGCAGCAATAACTGGCATAGATGCGGTATGCTGCAGCAATTACTGCGATAGATGCGGGATGCCACAGCAATACCTGCCATTGATGCGGTATGCTGCAACAATAACTGCCAAAGATGCGGTATGCTACAGCAATAACTGCTAAAGATGCAGTATGCTGCAGCAATAACTGCTAAAGATGCAGTATGCTGCAGCAATAACTGCAACATATGCGGTATGCTGCAGCAATTACTGCGATAGATGCGGGATGCCGCAGCAATAATTGTCATTGATGCAGTATGCTGCAACAATAACTGCCACAGATGCGGTATGTTACAGCAATAATTGCTATAGATGCAGTATGCTGCAGCAATTACTGCTAAAGATGCAGTATGCTGCAGCAATAACTGCCATATATGCGGTATACTGCAGCCAATAACTTGGCATAGATGCGGTTTGCTGCAGCAATAACTGGCATAGATGCGGTATGCTGCAGCAATAACTGCTAAAGATGCAGTATTTTGCAGCAATAACTGCGATTGATGCGGTATGCTGCAGCATAAACTGCCATATATGCGGTATGCTGCAGCAATAACTGCCATATATGCGGTATGCTGCAGCAATAACTGGCATGGATGCGGTATGCTGCAGCAATAATTGCTAAAGATGCAGTATTTTGCAGCAATAACTGCCATTGATGCGGTATGCTGCAGCAATAACTGTCATATATGCGGTATGCTGCAGCAATAACTGCTATAGCTGCGATATGCTGCAGCAATTACTGCTAGAGATGTGGTATTCCGCAGCAATAACTGCCATAGATGCGGTATGCTGCAGCAATAACTGAGATAAATGCGGGATGCCGCAGCAATAAATGCCATTGATGCGGTATGCTGCAACAATAACTGCCAGAGATGCGGTATGCTGCAGCAATAACTGCTATAGATACAGTATGCTGCAGCAATAACTGCCATTGATGCGGTATGCTGCTGCAATAACTGCCATATATGCAGTATGCTGCTGCAATAACTGTCATAGATGCGATATGCTGCAGCAATTACTGCTATAGATTTGGGATGCCGAAGCAATCATTGCCATTGATGCAGTATGCTGCAACAATAACTGCCACAGATGTGGTATGCTGCAGCAATAACTGCTATAGATGCAGTATGCTGCAGCAATAATTTGGTATAGATGCAGTATGCTGCAGCAATAACTGCTAAAGATGCAGTATGCTGCAGCAAAAACTGCTAAAGATGCAGTATGCTGCGGCAAAAACTGCCACAGATGCAGTATGCTGCAGCAATAACTACTGTAAATGCGGAATGCTGCAGCTTTAACTGCCATAGATGCGGCCTGCTGCAACCATAACTGCTAAAGATGCGGTATGCTGCAGCAATAATTGCCATAGATGCGGTATGCTGCAGCTACAACTGCCATAGATGCGGTATGCTGCAGCAATAACTGCTAAATAAGCAGTATTTTGCAGCAATAACTGTCATTGATGCGGTATGCTGCAGCAAAAACTGCCATATATGCGATATGCATGCAGCAATAACTGCTATAGATGCGATATGCTGCAGCAATAATTCAATGGAGCAGCAGCAGCAGTAGCAGGAGCAGCAGGAGCAGCAGCAGCAGCAGCAGGAGCAGCTGCAGCAGCAGTAGCAGGAGCAGGAGCAGCAGCAGCAGCAATAACAACAACAATAACAACAACAACAATATCGACAACAACGCGCGTATATTCGTAATCGTAGCTACTCCCCTGGTTTGCAACAGTTTTACACTGGACCAGTCTTTATCGTCATTCATAACAGTACATGCAACAATAGGATTTTCGCGGTGGGAATCACGTGACACAATGATAAAAAATGACGATTTTCTGAAACTATTGTGCCACATGATTCCCCGCCGAGAATATGGACTTTTGTTCAAAGCTCTGTACTTGCTGTGCTTTTTTCTCTTGTAAATTCTATTTTCTATGGGGCTCAATATAGTACATTTGGCTGGGTGTTAAGTTTAAACAAAATTTATTGACGATTTTCTGAAACTATTGTGCCACATGATTATGGACCTTTGTTCAAAGCTCTGTACTTGCTGTAAATCTACTATTTTCTCATGTATGAATGGGTCTCAACACAGTGGCAATTTTCTTTACATTTGACTGAGTGTTAAGTTTGAATAAAATCGTAGACGAGTTTCTGAAATGTTTGTGTCACGTGATTCCCCGCCACGAATATAGACTTTATGCATAATTGACGATTGATCCCCCCCCCCCGCGTAGATCTAGATCTATATGGACATTTGTTCAAAACTATGCAGGTGTTGTGCTTTTCTCTCATGGTTGCATTTTGCAAAGGTACTGGTAAGAGTTGGGTTGACATGGGATTTTCGCAGTGGGGAATCGCATGGCACAACTATTTCAATAAAAAATCTTCATATAGATCTATAGTCTATATTGTGGACGTTATTAGTCTATAAAAGAAAGTCCTGCTTGTACATGTACAGACTGATTTTATTTTATACTAGATCTAGTCCTGTCAAAACCAGATAGATATGTTGTTTGGGAGATGGTTAACATAACATGCATGCCTACATGCAAAATTACAACGAAGCATTACAGCGCTGGCATGATTTAAAAAATCAAAAAAGAGCTGCGCTTTTGTGTAGAGAAGGAATGGAAAGGGTACAACAACGCTGAAAATGACGTCATATGACTCATGATGACGTAATAGAGAAAGGGAGAAAATTCGGTTCTTACACGATTCTTTCCCTTAGACCATTTAGAGAGAAACCAGTAGTTAAAATGCATTTCGTCTATTTTCTTAAGCTTGTTTACAACTAACATCCATGTTTTATGCCAAGTCCACCGTTTCATAATGTTACTTTCTTGAACTACTTCCCAAACAACACATGCCAGTCTTGGCGTCCACCTAAAAGAAAAAGTTCGAGAAAAAAATGAGGAAAAAGGAGAAAAAATATTCGATTAAGAATTTGTTCAGCACCCAAATGGCGTAGTTCACTAATCGAGTAGTGCCAAGTTTCATATAAAATCACATACAAAAATAACCATTTAACTGGAAAATTGACTTAATTTATTATTTTTCCTCGCTGTAATTTTCAAACAGAATAGTATCTTTTTTAAAAGGAGTATCATTTCTAAGCAATTCGCACTATTGGCCAATCAGCGCTCATTTCATCTATATATCCGGACTTTCCACTTACAAAATCAACATTCGCCACACTTGATTAAAACTAAATATTACGCCCAGAATCTGTCTCTCATACAGGAAAGAAAATACTGAGGCAAAAGGAGAAACTGCTGGTTATCAGCAAATTCTCTTTTGTCTCAATATTTTCCCATGCATATTCTATCAGGGACGTCAAAACCAGTTCTTGTTTGGGAAAAGGTTAAACGACTTAAGTCTAGTAAACGGAATGAATGATTTAAATGGTTGAACATAATACTATTATTGCCACATAGCGCGGTTTAACGTGAAAGCTGTTGCAGACGTTAAATTGGATATAAATAAAAATATGATTTGTTAACATTATAGCACATGAAATAATGAGACAGAAGAAAAATGCAGATTATCATCATTTTCTTGTCTTACCGTAATGTTTTTCCACATAAATTCAATTCGGGACATCAATACTATGTTTTTTGTAAGAGTAGGATGTAGAACTATCTAAAATTATTGCCTAAAATGTGTGTTTTCAGTCTGTTATTGGCATTTTATAACCAGCAGAAAGCGGGCGGATATCCAGAGAAATCGTGCATTAATCGGCAGATTCACGTGGGATATCGGACCAGTTTTGCACTCAAATATCCTCGATCGGGGATTTGTTGTGAGTGCTTCAGAAAATTGAAAATAAAGCCGAAATTTTGTCATTTCCCTTTTCCGCGATGTAAATTCTTGTAAGACCCCATTTCCAGTTTACATCCCAATAAATAAACTAGGTCTCCCAGTGTAACTAACCATATCTGATGACGTAATAATTATAGTGACGTAGGTTTAATTCTTGGAATCAAAAAGTAAACAAACGGGCAGCTGACAGATTTTAAACTAAAAGTGTATTTCGTGGACATGGAAGGATAGAAATTAGAATTGAGTGGTTGTGGTCTAGGTCAAATGTGGTGGTAAGCCTATGTATTTCTTGTTCTTCTTTTAATTACTGCAATTTTTCCTTTACAACTTTGTTTTTATTGAAATGAACGAATGTCTGAAACGAAACAAACGGTCCAGAGATCTACCTTGGAAATTCCGGCCTTTTAATTTATTACTCGCACTGAAATGAACGTTAGGATAACCGGAGCATGTTTCCAAAAGAAAACTAAGTCGAATATTGTTAGGATTTCGCCAACCCAAATGAAGATTATGTCAGTAAAAATGCGATGAAACTTGACTATATCTACACGATGAAAATCTAACGGCCCGTCTAGTGGATATCGCACTTACTCGATATATGTCGAGTCGAATGCCGGAAAACTCTGGTATCTGCCGGTGTAAATGTGGCTAAATTTTCACTAAGTTTTTTAGTTATTCGTCTTATTTTATTACATTTCTTTGCAAATTATTCATATTTTATGCAATAATAGCGTCAATTCACGTTTTTTTGGTCGTTAACATTCTCAGAGGCCCACAAAATGGGTTATCGCCTTCGACCTCCGGTCTCAGGCGATAACGCATTTTTTAGGCCTCTGAGAATGTTAACGACCTCAAAAACGTGAATTAACCCTATAATACTACAAATCATACTGGTATCCTATAGAAGTTACACATACGTGCATGTTCGAACTAAGCTATAAATGCAGTATGCTGCAGCAATAACTGCTATAGATGCGGTATGCTGCAGCAATAACTGCTATAGATGCGGTATGCTGCAGCAATAACTGGTATAAATGCGGTATGCTACAGCAAAAACTGCTATAGATGCGGAATGCTACAGCAATAACTGCTATATATGCGGTATGCTGCAGCTATAACTGCTATATGATGCGGTATGCTGCAACCATAACTGCTAAAGATGCTGTATGCTGCAGCAATAACTGCCATAGATGTGGTATGTTGCAGCAATAATTTGAAGATGCAGTATTTTGCAGCAATAACAGCCATAGATGCGGTATGCTGCAGCAATAACTGCTAAATATGCAGTATTTTGCAGCAATAACTGCTAAATATGCAGTATTTTGCAGCATAAACTGCAATAGATGCGGTATGCTGCAGCAAAAACTGCGATAGATGCGGGATGCCGCAGCAATAATTGCCATTAATGCGGAAAGCTGCAACAATAACTGCAGCAGATGCGGTATGCTACAGCAAAAACTGCTATAGATGCAGTATGCTGAAGCAATAACTGCTAAAGATGCAGTATGCTGCAGCAATAACTGCCATATATGCAGTATGCTGCAGCCAATAACTTGGCATGGATGCGGTATGCTGCAGCAATAACTGGCATAGATGCGGAATGCTGCAGCAATAGCTGCTAAAGATGCAGTATTTTGCAGCAATAACTGCGATTGATGCGGTATGCTGCAGCAAAAACTGCCATATATGCGGTATGCTGCAGCAATAACTGCCATATATGCGGTATGCTGCAGCAATAACTGGCATAGATGCGGTATGCTGCAGCAATTACTGCGATAGATGCGGGATGCCGCATCAATAGCTGCCATTGATGCGGTATGCTGCAACAATAACTGCCACAGATGCGGTATGCTACAGCAATAACTGCTATAGATGCAGTATGCTGCAGCAATAACTGCTAAAGATGCAGTATGCTGCAACAATAACTGCCACAGATGCGGTATGTTACAGCAATAATTGCTATAGATGCAGTATGCTGCAGCAATAACTGCTAAAGATGCAGTATGCTGCAGCATAAACTGTCATATATGCGGTATGCTGCAGCAATAACTGCCATAAATGCGGTATGATGCAGCAATAACTGGCATAAATGCGGTATGCTGCAGCAATAACTGCTAAAGATGCAGTATTTTGCAGCAATAACTGCCATTGATGCGGTATGCTGCAGCAATAACTGTCATATATGCGGTATGCAGCAGCAATAACTGCTAAAGATGCGATATGCTGGAGCAATTACTGCTAGAGATGTGGTATTCCGCAGCAATAACTGCCACAGATGCGGTATGCTGCAGCCATAACTAAAATAGATGCGGGATGCCGCAGCAATAATTGCCATTGATGCGGTATGCTGTACAAATAACTGCCACAGATGCGGTATGCTGCAGTCATAACTGCTATAGATGCGGTATGCTGCAGCAATAACTGCCATTGATGCGGTATGCTGCAGCAATAACTGGCATAGATGCGGAATGCTGCAGCAATAACTGCTAAAGATGCAGTATTTTGCAGCAATAACTGCGATTGATGTGGTATGCTGCAGCAAAAACTGCCATATATGCAGTATGCTGCAGCAATAACTGCCATATATGCGGTATGCTGCAGCAATAACTGGCATAGATGCGGTATGCTGCAGCAATTACTGCGATAGATGCGGGATGCCACAGCAATACCTGCCATTGATGCGGTATGCTGCAACAATAAATGCCAAAGATGCTGTATGCTACAGCAATAACTGCTAAAGATGCAGTATGCTGCAGCAATAACTGCTAAAGATGCAGTATGCTGCAGCAATAAATGCAACATATGCGGTATGCTGCAGCAATAACTGCGATAGATGCGGGATGCCGCAGCAATAATTGCCATTGATGCAGTATGCTGCAACAATAACTGCCACAGATGCGGTATGTTACAGCAATAATTGCTATAGATGCAGTATGCTGCAGCAATAACTGCTAAAGATGCAGTATGCTGCAGCAATAACTGCCATATATGCGGTATACTGCAGCCAATAACTTGGCATAGATGCGGTTTGCTGCAGCAATAACTGGCATAGATGCGGTATGCTGCAGCAATAACTGCTAAAGATGCAGTATTTTGCAGCAATAACTGCGATTGATGCGGTATGCTGCAGCAACAAATGTCATATATGCGGTATGCTGCAGCAATAACTGCTATAGATGTGATATGCTGCAGCAATTACTGCTA
The DNA here is from genome assembly GCA_963680895.1 of Fragum sueziense. Classification (NCBI taxonomy): domain Eukaryota; kingdom Metazoa; phylum Mollusca; class Bivalvia; order Cardiida; family Cardiidae; genus Fragum; species Fragum sueziense. The sequence continues at coordinate 21,560,327 of OY804596.1, read as the reverse complement.
GAGATGTGGTATTCCGCAGCAATATCTGCCACAGATGCGGTATGCTGCAGCCATTACTGCGATAGATGCGGGATGCCGCAGCAATAATTGCCATTGATGCGGTATGCTGCAACAATAACTGCCAGAGATGTGGTATGCTACAGCAATAACTGCTATAGATGCAGTATGCTGCAGCAATAACTGCTAAAGATGCAGTATGCTGCAGCAATGACTGCCATATTAGCGGTATTCTGCAGCAATAACTGGCATAGATGCGGTATGCTGCAGCAATAACTGCTAAAGATGCAGTATTTTGCAGCAATAACTGCGATTGATGCGGTATGCTGCAGCATAAACTGCCATATATGCGGTATGCTGCAGCTATAACTGCCATATATGCGGTATGCTGCAGCAATAACTGGCATAGATGCGGTATGCTGCAGCAATAATTGCTAAAGATGCAGTATTTTGCAGCAATAACTGCCATTGATGCGGTATGCTGCAGCAATAACTGTCATATATGCGGTATGCTGCAGCAATAACTGCTATAGCTGCGATATGCTGCAGCAATTACTGCTAGAGATGTTGTATTCCGCAGCAATAACTGCCATAGATGCGGTATGCTGCAGCAATAACTGAGATAAATGCGGGATGCCGCAGCAATAAATGCCATTGATGCGGTATGCTGCAACAATAACTGCCAGAGATGCGGTATGCTGCAGCAATAACTGCTAAAGATGCAGTATGCTGTAGCAATAACTGCCATTGATGCGGTATGCTGCTGCAATAACTGCCATATATGCAGTATGCTGCTGCAATAACTGCCACAGATGTGGTATGCTGCAGCAATAACTGCTATAGATGCAGTATGCTGCAGCAATAATTTGGTATAGATGCAGTATGCTGCAACAATTACTGCTATAGATTTGGGATGCCGAAGCAATCATTGCCATTGATGCAGTATGCTGCAACAATAACTGCCACAGATGTGGTATGCTGCAGCAATAACTGCTATAGATGCAGTATGCTGCAGCAATAATTTGGTATAGATGCAGTATGCTGCAGCAATAACTGCTAAAGATGCAGTATGCTGCAGCAAAAACTGCTAAAGATGCAGTATGCTGCGGCAAAAACTGCCACAGATGCAGTATGCTGCAGCAATAACTACTGTAAATGCGTAATGCTGCAGCTTTAACTGCCATAGATGCGGCATGCTGCAACCATAACTGCTAAAGATGCGGTATGCTGCAGCAATAACTGCCATAGATGCGGTATGCTGCAGCTACAACTGCCATAGATGCGGTATGCTGCAGCAATAACTGCTAAATAAGCAGTATTTTGCAGCAATAACTGTCATTGATGCGGTATGCTGCAGCAAAAACTGCCATATATGCGATATGCATGCAGCAATAACTGCTATAGATGCGATATGCTGCAGCAATAATTCAATGGAGCAGCAGCAGCAGCAGCAGTAGCAGGAGCAGCAGGAGCAGCAGCAGCAGCAGCAGCAGGAGCAGCTGCAGCAGCAGTAGCAGGAGCAGGAGCAGCAGCAGCAGCAGCAGCAATAACAACAACAATAACAACAACAACAATATCGACAACAACGCGCGTATATTCGTAATCGTAGCTACTCCCCTGGTTTGCAACAGTTTTACACTGGACCAGTCTTTATCGTCATTCATAAAGGTACATGCAACAATAGGATTTTCGCGGTGGGAATCACGTGACACAATGATAAAAAATGACGATTTTCTGAAACTATTGTGCCACATGATTCCCCGCCGAGAATATGGACTTTTGTTCAAAGCTCTGTACTTGCTGTGCTTTTTTCTCTTGTAAATTCTATTTTCTATGGGGCTCAATATAGTACATTTGGCTGGGTGTTAAGTTTAAACAAAATTTATTGACGATTTTCTGAAACTATTGTGCCACATGATTATGGACCTTTGTTCAAAGCTCTGTACTTGCTGTAGATCTACTATTTTCTCATGTATGAATGGGTCTCAACACAGTGGCAATTTTCTTTACGTTTGACTGAGTGTTAAGTTTGAATAAAATCGTAGACGAGTTTCTGAAATGTTTGTGTCACGTGATTCCCCGCCACGAATATAGACTTTATGGATAATTGACGATTGATCCCCCCCGCGTAGATCTAGATCTATATGGACATTTGTTCAAAACTATGCAGGTGTTGTGCTTTTCTCTCATGGTTGCATTTTGCAAAGGTACTGGTAAACTGCCATATATGCGGTATGCTGCAGCCATTACTGCGATAGATGCGGGATGCCGCAGCAATAATTGCCATTGATGCGGTATGCTGCAACAATAACTGCCAGAGATGTGGTATGCTACAGCAATAACTGCTATAGATGCAGTATGCTGCAGCAATAACTGCTAAAGATGCAGTATGCTGCAGCAATAACTGTCATATATGCGGTATGCTGCAGCAATAACTGCTATAGCTGCGATATGCTGCAGCAATTACTGCTAGAGATGTTGTATTCCGCAGCAATAACTGCCATAGATGCGGTATGCTGCAGCAATAACTGAGATAAATGCGGGATGCCGCAGCAATAAATGCCATTGATGCGGTATGCTGCAACAATAACTGCCAGAGATGCGGTATGCTGCAGCAATAACTGCTATAGATGCAGTATGCTGCAGCAATAACTGCCATTGATGGTGTATGCTGCTGCAATAACTGCCATATATGCAGTATGTTGCTGCAATAACTGCCACAGATGTGGTATGCTGCAGCAATAACTGCTATAGATGCAGTATGCTGCAGCAATAATTTGGTATAGATGCAGTATGCTGCAACAATTACTGCTATAGATTTGGGATGCCGAAGCAATCATTGCCATTGATGCAGTATGCTGCAACAATAACTGCCACAGATGTGGTATGCTGCAGCAATAACTGCTATAGATGCAGTATGCTGCAGCAATAATTTGGTATAGATGCAGTATGCTGCAGCAATAACTGCTAAAGATGCAGTATGCTGCAGCAAAAACTGCTAAAGATGCAGTATGCTGCGGCAAAAACTGCCACAGATGCAGTATGCTGCAGCAATAACTACTGTAAATGCGTAATGCTGCAGCTTTAACTGCCATAGATGCGGCATGCTGCAACCATAACTGCTAAAGATGCGGTATGCTGCAGCAATAACTGCCATAGATGCGGTATGCTGCAGCTACAACTGCCATAGATGCGGTATGCTGCAGCAATAACTGCTAAATAAGCAGTATTTTGCAGCAATAACTGTCATTGATGCGGTATGCTGCAGCAAAAACTGCCATATATGCGATATGCATGCAGCAATAACTGCTATAGATGCGATATGCTGCAGCAATAATTCAATGGAGCAGCAGCAGCAACAGCAGTAGCAGGAGCAGCAGGAGCAGCAGCAGCAGCAGCAGCAGGAGCAGCTGCAGCAGCAGTAGCAGGAGCAGGAGCAGCAGCAGCAGCAGCAGCAATAACAACAACAATAACAACAACAACAATATCGACAACAACGCGCGTATATTCGTAATCGTAGCTACTCCCCTGGTTTGCAACAGTTTTACACTGGACCAGTCTTTATCGTCATTCATAAAGGTACATGCAACAATAGGATTTTCGCGTTGGGAATCACGTGACACAATGATAAAAAATGACGATTTTCTGAAACTATTGTGCCACATGATTCCCCGCCGAGAATATGGACTTTTGTTCAAAGCTCTGTACTTGCTGTGCTTTTTTCTCTTGTAAATTCTATTTTCTATGGGGCTCAATATAGTACATTTGGCTGGGTGTTAAGTTTAAACAAAATTTATTGACGATTTTCTGAAACTATTGTGCCACATGATTATGGACCTTTGTTCAAAGCTCTGTACTTGCTGTAGATCTACTATTTTCTCATGTATGAATGGGTCTCAACACAGTGGCAATTTTCTTTACGTTTGACTGAGTGTTAAGTTTGAATAAAATCGTAGACGAGTTTCTGAAATGTTTGTGTCACGTGATTCCCCGCCACGAATATAGACTTTATGGATAATTAACGATTGATCCCCCCCCCGCGTAGATCTAGATCTATATGGACATTTGTTCAAAACTATGCAGGTGTTGTGCTTTTCTCTCATGGTTGCATTTTGCAAAGGTACTGGTAAGAGTTGGGTTGACATGGGATTTTCGCAGTGGGGAATCGCATGGCACAACTATTTCAATAAAAAATCTTCATATAGATCTAGAGTCTATATTGTGGACGTTATTAGTCTATAAAAGAAAGTCCTGCTTGTACATGTACAGACTGATTTTATTTTATACTAGATCTAGTCCTGTCAAAACCAGATAGATATGTTGTTTGGGAGATGGTTAACATAACATGCATGCCTACATGCAAAATTACAACGAAGCATTACAGCGCTGGCATGATTTAAAAAATCAAAAAAGAGCTGCGCTTTTGTGTAGAGAAGGAATGGAAAGGGTACAACAACGCTGAAAATGACGTCATATGACTCATGATGACGTAATAGAGAAAGGGAGAAAATTCGGTTCTTACACGATTCTTTCCCTTAGACCATTTAGAGAGAAACCAGTAGTTAAAATGCATTTCGTCTATTTTCTTAAGCTTGTTTACAACTAACATCCATGTTTTATGCCAAGTCCACCGTTTCATAATGTTACTTTCTTGAACTACTTCCCAAACAACACATGCCAGTCTTGGCGTCCACCTAAAAGAAAAAGTTCGAGAAAAAAATGAGGAAAAAGGAGAAAAAATATTCGATTAAGAATTTGTTCAGCACCCAAATGGCGTAGTTCACTAATCGAGTAGTGCCAAGTTTCATATAAAATCACATACAAAAATAACCATTTAACTGGAAAATTGACTTAATTTATTATTTTTCCTCGCTGTAATTTTCAAACAGAATAGTATCTTTTTTAAAAGGAGTATCATTTCTAAGCAATTCGCACTATTGGCCAATCAGCGCTCATTTCATCTATATATCCGGACTTTCCACTTACAAAATCAACATTCGCCACACTTGATTAAAACTAAATATTACGCCCAGAATCTGTCTCTCATACAGGAAAGAAAATACTGAGGCAAAAGGAGAAACTGCTGGTTATCAGCAAATTCTCTTTTGTCTCAATATTTTCCCATGCATATTCTATCAGGGACGTCAAAACCAGTTCTTGTTTGGGAAAAGGTTAAACGACTTAAGTCTAGTAAACGGAATGAATGATTTAAATGGTTGAACATAATACTATTATTGCCACATAGCGCGGTTTAACTTGAAAGCTGTTGCAGACGTTAAATTGGATATAAATAAAAATATGATTTGTTAACATTATAGCACATGAAATAATGAGACAGAAGAAAAATGCAGATTGTCATCATTTTCTTGTCTTACCGTAATGTTTTTCCACATAAATTCAATTCGGGACATCAATACCATGTTTTTTGTAAGAGTAGGATGTAGAACTATCTAAAAATACTACAAATCATACTGGTATCCTATAGAAGTGACACATACGTGCATGTTCGAACTAAGCTATAAATGCAGTATGCTGCAGCAATAACTGCTATAGATGCGGTATGCTGCAGCAATAACTGCTATAGATGCGGTATGCTGCAGCAATAACTGGTATAAATGCGGTATGCTACAGCAAAAACTGCTATAGATGCGGAATGCTACAGCAATAACTGCTATATATGCGGTATGCTGCAGCTATAACTGCTATATGATGCGGTATGCTGCAACCATAACTGCTAAAGATGCTGTATGCTGCAGCAATAACTGCCATAGATGCGGTATGTTGCAGCAATAATTTGAAGATGCAGTATTTTGCAGCAATAACAGCCATAGATGCGGTATGCTGCAGCAATAACTGCTAAATATGCAGTATTTTGCAGCAATAACTGCTAAATATGCAGTATTTTGCAGCATAAACTGCAATAGATGCGGTATGCTGCAGCAAAAACTGCGATAGATGCGGGATGCCGCAGCAATAATTGCCATTAATGCGGAAAGCTGCAACAATAACTGCAGCAGATGCGGTATGCTACAGCAAAAACTGCTATAGATGCAGTATGCTGAAGCAATAACTGCTAAAGATGCAGTATGCTGCAGCAATAACTGCCATATATGCAGTATGCTGCAGCCAATAACTTGGCATGGATGCGGTATGCTGCAGCAATAACTGGCATAGATGCGGAATGCTGCAGCAATGACTGCTGAAGATGCAGTATTTTGCAGCAATAACTGCGATTGATGCGGTATGCTGCAGCAAAAACTGCCATATATGCGGTATGCTGCAGCAATAACTGCCATATATGCGGTATGCTGCAGCAATAACTGGCATAGATGCGGTATGCTGCAGCAATTACTGCGATAGATGCGGGATGCCGCATCAATACCTGCCATTGATGCGGTATGCTGCAACAATAACTGCCACAGATGCGGTATGCTACAGCAATAACTGCTATAGATGCAGTATGCTGCAGCAATAACTGCTAAAGATGCAGTATGCTGCAACAATAACTGCCACAGATGCGGTATGTTACAGCAATAATTGCTATAGATGCAGTATGCTGCAGCAATAACTGCTAAAGATGCAGTATGCTGCAGCATAAACTGCCATATATGCGGTATGCTGCAGCAATAACTGCCATAAATGCGGTATGATGCAGCAATAACTGGCATAAATGCGGTATGCTGCAGCAATAACTGCTAAAGATGCAGTATTTTGCAGCAATAACTGCCATTGATGCGGTATGCTGCAGCAATAACTGTCATATATGCGGTATGCAGCAGCAATTACTGCTAAAGATGCGATATGCTGGAGCAATTACTGCTAGAGATGTGGTATTCCGCAGCAATAACTGCCACAGATGCGGTATGCTGCAGCCATAACTAAAATAGATGCGGGATGCCGCAGCAATAATTGCCATTGATTCGGTATGCTGTACAAATAACTGCCACAGATGCGGTATGCTACAGTCATAACTGCTATAGATGCAGTATGCTGCAGCAATAACTGCCATTGATGCGGTATGCTGCAGCAATAACTGCCATATATGCAGTATGCTGCAGCCAATAACTTTGCATAGATGCGGTATGCTGCAGCAATAACTGGCATAGATGCGGAATGCTGCAGCAATAACTGCTAAAGATGCAGTATTTTGCAGCAAAAACTGCGATTGATGTGGTATGCTGCAGCAAAAACTGCCATATATGCAGTATGCTGCAGCAATAACTGCCATATATGCGGTATACTGCAGCAATAACTGGCATAGATGCGGTATGCTGCAGCAATTACTGCGATAGATGCGGGATGCCACAGCAATACCTGCCATTGATGCGGTATGCTGCAACAATAAATGCCAAAGATGCTGTATGCTACAGCAATAACTGCTAAAGATGCAGTATGCTGCAGCAATAACTGCTAAAGATGCAGTATGCTGCAGCAATAACTGCAACATATGCGGTATGCTGCAGCAATAACTGCGATAGATGCGGGATGCCGCAGCAATAATTGCCATTGATGCAGTATGCTGCAACAATAACTGCCACAGATGCGGTATGTTACAGCAATAATTGCTATAGATGCAGTATGCTGCAGCAATAACTGCTAAAGATGCAGTATGCTGCAGCAATAACTGCCATATATGCGGTGTACTGCAGCCAATAACTTGGCTTAGATGCGGTTTGCTGCAGCAATAACTGGCATAGATGCGGTATGCTGCAGCAATAACTCCTAAAGATGCAGTATTTTGCAGCAATAACTGCGATTGATGCGGTATGCTGCAGCAACAAATGTCATATATGCGGTATGCTGCAGCAATAACTGCTATAGATGTGATATGCTGCAGCAATTACTGCTAGAGATGTGGTATTCCGCAGCAATATCTGCCACAGATGCGGTATGCTGCAGCCATTACTGCGATAGATGCGGGATGCCGCAGCAATAATTGCCATTGATGCGGTATGCTGCAACAATAACTGCCAGAGATGTGGTATGCTACAGCAATAACTGCTATAGATGCAGTATGCTGCAGCAATAACTGCTAAAGATGCAGTATGCTGCAGCAATGACTGCCATATTAGCGGTATTCTGCAGCAATAACTGGCATAGATGCGGTATGCTGCAGCAATAACTGCTAAAGATGCAGTATTTTGCAGCAATAACTGCGATTGATGCGGTATGCTGCAGCATAAACTGCCATATATGCGGTATGCTGCAGCAATAACTGCCATATATGCGGTATGCTGCAGCAATAACTGCCATATATGCGGTATGCTGCAGCAATAACTGGCATAGATGCGGTATGCTGCAGCAATAATTGCTAAAGATGCAGTATTTTGCAGCAATAACTGCCATTGATGCGGTATGCTGCAGCAATAACTGTCATATATGCGGTATGCTGCAGCAATAACTGCTATAGCTGCGATATGCTGCAGCAATTACTGCTAGAGATGTTGTATTCCGCAGCAATAACTGCCATAGATGCGGTATGCTGCAGCAATAACTGAGATAAATGCGGGATGCCGCAGCAATAAATGCCATTGATGCGGTATGCTGCAACAATAACTGCCAGAGATGCGGTATGCTGCAGCAATAACTGCTATAGATGCAGTATGCTGCAGCAATAACTGCCATTGATGCGGTATGCTGCTGCAATAACTGCCATATATGCAGTATGCTGCTGCAATAACTGCCACAGATGTGGTATGCTGCAGCAATAACTGCTATAGATGCAGTATGCTGCAGCAATAATTTGGTATAGATGCAGTATGCTGCAACAATTACTGCTATAGATTTGGGATGCCGAAGCAATCATTGCCATTGATGCAGTATGCTGCAACAATAACTGCCACAGATGTGGTATGCTGCAGCAATAACTGCTATAGATGCAGTATGCTGCAGCAATAATTTGGTATAGATGCAGTATGCTGCAGCAATAACTGCTAAAGATGCAGTATGCTGCAGCAAAAACTGCTAAAGATGCAGTATGCTGCGGCAAAAACTGCCACAGATGCAGTATGCTGCAGCAATAACTACTGTAAATGCGTAATGCTGCAGCTTTAACTGCCATAGATGCGGCATGCTGCAACCATAACTGCTAAAGATGCGGTATGCTGCAGCAATAACTGCCATAGATGCGGTATGCTGCAGCTACAACTGCCATAGATGCGGTATGCTGCAGCAATAACTGCTAAATAAGCAGTATTTTGCAGCAATAACTGTCATTGATGCGGTATGCTGCAGCAAAAACTGCCATATATGCGATATGCATGCAGCAATAACTGCTATAGATGCGATATGCTGCAGCAATAATTCAATGGAGCAGCAGCAGCAGCAGCAGTAGCAGGAGCAGCAGCAGCAGCAGCAGCAGCAGCAGGAGCAGCTGCAGCAGCAGTAGCAGGAGCAGGAGCAGCAGCAGCAGCAGCAGCAATAACAACAACAATAACAACAACAACAATATCGACAACAACGCGCGTATATTCGTAATCGTAGCTACTCCCCTGGTTTGCAACAGTTTTACACTGGACCAGTCTTTATCGTCATTCATAAAGGTACATGCAACAATAGGATTTTCGCGGTGGGAATCACGTGACACAATGATAAAAAATGACGATTTTCTGAAACTATTGTGCCACATGATTCCCCGCCGAGAATATGGACTTTTGTTCAAAGCTCTGTACTTGCTGTGCTTTTTTCTCTTGTAAATTCTATTTTCTATGGGGCTCAATATAGTACATTTGGCTGGGTGTTAAGTTTAAACAAAATTTATTGACGATTTTCTGAAACTATTGTGCCACATGATTATGGACCTTTGTTCAAAGCTCTGTACTTGCTGTAGATCTACTATTTTCTCATGTATGAATGGGTCTCAACACAGTGGCAATTTTCTTTACGTTTGACTGAGTGTTAAGTTTGAATAAAATCGTAGACGAGTTTCTGAAATGTTTGTGTCACGTGATTCCCCGCCACGAATATAGACTTTATGGATAATTGACGATTGATCCCCCCCCCCCCGCGTAGATCTAGATCTATATGGACATTTGTTCAAAACTATGCAGGTGTTGTGCTTTTCTCTCATGGTTGCATTTTGCAAAGGTACTGGTAAGAGTTGGGTTGACATGGGATTTTCGCAGTGGGGAATCGCATGGCACAACTATTTCAATAAAAAAATCTTCATATAGATCTAGAGTCTATATTGTGGACGTTATTAGTCTATAAAAGAAAGTCCTGCTTGTACATGTACAGACTGATTTTATTTTATACTAGATCTAGTCCTGTCAAAACCAGATAGATATGTTGTTTGGGAGATGGTTAACATAACATGCATGCCTACATGCAAAATTACAACGAAGCATTACAGCGCTGGCATGATTTAAAAAATCAAAAAAGAGCTGCGCTTTTGTGTAGAGAAGGAATGGAAAGGGTACAACAACGCTGAAAATGACGTCATATGACTCATGATGACGTAATAGAGAAAGGGAGAAAATTCGGTTCTTACACGATTCTTTCCCTTAGACCATTTAGAGAGAAACCAGTAGTTAAAATGCATTTCGTCTATTTTCTTAAGCTTGTTTACAACTAACATCCATGTTTTATGCCAAGTCCACCGTTTCATAATGTTACTTTCTTGAACTACTTCCCAAACAACACATGCCAGTCTTGGCGTCCACCTAAAAGAAAAAGTTCGAGAAAAAAATGAGGAAAAAGGAGAAAAAATATTCGATTAAGAATTTGTTCAGCACCCAAATGGCGTAGTTCACTAATCGAGTAGTGCCAAGTTTCATATAAAATCACATACAAAAATAACCATTTAACTGGAAAATTGACTTAATTTATTATTTTTCCTCGCTGTAATTTTCAAACAGAATAGTATCTTTTTTAAAAGGAGTATCATTTCTAAGCAATTCGCACTATTGGCCAATCAGCGCTCATTTCATCTATATATCCGGACTTTCCACTTACAAAATCAACATTCGCCACACTTGATTAAAACTAAATATTACGCCCAGAATCTGTCTCTCATACAGGAAAGAAAATACTGAGGCAAAAGGAGAAACTGCTGGTTATCAGCAAATTCTCTTTTGTCTCAATATTTTCCCATGCATATTCTATCAGGGACGTCAAAACCAGTTCTTGTTTGGGAAAAGGTTAAACGACTTAAGTCTAGTAAACGGAATGAATGATTTAAATGGTTGAACATAATACTATTATTGCCACATAGCGCGGTTTAACTTGAAAGCTGTTGCAGACGTTAAATTGGATATAAATAAAAATATGATTTGTTAACATTATAGCACATGAAAAAATGAGACAGAAGAAAAATGCAGATTATCATCATTTTCTTGTCTTACCGTAATGTTTTTCCACATAAATTCAATTCGGGACATCAATACCATGTTTTTTGTAAGAGTAGGATGTAGAACTATCTAAAAATACTACAAATCATACTGGTATCCTATAGAAGTGACACATACGTGCATGTTCGAACTAAGCTATAAATGCAGTATGCTGCAGCAATAACTGCTATAGATGCGGTATGCTGCAGCAATAACTGCTATAGATGCGGTATGCTGCAGCAATAACTGGTATAAATGCGGTATGCTACAGCAAAAACTGCTATAGATGCGGAATGCTACAGCAATAACTGCTATATATGCGGTATGCTGCAGCTATAACTGCTATATGATGCGGTATGCTGCAACCATAACTGCTAAAGATGCTGTATGCTGCAGCAATAACTGCCATAGATGCGGTATGTTGCAGCAATAATTTGAAGATGCAGTATTTTGCAGCAATAACAGCCATAGATGCGGTATGCTGCAGCAATAACTGCTAAATATGCAGTATTTTGCAGCAATAACTGCTAAATATGCAGTATTTTGCAGCATAAACTGCAATAGATGCGGTATGCTGCAGCAAAAACTGCGATAGATGCGGGATGCCGCAGCAATAATTGCCATTAATGCGGAAAGCTGCAACAATAACTGCAGCAGATGCGGTATGCTACAGCAAAAACTGCTATAGATGCAGTATGCTGAAGCAACAACTGCTAAAGATGCAGTATGCTGCAGCAATAACTGCCATATATGCAGTATGCTGCAGCCAATAACTTGGCATGGATGCGGTATGCTGCAGCAATAACTGGCATAGATGCGGAATGCTGTAGCAATAACTGCTGAAGATGCAGTATTTTGCAGCAATAACTGCGATTGATGCGGTATGCTGCAGCAAAAACTGCCATATATGCGGTATGCTGCAGCAATAACTGCCATTTATGCGGTATGCTGCAGCAATAACTGGCATAGATGCGGTATGCTGCAGCAATTACTGCGATAGATGCGGGATGCCGCATCAATACCTGCCATTGATGCGGTATGCTGCAACAATAACTGCCACAGATGCGGTATGCTACAGCAATAACTGCTATAGATGCAGTATGCTGCAGCAATAACTGCTAAAGATGCAGTATGCTGCAACAATAACTGCCACAGATGCGGTATGTTACAGCAATAATTGCTATAGATGCAGTATGCTGCAGCAATAACTGCTAAAGATGCAGTATGCTGCAGCATAAACTGCCATATATGCGGTATGCTGCAGCAATAACTGCCATAAATGCGGTATGATGCAGCAATAACTGGCATAAATGCGGTATGCTGCAGCAATAACTGCTAAAGATGCAGTATTTTGCAGCAATAACTGCCATTGATGCGGTATGCTGCAGCAATAACTGTCATATATGCGGTATGCAGCAGCAATCACTGCTAAAGATGCGATATGCTGGAGCAATTACTGCTAGAGATGTGGTATTCCGCAGCAATAACTGCCACAGATGCGGTATGCTGCAGCCATAACTAAAATAGATGCGGGATGCCGCAGCAATAATTGCCATTGATGCGGTATGCTGTACAAATAACTGCCACAGATGCGGTATGCTACAGTCATAACTGCTATAGATGCAGTATGCTGCAGCAATAACTGCCATTGATTCGGTATGCTGCAGCAATAACTGCCATATATGCAGTATGCTGCAGCCAATAACTTTGCATAGATGCGGTATGCTGCAGCAATAACTGGCATAGATGCGGAATGCTGCAGCAATAACTGCTAAAGATGCAGTATTTTGCAGCAATAACTGCGATTGATGTGGTATGCTGCAGCAAAAACTGCCATATATGCAGTATGCTGCAGCAATAACTGCCATATATGCGGTATGCTGCAGCAATAACTGGCATAGATGCGGTATGCTGCAGCAATTACTGCGATAGATGCGGGATGCCACAGCAATACCTGCCATTGATGCGGTATGCTGCAACAATAAATGCCAAAGATGCTGTATGCTACAGCAATAACTGCTAAAGATGCAGTATGCTGCAGCAATAACTGCTAAAGATGCAGTATGCTGCAGCAATAACTGCAACATATGCGGTATGCTGCAGCAATAACTGCGATAGATGCGGGATGCCGCAGCAATAATTGCCATTGATGCAGTATGCTGCAACAATAACTGCCACAGATGCGGTATGTTACAGCAATAATTGCTATAGATGCAGTATGCTGCAGCAATAACTGCTAAAGATGCAGTATGCTGCAGCAATAACTGCCATATATGCGGTATACTGCAGCCAATAACTTGGCATAGATGCGGTTTGCTGCAGCAATAACTGGCATAGATGTGGTATGCTGCAGCAATAACTGCTAAAGATGCAGTATTTTGCAGCAATAACTGCGATTGATGCGGTATGCTGCAGCAACAAATGTCATATATGCGGTATGCTGCAGCAATAACTGCTATAGATGTGATATGCTGCAGCAATTACTGCTAGAGATGTGGTATTCCGCAGCAATATCTGCCACAGATGCGGTATGCTGCAGCCATTACTGCGATAGATGCGGGATGCCGCAGCAATAATTGCCATTGATGCGGTATGCTGCAACAATAACTGCCAGAGATGTGGTATGCTACAGCAATAACTGCTATAGATGCAGTATGCTGCAGCAATAACTGCTAAAGATGCAGTATGCTGCAGCAATGACTGCCATATTAGCGGTATTCTGCAGCAATAACTGGCATAGATGCGGTATGCTGCAGCAATAACTGCTAAAGATGCAGTATTTTGCAGCAATAACTGCGATTGATGCGGTATGCTGCAGCATAAACTGCCATATATGCGGTATGCTGCAGCAATAACTGCCATATATGCGGTATGCTGCAGCAATAACTGGCATAGATGCGGTATGCTGCAGCAATAATTGCTAAAGGTGCAGTATTTTGCAGCAATAACTGCCATTGATGCGGTATGCTGCAGCAATAACTGTCATATATGCGGTATGCTGCAGCAATAACTGCTATAGCTGCGATATGCTGCAGCAATTACTGCTAGAGATGTTGTATTCCGCAGCAATAACTGCCATAGATGCGGTATGCTGCAGCAATAACTGAGATAAATGCGGGATGCCGCAGCAATAAATGCCATTGATGCGGTATGCTGCAACAATAACTGCCAGAGATGCGGTATGCTGCAGCAATAACTGCTATAGATGCAGTATGCTGCAGCAATAACTGCCATTGATGCGGTATGCTGCTGCAATAACTGCCATATATGCAGTATGCTGCTGCAATAACTGCCACAGATGTGGTATGCTGCAGCAATAACTGCTAAAGATGCAGTATGCTGCAGCAATAATTTGGTATAGATGCAGTATGCTGCAGCAATTACTGCTATAGATTTGGGATGCCGAAGCAATCATTGCCATTGATGCAGTATGCTGCAACAATAACTGCCACAGATGTGGTATGCTGCAGCAATAACTGCTATAGATGCAGTATGCTGCAGCAATAATTTGGTATAGATGCAGTATGCTGCAGCAATAACTGCTAAAGATGCAGTATGCTGCAGCAAAAACTGCTAAAGATGCAGTATGCTGCGGCAAAAACTGCCACAGATGCAGTATGCTGCAGCAATAACTACTGTAAATGCGTAATGCTGCAGCTTTAACTGCCATAGATGCGGCATGCTGCAACCATAACTGCTAAAGATGCGGTATGCTGCAGCAATAACTGCCATAGATGCGGTATGCTGCAGCTACAACTGCCATAGATGCGGTATGCTGCAGCAATAACTGCTAAATAAGCAGTATTTTGCAGCAATAACTGTCATTGATGCGGTATGCTGCAGCAAAAACTGCCATATATGCGATATGCATGCAGCAATAACTGCTATAGATGCGATATGCTGCAGCAATAATTCAATGGAGCAGCAGCAGCAGCAGCAGTAGCAGGAGCAGCAGGAGCAGCAGCAGCAGCAGCAGCAGGAGCAGCTGCAGCAGCAGTAGCAGGAGCAGGAGCAGCAGCAGCAGCAGGAGCAATAACAACAACAATAACAACAACAACAATATCGACAACAACGCGCGTATATTCGTAATCGTAGCTACTCCCCTGGTTTGCAACAGTTTTACACTGGACCAGTCTTTATCGTCATTCATAAAGGTACATGCAACAATAGGATTTTCGCGGTGGGAATCACGTGACACAATGATAAAAAATGACGATTTTCTGAAACTATTGTGCCACATGATTCCCCGCCGAGAATATGGACTTTTGTTCAAAGCTCTGTACTTGCTGTGCTTTTTTCTCTTGTAAATTCTATTTTCTATGGGGCTCAATATAGTACATTTGGCTGGGTGTTAAGTTTAAACAAAATTTATTGACGATTTTCTGAAACTATTGTGCCACATGATTATGGACCTTTGTTCAAAGCTCTGTACTTGCTGTAGATCTACTATTTTCTCATGTATGAATGGGTCTCAACACAGTGGCAATTTTCTTTACGTTTGACTGAGTGTTAAGTTTGAATAAAATCGTAGACGAGTTTCTGAAATGTTTGTGTCACGTGATTCCCCGCCACGAATATAGACTTTATGGATAATTGACGATTGATCCCCCCCCGCGTAGATCTAGATCTATATGGACATTTGTTCAAAACTATGCAGGTGTTGTGCTTTTCTCTCATGGTTGCATTTTGCAAAGGTACTGGTAAGAGTTGGGTTGACATGGGATTTTCGCAGTGGGGAATCGCATGGCACAACTATTTCAATAAAAAATCTTCATATAGATCTATAGTCTATATTGTGGACGTTATTAGTCTATAAAAGAAAGTCCTGCTTGTACATGTACAGACTGATTTTATTTTATACTAGATCTAGTCCTGTCAAAACCAGATAGATATGTTGTTTGGGAGATGGTTAACATAACATGCATGCCTACATGCAAAATTACAACGAAGCATTACAGCGCTGGCATGATTTAAAAAATCAAAAAAGAGCTGCGCTTTTGTGTAGAGAAGGAATGGAAAGGGTACAACAACGCTGAAAATGACGTCATATGACTCATGATGACGTAATAGAGAAAGGGAGAAAATTCGGTTCTTACACGATTCTTTCCCTTAGACCATTTAGAGAGAAACCAGTAGTTAAAATGCATTTCGTCTATTTTCTTAAGCTTGTTTACAACTAACATCCATGTTTTATGCCAAGTCCACCGTTTCATAATGTTACTTTCTTGAACTACTTCCCAAACAACACATGCCAGTCTTGGCGTCCACCTAAAAGAAAAAGTTCGAGAAAAAAATGAGGAAAAAGGAGAAAAAATATTCGATTAAGAATTTGTTCAGCACCCAAATGGCGTAGTTCACTAATCGAGTAGTGCCAAGTTTCATATAAAATCACATACAAAAATAACCATTTAACTGGAAAATTGACTTAATTTATTATTTTTCCTCGCTGTAATTTTCAAACAGAATAGTATCTTTTTTAAAAGGAGTATCATTTCTAAGCAATTCGCACTATTGGCCAATCAGCGCTCATTTCATCTATATATCCGGACTTTCCACTTACAAAATCAACATTCGCCACACTTGATTAAAACTAAATATTACGCCCAGAATCTGTCTCTCATACAGGAAAGAAAATACTGAGGCAAAAGGAGAAACTGCTGGTTATCAGCAAATTCTCTTTTGTCTCAATATTTTCCCATGCATATTCTATCAGGGACGTCAAAACCAGTTCTTGTTTGGGAAAAGGTTAAACGACTTAAGTCTAGTAAAAGGAATGAATGATTTAAATGGTTGAACATAATACTATTATTGCCACATAGCGCGGTTTAACTTGAAAGCTGTTGCAGACGTTAAATTGGATATAAATAAAAATATGATTTGTTAACATTATAGCACATGAAATAATGAGACAGAAGAAAAATGCAGATTATCATCATTTTCTTGTCTTACCGTAATGTTTTTCCACATAAATTCAATTCGGGACATCAATACCATGTTTTTTGTAAGAGTAGGATGTAGAACTATCTAAAAATACTACAAATCATACTGGTATCCTATAGAAGTGACACATACGTGCATGTTCGAACTAAGCTATAAATGCAGTATGCTGCAGCAATAACTGCTATAGATGCGGTATGCTGCAGCAATAACTGCTATAGATGCGGTATGCTGCAGCAATAACTGGTATAAATGCGGTATGCTACAGCAAAAACTGCTATAGATGCGGAATGCTACAGCAATAACTGCTATATATGCGGTATGCTGCAGCTATAACTGCTATATGATGCGGTATGCTGCAACCATAACTGCTAAAGATGCTGTATGCTGCAGCAATAACTGCCATAGATGCGGTATGTTGCAGCAATAATTTGAAGATGCAGTATTTTGCAGCAATAACAGCCATAGATGCGGTATGCTGCAGCAATAACTGCTAAATATGCAGTATTTTGCAGCAATAACTGCTAAATATGCAGTATTTTGCAGCATAAACTGCAATAGATGCGGTATGCTGCAGCAAAAACTGCGATAGATGCGGGATGCCGCAGCAATAATTGCCATTAATGCGGAAAGCTGCAACAATAACTGCAGCAGATGCGGTATGCTACAGGAAAAACTGCTATAGATGCAGTATGCTGAAGCAACAACTGCTAAAGATGCAGTATGCTGCAGCAATAACTGCCATATATGCAGTATGCTGCAGCCAATAACTTGGCATGGATGCGGTATGCTGCAGCAATAACTGGCATAGATGCGGAATGCTGCAGCAATAAATGCTGAAGATGCAGTATTTTGCAGCAATAACTGCGATTGATGCGGTATGCTGCAGCAAAAACTGCCATATATGCGGTATGCTGCAGCAATAACTGCCATATATGCGGTATGCTGCAGCAATAACTGGCATAGATGCGGTATGCTGCAGCAATTACTGTGATAGATGCGGGATGCCGCATCAATACCTGCCATTGATGCGGTATGCTGCAACAATAACTGCCACAGATGCGGTATGCTACAGCAATAACTGCTATAGATGCAGTATGCTGCAGCAATAACTGCTAAAGATGCAGTATGCTGCAACAATAACTGCCACAGATGCGGTATGTTACAGCAATAATTGCTATAGATGCAGTATGCTGCAGCAATAACTGCTAAAGATGCAGTATGCTGCAGCATAAACTGCCATATATGCGGTATGCTGCAGCAATAACTGCCATAAATGCGGTATGATGCAGCAATAACTGGCATAAATGCGGTATGCTGCAGCAATAACTGCTAAAGATGCAGTATTTTGCAGCAATAACTGCCATTGATGCGGTATGCTGCAGCAATAACTGCTAAAGATGCGATATGCTGGAGCAATTACTGCTAGAGATGTGGTATTCCGCATCAATAACTGCCACAGATGCGGTATGCTGCAGCCATAACTAAAATAGATGCGGGATGCCGCAGCAATAATTGCCATTGATGCGGTATGCTGTACAAATAACTGCCACAGATGCGGTATGCTACAGTCATAACTGCTATAGATGCAGTATGCTGCAGCAATAACTGCCATTGATGCGGTATGCTGCAGCAATAACTGCTAAAGATGCGATATGCTGGAGCAATTACTGCTAGAGATGTGGTATTCCGCAGCAATAACTGCCACAGATGCGGTATGCTGCAGCCATAACTAAAATAGATGCGGGATGCCGCAGCAATAATTGCCATTGATGCGGTATGCTGTACAAATAACTGCCACAGATGCGGTATGCTACAGTCATAACTGCTATAGATGCAGTATGCTGCAGCAATAACTGCCATTGATGCGGTATGCTGCAGCAATAACTGCCATATATGCAGTATGCTGCAGCCAATAACTTTGCATAGATGCGGTATGCTGCAGCAATAACTGGCATAGATGCGGAATGCTGCAGCAATAACTGCTAAAGATGCAGTATTTTGCAGCAATAACTGCGATTGATGTGGTATGCTGCAGCAAAAACTGCCATATATGCAGTATGCTGCAGCAATAACTGCCATATATGCGGTATGCTGCAGCAATAACTGGCATAGATGCGGTATGCTGCAGCAATTACTGCGATAGATGCGGGATGCCACAGCAATACCTGCCATTGATGCGGTATGCTGCAACAATAAATGCCAAAGATGCTGTATGCTACAGCAATAACTGCTAAAGATGCAGTATGCTGCAGCAATAACTGCTAAAGATGCAGTATGCTGCAGCAATAACTGCAACATATGCGGTATGCTGCAGCAATAACTGCGATAGATGCGGGATGCCGCAGCAATAATTGCCATTGATGCAGTATGCTACAAAAATAACTGCCACAGATGCGGTATGTTACAGCAATAATTGCTATAGATGCAGTATGCTGCAGCAATAACTGCTAAAGATGCAGTATGCTGCAGCAATAACTGCCATATATGCGGTATACTGCAGCCAATAACTTGGCATAGATGCGGTTTGCTGCAGCAATAACTGGCATAGATGCGGTATGCTGCAGCAATAACTGCTAAAGATGCAGTATTTTGCAGCAATAACTGCGATTGATGCGGTGTGCTGCAGCAACAAATGTCATATATGCGGTATGCTGCAGCAACAAATGTCATATATGCGGTATGCTGCAGCAATAACTGCTATAGATGTGATATGCTGCAGCAATTACTGCTAGAGATGTGGTATTCCGCAGCAATATCTGCCACAGATGCGGTATGCTGCAGCCATTACTGCGATAGATGCGGGATGCCGCAGCAATAATTGCCATTGATGCGGTATGCTGCAACAATAACTGCCAGAGATGTGGTATGCTACAGCAATAACTGCTAAAGATGCATTATGCTGCAGCAATAACTGCTAAAGATGCAGTATGCTGCAGCAATGACTGCCATATTAGCGGTATTCTGCAGCAATAACTGGCATAGATGCGGTATGCTGCAGCAATAACTGCTAAAGATGCAGTATTTTGCAGCAATAACTGCGATTGATGCGGTATGCTGCAGCATAAACTGCCATATATGCGGTATGCTGCAGCAATAACTGCCATATATGCGGTATGCTGCAGCAATAACTGGCATAGATGCGGTATGCTGCAGCAATAATTGCTAAAGATGCAGTATTTTGCAGCAATAACTGCCATTGATGCGGTATGCTGCAGCAATAACTGTCATATATGCGGTATGCTGCAGCAATAACTGCTATAGCTGCGATATGCTGCAGCAATTACTGCTAGAGATGTTGTATTCCGCAGCAATAACTGCCATAGATGCGGTATGCTGCAGCAATAACTAAGATAAATGCGGGATGCCGCAGCAATAAATGCCATTGATGCGGTATGCTGCAACAATAACTGCCAGAGATGCGGTATGCTGCAGCAATAACTGCTATAGATGCAGTATGCTGCAGCAATAACTGCCATTGATGCGGTATGCTGCTGCAATAACTGCCATATATGCAGTATGCTGCTGCAATAACTGCCACAGATGTGGTATGCTGCAGCAATAAGTGCTATAGATGCAGTATGCTGCAGCAATAATTTGGTATAGATGCAGTATGCTGCAGCAATTACTGCTATAGATTTGGGATGCCGAAGCAATCATTGCCATTGATGCAGTATGCTGCAACAATAACTGCCACAGATGTGGTATGCTGCAGCAATAACTGCTATAGATGCAGTATGCTGCAGCAATAATTTGGTATAGATGCAGTATGCTGCAGCAATAACTGCTAAAGATGCAGTATGCTGCAGCAAAAACTGCTAAAGATGCAGTATGCTGCGGCAAAAACTGCCACAGATGCAGTATGCTGCAGCAATAACTACTGTAAATGCGTAATGCTGCAGCTTTAACTGCCATAGATGCGGCATGCTGCAACCATAACTGCTAAAGATGCGGTATGCTGCAGCAATAACTGCCATAGATGCGGTATGCTGCAGCTACAACTGCCATAGATGCGGTATGCTGCAGCAATAACTGCTAAATAAGCAGTATTTTGCAGCAATAACTGTCATTGATGCGGTATGCTGCAGCAAAAACTGCCATATATGCGATATGCATGCAGCAATAATTGCTATAGATGCGATATGCTGCAGCAATAATTCAATGGAGCAGCAGCAGCAGTAGCAGGAGCAGCAGGAGCAGCAGCAGCAGCAGCAGGAGCAGCTGCAGCAGCAGTAGCAGGAGCAGGAGCAGCAGCAGCAGCAGCAGCAATAACAACAACAATAACAACAACAACAATATCGACAACAACGCGCGTATATTCGTAATCGTAGCTACTCCCCTGGTTTGCAACAGTTTTACACTGGACCAGTCTTTATCGTCATTCATAAAGGTACATGCAACAATAGAATTTTCGCGGTGGGAATCACGTGACACAATGATAAAAAATGACGATTTTCTGAAACTATTGTGCCACATGATTCCCCGCCGAGAATATGGACTTTTGTTCAAAGCTCTGTACTTGCTGTGCTTTTTTCTCTTGTAAATTCTATTTTCTATGGGGCTCAATATAGTACATTTGGCTGGGTGTTAAGTTTAAACAAAATTTATTGACGATTTTCTGAAACTATTGTGCCACATGATTATGGACCTTTGTTCAAAGCTCTGTACTTGCTGTGGATCTACTATTTTCTCATGTATGAATGGGTCTCAACACAGTGGCAATTTTCTTTACGTTTGACTGAGTGTTAAGTTTGAATAAAATCGTAGACGAGTTTCTGAAATGTTTGTGTCACGTGATTCCCCGCCACGAATATAGACTTTATGGATAATTGACGATTGATCCCCCCCCCGCGTAGATCTAGATCTATATGGACATTTGTTCAAAACTATGCAGGTGTTGTGCTTTTCTCTCATGGTTGCATTTTGCAAAGGTACTGGTAAGAGTTGGGTTGACATGGGATTTTCGCAGTGGGGAATCGCATGGCACAACTATTTCAATAAAAAATCTTCATATAGATCTATAGTCTATATTGTGGACGTTATTAGTCTATAAAAGAAAGTCCTGCTTGTACATGTACAGACTGATTTTATTTTATACTAGATCTAGTCCTGTCAAAACCAGATAGATATGTTGTTTGGGAGATGGTTAACATAACATGCATGCCTACATGCAAAATTACAACGAAGCATTACAGCGCTGGCATGATTTAAAAAATCAAAAAAGAGCTGCGCTTTTGTGTAGAGAAGGAATGGAAAGGGTACAACAACGCTGAAAATGACGTCATATGACTCATGATGACGTAATAGAGAAAGGGAGAAAATTCGGTTCTTACACGATTCTTTCCCTTAGACCATTTAGAGAGAAACCAGTAGTTAAAATGCATTTCGTCTATTTTCTTAAGCTTGTTTACAACTAACATCCATGTTTTATGCCAAGTCCACCGTTTCATAATGTTACTTTCTTGAACTACTTCCCAAACAACACATGCCAGTCTTGGCGTCCACCTAAAAGAAAAAGTTCGAGAAAAAAATGAGGAAAAAGGAGAAAAAATATTCGATTAAGAATTTGTTCAGCACCCAAATGGCGTAGTTCACTAATCGAGTAGTGCCAGGTTTCATATAAAATCACATACAAAAATAACCATTTAACTGGAAAATTGACTTAATTTATTATTTTTCCTCGCTGTAATTTTCAAACAGAATAGTATCTTTTTTAAAAGGAGTATCATTTCTAAGCAATTCGCACTATTGGCCAATCAGCGCTCATTTCATCTATATATCCGGACTTTCCACTTACAAAATCAACATTCGCCACACTTGATTAAAACTAAATATTACGCCCAGAATCTGTCTCTCATACAGGAAAGAAAATACTGAGGCAAAAGGAGAAACTGCTGGTTATCAGCAAATTCTCTTTTGTCTCAATATTTTCCCATGCATATTCTATCAGGGACGTCAAAACCAGTTCTTGTTTGGGAAAAGGTTAAACGACTTAAGTCTAGTAAACGGAATGAATGATTTAAATGGTTGAACATAATACTATTATTGCCACATAGCGCGGTTTAACTTGAAAGCTGTTGCAGACGTTAAATTGGATATAAATAAAAATATGATTTGTTAACATTATAGCACATGAAATAATGAGACAGAAGAAAAATGCAGATTATCATCATTTTCTTGTCTTACCGTAATGTTTTTCCACATAAATTCAATTCGGGACATCAATACCATGTTTTTTGTAAGAGTAGGATGTAGAACTATCTAAAAATACTACAAATCATACTGGTATCCTATAGAAGTGACACATACGTGCATGTTCGAACTAAGCTATAAATGCAGTATGCTGCAGCAATAACTGCTATAGATGCGGTATACTGCAGCAATAACTGCTATAGATGCGGTATGCTGCAGCAATAACTGGTATAAATGCGGTATGCTACAGCAAAAACTGCTATAGATGCGGAATGCTACAGCAATAACTGCTATATATGCGGTATGCTGCAGCTATAACTGCTATATGATGCGGTATGCTGCAACCATAACTGCTAAAGATGCTGTATGCTGCAGCAATAACTGCCATAGATGCTGAATGCTGCAGCAATAACTGCTGAAGATGCAGTATTTTGCAGCAATAACTGCGATTGATGCGGTATGCTGCAGCAAAAACTGCCATATATGCGGTATGCTGCAGCAAAAACTGCCATATATGCGGTATGCTGCAGCAATAACTGGCATAGATGCGGTATGCTGCAGCAATTACTGCGATAGATGCGGGATGCCGCATCAATACCTGCCATTGATGCGGTATGCTGCAACAATAACTGCCACAGATGCGGTATGCTACAGCAATAACTGCTGTAGATGCAGTATGCTGCAGCAATAACTGCTAAAGATGCAGTATGCTGCAACAATAACTGCAACAGATGCGGTATGTTACAGCAATAATTGCTATAGATGCAGTATGCTGCAGCAATAACTGCTAAAGATGCAGTATGCTGCAGCATAAACTGCCATATATGCGGTATGCTGCAGCAATAACTGCCATAAATGCGGTATGATGCAGCAATAACTGGCATAAATGCGGTATGCTGCAGCAATAACTGCTAAAGATGCAGTATTTTGCAGCAATAACTGCCATTGATGCGGTATGCTGCAGCAATAACTGTCATATATGCGGTATGCAGCAGCAATTACTGCTAAAGATGCGATATGCTGGAGCAATTACTGCTAGAGATGTGGTATTCCGCAGCAATAACTGCCACAGATGCGGTATGCTGCAGCCATAACTAAAATAGATGCGGGATGCCGCAGCAATAATTGCCATTGATGCGGTATGCTGTACAAATAACTGCCACAGATGCGGTATGCTACAGTCATAACTGCTATAGATGCAGTATGCTGCAGCAATAACTGCCATTGATGCGGTATGCTGCAGCAATAACTGCCATATATGCAGTATGCTGCAGCCAATAACTTTGCATAGATGCGGTATGCTGCAGCAATAACTGGCATAGATGCGGAATGCTGCAGCAATAACTGCTAAAGATGCAGTATTTTGCAGCAATAACTGCGATTGATGTGGTATGCTGCAGCAAAAACTGCCATATATGCAGTATGCTGCAGCAATAACTGCCATATATGCGGTATGCTGCAGCAATAACTGGCATAGATGCGGTATGCTGCAGCAATTACTGCGATAGATGCGGGATGCCACAGCAATACCTGCCATTGATGCGGTATGCTGCAACAATAAATGCCAAAGATGCTGTATGCTACAGCAATAACTGCTAAAGATGCAGTATGCTGCAGCAATAACTGCTAAAGATGCAGTATGCTGCAGCAATAACTGCAACATATGCGGTATGCTGCAGCAATAACTGCGATAGATGCGGGATGCCGCAGCAATAATTGCCATTGATGCAGTATGCTGCAACAATAACTGCCACAGATGCGGTATGTTACAGCAATAATTGCTATAGATGCAGTATGCTGCAGCAATAACTGCTAAAGATGCAGTATGCTGCAGCAATAACTGCCATATATGCGGTATACTGCAGCCAATAACTTGGCATAGATGCGGTTTGCTGCAGCAATAACTGGCATAGATGTGGTATGCTGCAGCAATAACTGCTAAAGATGCAGTATTTTGCAGCAATAACTGCGATTGATGCGGTATGCTGCAGCAACAAATGTCATATATGCGGTATGCTGCAGCAATAACTGCTATAGATGTGATATGCTGCAGCAATTACTGCTAGAGATGTGGTATTCCGCAGCAATATCTGCCACAGATGCGGTATGCTGCAGCCATTACTGCGATAGATGCGGGATGCCGCAGCAATAATTGCCATTGATGCGGTATGCTGCAACAATAACTGCCAGAGATGTGGTATGCTACAGCAATAACTGCTATAGATGCAGTATGCTGCAGCAATAACTGCTAAAGATGCAGTATGCTGCAGCAATGACTGCCATATTAGCGGTATTCTGCAGCAATAACTGGCATAGATGCGGTATGCTGCAGCAATAACTGCTAAAGATGCAGTATTTTGCAGCAATAACTGCGATTTATGCGGTATGCTGCAGCTATAACTGCTATATGATGCGGTATGCTGCAACCATAACTGCTAAAGATGCTGTATGCTGCAGCAATAACTGCCATAGATGCGGTATGTTGCAGCAATAATTTGAAGATGCAGTATTTTGCAGCAATAACAGCCATAGATGCGGTATGCTGCAGCAATAACTGCTAAATATGCAGTATTTTGCAGCAATAACTGCTAAATATGCAGTATTTTGCAGCATAAACTGCAATAGATGCGGTATGCTGCAGCAAAAACTGCGATAGATGCGGGATGCTGCAGCAATAATTGCCATTAATGCGGAAAGCTGCAACAATAACTGCAGCAGATGCGGTATGCTACAGCAAAAACTGCTATAGATGCAGTATGCTGAAGCAACAACTGCTAAAGATGCAGTATGCTGCAGCAATAACTGCCATATATGCAGTATGCTGCAGCCAATAACTTGGCATGGATGCGGTATGCTGCAGCAATAACTGGCATAGATGCGGAATGCTGCAGCAATAACTGCTGAAGATGCAGTATTTTGCAGCAATAACTGCGATTGATGCGGTATGCTGCAGCAAAAACTGCCATATATGCGGTATGCTGCAGCAATAACTGCCATATATGCGGTATGCTGCAGCAATAACTGGCATAGATGCGGTATGCTGCAGCAATTACTGCGATAGATGCGGGATGCCGCATCAATACCTGCCATTGATGCGGTATGCTGCAACAATAACTGCCACAGATGCGGTATGCTACAGCAATAACTGCTATAGATGCAGTATGCTGCAGCAATAACTGCTAAAGATGCAGTATGCTGCAACAATAACTGCCACAGATGCGGTATGTTACAGCAATAATTGCTATAGATGCAGTATGCTGCAGCAATAACTGCTAAAGATGCAGTATGCTGCAGCATAAACTGCCATATATGCGGTATGCTGCAGCAATAACTGCCATAAATGCGGTATGATGCAGCAATAACTGGCATAAATGCGGTATGCTGCAGCAATAACTGCTAAAGATGCAGTATTTTGCAGCAATAACTGCCATTGATGCGGTATGCTGCAGCAATAACTGTCATATATGCGGTATGCAGCAGCAATTACTGCTAAAGATGCGATATGCTGGAGCAATTACTGCTAGAGATGTGGTATTCCGCAGCAATAACTGCCACAGATGCGGTATGCTGCAGCCATAACTAAAATAGATGCGGGATGCCGCAGCAATAATTGCCATTGATGCGGTATGCTGTACAAATAACTGCCACAGATGCGGTATGCTACAGTCATAACTGCTATAGATGCAGTATGCTGCAGCAATAACTGCCATTGATGCGGTATGCTGCAGCAATAACTGCCATATATGCAGTATGCTGCAGCCAATAACTTTGCATAGATGCGGTATGCTGCAGCAATAACTGGCATAGATGCGGAATGCTGCAGCAATAACTGCTAAAGATGCAGTATTTTGCAGCAATAACTGCGATTGATGTGGTATGCTGCAGCAAAAACTGCCATATATGCAGTATGCTGCAGCAATAACTGCCATATATGCGGTATGCTGCAGCAATAACTGGCATAGATGCGGTATGCTGCAGCAATTACTGCGATAGATGCGGGATGCCACAGCAATACCTGCCATTGATGCGGTATGCTGCAACAATAAATGCCAAAGATGCTGTATGCTACAGCAATAACTGCTAAAGATGCAGTATGCTGCAGCAATAACTGCTAAAGATGCAGTATGCTGCAGCAATAACTGCAACATATGCGGTATGCTGCAGCAATAACTGCGATAGATGCGGGATGCCGCAGCAATAATTGCCATTGATGCAGTATGCTGCAACAATAACTGCCACAGATGCGGTCTGTTACAGCAATAATTGCTATAGATGCAGTATGCTGCAGCAATAACTGCTAAAGATGCAGTATGCTGCAGCAATAACTGCCATATATGCGGTATACTGCAGCCAATAACTTGGCATAGATGCGGTTTGCTGCAGCAATAACTGGCATAGATGTGGTATGCTGCAGCAATAACTGCTAAAGATGCAGTATTTTGCAGCAATAACTGCGATTGATGCGGTATGCTGCAGCAACAAATGTCATATATGCGGTATGCTGCAGCAATAACTGCTATAGATGTGATATGCTGCAGCAATTACTGCTAGAGATGTGGTATTCCGCAGCAATATCTGCCACAGATGCGGTATGCTGCAGCCATTACTGCGATAGATGCGGGATGCCGCAGCAATAATTGCCATTGATGCGGTATGCTGCAACAATAACTGCCAGAGATGTGGTATGCTACAGCAATAACTGCTATAGATGCAGTATGCTGCAGCAATAACTGCTAAAGATGCAGTATGCTGCAGCAATGACTGCCATATTAGCGGTATTCTGCAGCAATAACTGGCATAGATGCGGTATGCTGCAGCAATAACTGCTAAAGATGCAGTATTTTGCAGCAATAACTGCGATTTATGCGGTATGCTGCAGCATAAACTGCCATATATGCGGTATGCTGCAGCAATAACTGCCATATATGCGGTATGCTGCAGCAATAACTGGCATAGATGCGGTATGCTGCAGCAATAATTGCTAAAGATGCAGTATTTTGCAGCAATAACTGCCATTGATGCGGTATGCTGCAGCAATAACTGTCATATATGCGGTATGCTGCAGCAATAACTGCTATAGCTGCGATATGCTGCAGCAATTACTGCTAGAGATGTTGTATTCCGCAGCAATAACTGCCATAGATGCGGTATGCTGCAGCAATAACTGAGATAAATGCGGGATGCCGCAGCAATAAATGCCATTGATGCGGTATGCTGCAACAATAACTGCCAGAGCTGCGGTATGCTGCAGCAATAACTGCTATAGATGCAGTATGCTGCAGCAATAACTGCCATTGATGCGGTATGCTGCTGCAATAACTGCCATATATGCAGTATGCTGCTGCAATAACTGCCACAGATGTGGTATGCTGCAGCAATAACTGCTATAGATGCAGTATGCTGCAGCAATAATTTGGTATAGATGCAGTATGCTGCAGCAATTACTGCTATAGATTTGGGATGCCGAAGCAATCATTGCCATTGATGCAGTATGCTGCAACAATAACTGCCACAGATGTGGTATGCTGCAGCAATAACTGCTATAGATGCAGTATGCTGCAGCAATAATTTGGTATAGATGCAGTATGCTGCAGCAATAACTGCTAAAGATGCAGTATGCTGCAGCAAAAACTGCTAAAGATGCAGTATGCTGCGGCAAAAACTGCCACAGATGCAGTATGCTGCAGCAATAACTACTGTAAATGCGTAATGCTGCAGCTTTAACTGCCATAGATGCGGCATGCTGCAACCATAACTGCTAAAGATGCGGTATGCTGCAGCAATAACTGCCATAGATGCGGTATGCTGCAGCTACAACTGCCATAGATGCGGTATGCTGCAGCAATAACTGCTAAATAAGCAGTATTTTGCAGCAATAACTGTCATTGATGCGGTATGCTGCAGCAAAAACTGCCATATATGCGATATGCATGCAGCAATAACTGCTATAGATGCGATATGCTGCAGCAATAATTCAATGGAGCAGCAGCAGCAGCAGCAGTAGCAGGAGCAGCAGGAGCAGCAGCAGCAGCAGCAGCAGGAGCAGCTGCAGCAGCAGTAGCAGGAGCAGGAGCAGCAGCAGCAGCAGCAGCAATAACAACAACAATAACAACAACAACAATATCGACAACAACGCGCGTATATTCGTAATCGTAGCTACTCCCCTGGTTTGCAACAGTTTTACACTGGACCAGTCTTTATCGTCATTCATAAATGTACATGCAACAATAGGATTTTCGCGGTGGGAATCACGTGACACAATGATAAAAAATGACGATTTTCTGAAACTATTGTGCCACATGATTCCCCGCCGAGAATATGGACTTTTGTTCAAAGCTCTGTACTTGCTGTGCTTTTTTCTCTTGTAAATTCTATTTTCTATGGGGCTCAATATAGTACATTTGGCTGGGTGTTAAGTTTAAACAAAATTTATTGACGATTTTCTGAAACTATTGTGCCACATGATTATGGACCTTTGTTCAAAGCTCTGTACTTGCTGTAGATCTACTATTTTCTCATGTATGAATGGGTCTCAACACAGTGGCAATTTTCTTTACGTTTGACTGAGTGTTAAGTTTGAATAAAATCGTAGACGAGTTTCTGAAATGTTTGTGTCACGTGATTCCCCGCCACGAATATAGACTTTATGGATAATTGACGATTGATCCCCCCCCCGCGTAGATCTAGATCTATATGGACATTTGTTCAAAACTATGCAGGTGTTGTGCTTTTCTCTCATGGTTGCATTTTGCAAAGGTACTGGTAAGAGTTGGGTTGACATGGGATTTTCGCAGTGGGGAATCGCATGGCACAACTATTTCAATAAAAAATCTTCATATAGATCTATAGTCTATATTGTGGACGTTATTAGTCTATAAAAGAAAGTCCTGCTTGTACATGTACAGACTGATTTTATTTTATACTAGATCTAGTCCTGTCAAAACCAGATAGATATGTTGTTTGGGAGATGGTTAACATAACATGCATGCCTACATGCAAAATTACAACGAAGCATTACAGCGCTGGCATGATTTAAAAAATCAAAAAAGAGCTGCGCTTTTGTGTAGAGAAGGAATGGAAAGGGTACAACAACGCTGAAAATGACGTCATATGACTCATGATGACGTAATAGAGAAAGGGAGAAAATTCGGTTCTTACACGATTCTTTCCCTTAGACCATTTAGAGAGAAACCAGTAGTTAAAATGCATTTCGTCTATTTTCTTAAGCTTGTTTACAACTAACATCCATGTTTTATGCCAAGTCCACCGTTTCATAATGTTACTTTCTTGAACTACTTCCCAAACAACACATGCCAGTCTTGGCGTCCACCTAAAAGAAAAAGTTCGAGAAAAGAATGAGGAAAAAGGAGAAAAAATATTCGATTAAGAATTTGTTCAGCACCCAAATGGCGTAGTTCACTAATCGAGTAGTGCCAAGTTTCATATAAAATCACATACAAAAATAACCATTTAACTGGAAAATTGACTTAATTTATTATTTTTCCTCGCTGTAATTTTCAAACAGAATAGTATCTTTTTTAAAAGGAGTATCATTTCTAAGCAATTCGCACTATTGGCCAATCAGCGCTCATTTCATCTATATATCCGGACTTTCCACTTACAAAATCAACCACTTACAAAATCAACATTCGCCACACTTGATTAAAACTAAATATTACGCCCAGAATCTGTCTCTCATACAGGAAAGAAAATACTGAGGCAAAAGGAGAAACTGCTGGTTATCAGCAAATTCTCTTTTGTCTCAATATTTTCCCATGCATATTCTATCAGGGACGTCAAAACCAGTTCTTGTTTGGGAAAAGGTTAAACGACTTAAGTCTAGTAAACGGAATGAATGATTTAAATGGTTGAACATAATACTATTATTGCCACATAGCGCGGTTTAACTTGAAAGCTGTTGCAGACGTTAAATTGGATATAAATAAAAATATGATTTGTTAACATTATAGCACATGAAATAATGAGACAGAAGAAAAATGCAGATTATCATCATTTTCTTGTCTTACCGTAATGTTTTTCCACATAAATTCAATTCGGGACATCAATACCATGTTTTTTGTAAGAGTAGGATGTAGAACTATCTAAAAATACTACAAATCATACTGGTATCCTATAGAAGTGACACATACGTGCATGTTCGAACTAAGCTATAAATGCAGTATGCTGCAGCAATAACTGCTATAGATGCGGTATACTGCAGCAATAACTGCTATAGATGCGGTATGCTGCAGCAATAACTGGTATAAATGCGGTATGCTACAGCAAAAACTGCTATAGATGCGGAATGCTACAGCAATAACTGCTATATATGCGGTATGCTGCAGCTATAACTGCTATATGATGCGGTATGCTGCAACCATAACTGCTAAAGATGCTGTATGCTGCAGCAATAACTGCCATAGATGCTGAATGCTGCAGCAATAACTGCTGAAGATGCAGTATTTTGCAGCAATAACTGCGATTGATGCGGTATGCTGCAGCAAAAACTGCCATATATGCGGTATGCTGCAGCAAAAACTGCCATATATGCGGTATGCTGCAGCAATAACTGGCATAGATGCGGTATGCTGCAGCAATTACTGCGATAGATGCGGGATGCCGCATCAATACCTGCCATTGATGCGGTATGCTGCAACAATAACTGCCACAGATGCGGTATGCTACAGCAATAACTGCTGTAG
This sequence comes from Fragum sueziense, assembly GCA_963680895.1. Lineage (NCBI taxonomy): Eukaryota > Metazoa > Mollusca > Bivalvia > Cardiida > Cardiidae > Fragum > Fragum sueziense. The sequence goes on along the minus strand of OY804596.1, from coordinate 21,528,172 downwards.
ATGCAGTATGCTGCAGCAATAACTGCTAAAGATGCAGTATGCTGCAACAATAACTGCAACAGATGCGGTATGTTACAGCAATAATTGCTATAGATGCAGTATGCTGCAGCAATAACTGCTAAAGATGCAGTATGCTGCAGCATAAACTGCCATATATGCGGTATGCTGCAGCAATAACTGCCATAAATGCGGTATGATGCAGCAATAACTGGCATAAATGCGGTATGCTGCAGCAATAACTGCTAAAGATGCAGTATTTTGCAGCAATAACTGCCATTGATGCGGTATGCTGCAGCAATAACTGTCATATATGCGGTATGCAGCAGCAATTACTGCTAAAGATGCGATATGCTGGAGCAATTACTGCTAGAGATGTGGTATTCCGCAGCAATAACTGCCACAGATGCGGTATGCTGCAGCCATAACTAAAATAGATGCGGGATGCCGCAGCAATAATTGCCATTGATGCGGTATGCTGTACAAATAACTGCCACAGATGCGGTATGCTACAGTCATAACTGCTATAGATGCAGTATGCTGCAGCAATAACTGCCATTGATGCGGTATGCTGCAGCAATAACTGCCATATATGCAGTATGCTGCAGCCAATAACTTTGCATAGATGCGGTATGCTGCAGCAATAACTGGCATAGATGCGGAATGCTGCAGCAATAACTGCTAAAGATGCAGTATTTTGCAGCAATAACTGCGATTGATGTGGTATGCTGCAGCAAAAACTGCCATATATGCAGTATGCTGCAGCAATAACTGCCATATATGCGGTATGCTGCAGCAATAACTGGCATAGATGCGGTATGCTGCAGCAATTACTGCGATAGATGCGGGATGCCACAGCAATACCTGCCATTGATGCGGTATGCTGCAACAATAAATGCCAAAGATGCTGTATGCTACAGCAATAACTGCTAAAGATGCAGTATGCTGCAGCAATAACTGCTAAAGATGCAGTATGCTGCAGCAATAACTGCAACATATGCGGTATGCTGCAGCAATAACTGCGATAGATGCGGGATGCCGCAGCAATAATTGCCATTGATGCAGTATGCTGCAACAATAACTGCCACAGATGCGGTATGTTACAGCAATAATTGCTATAGATGCAGTATGCTGCAGCAATAACTGCTAAAGATGCAGTATGCTGCAGCAATAACTGCCATATATGCGGTATACTGCAGCCAATAACTTGGCATAGATGCGGTTTGCTGCAGCAATAACTGGCATAGATGTGGTATGCTGCAGCAATAACTGCTAAAGATGCAGTATTTTGCAGCAATAACTGCGATTGATGCGGTATGCTGCAGCAACAAATGTCATATATGCGGTATGCTGCAGCAATAACTGCTATAGATGTGATATGCTGCAGCAATTACTGCTAGAGATGTGGTATTCCGCAGCAATATCTGCCACAGATGCGGTATGCTGCAGCCATTACTGCGATAGATGCGGGATGCCGCAGCAATAATTGCCATTGATGCGGTATGCTGCAACAATAACTGCCAGAGATGTGGTATGCTACAGCAATAACTGCTATAGATGCAGTATGCTGCAGCAATAACTGCTAAAGATGCAGTATGCTGCAGCAATGACTGCCATATTAGCGGTATTCTGCAGCAATAACTGGCATAGATGCGGTATGCTGCAGCAATAACTGCTAAAGATGCAGTATTTTGCAGCAATAACTGCGATTTATGCGGTATGCTGCAGCTATAACTGCTATATGATGCGGTATGCTGCAACCATAACTGCTAAAGATGCTGTATGCTGCAGCAATAACTGCCATAGATGCGGTATGTTGCAGCAATAATTTGAAGATGCAGTATTTTGCAGCAATAACAGCCATAGATGCGGTATGCTGCAGCAATAACTGCTAAATATGCAGTATTTTGCAGCAATAACTGCTAAATATGCAGTATTTTGCAGCATAAACTGCAATAGATGCGGTATGCTGCAGCAAAAACTGCGATAGATGCGGGATGCTGCAGCAATAATTGCCATTAATGCGGAAAGCTGCAACAATAACTGCAGCAGATGCGGTATGCTACAGCAAAAACTGCTATAGATGCAGTATGCTGAAGCAACAACTGCTAAAGATGCAGTATGCTGCAGCAATAACTGCCATATATGCAGTATGCTGCAGCCAATAACTTGGCATGGATGCGGTATGCTGCAGCAATAACTGGCATAGATGCGGAATGCTGCAGCAATAACTGCTGAAGATGCAGTATTTTGCAGCAATAACTGCGATTGATGCGGTATGCTGCAGCAAAAACTGCCATATATGCGGTATGCTGCAGCAATAACTGCCATATATGCGGTATGCTGCAGCAATAACTGGCATAGATGCGGTATGCTGCAGCAATTACTGCGATAGATGCGGGATGCCGCATCAATACCTGCCATTGATGCGGTATGCTGCAACAATAACTGCCACAGATGCGGTATGCTACAGCAATAACTGCTATAGATGCAGTATGCTGCAGCAATAACTGCTAAAGATGCAGTATGCTGCAACAATAACTGCCACAGATGCGGTATGTTACAGCAATAATTGCTATAGATGCAGTATGCTGCAGCAATAACTGCTAAAGATGCAGTATGCTGCAGCATAAACTGCCATATATGCGGTATGCTGCAGCAATAACTGCCATAAATGCGGTATGATGCAGCAATAACTGGCATAAATGCGGTATGCTGCAGCAATAACTGCTAAAGATGCAGTATTTTGCAGCAATAACTGCCATTGATGCGGTATGCTGCAGCAATAACTGTCATATATGCGGTATGCAGCAGCAATTACTGCTAAAGATGCGATATGCTGGAGCAATTACTGCTAGAGATGTGGTATTCCGCAGCAATAACTGCCACAGATGCGGTATGCTGCAGCCATAACTAAAATAGATGCGGGATGCCGCAGCAATAATTGCCATTGATGCGGTATGCTGTACAAATAACTGCCACAGATGCGGTATGCTACAGTCATAACTGCTATAGATGCAGTATGCTGCAGCAATAACTGCCATTGATGCGGTATGCTGCAGCAATAACTGCCATATATGCAGTATGCTGCAGCCAATAACTTTGCATAGATGCGGTATGCTGCAGCAATAACTGGCATAGATGCGGAATGCTGCAGCAATAACTGCTAAAGATGCAGTATTTTGCAGCAATAACTGCGATTGATGTGGTATGCTGCAGCAAAAACTGCCATATATGCAGTATGCTGCAGCAATAACTGCCATATATGCGGTATGCTGCAGCAATAACTGGCATAGATGCGGTATGCTGCAGCAATTACTGCGATAGATGCGGGATGCCACAGCAATACCTGCCATTGATGCGGTATGCTGCAACAATAAATGCCAAAGATGCTGTATGCTACAGCAATAACTGCTAAAGATGCAGTATGCTGCAGCAATAACTGCTAAAGATGCAGTATGCTGCAGCAATAACTGCAACATATGCGGTATGCTGCAGCAATAACTGCGATAGATGCGGGATGCCGCAGCAATAATTGCCATTGATGCAGTATGCTGCAACAATAACTGCCACAGATGCGGTCTGTTACAGCAATAATTGCTATAGATGCAGTATGCTGCAGCAATAACTGCTAAAGATGCAGTATGCTGCAGCAATAACTGCCATATATGCGGTATACTGCAGCCAATAACTTGGCATAGATGCGGTTTGCTGCAGCAATAACTGGCATAGATGTGGTATGCTGCAGCAATAACTGCTAAAGATGCAGTATTTTGCAGCAATAACTGCGATTGATGCGGTATGCTGCAGCAACAAATGTCATATATGCGGTATGCTGCAGCAATAACTGCTATAGATGTGATATGCTGCAGCAATTACTGCTAGAGATGTGGTATTCCGCAGCAATATCTGCCACAGATGCGGTATGCTGCAGCCATTACTGCGATAGATGCGGGATGCCGCAGCAATAATTGCCATTGATGCGGTATGCTGCAACAATAACTGCCAGAGATGTGGTATGCTACAGCAATAACTGCTATAGATGCAGTATGCTGCAGCAATAACTGCTAAAGATGCAGTATGCTGCAGCAATGACTGCCATATTAGCGGTATTCTGCAGCAATAACTGGCATAGATGCGGTATGCTGCAGCAATAACTGCTAAAGATGCAGTATTTTGCAGCAATAACTGCGATTTATGCGGTATGCTGCAGCATAAACTGCCATATATGCGGTATGCTGCAGCAATAACTGCCATATATGCGGTATGCTGCAGCAATAACTGGCATAGATGCGGTATGCTGCAGCAATAATTGCTAAAGATGCAGTATTTTGCAGCAATAACTGCCATTGATGCGGTATGCTGCAGCAATAACTGTCATATATGCGGTATGCTGCAGCAATAACTGCTATAGCTGCGATATGCTGCAGCAATTACTGCTAGAGATGTTGTATTCCGCAGCAATAACTGCCATAGATGCGGTATGCTGCAGCAATAACTGAGATAAATGCGGGATACCGCAGCAATAAATGCCATTGATGCGGTATGCTGCAACAATAACTGCCAGAGCTGCGGTATGCTGCAGCAATAACTGCTATAGATGCAGTATGCTGCAGCAATAACTGCCATTGATGCGGTATGCTGCTGCAATAACTGCCATATATGCAGTATGCTGCTGCAATAACTGCCACAGATGTGGTATGCTGCAGCAATAACTGCTATAGATGCAGTATGCTGCAGCAATAATTTGGTATAGATGCAGTATGCTGCAGCAATTACTGCTATAGATTTGGGATGCCGAAGCAATCATTGCCATTGATGCAGTATGCTGCAACAATAACTGCCACAGATGTGGTATGCTGCAGCAATAACTGCTATAGATGCAGTATGCTGCAGCAATAATTTGGTATAGATGCAGTATGCTGCAGCAATAACTGCTAAAGATGCAGTATGCTGCAGCAAAAACTGCTAAAGATGCAGTATGCTGCGGCAAAAACTGCCACAGATGCAGTATGCTGCAGCAATAACTACTGTAAATGCGTAATGCTGCAGCTTTAACTGCCATAGATGCGGCATGCTGCAACCATAACTGCTAAAGATGCGGTATGCTGCAGCAATAACTGCCATAGATGCGGTATGCTGCAGCTACAACTGCCATAGATGCGGTATGCTGCAGCAATAACTGCTAAATAAGCAGTATTTTGCAGCAATAACTGTCATTGATGCGGTATGCTGCAGCAAAAACTGCCATATATGCGATATGCATGCAGCAATAACTGCTATAGATGCGATATGCTGCAGCAATAATTCAATGGAGCAGCAGCAGCAGCAGCAGTAGCAGGAGCAGCAGGAGCAGCAGCAGCAGCAGCAGCAGGAGCAGCTGCAGCAGCAGTAGCAGGAGCAGGAGCAGCAGCAGCAGCAGCAGCAATAACAACAACAATAACAACAACAACAATATCGACAACAACGCGCGTATATTCGTAATCGTAGCTACTCCCCTGGTTTGCAACAGTTTTACACTGGACCAGTCTTTATCGTCATTCATAAATGTACATGCAACAATAGGATTTTCGCGGTGGGAATCACGTGACACAATGATAAAAAATGACGATTTTCTGAAACTATTGTGCCACATGATTCCCCGCCGAGAATATGGACTTTTGTTCAAAGCTCTGTACTTGCTGTGCTTTTTTCTCTTGTAAATTCTATTTTCTATGGGGCTCAATATAGTACATTTGGCTGGGTGTTAAGTTTAAACAAAATTTATTGACGATTTTCTGAAACTATTGTGCCACATGATTATGGACCTTTGTTCAAAGCTCTGTACTTGCTGTAGATCTACTATTTTCTCATGTATGAATGGGTCTCAACACAGTGGCAATTTTCTTTACGTTTGACTGAGTGTTAAGTTTGAATAAAATCGTAGACGAGTTTCTGAAATGTTTGTGTCACGTGATTCCCCGCCACGAATATAGACTTTATGGATAATTGACGATTGATCCCCCCCCGCGTAGATCTAGATCTATATGGACATTTGTTCAAAACTATGCAGGTGTTGTGCTTTTCTCTCATGGTTGCATTTTGCAAAGGTACTGGTAAGAGTTGGGTTGACATGGGATTTTCGCAGTGGGGAATCGCATGGCACAACTATTTCAATAAAAAATCTTCATATAGATCTATAGTCTATATTGTGGACGTTATTAGTCTATAAAAGAAAGTCCTGCTTGTACATGTACAGACTGATTTTATTTTATACTAGATCTAGTCCTGTCAAAACCAGATAGATATGTTGTTTGGGAGATGGTTAACATAACATGCATGCCTACATGCAAAATTACAACGAAGCATTACAGCGCTGGCATGATTTAAAAAATCAAAAAAGAGCTGCGCTTTTGTGTAGAGAAGGAATGGAAAGGGTACAACAACGCTGAAAATGACGTCATATGACTCATGATGACGTAATAGAGAAAGGGAGAAAATTCGGTTCTTACACGATTCTTTCCCTTAGACCATTTAGAGAGAAACCAGTAGTTAAAATGCATTTCGTCTATTTTCTTAAGCTTGTTTACAACTAACATCCATGTTTTATGCCAAGTCCACCGTTTCATAATGTTACTTTCTTGAACTACTTCCCAAACAACACATGCCAGTCTTGGCGTCCACCTAAAAGAAAAAGTTCGAGAAAAGAATGAGGAAAAAGGAGAAAAAATATTCGATTAAGAATTTGTTCAGCACCCAAATGGCGTAGTTCACTAATCGAGTAGTGCCAAGTTTCATATAAAATCACATACAAAAATAACCATTTAACTGGAAAATTGACTTAATTTATTATTTTTCCTCGCTGTAATTTTCAAACAGAATAGTATCTTTTTTAAAAGGAGTATCATTTCTAAGCAATTCGCACTATTGGCCAATCAGCGCTCATTTCATCTATATATCCGGACTTTCCACTTACAAAATCAACCACTTACAAAATCAACATTCGCCACACTTGATTAAAACTAAATATTACGCCCAGAATCTGTCTCTCATACAGGAAAGAAAATACTGAGGCAAAAGGAGAAACTGCTGGTTATCAGCAAATTCTCCTTTGTCTCAATATTTTCCCATGCATATTCTATCAGGAACGTCAAAACCAGTTCTTGTTTGGGAAAAGGTTAAACGACTTAAGTCTAGTAAACGGAATGAATGATTTAAATGGTTGAACATAATACTATTATTGCCACATAGCGCGGTTTAACTTGAAAGCTGTTGCAGACGTTAAATTGGATATAAATAAAAATATGATTTGTTAACATTATAGCACATGAAATAATGAGACAGAAGAAAAATGCAGATTATCATCATTTTCTTGTCTTACCGTAATGTTTTTCCACATAAATTCAATTCGGGACATCAATACCATGTTTTTTGTAAGAGTAGGATGTAGAACTATCTAAAAATACTACAAATCATACTGGTATCCTATAGAAGTGACACATACGTGCATGTTGGAACTAAGCTATAAATGCAGTATGCTGCAGCAATAACTGCTATAGATGCGGTATGCTGCAGCAATAACTGCTATAGATGCGGTATGCTGCAGCAATAACTGGTATAAATGCGGTATGCTACAGCAAAAACTGCTATAGATGCGGAATGCTACAGCAATAACTGCTATATATGCGGTATGCTGCAGCTATAACTGCTATATGATGCGGTATGCTGCAACCATAACTGCTAAAGATGCTGTATGCTGCAGCAATAACTGCCATAGATGCGGTATGTTGCAGCAATAATTTGAAGATGCAGTATTTTGCAGCAATAACAGCCATAGATGCGGTATGCTGCAGCAATAACTGCTAAATATGCAGTATTTTGCAGCAATAACTGCTAAATATGCAGTATTTTGCAGCATAAACTGCAATAGATGCGGTATGCTGCAGCAAAAACTGCGATAGATGCGGGATGCCGCAGCAATAATTGCCATTAATGCGGAAAGCTGCAACAATAACTGCAGCAGATGCGGTATGCTACAGCAAAAACTGCTATAGATGCAGTATGCTGAAGCAACAACTGCTAAAGATGCAGTATGCTGCAGCAATAACTGCCATATATGCAGTATAGTGCAGCCAATAACTTGGCATGGATGCGGTATGCTGCAGCAATAACTGGCATAGATGCGGAATGCTGCAGCAATAACTGCTGAAGATGCAGTATTTTGCAGCAATAACTGCGATTGATGCGGTATGCTGCAGCAAAAACTGCCATATATGCGGTATGCTGCAGCAATAACTGCCATATATGCGGTATGCTGCAGCAATAACTGGCATAGATGCGGTATGCTGCAGCAATTACTGCGATAGATGCGGGATGCCGCATCAATACCTGCCATTGATGCGGTATGCTGCAACAATAACTGCCACAGATGCGGTATGCTACAGCAATAACTGCTATAGATGCAGTATGCTGCAGCAATAACTGCTAAAGATGCAGTATGCTGCAACAATAACTGCCACAGATGCGGTATGTTACAGCAATAATTGCTATAGATGCAGTATGCTGCAGCAATAACTGCTAAAGATGCAGTATGCTGCAGCATAAACTGCCATATATGCGGTATGCTGCAGCAATAACTGCCATAAATGCGGTATGATGCAGCAATAACTGGCATAAATGCGGTATGCTGCAGCAATAACTGCTAAAGATGCAGTATTTTGCAGCAATAACTGCCATTGATGCGGTATGCTGCAGCAATAACTGTCATATATGCGGTATGCAGCAGCAATTACTGCTAAAGATGCGATATGCTGGAGCAATTACTGCTAGAGATGTGGTATTCCGCAGCAATAACTGCCACAGATGCGGTATGCCGCAGCCATAACTAAAATAGATGCGGGATGCCGCAGCAATAATTGCCATTGATGCGGTATGCTGTACAAATAACTGCCACAGATGCGGTATGCTACAGTCATAACTGCTATAGATGCAGTATGCTGCAGCAATAACTGCCATTGATGCGGTATGCTGCAGCAATAACTGCCATATATGCAGTATGCTGCAGCCAATAACTTTGCATAGATGCGGTATGCTGCAGCAATAACTGGCATAGATGCGGAATGCTGCAGCAATAACTGCTAAAGATGCAGTATTTTGCAGCAATAACTGCGATTGATGTGGTATGCTGCAGCAAAAACTGCCATATATGCAGTATGCTGCAGCAATAACTGTCATATATGCGGTATGCTGCAGCAATAACTGGCATAGATGCGGTATGCTGCAGCAATTACTGCGATAGATGCGGGATGCCACAGCAATACCTGCCATTGATGCGGTATGCTGCAACAATAAATGCCAAAGATGCTGTATGTTACAGCAATAACTGCTAAAGATGCAGTATGCTGCAGCAATAACTGCAACATATGCGGTATGCTGCAGCAATAACTGCGATAGATGCGGGATGCCGCAGCAATAATTGCCATTGATGCAGTATGCTGCAACAATAACTGCCACAGATGCGGTATGTTACAGCAATAATTGCTATAGATGCAGTATGCTGCAGCAATAACTGCCATATATGCGGTATACTGCAGCCAATAACTTGGCATAGATGCGGTTTGCTGCAGCAATAACTGGCATAGATGCGGTATGCTGCAGCAATAACTGCTAAAGATGCAGTATTTTGCAGCAATAACTGCGATTGATGCGGTATGCTGCAGCAACAAATGTCATATATGCGGTATGCTGCAGCAATAACTGCTATAGATGTGATATGCTGCAGCAATTACTGCTAGAGATGTGGTATTCCGCAGCAATATCTGCCACAGATGCGGTATGCTGCAGCCATTACTGCGATAGATGCGGGATGCCGCAGCAATAATTGCCATTGATGCGGTATGCTGCAACAATAACTGCCAGAGATGTGGTATGCTACAGCAATAACTGCTATAGATGCAGTATGCTGCAGCAATAACTGCTAAAGATGCAGTATGCTGCAGCAATGACTGCCATATTAGCGGTATTCTGCAGCAATAACTGGCATAGATGCGGTATGCTGCAGCAATAACTGCTAAAGATGCAGTATTTTGCAGCAATAACTGCGATTGATGCGGTATGCTGCAGCATAAACTGCCATATATGCGGTATGCTGCAGCAATAACTGCCATATATGCGGTATGCTGCAGCAATAACTGGCATAGATGCGGTATGCTGCAGCAATAATTGCTAAAGATGCAGTATTTTGCAGCAATAACTGCCATTGATGCGGTATGCTGCAGCAATAACTGTCATATATGCGGTATGCTGCAGCAATAACTGCTATAGCTGCGATATGCTGCAGCAATTACTGCTAGAGATGTTGTATTCCGCAGCAATAACTGCCATAGATGCGGTATGCTGCAGCAATAACTGAGATAAATGCGGGATGCCGCAGCAATAAATGCCATTGATGCGGTATGCTGCAACAATAACTGCCAGAGATGCGGTATGCTGCAGCAATAACTGCTATAGATGCAGTATGCTGCAGCAATAACTGCCATTGATGCGGTATGCTGCTGCAATAACTGCCATATATGCAGTATGCTGCTGCAATAACTGCCACAGATGTGGTATGCTGCAGCAATAACTGCTATAGATGCAGTATGCTGCAGCAATAATTTGGTATAGATGCAGTATGCTGCAGCAATTACTGCTATAGATTTGGGATGCCGAAGCAATCATTGCCATTGATGCAGTATGCTGCAACAATAACTGCCACAGATGTGGTATGCTGCAGCAATAACTGCTATAGATGCAGTATGCTGCAGCAATAATTTGGTATAGATGCAGTATGCTGCAGCAAAAACTGCTAAAGATGCAGTATGCTGCGGCAAAAACTGCCACAGATGCAGTATGCTGCAGCAATAACTACTGTAAATGCGTAATGCTGCAGCTTTAACTGCCATAGATGCGGCATGCTGCAACCATAACTGCTAAAGATGCGGTATGCTGCAGCAATAACTGCCATAGATGCGGTATGCTGCAGCTACAACTGCCATAGATGCGGTATGCTGCAGCAATAACTGCTAAATAAGCAGTATTTTGCAGCAATAACTGTCATTGATGCGGTATGCTGCAGCAAAAACTGCCATATATGCGATATGCATGCAGCAATAACTGCTATAGATGCGATATGCTGCAGCAATAATTCAATGGAGCAGCAGCAGCAGTAGCAGGAGCAGCAGGAGCAGCAGCAGCAGCAGCAGCTGCTGCAGCAGCAGTAGCAGGAGCAGGAGCAGCAGCAGCAGCAGCAGCAGGAGCAGCAGGAGCAGGAGCAGGAGCAGGAGCAGCAGCAGGAGCAGCAGGAGCAGCAGCAGGAGCAGCAGCTGGAGCAGGAGAAGGAGCAGCAGCAGGAGCAGGAGCAACAGTTGGAGCAGCAGCAGCAGGAGCAGCAGCAGGAGCAGGAGCAGCAGCAGCAGCAGGAGCAGGAGCAGGAGCAGCAGCAACAGGAGCAGCAGCAGGAGCAGCAGTAGCAGCAGCAGCAACAGGAGCAGCAGCAGCAGGAGCAGGAGCAGGAGCAGCAGCAGGAGCAGCAGTAGCAGCAGCAGCAACAGGAGCAGCAGCAGCATTAGCAGGAGCAGCATCATCATCAGCAGCAGCAGCAGGAGCAGGAGCAGCAGCAGTAGCAGGAGCAGGAGCAGGAGCAGCTGCTGCAGCAACAGGAGCAGCAGCAGCAGCATTAGCAGGAGCAGCAGCATAAGCAGGAGCAGCATCATCATCAGCAGCAGGAGCAGGAGCAACAGCAGGAGCAGCAGCAGCAGCAGCAACAGGAGCAGCAGCAGCAGCAGCAGCAGCAGGAGCAGGAGCAGCAGGAGCAGGAGCAGCAGCAGGAGCAGCAGGAGCAGGAGCAGCAGCAACAGCAGGAGCAGCAGCAGGAGCAGGAGCAGCAGGAGCAGGAGCAGCAGCAGCAGCAGCAGCAGCAGCAACAACAACAACAATAACGACAACAACGCGCGTATATGCGTAATCGTAGCTACTCCCCTGGTTTGCAACAGTTTTACACTGGGCCAGTCTTTATCGTCATTCATAAAGGTACAGGCAACAATAGGATTTTCGCGGTGGGAATCACGTGACACAATGATAAAAAATGACGATTTTCTGAAACTTTTGTGCCACATGATTCCCCGCCGAGAATATGAACTTTTGTTCAAAGCTCTGTACTTGCTGTAGATCTACTATTTTCTCATATATGAATGGGTCTCAACACAGTGGCAAATTTCTCTACGTTTGACTGAGTGTTAAGTTTGAATAAAATCGTAGACGATTTTCTGAAATGTTTATGTCAAGTGATTCCCCGCCGCGAATATGGACTTTATGGATAATTGACGATTTTCTGAAATAAGGCCTATTGAACCACGTGATTCCCCGCCGCGTAAATCTAGATCTATATGGATATTTGTTCAAAACTATGCAGTTGTTGTGCTATTCTCTCATGGTTGCATTTTGCAAAGGTACTGGTAAGAGTCGGGTTGACATGGGATTTTCGCAGTGGGGAATCGCATGGCACAACTATTTCAATAACAATCTTCATATAGATCTAGTCTATATTGTGGACGTAATTAGGATCTAGTCTATAAAAGAAAGCCCTGCTTGTATATGTACAGACTGATCTTAATTTAGATCTATACTAGATCTAGTCCTGTCAAAACCAGATAGATATGTTGTTTGGGAAATGGTTAACATAACATGCATGCCTACATGCAAAATTACAACGAAGCTTTACAGCGCTGGCATGATTTTTTTTTTTTTTTTTTTTTTTTTTTTTTTTTTTTTTTTTAAGAGCTGTGCTTTCGTGTAGAGAAGGGATGGAAAGGGTACAACAACGCTGAAAATGACGTCATATGAGACATGATGACGTCATAGAGAAAGGGAGAAAATTCGGTTCTTACACGATTCTTTCCCTTAGACCATGTAGAGAGAAACCAGTAGTTAAAATGCATTTCGTATATTTTCTTAATATAGCTTGTTTACAACTAACATCCATGTTTTATGCCCAGTCCACCGTTTCATAATGTTACTTTCTTGGACTACTTCCCAAACAACACATGCCAGTCTTGGCGTCCACCTAAAAGAGAAAGTTCGAGAAAAAATGAGGAAAAAGGAGAAAAAAATATTCGATTAAAAATTTGTTCAGCACCCAAATGGCGTAGTTCACTAATCGAGTAGCGCCAAGTTTCATATAAAATCAAATACAAAAATAACTATTTAACTGGAAAATTGACTAAATCTATTAGATCTTCTACTTTTCCTCGCTGTAATTTTCAAACAGAATAGTATATTTTTTAAAGGGGGTATCATTTCTAAGCAATTCGCACTATAGGCCAATCAGCGCTCATTTCATCTATATATCCGGACTTTCCACTCACAAAATCAACATTCGCCACACTTGATTAAAACTACAAATTACGCCCAGAATCTGTCTATCATACAGGAAAGAAAATACTGAGGCAAAAGGAGAAACAGCTGGTTATCAGCAGTTTCTTCTTTTGTTTCAATGTTTTCTCAAGACTTTTCAATTAGGGACGTCAAAACCAGGTCTTGTTTGGGAAAGGGTTAACAGAGTTTTCATCATTTTCATGTCTTGTCCTAATGTTTTTCCAAATAAAATCAATTCGGGACATCAATACCAGGTGCATCAAGCAAATGCAAATGCTACGACACCAGAGGAGAAAAAAATATTCGATTGAGAATTTGTTCAGCACCCAAATGGCGTAGTTCATTAATCGAGTAGTGCCAAGTTTCATATAAAATCACATACAAAAATAACTATTTAACTGGAAAATTGACTAAATTTATTATTTTTCCTCGCTGCAATTTTCAAACAGAATAGTATCTTTTTTAAAAGGAGTATCATTTCTAAGCAATTCGCACTATTGGCCAATCAGCGCTCATTTCATCTATATATCCGGACTTTCCACTCACAAAATCAACATTCGCCACACTTGATTAAAACTACAAATTACGCCCAGAATCTGTCTATCATACAGGAAAGAAAATACTGTGGCAAAAGGAGAAACTGCTGGTTATCAGCAGTTTCTTCTTTTGTCTCAATATTTTCCTATGCATATTCTATCAGGGACGTCAAAACCAGTTCTTGTTTGGGAAAAGGTTAAACGACTTAAGTCTAGTAAACGGAACGAATGATTTTAAAAATGGTTGAACATAATACTATTATTGCCACATAGCGCGGTTTAACTTGAAAGCTTTTGCAGACGTTAAATTGGATATAAATAAAAATATGATTTGTTAACATTATAGCACATAAAATTATGAGACAGAAGAAAAAAGCAGATTATCATCATTTTCTTGTCTTGCCCTAATGTTTTTCCAAACATATTCTATTCGGGACACCAATAACAGGTGCATCAAGCAAATGCAAATGCTACGACACCACACCTCACAACTTTGCTCTGATACCTTTGAATGATCTAGCACGAGTCTCTTTAAAGATTATCCGTAATGCGGCCATTTTGAGATTCATAAAATGTCGGATATCTTTTCGAGCGGCGTCGTTACGTATCCGAACTTATTCGGGCGCGGTCGTAAACATTTGGCGGTGGAAAGTTCCACCGCCGAATGGTTTCGACGTCGCCCGAATAATTCCGACGTCGCGCTAATCTCATTAGGGATAGACTACCTTAATAGAACAACAAAGACTGCACGAAAGGACCGGTTCTTTACACCAAAATATATATGAGCCAGGATCTGGAAACACGTCCCTTATAGCATTTGAGACAACCAGGTTTCAAGGTCAGTATGTGCCTAGATGCTGTCTAGCCAGCATCCATGTTACTCTCAAATGGTTGCTACAGACCATGTGGAAGCTATTGGAGAACAATATGGGTCCTGGTCAGACTGCGTGTATACGCAGGCTGATCTGGAACCATGGTGTTCTCAAATGCTATAAGGGACGTTTTTCCAGATCCTGGCTCATATGTCGTACAGCGCCACCGAAATGCCATCTAAAAGCTGGTGTTTCATAATCAAAAGATATAAAAGCTTGTTTGTTTGTATTAAATTTATTTTTTCTTTTCTTTCTCACAAATAAATTATATAAAATTCCATCATTAAAAGATAACAATGATAATAGTAACAAAATATAAAACGTACAAGTGAAAAACAACAAAAACATGGTCGATTCTATATAGATATTACTGATTGTCATGACTTTTCAAGAATAAAACAAACAAGAGTTGTCCGCGGACAACGTAGCTCGCCTTTACGGGAGCTTGTCACAAAAACAGCTTATTTTTAAAAAGTAAGTCAAGCTCCAAGGTCAAGGTCACAAGGTCAAAGGTCATGGTCCCAAATGCAAGGTCTTGGCAGGAGGTATCCATGTGTGAAATATCAAGGCTCTATTAATAATAGTGCATGAGATATAGGCCAGGTTAAAGTTTTTCAAAAGTAGGTCAAACCCCAAGGTCAAGGTCACTAGGTCAAAGGTCATGGTCACAAATGAAAGATCTTGTTGAGATGTATCCATGTATGAAATATCAAGGCTGTATCTCTAATAGTGCCTGAGATATAGACCAGGTTAAAGTTTTTCAAGTGAAGACGGGACGGGAGGGGACGCGACGCCGACGCCGACACTAGGGATGTGACATTAGCTCCCCGGACATAAAGTCCCGGCTCGCTAAAAAAGATAGAAAAAAGATAAACAAAAACCAAGATGGAAGGCTAACTACATGTATATTGTAGGCCTACGAGTATTGTTTTTGTCAAAAGACGAAATCTTCGTAACGTGTAGAAGTGCTGAAACTTTCGCATAATATACAAACATGTTTTCTTTGTCTTGGCGGGGATTCACGTGGCACAAAATTGTACAAAATCTGTTAATAAAAAACTTAGGCTAACCCTTTCCCGAACGACAAAATTTAAGGGTTGTCCGATTTGAAAACCTCTACAGACGACAAAATTGATGTTTATAAAGATAAGATTTATGCATAATATAGCTCAGAAAATATTGAGACAAAAGGAGAAACTGCTGGTTATCAGCAGTTTCTTCTTTTGTCTCAATATTTTCCCATGCATATTCTATCAGGGACGTCAAAACCAGTTCTTGTTTGGGAAAAGGTTAAACGACTAAAGTCTAGAACACGGAATGAATGATTTATCGTTGAACATAATAATATTATTGCCACATAGCGCGGCTTTTCAACAAAACCCTCATATCTACAGCTAGATCTACGGGTTTTTTCGTTGAAAAGCATCGAAAGGCTAGTTTAAGGCAGGTAAATATGAAAAGTCGAAATTATTGATAATGTCTAAAATATCTATTTCAGAATAACACAGATAGTCTTTTACAAGTGGGGGTAAGGGAAGTCGACGTAGTGCACGTAAAATTGACGTTGATGTCGTCATTCGTCTGCGTACTTGAGACCTTATCACGTGACGACAAGAGTCTTTGAGATCAATAACATTGCATGGATAATGTTTCGGCTTATAAAGATATCTGCGTTTATTGTCTAAGAATTGCAGCAACACCGCGTAATGTTCAGGGTCGATACGATAAAGTTTCTTTTCGAACACACTGTCGAACTGTTTGTCAATTCTGGCGCCATGTTTGAGCAACACAATGGCGGCCGGAATATTTCCCGCGTTCAAGCAGTAGTAGAGTGGTACACGTTCAATAAAGCTGGTCACAGTCTTCACTTCTATGTCAGTTTTATTGTTACACAACATCTCTAGAATCTCTACGCTTTCTCTCATAATTGTCCGCACTTGGCACAAAATATCCAACCGTGTCTCTCCCTGAGCTATTCTAAGACAACGACTGAGAGAACTTATTTCTCCCGGTCGAATAGCGCGGACGAGCGCTGGAATACTATATAGTTTTGCTGAGTTTATGTTGATTCCTTTTTCTATTAGATATTTCACTACACGAGTACATCCAGACCAACTCGCATCCACTAACAAGTCCGTTCTCCACTTCCAACGTTTTATGTCCGGTATTTTGTCCAGTAGATATAAACAAGCATCTTCATTTTTGTGCTCTACTGCCATGGTTATCGGACATCTTATAAATCTTAGAAAAACGTTGATATCTGTGCTGGTATCTGTGTAAACAAAGAAAAAACGTACATTGATTAACCCATTACCAAATGACATAAGCTTATTTCAAATTTGTCCAAGTTCATAGATATTGCAGACGACAATTTAAAATTAGTAAATTTGTTCTCTCTTTTTTTGTTTCTTAGTAGAAACATTGTCACAACTAATTTCTTCATGTTCCACAATGTTTTTAAAAGTCACTATCTCGTGGGGAGTCATTGTGAAGGAATGGGTTAACCTTTTCACAGACAAGACAAGGCTATAAGGCCCTTAAAAGAAAATAATGGAAAGTATCGAGACAAATAAGAAAAATGGTATCTAATATTCCTCCTTTTCCCCAATATTATAATATCACCTATGAAATATGGTTGACCAGAGAAAATCGGTACAAGCAAAATCACCCTTTTCCAACCATATCTATCTGGTGGATTTGGGTTTCGGAACAATTATGTTGTACAACCATACTTTGTGCAACTTCGAGTGTCATCCGTAACAACGGAAAATGACGAGGGTATTCAGCGTCAAAATCCTTTGTCACAGGGAATGCCTGTAATTCTACGACTGTATAGGCTACCATCGTCAATTTCCGTTGGGCACCACGGATGAAGCCCGACTATACTTACCATTTTCTACCAGAATTCTGATTATATGTAAATGACCTGTTCTGCAGGCTTCTTTTAGAGTTGAATGTCTGTCAGCCATGGTGAATAAGTTAGGATCGATCTCCAACAGTAGGTTCGCAATCTCGAGATTACATAGCGCCGCTGCGTAATGCAGTGCCGAATAACTGAAAATAGTACATATGATCTAGGTTCTTATGGCAATTAACATTTACATGGATCCAGATCAGCCGGTGTGTACAGTCGGGTCAAAACCAATTGTGTCCATCCTTTTTTAGCTTCGTGACCATATAAAGGCTACTTTTGGAGGGGCATTTGTCTCAGTGACAGGGTACTTAGTCAGATGATTCCCCTCCGTGGATAAAGTGATAGACATGCATTTATGGTCAAATAATCAAATGTCACTGATATACAAATATAGAGACAATTAGGCTAATCCATTACCACACGGGCAATATTTGGGTCTGTTCAAATTTGAAAGAAATTGGAGACATTTGCAAGTTGATGACATTTCAAAAAAAAATAATTTCTGTTATAAAAATTGTGAAAATTGAACATTTTGCCTCTTGAGTTTGACACTTACTTTCTACTGTCTGTAACACCGGGGTCAGCACCATGCTTCAGTAACAGCGCCACAGCACCAGCATTGCCTATCCGGGTAGCTACGATTAATGGAGGTCCTTTATTGTAACTGCCGGGAGAAAAGGAGTTTGTATCTTAGATGATTTAAACATTATTCAAACTAGACATGGTTTTGACGCTCCATATAGAATAGAATTAGAAAGCACACCCTTTTTTACGTCTGCAGCAGCTTTCAATTTGGACCAGTTCAAAACGTTGCCGTTTGGGAAATGGTTAACAAATCGCAAACCACCAACTCCACACAGAGAGATCACTTTGGAACAGCCAGGGACCGTATTCACCAACATTAATTTTCTAAATCGATTTTCTACAGCAAAATCACATTAAAAGTCATCTGATTGGAAGACATGGGCGGTAAATCAGAATGATCGTTGTGTGATCTTATTAAAGTTATTCTAAGATTTAGACTGGTTGGTGAATGAATACCACCGCATGTATTTTGAAAATTGCGAACAAAACCAAATAAAACAACAACAAAAATGACTGCATCGAGCTCGTTTCTAAACAATTTCGTCGTGTCATCTCTTTCAACAGAAAATTCGTAGGCCTATAACTTACTGCAACACTTAAATTATCATGGTGATTGGTCAATTTCCAAAACATTGTCGTTTCTATTTAAAAAGGGGTTTAAAAGATATTGAATTTCGAAAATCATCACAGCATGGTGATTTAAAAAAAAAGAGGATAAAGTGTGACATTGGGTGTCAATAATTAAAATTATTATTTGCCGATGTTTTCTCTAGAAATGTTTTGCTGGTATGTCAAAATTTCAGAAAATATACATGGGAAGGTGAAAGACAAAGACAATGCCCTTTTTAATTTTGAATTTGTTCAAGTCCATTGACTCATTTTTTAAGGATATCTGATTTTTTCTAGACATCTTAAGGCTTGGAAAAGTTACATAATTGAAATATTATTTGTCTTTTAAGTTTAAAGCATAGGTAAAGCTACAATCTGATACAAAAATTTGCTACTTCTGCTAGATGTATCAAATTTAATGACAATTTGAAGTAGAATTTTGCTCTGGTTTTTCATTTATCACTAGTAAAAGTTTCTGTAAAAGACGCAATATGTTAGGAAAATAGCTGTAGTTCTATCTAATGTGACAATAAACACATAGCTAAAGATAAGCCAAAAGCCATTTTTCTACAAGTAGCCACTAGTAGTTTACATGGCATCAAAGAAACTGGAAAGTCTGTTTCACTGGGGACAAAAATATGAACAAAATTGTCTTACGCCTTCTTCTTTTTAGAAGCTGATATAATGTACATGAATTTTGTATGTATCATTGACAAGGCCTTGTAGATTAATAAATTCTGGTATTTTTCCATGGTCTGAAACAACCAACTGGGACATATTTCTAAGCTACACCTACATTATAAAAGTTAAAATACCAAAATAAATGGTAGAAGAATTCAATTTGATTCTTATTTAGTTTGAGTAAAGAATATTGCCCAAAGGCACAATAAAGGTGTATACAAACGGAAATAGGCAAAGATTCTGATAAAAAGTCACCAGGTACAAATGCAGCTGAAACCGTTTCACTAGGGACATAAAATTGTTAGGCTCAGGATAAATAAGACTAATTTGTTATTGTTCATAGTTCATTTTTTCATTAATTTCAGACATGGCAATTGCTTTTTAGATTTAATATCAATATATAAGTACAATTTTGCTGTCAGAAATTTAGAAAATGATGTCTTTGATATTTTTTACCTACACCATAGGGATATCAAGAAAATTTCTTGTGATATATTAGAAAATAAGCTATCTTTACAAGTAATCAGAAGTAACCAAGCAACATCCTAAACTTAAGATCTTTTTACAGTTAGACTGATATAGTGTCATGCAGCAAAATTGCGTTTCACTGGGGACATTTGTTTTCAGATGATAGATAACAAATGCACATCCGCCTCTCATTTATTCTATTGCTAGTGATCTTTTTGGCACAAACTCTCTTGGAAAAAATAAAAAATGCATATTTGAAAAAGATAGGGAACAATTATAAGCATCCAAACAAAATGTTTCACTTGGCAAAATCATCAAATTAACTTAATTAACAGGTTGCAATTCTACAGAAATCAAATAAGACCAAAATTCATTGAGAATCAAGTAAATTTTTACAAAATTTTCGTCAGCATGTTGCATGTTATAAACCCAGAATGTATAGTCTAAATAAGGTAATATGCATTTGAAACATTTAAGAAGATAAAGATTATAAGTCAAAGTTTCATTTGAATACTAAGTTTTCATCACCAAATACCTATACACTTTATGTAATAACAGTCCTAATAATGATGTTATCAGGAAATGTCGCACAAAAATCGTTTCACTAGGAACAATTTTAGCATCATTTTTTGTCATAAATTTTTTATTTATCAAGACATGTTCATGAAATTTTGTAGATATCTTAACACTAAGACAACACTTATTTAAGAACAAAAAGCTCACCAAAAGCTTTTAAAATATTTTCTGTAGCTCACTTTGAAAAAAAAAATCCCCTTTTTTTCAAGTCACCCAGCAGCTCCGCGCTTAAGAAATCTTTTGATTGGTCAATCGAGTTTTTTCCATTCACTGACAGCGAAGATTCGTATTTTTACGAAGACAAATGTGACCCGTCACGCCAAAAGGTACCTTATAGGAAGTGTGAAAAATATCGACCCTAGTCTGTCTGCGCAGCCCGCGCAGCCAGACTAGGGCCGAAACTTTTCACTTTTATGTAATTTTCTGAATCCGGAAAGTTTTACCTATCTGCCCATATGTTCATTTTTTGCATACGAGATCTAGTTGACCTGTGCTTGGTCTGACTAGTTTGTAAAGATTTGGATTTTTGGAGTTCGGATAAGGCCCCTTTTAGCGTGACGGGTCACAAATGAACATCATATTTACCATAGTCGCAAGCCAAATGTTCTAGTGAAAAGATGGTCATTTACCTAAATAATCCGACTCGCCGACTCTCTGGATAGTTGACGTCAACACTGGGAATAGATTCAAGCATCTTATGTAAGTTTGGACACGTTTTATCATCACTATCAGCTCGGATTGCTGCCGTCAGGGGCGTCTGTCCGTCCAGATACCGTCTATTTGCTTTTCGATATGTGAACCAATTATACGTACCACCATTGCCTTAAATACAAGGACAATAAAAATAAGATATTCCCAACAATGACTGGTTTGATATCCATGGGCGGATCTAGGGGGTCGGGGTTTGGGGGTCCGGACCACCCCTGGCATTGGCCGAAAATTAAATTTTGACTATATAGATTTAGTGTAACGTTACATATTTATCGCATTTGAAGCAATAATTTGAGCTTGGAAACCCCCCCCCCCCCCCTGGAAAAAATCTTGCGCTTGGACCCCCTGGAAAAAATTCCTGGATCCGCCCTTGATATTCATAATTAACGTATCCTCCCTCTCCCTCCAACCCACCCCCTTTTCGGCAGTATTCGTGACAATGAAAATTGACGAGGTATCAAGATCTTAGAAATCCGAATAGCCTCGCCAATATTTGTTGCCACGGATGTCGCCGATAATGCACGAAGTGTTTGGTGCAGATATTGATGGGTGCCATTGTGTGGCATAGCTTAACCCATTACCTAACGACAGAATTTTAGGTTAATCCAAATTCAAAGATGCTGCAGACGACAATTTCAAATGAATGAATTTTGAATTTTTGTTGTCTTTTTGGGTAGAAAATATTGTGGAAAATGAAGAAATTGCTTGTCACAAGCAATTTCTTCATTTTCCACAATGTTTTCCATGGCAATCATCTTGTGAGGAGTCAAAAAGAGTTACTGTGTGGTAATTGGTTAACCCCATCACAAACAACAAAAAATGTAGGGTGATCCACTTCAAAAACTGCCACAAATGACAAAATGGGTGTTATTAAAGATAGAATTTGTGTAAAATATTGCACAGAAAATGTTGAGACAAAAGGAGAAACTGCTGGTTATCAGCAGTTTCTTCTTTTGTACCAATGTTTTCCCAAGCATTTTCTCTTAAGGACGTCAAAACCAGGTCTTGTTTGGGAAAGGGTTAAACAGAAAGATTTGGAAGAATGTTTCGATACAGTTTATAATCTATCATATAACCTATATTTTCTTTCTTTATAGAATATAAAATAATATTGTTCTTTCGCATAAAAATTGACGGTTCAATGACCCACAGCTACTATTTTCATAGACATTGTTGTGTTTATTCAACTAAATTACTTTCGCTCATTTGAATAATAAAAATTGACGCTCGTTGTGTCGAAGTCAGAGGGTAAGCCAAAAACATCGACATATCCGGAGTTCGACTAATCCTATTTTGACTTTTGACTTGAATGACATTTTGCTATTTTTGTTGCTCATCAAGTGTGTCCAAAATTGAAATATAGTAGGAAAAGGAAAGAAATTGCAGCAATTTCTATCCTTTTCCTACTAAATTTCAATGGCTACGTTTATTTTGAAACTGCGTTTTTTCAATGACGGGACCAGACTTTCACTTCGACTGAAGCGGAAGTTCGATTCATCCGATGTCGAGATAACGAGTGTCGACTGTACATACTGTTTTTCTCAGTTATGGTCGTTGATTTTCCATCGTCATACAAGTCTGGACCCTGTCTTCTTCGAAACTGGAAAAAAGAGGAATACATGAATTGAAATACAGACTCTATCTGACTTAGTGTTCGTCAACCAATAAAAACATACGCTTCTACGGTCATTCTTCAAACCACGCCTCCGACCGGAGCTACCATCAAGCGGATCTTACTGGAATTACATCATTTTCCAAAAAATTACAATATTTTCCCAAAGAATTAGGCTACATAATTTTTCATAACTGCACAGGAAACGGGGGCGCGGTTATGTATATCCGTGACATACACTGACCGGCAGTGCGTTTCTAGGTGGAATATAGCGCCGAAATTTTCAAATATACTGCAATTTCATTGGTCCAAAAACTAGGACGATCACTAATGATGGATGGAGTACCTGTATCTCAAAAAACACAGAGTTAAATGCATCGACGAGCGCAGGGAGCAATATCTCCTTTCTATTTGTTTGTTAAACTTCATATCACTCCATTTGTACACGGGCATTAACTTTGTACACTTATATTCTTGAAGGTATAAGGTGGATGCTTAAGCTTGGGGGAGGGGGGGGGGGTCTGAGAGTTGAGGTAATTCGAAAGTCATTAGATCGCATCAATTCCATATATGGTGTAGATAATCAACGATATTAATTCTCTATAAAAAAAATGGTGCTAAAATGTCATAAATTACGAACCGACTTTTGGAAAGGGATCCGTAATGACATTTGGTAAGGAAATGGGTCTAGATCAGCCCCACTCTCTTGCACACGCTTCATTCATTACATGTATGGTGAAACTAACGAACGACAGCTCTGCTCGGAGATTTGATCAGCCCGTGCATATCATTTGCACGACAAAAGCCGTTACACTGGAAATTACATGTATTTCTAACCCTCAAATATGAAAGCCGTACCAGACTAAGATTTGTAAAGCTGCTGAGAAATCCCCATCCTCCCTGCTGTGTCTGATCCGTGCCGTCATCCTCTGTGTGTTGATCTGTGTTCGAGTCCTGGTCAGTCCTGGTCCTGGGCAAATGGTTACAAAAATCTTCATAGTCGCTGTCCTGGCTGCTAACTGTGCCCATTGTCATCTACATCTACAGTCCATCTACATAAATGGACAGGTCTAGCATATCAGTGGTTTTCATCGAAAACCTCTTAACTGCAGTTTAAAGTAATCTGCAGTTACAAGGTTTTTGGAGGGAAGCGACCAATATTATGATAAATATGTTTTGAGCTACAGATAAGAGGGGGTAATGGCTTTTTCAAAATGCAATATTTTATCTATTGTTCATCAAACCTCATGTTGTGGGTACTCATCGAGACGATACAATCCAACAAATTGATGTGGGTCTTCCAATCAGATGGCTTGTAATGTATAATAGACTTCAAGGCCGGATCCAGGATTTGTTCAAGGGGTGTGGGGTGTGTGTGTGTGTGTGGGGGGGGGATTCCAAGCCCAAATGATGACTTTTAAAAAATGTGTTACTTAAGGTATATGACCCATCATTAAAAACACCGCTTTCTAGCTATACGAAATGCATCACACTTGTAAATACACTTCACATAAGTTCATTCACCATGCCGGATGTCAAGATTATGCTTCAGGAAGAAAATAATTTACAAATATTATTTCACTCTATATTCATATGCAAGGGAGGTAATTTTGAACATTTTTGTCAAATATTTCCACAAGTATGCATTAATTCAAAATTCTAAACTGTTCAAAATAATTATGTTTGTATTTGGAATGGAAATGTATCAAAGTTTAGGAATTACTCGCACTTTTCAAATTTCGCCTCTGGCTCTTTGGTGCTAATGATGGGTCATATACCTTAAATATGTAACGATATACTGACGTTATATAGTGAAAAAATAATTTCTGGCTCATGTCAGGGGGAGGGGGTTCCGTATCCCCCCCCCCCGACTCTCCGCTAGATCCGCCCTTGGAATTAGACAATACATTTAGAATTGTTGGTGAAGACGGAGCACTGCAGGTCTATTGATTTTTGATCTAGATACACCGAACGAGCTCTTAACCCTTTCCCAAACGAAAACTTTTTAGGGTTATCCAATTTGAAAGCTGCTGCTGACGACAAAAGAGACATTTTAAAGATAGAATTAGTGTAGAATACAGCATGGAAAATATTGAGACAAAAGAAGAAACTGCTGGTTATCAGCAGTTTCTTCTTTTGTCTCAATGTTTTCCCAAGCCATTTCTAATAAGGACGTCAAAACCAGGTCTTGTTTTGCAAAACGGTTAATTAATACATATGTACAATGACTAAGAGACTTTAACCATTATTTAACCGCCATGTGAAATGTAGTTGCATTAATGTAACCGAAACATTTTAGAATTTTGATCTGGGTTTCTATACCCATCATCAAGTTTGTGGCTACGACATCGCAGCTATGTGAAATGATATCTGTAATAGATCTATGACATTGCCATAACTGATGTGGTTTAGATTTTTCAGTATCAAAAAGAAAGTTTTTTTAATACAATGTCTAAAATGTTTTCTATTTAAAGCGATTTAATCGATATTTATAGCCTATAAGTAGGCCTATTCTTGAGAATGTATTATACGATACACCTGAATCATGTTTAGAAAGCAATTAATTATTTAACAATTTTGTAACAATTTAACCCTTTCCCAAACAAGACCTGGTTTGACGTCCCTAATAGAAACTGTTTGGGAAAACATTGAAACAAAAGAAGAAACTGCTGATAACCAGCAGTTTCTCCTTTTGTCTCAATATTTTCTATGCCATATTTTACACAAATTTTATCTTAAATAACATCCATTTTGTCATTTGTAGCTGTTTTCGAAGTGGATAACCGTAAAATTTTGTCGTTTGAAAAAGGGTTAAGAAGTAAATTCATACCTACACAGTGAAATTATGTCACATTTCTCAACTTCTTATAAATATACTCCATGTATAGCCTTATACATGTAGGCCTATATGATACATTTTTGTCACTTTGATATACATGTATGTCTACCTGTAACAAAACTAGGTAGATCTCTATTCTATACCCAATACTACACACGCGGGTACATTTATTATACCCGATATATAGTCCATGGTTTACAATGTTTAACATAGACAAACAATGGATAAATCAATTTATACAAATCCAGACTTGTAGTACGGTGCGTTGTGTAATTCTGTTTGATGTAAATGAAAGAGGTTTAAATCAAATGGATTCGTAAAAAGGATAAGTAGACATCACCAAAAAAGTTTGATGGACAGCCGTGGGCCTTAAAATGAACTTTATATACTCAGCAAAAGAACTAACGCATCACTTTTTAAAATTGCATAACTTCTTTATTGTCAAAGATTTAGATTTATAATTTGGCAAATGTTTATCCCACAAGTTTCTGCACTCATTCATTAAACCATTTCTAAGTTTTCCTTCTTATGTGACCGTGTCATACGAAAGGGGGACCAAAACAGTTTTTCGGCTCGTGTAACTTGTGATCTTTTTCAATCATTTTTGTTTGAATTGATTTTGAAAGCTGGTTTATTGTGAAATTAAAGTCTGAAAAAAATAGTATTCTATCTAACATAACAAGGGCTGTTCTGGGACAACGTAGCTCGCATAGACGCATCTTTTTGAAAGAAAATGTCAATTTTTCAAGGTCAAGGTCACAAGGTCAAATTTTATAGTGTCAGGTGAAAGGTCTTGCTGGGGCCTGTCTATGTGTGAAATATCAAGACTACATCTTATACAGTTCATAAGATATAGACCGATACGTTTTTGTCTACGTAACCTACGTCGCCGTCGACGCCATCAATGATACGTACGGCACTAGTGATGTAAAAATGCCTCTGTGGGAATACATTACGCGCCCATAAAAAGTTAAAGCCGTCAGTTTGTTTTTTGAAGGGTAACTTTTATAAACAGAAACTCTTTCAGCCTATACACAAGGTTTGAAAGTTATGCGTGAATTTTCCATTTTAATCAAATTTCAGACTTTATGAATTTTAGAATTAAGGGTGTCCTTATTAAAAGTTCAGGTGGTAGTCTGCATGTGCAAATTTTGAAAGTATTCTGTATATTCGTTAAAAACATATTAACAAAGATCTGAGTGATGCGTTAGCAGTTTTGCCGAGTATACGACGTCATAAAAGTTACGTTTTTATTTCACGCGTTCTTCTTTAGTTTTCCCATGTAATTTCAAGTTCACCTAATTATCACATCAATGGAAACTTCTATGATATGTTGTTCCGTATCTGATCTCCCCATATTACATATTTGTTGATTGATTGAAGCAGAAAATCCTGAGTTATCTGTCCTTGAATGTAAAAAATAAGTGTTTTGTCTTATTGTTCACTATAACATCTACAAATTTTGAAACATCTTGACAAAACCTTGATAAAACATTGGTCATGACAACACCTTGCATGGATGTATCTTTCAGCTTGATCTGAATCTCACATCTAGAGTTATGTGCCCTTGAAATTGACAAAAACTACCGTTTTCACTCTATCTTCGCCATAATAGCAACAAATGTTGACCAATTATAGCAAAACTTTTATACAAAATGTTGGTGACTGTAGAACTTTGCTTCAGATAATTTTTTTTGTTCAATTGCAATTTCATGTTTAGATCTCGAGTTATGTGCGACAAAATTTCCATTTGTGACTTTATTTTCCCTCTTTCAGCCACAAGTATTGACCAATTGAAACAAAACTTGGACAAAACATTTGTGACAATAAGACCTTGCATAAGTGGAATATTTAGCTTGATCGGAGTCTTACATTCATAGTTATGGGCCCGTGAATTGGACAAAATTTCTTTTTCAACCATGTTTTCTCTATAATTACCACAAATATTGATCAATTATGACAAAACTTAAACAAAATGTTGTGGACTCTAAGACTTTATATAATTATGTGATCTTATTTAGCTTGATCGGACGCAAACAGTCGGAGTTATGTGCCCTTGAATTTATCAAATAAAAGGTCTAAACTTTCTGTTGCCTCTTATATCCACAATAAATTATTATGGACGAATTGAGCGAAATTTTGGACAGAAATTTGGGTACTATAAGATCTTGCATCAGTGTGATTTTTAGATTTATCGAAAAGTAACATCCTGAGTTATAAACCCTTGAATATGACTAAATTCGCTTTTCGGCCTTGTTGCTACTATAACAGCCAACACTATTGACTAATTAAGACGAAATTTGGAAGAAATATCGGTGACCGTGGGATCTTGCTTAAGAGCGATTTTTAGCTTGATTGGAATCAAGCATTCAGAGTTATGTGCATTGGTTTAGACAAAATTGCATAAACGGCTTTATTTTAGCCAGAAATATTGGTCAATCATATAAAACTTAACTTTAAGACCTTTCAAACATGTGATTCTTTAGCTTAATTGGAACATCACAGCTAGAGTTATGTGCCATTGAATTTGACAAAATTGCCTTTTCGAGCCACAAATATTTACCAATTTAGATGAAACTTATAAGAAATGGGAAGCTTGCGTAAGGGCGATTGTTAGCTTGATCGGAATCAAACATTTAAATTAAAATAATTTGCTCTTGACATTTTACAAAGTTGCATTTCAGCATATTTTTTTTCAGTGTAACAGCCACGAATATTGACTAATAAAAAGAAAACTTATACATTATGTTGATGACTACAAAAGCTTACATCAGTGAAATTTTCATCTGAATAGCAATGTCAGTTCTAGAGTAATGTGCCATTGAATTTTTCAAAATTGCCGCTTTCAACAAAATTTGACAAAATGTTGGGGACCATCTGATCTTGCATATGTGCATTTTTTAATGATCGGGATCACACATCTAAAGTTAATATAGAATGTGAAACTGCTTTTTTTTCTTTTTTTACTTTTCTTTCACTATAATAGCTACAAATATAAACCAATCAAAACAAAACTTTACTGAATAGTTTGTGCATGTTTTGTCATTGACCTGTTTAATGTTCTGATTCATAAAGTTCAGTTTATTGAATAAGTATAATGGCCAAACGTTATATAAACTAAATAAAACACAATTATTTACCCCACCCACCACTTTTTTCCTCTGTGATTTGGTCATGCGCATTTTTTAATGTCATGAGATTTAGTTTTTCATCAAGGTCTAGCCTTTGTCTTACATTTTGTGGGACCTAGATTATTATTAATGCAATATCTTGAGCTCTACGTGGATTTTTTTCGTCTGATAGAATAAAACACCACTATTTCCCTACCCACCAATCTTTTTCTCTCTATTGCAGTCTTAGTACAATACAAAATGGCACGATTGTTTGTGTTTCTATATTGTCCGGCCTTTGGCTAATATTCTGTGACAATTCAATTATTTCAAATGAAACATCTCGAGCTCAAACTCGAATTAGAGCTTTTTGAGCTTTGCTCATAGAGCAACCTTTAAATATGAAAATTGCCGAAAAATGATTAAGACAATCGGTGTGTTCTATTCTTGTAAATGTACATGTCAAATTTTGTAAAGGTATGATGATTATTAAAAAAGTTACGCCCATTTGTAAAATTACGGGTACGAAATTTTGTAAATTTAAGTCACCATTTTTCCTATTATTTTTAATTTTACAGCTGTCCATCAAAGTTAAATGATTAGAGCAATGTCTTAACATCATGAAAACGTATGATGGAAACCTCTTTCACTTACATCAAGCAGAACCTAAAAAATTGACATAACGCACCGTACTATTGTATTATTTGTGAAATTACTATAGCTCCCGATAAATGACCTGGCAGAGCATCTCTAGCTAGCTTATAGATAGAGTTGCTCTGCCAGGTTGTCATATCGCCCAGCTGGAGCACCTAACACAACCGTGACTTCCCAACATTTGTCTCACATGTACTTCAACGTTATCCAATCCGAGCCCCCCAACTGCTCTCTCCCAGCACATCCATCTGTTTTGAAAAAAGGAAGTTTTGTCAAATGTCAGCAAGGATATTTGGTCGAGCCGAGGTACGGTCACGTGACTTGTGGATTGATAGACGTACTCTGACGTTATTTATCAATTCTAAAGGGAAGAATACAAAATTGAAATAAGCACTCTTATCATTTTAATTTTGTTTGAATTCCAGATCCCTGTTCAAGTATCCAAAATATTAAATTTTCGTCTCTTACGAAAAATGTCTTGTTTTGGTATCCCAAACAGAGAACATTATGGGAAACATTAAAATGCCAAAAAAAGAGAAAAAATCTTAAATAAAAAGTATGTTAATTAATATATGAATATTCAATTTTGTATTTTCCATTATATAACATCTTTCAATTTCGGACAGTCCCAAATTTCGCTGATTCAGAAATGGTTTTAATCCGGATTATTTTTAAACTACTTTTAAATGCTTTTTTCTTCTGCAGAGGTGACCCTTCAAATTCCAAAGAAAATGGTAAAGTTTGGTAATTTAGGATGATTGACACGGATCATGATCGGTAGACTTTTTACCAAGATACAGACTTATCTTGATCTATGGTCTCAAATGCTGTTTACAAGGATTTTTCCCTGATCCCGGTTAGTAGCTAAGCCCTAAACATTTTTTACTCACAGTAACCTAACGACCAGTAGCCTTAATCATCAGTAAATCGTCAGCAGATCATCAGCATTTAGTTCCAAGCCTAAAGTCTACACACGTGTAATCCATCAAAATTATCTCAAACACAAATGTACCCGGATGGATGATAGTACAAAATACGTTTGGTATAACTTTGCTGATATCACGCTTTATCAATATGATACCCCATTACCGGACGGCACAATTTTAGACTGGTCCAAATTCAAAGATGTTGCAGATGACAATTTCAAGTGAATGACATTTAAGGTTTCTGTGTGTTTCTGGTTAGAAAACACTGTGGCAAATGAAGAAATTGCTTCTCATAAGCAATTTCTTCATTTCCCACAATGTTTTCCATTTAGCTTTAGCATTTAGGCTATTTAATGGAGCGTAAAAAGCGTCATTGTGTGGAAATAGATTAATGCAAGCATAACATTTTTATTTGAAAATAGAAGATCTAAACAGCTTCCGCTTTCTTTTCTCCACGGGTACACAATTTTCACCATTCTGCCTGTTATAAAATGCCTTCGAAACG
Source organism: Fragum sueziense (assembly GCA_963680895.1). Taxonomy (NCBI): domain Eukaryota; kingdom Metazoa; phylum Mollusca; class Bivalvia; order Cardiida; family Cardiidae; genus Fragum; species Fragum sueziense. The sequence goes on along the minus strand of OY804596.1, from coordinate 21,497,185 downwards.
GCCACATTTCGGACTTTCGGACTTCTAATTTGAAAGCTGCTACAAGCCACAAAATTGATATTAATAGGATAAGACTTGTATGCAACGTAGCATAGAAAATATTGGGGCAAAAGGAGAGAATGCTGATTATAAGCATTTTCTTCTTTAGCCTTGATGTTTTTCCAGGCATAATCTATTACGGACGTCAAAATCGGGCCTTGTTCGGGAAAGAGTTAATACTTTCCAAATATGACCAGGTTTTGACGTTCCTGGTAGAAATGGTTTGGGAAAATATTGACAGAAAGTACGAAATTGCTGATGATCAGCAATTACTCTCTATCACCAATAGTTATTATGCTATAACTAAACTGACACGATTTAAAAACGCAAAACACGTTTTCATTAACCATTCCTTTCCTATTGCCTTGATCGGCATCATATTTTGGGACATGTATGAGAAAATGTATACACTTCACGCCTCAGTGGTTTTTGTCGTGTTTTCTGTAAACTATCCGGACATCTGAACCGCCCATCACTAAATGCTCGTGTGTCTCGTGCATTCAGACCACGTGTTAAATCACTAAGATTTTTTTGTGTATAAATTGCCACGTTGATTTATATACTTATTGAAAACATACGAGAACAACGAAAGAAAATTGTGTATAAAATGCTGAGGCTTACTTTGCGAAAAAGGAATCGAGTTTTTTGGCTTTTGGTTTGCCGTGTTTCGCAAATGAAGGTAGCTAGACACTTTAATGTAGCCGAAACGACGGTTCCAAGGTTTATGAGACGTGTAAACGACACGGGAAAATTTACAGACCAACCACGTCCTGGTCAGCTGCGTATAACAACTGTACGTCAACATAAATGTATACGTTAACGTCACCAACGCAACAGATTTGTGACGGCTCAGTCTATTGCAAATTCTACGGTTGGTAATCGCCTATACATTACGACACGGTGATAAATCGCCTGTGAAAACACGGGGTTCGCTGTCGTCGTCCTGTTTGATTCCAGGCCCTTGACTCAATGTGCATTTTGACATAATCTGACGTCCATTCAGGTATTATTCGTGGTTTTAAAGGTCATTTTCTGTCCTGTTTTGTTAACAATTGTAAAATTTGCAATTTTACATGGCTATACATCGGTTTTGCAAGATGTAGGAGATACCATTTGTAAAAGTCCTTTTTTGCGTTTTTAAATCGTGTCAGTTTATGAATTCTGCTTTTGTCAGCAACTTCTGCCAAATTGGAACAGTCTTAAATTTTGTCGTTTGGACATGGGTAATCCATTTTGGGCTATTTGACACTTCTATAAATGACAGAATTAAGGACCAGACCCAATTTAAAAAAATAATAATAATAAAATGCAGACGACATGTAACACACTAAGGATAAAATGTTGATGGAAACGGACATGTTCTTTATCAGCAGTTCTTTTTTTTTTTCTGAACAGTTTCGCAAAGCATTTTCTATGAGGACGGATTGTTAATAGTCAGGTGTCTATCTGATTAAGCTCTTTGAACTACTGTTGGATTAACCCTTTCCCCAAAACGGCAAAAAGTTAGGGTGATCTGAATATGAAGCTGCTGAAGGGTATTTATAAAGGTATGATTTGAGTACAAACTAACACTTAGAATATTGAGACCAAAGGAGAAACTGCTGATCATCAGTATTTTCTTGTATTTTGAATGTTTTCCAAAGTTTTTTTCCTTTAAAGTTTGGAATGGATTACTAGACGGCATTATTTCCCATGCCGTGTAACCCTAATGGAATGGAATAAAGGAATTAATCAATAGGCAACGGCTACGCCTGATTAGCGACGAATAAATAAGATTGTCATAAATTATGAAGTAATCCTATAGTATTTAAACTTTACGTATTAAGTGTTTTGAATTTCAACATGAAAATTATAATGTTGATAAAGTGATACTGTTTTATTAGGGGTCATTCTAGAGATGTCTAGAATTAAAGGTATGTTGCATTTTGGATATGATTTCATGGGCGGATCTAGAGGGGGGGTCGGGGGGGGGGGGGTCCGGACCCCCCCTGGCATTGGCCGAAAATTAAATTTTGACTATATGAATTTAGTGTAACGTTACATATTTACCACATTTTAAGCCATAATTTGGCTTGGACCCCCCCCCCTGGAAAAAAATCTTGGGCTTGGACCCCCCCCCCCCCTGGAAAAAAATCCTGGATCCGCCCTTGGATTTGCGTAAGTACACACGCACGGATAGGTTTACGAATTTATTTTTGTCGGTGGGTAAGCAAATTGTATGACTGTCCATTAAAGAAATGCTGTTGCTTCTGCTGGCATAATGTGACTCATAAGATAGAATTTGTATGTGTTATGACACCAAAACCTTCGATGGTAAAGGAGAAAATGCGTTTTATAAACAGTTTCCTCTTATGCATCAATGTTTTGCATTTAGGCCTACTCTTTGACATGATGTTTCAAATCCTGATATTTTTAAGAAAGAGTAAACTCGTCAATGAAAGGTTTGGCTGCAGCACATCAACGCTGCAAAAATAGGATAAAATATGGATAGAAAATGTTACCTTTATTATACTAAGCACATCGGAACATGCATATGGTTCCATTTTACGAGGCTTAGAAAATGTTATTTTTTACCACCCTGGTTGATGTCTGTTCCGTTAGTTTTGATAATCACGGTGGATAATCACGTGATGCAACAATTTCAGGAACTCTTCAATATTTTTGTCAATACGGGACCGATTTGAATTGATGAACGTGTTGAATTTTGAAAAATCAACTGATAAAAAAGTTATTGAATATAAACCAAAATTTTGGTTTATCTTCAATAACTTTTTCATCAGTTGATTTGTCAAAAATCCACTCAGTTGATTTGTCAAAAATCCACTATGTACAGATTATTCCTGCCATCTTCACAAGTTGTCTGCTTCAAACCGAATTCAAATTAGTCAAGTATTGCCAAAAATATTGACACTTTTTCTGAAATTCTGAGTCACGTGATTAACCATCGTGATAATTGCGACCCGTCGCGCTAAAAAGGACCTTATGAGAAGTGCACTAAACAAATTTAATTTCAAGAAACGGATCAGGCTCAGCAGAGGTCAACCTAGATGTCATATTTGGAAAATGAACACATGGTAAGATAAGGCAAGCATTCTAAATTTAGAAAACTATTGTAGAGTGAGAAGTATCAATCCTAGTCAGGCTGAGCGGCCTGCGCAGACTGACTACGGTCGATATTTTTCATAATTCCTATTTTAGTATGACGGGTCACATTTGTACAAAATCTATCTCAATGGTGATTGTTCAAGTCTTGATTCACATTTTCACGAAACCCTTAAAATGACATTTATTATCAACCCCTAATCCTTGTCGTGCTAATTCCAAATATGGTAGATTATCAGTTTATATCTCCGCGGGTGCAATCTTATCTTTATTTGCACTTCCCTCTTAACAAAAAATCAAATTTTTAATGGCACTTGTTCCGAGAACAAACCGATTTCTTCATATAACGAAAATTTTGTTAACAATGACGCTAAAATGAAACAAAGAAATTCAAAGATAATTTTGGACGAGTTGTAAGAATTTTTTTTTCTTTTTTAACATAATGTCACTTTTCTTTTTCCTAGGTCTGTCGTCTTTAAAGCTACTATTTCCCAGATTTGGACCCAAAAATTGTCAAATACAAACGAAATGTACACTTTTTAAGCTTTATATGACCTGATTAAATGATTACGACAAACTATTGAAGCAACGACTCATTTTTTCGCAATTTCATACCAAATTCATGAAGCGATGTCGAAAGTAGGTCAAAACGGTAGGACATGCGACTTTCTTAAAGGGGCTCATCCTATGTTTTTATGCTTCCCAACTGTTCGGGAACTCATATTTGTGCATGGAAAAACAATTAGCAACGCATAAAAACCTCAATCTCGGCGAAAAACATCTTTCCTTTGCTATAGATCAATCCTTTACAAGCATGTTTACACATTCTATTTTTACTTCAAAACAAGACAAGGTCAATGTCAACGAGACACACCTCCGCGATATTAACACACCGTGCAACCGGATGTGTCGATGACTGTGACCTTATTTGCGAGGAATACGTGAAAAGCTTTATTTTGTACAAGCACTGAACATTTATACGCGTATTTATCAACTATAGAACACCAGAGATCCTTTCGTTTATTTAAAAAAATAAATTCATTTGACCTACCATACACATGACATCAGATGCCGAATCTGTCTTCGCTGACTTTCTACGCAGCCGGTTGTACGGTGTATTAAATCTCGCTGAGCACAGATGACGTATCTCTGACGTAATTGATTTTTGAAGGTTGGGCATATGTAGCCGTTACAAAACAAAAACAAGGACGACCAGCATGTTATTAATTGACTTGGATTTTAATACTTAATAAAGCTCGACGAGTGGTAGCAATGGACATAAATGATCTACCCCTTCAGGTTGGTAATTTCACACGTTATTTCTGGTTTGTAATTATTGTGCCATTTGCATTTTCGACAGCCTAGCTCGTTCCCCTTTAAATGACGTCACAACATACATGATGACGTCATATTGAAATTCAAGTATGAATCTCGTTTGAATCATGGTCCGCGCTGTATGCGCATGCGCAACAATTAAAAAATAATTCTAACCCCATCTAAGACGGGGTTCAATTTAGGTTTGGATTCTCCCTAAACTCAGCTATCTGTCTTGTAATTTCGGCTCATTCTCTGTCTGAATCGCATATTATTAACCATCCCGAGGTGGTCAACACAAAAGTTTTGCATATTTTAAAAAAAAATCATTTTTTGCAATTAGACCATCTGTTACCGTCGCCCTTTAATGGCTTTCCAAAATAAAATTTCATCGAGTCGGAGCAATTATATATCCTTTTTTGAAGAAAATAATGAAGTGAATATTAATGAATTGTCTTATTTGGTGGACAAGCTTCTATGGAAAGCCTCTAAATATTGTGTATGTTTATATATGAACAAGTATTTTAATTCTTAGACACTAGTATATGTGAACCGTCGCGCTAAAAAGGACCTTATCGGGTGTGTGAAAAATATCGACCCTGGTCAGTCTGCGCAGTCCTCGCAGCCAGACTAGGGTCGACACTTTTCACGTTTATGTAATTTTCTATATCCGGAAGGTTTCCCCTGTCTTACTATATGTTCATTTTTCGCATACGGCATCTGATTGACCTATGACGAGTCTGACAAGTTTGTCAAAATTTGGATTTTGGGTATTCGGATAAGGTCCCTTTTAGCGTCACGGGTCACATATGTACTTACTAAGTGCACCAAACCGTTCCCCAAAATAACTGATTTTGACGTCTCAATATTTTCTTTGCTATGATGCCAAATTAGTCACGCTTTTATGCATGCAATGCATAAAACATGTATGAAATTTCTTCCCATTTGATAGATCTGCATTTCAATCAAAAAAAAAAAAAAAAAAAAAAAAAAAAAAAAAAAAAAAAACCGAAAGCCCTGTCGTTTGGGCAATTGTTGAATAAAGAAATAGATAGGCCTATAAATTTCGCAAGAATCATGTAAATAGCAAATCGTCGGTGTTATTGCAAAACATCGTAACTACAGCTTGATTAAAGCTGTAGTTACGAGATTCTGTAATAATATCGACGAAATAATGTTAACAAGAAGACGAACGTATAACTATATTCCTACTCGTTTATTCCAGACGACACCGACAAGACAACGGCTATGACGTCATCATCGCCAACATGGGTGGCAGCCATCGATATTGGCACAAGCTACAGCGGCTACGCGTACTCCTCCAAGACGTCACCGAACGACGTGGGGACGAGTCTATTTAGAGGTGGAGCCGGTAGAACGCCGACAAGTATCCTGCTAAATAAAGGTAAATACATGGTATATAAATCACAGTAGACCTACTCATTCTACAAATGTCTAGGCCCCGGTTTCTCGAAAAAACTTAAGTACGTTCTCAGACTCAAATCTGAGCACCGTGCTAAAATCACATGAAATCCACGTGAACTTCAATCGAATACCCGTCAACGTTGGAGAGTATTCCATTGAAGTTGAGCATGTAGTCATGAGTATGTGCTTAAGTTTTTTGAGAAACCAGGGCCAGGTCCCTCTATGAATTGAGCATGCCTACTTTGAGAAACATAAATCAGGCCCCGGTTTCTCGCAAAAACTTTAGTACGTTCTCATGCTAAAAAATGAGCACCGTGCTCAAATCGCACGAAATCCACGTGAACTTCAATCGAATACCCTTCAACGTTGAAGGGTATTCGATTGAAGTTCTTGTGGATTTCGTGTGAGTTTAGCACGGTGCTCAGATTTGAGTCTGAGAACGTACTTAAGTTTTTTCGAGAAACCGGGGCCAGGTCGATTGCATGTTGTAGCTTCTTTCCGTGTAAACAAATCACTTGATAGTTAGGCTTACAAATGATTACTTATAGATACTAATAGACATTTACATCGTCTATAGCATTTTGTGAAACTGCACAAGATAGAGTATATCATTTGCAATCCATTAGTAGATCTATATGTTTCGAGAAAATTAATTTTAGTCTGTAACAGAGAATGCACTACCCCTTCAAATGTTTTACTTCGTCCCTTTTTCATTCATAAATGGCACAATTTTGGACTCGTCCAGAATCTGAAAGCTGCAAACGGCGACATTAAATCGAAATTCTGGAAAGATAATTCTAGAAAACAAAAAATGGAACTGATTAATTGTAAATGCTGCTAGTCAGCATCTACTTTTTGTTCAGTATTTCCTTTATTCGTCTGAGGGACCATTGTTTGGGTGGGGAAATGATTCCGCCTATCGTTGCACAAGAGTTTTTATTTGCAGATAAGTCATTCATCGCATACGGCCAAGAAGCGGAAGATGTATACCAGACAATGTTAAAACAGAATAATTCAAACCTGTTCTTGTTTAAAGAATTCAAAATGGAAATTCATGACAATCCGGTAAGTCAACAGAGTTTATCTTATATAGATAAATGATCAACCTACAGAAAAATATAAATAATAGACCTATCACCACCCCATTCAAATCCAAATACGAGTAATTCGTCTTCGACAACCTTCGGCGCTGATACTAGTATATTATTCCGTTCGTGAATATGTTTTATTGAAATTTGCAAATATTTTCCACATATTAGTACTTGCTAAAGTATTCAAATACTAATATAATTTTGTTTCAATTCAAAAGAAAAACCAGAATTTCTTGAAATATATAAAACGAGTTTTGACTTTTGTAATTGATTCACATATTATCTTAGATATTAAGAGTTTAATATCTCAATATGGTCAATATTTGTGGTTTTCAGAATATTAACATTTACTTAACAAGTCGGCTTATTTCTTACTTTAATAAGCTTTATTCTTTTAGTATTAGACTTAAAACAAGGGAGTTAACTCAATGAGCAATTACCTTGGGCTTATGTTAGTTACCTCCCTTGATTTTAATTCTGAGCGTGATCTCCTTCAGTCAAACAAATATTGTAATTATGTAAAATCCAAGTGCAGATAATTCTAAATCAGACATCAGACATCTGAGATTTTATAGTCAGCAACATTGTGTCCAAGTTTTGTCTTGATAGGTCAATATTATACGTTGTTGGAGTAAAAACAACATATTAATTTTAGATAACTCAATATTTCCCAATTCAACCACGCTGAATATTACACTTATGGTCAAAAAGATTATTTAGAAGTTTTGGTTTGATTGGTTGAATTTTATGTTTTTAGAGTAAAAAATAAGGTCGAAATCAGTAATTTTGTAATTTTCAAGGGCACATAACTCAAGAAGAAAACTTCAGATCTAGCTGAAAATTACACACAGGCAAGATCTTACAGTCAACAACATTCCGACCAAGTTTTTCTTGATCGGTCAATATTTGTATTTACTAGAGAGAAAACAAAGCCAAAACGGCTATTTTAACATTCAATGGCAGATAACTACAAACTTTCTTAATCAATATAAATTCTTTGAAGGAATCTGAGAGAGGTCTGCCCAAGAATCATTCCTGTGAAGTTTCATTGAAATGCATCTAGTAGTTTCTGAGGAGAAGATTTTTAAACAAAAAGTTGACGACCGGACGGACGGACGCTCGACGGACACAGCGCCATGACAATAGTCCGCTGGCCAGAGGAGCTAACAATCACTATAATATATTTATCACTCATTGCATGGCCTTGCATTATTTCAGAGTCTGAGTCTATCGAAATCCATGGCAACAGATGTGTCGGGTAAATGTAAATTACAAGTGATGAAGCTGCTTACAATGGCGATCCAGTATTTGAAGAACCATCTTGTTAAAGCGCTGAACACGTCAAAGGACACGTACTGTGAGGACGATATCCACTTTGTTTTGACATGTCCAGCTATTTGGAGTGATAGAGCAAAATATTTTCTAAGACATGCAGCAACTAAGGTTTGTATGATTTAGCTTCTTTATCATAAATGTACGGATATGCACCCGTAAACCTTTTACGTACGACTGTATAATCTAGAACAAAAGAAAACTATCACCGTTAAGACTAAGCTTAAAATTTATATCATAAAAATCCAATTAACAGGAGGTATATGGTGTGTTCTATGGTGTAAATGATACAGCTTGGTAACAAAGGAACAATCATTCTGTGAGCACCAGGAACGAAATACATGTACTTAGTTGTTGGTATTGGATGTAGGATCACACATTTTTTTGTACCTGGCACACATTATTTTTCCTTCAACACATTACCACACAGTCGACGTCTTTCGATGCCCTGAAGGATAACGGCTTTAAAAACATCACGAGAAATGAAGAAATTGCTTGTGACAAGCAATTTCTTCATTTTTTCATAATGTTTTCTACATATAATAGAAATACCAAAAATATAAAATTTCATTCACTTTTTAAATTAAGACCAGTCTAAAATGTTGCCGTCTGGTAAGGAATTAATTTAATCTAACCATTAGAATATTATCTGTTTCAGGCTGGTATTAAGTCAGAAAGTTTAACCCTGGCTTATGACTCGGAGTGCGTGGCTCTGTGGTGTAAGATGCTACAGTTGGGTAACCAAGGTACCATCAGTCTGAGGACATCAGGAACAAAATACGCGGTCGTAGACATTGGTGGTATGCATCTTGCCTTTAAAATATTCTTTCTATGGAATATCTTTCAACTGAAATAACAAGTGCTATGACTATTTAACTAACTCATTTTCAAGCAAATTTAAGTCATATGTTAACAACTGTCATGAGGAATTAAAAGCGTTTTAAAATACGTCTTAACATCAAAGGACTAATAACACTTAAATGGTTTTATACTCTTTGGGACAGTTATTTCTGTGGCATTACGGCTTGAAAGTAGTAGGCAGGCTGCAAAGCCTAAAATAAGCGCGTGTAGCCTTCATTGTGTTGCAATCCAAAGCAAGAATATGTTCTTTTCAGCACGTCAATTATGGTTAAAACTTCGTGACATAATTAACACTTTCGTTTTCAGGAGGCGTAGTGGACATATCGTACCACCAGTCAGCAGGCAATATGGCCGTCAACACCCTGTATCCAGCGAGGGGCGGAGTTTGGGGAGGAGTCGTCGTGGACAAGTGCTTCATCACCTATCTATCACTGCTGTTTGGACCCGCCTCCTGGGCGGAGTTTCAACGCACTTACCCTGCAGAGCTCTTCAAGTTAATGAAGGGGTTTGAGGCATTCAAAAGGTCAATTGCTAAACAGTCTGAAACTGTCGTCAAAATAGCAATACCGCGTCCCTTGCTTGATCTAGCTTTAAAACAGTTCGAAATGATAAATTATAAACAACTTTCACAGAAGATTGACTCTTCCTTTTTCGGAAAGCACTTGAAACTAATTAATGAGACATTAGAAATAGACTCGGAATTTACTCTCGCCATGTTTGACTACACAGTAAAGGAGATAGGACATGCATTACAGGATTCGTCCACTGGATGTGAGACGGTTGTACTGACGGGTGAATTCGCGGGAGTGGTGAAAAAGAAACTGAAGGACCTGTTAAATGGCCAGAAGGCGATTGCTCCACCTGACAACAGATTGTTTGTGGCCATGGGTGCTGTATTGTACGGACATAATCCCGAACATATAAAAACAAGGATTCCAAATTTAACTTATGGTATTAAAGCAACGGTACCGTACAACGAAAATAGACACAGAGGGGGAGAAACCACCATTATACATGGGGAAAAGATGTGTACGAATTATTTTCACGTCCTTCTTAAAGCTGGAACCAAGGTCAACATTGGTTATGAACTTAAAGAACTTGACAAACCATTACTAGCTGAAGACAAGTCCCAAATATTTGAAATATTTTCATGTGGAAAAGACGACACAATTCCGACCTTGACCTCTGACCCTACAGTGACCCCAGTAGCAAAGTTTTCTCTACCATTACCATTTGGAAGTTTGGTCGAGGATAAAATATTTGAAAGATGTTTTATATTCGGAGAGACAGAAATTAAATGTCGGGTAACATACAAAAAGGGTAAATTAGAGCCCACCACTTTTCATATGGAATTCAAATAAACATTACCATACAGGCATTTAGAGTACATCAATGATTTAGTGCAAAAAAATGAACACGGATCTCTGAAAACCAAGTTTCCTGATGTGTTCTTTATTTTGGCAAATGCAGTCTTAAAGGATCAATTCTGTTCACCTCCAGTTGCTAAAGCTAATGAAGAAGCAATTAGAGAACAGTATAGATCTAGACCAGACTGTGCATACTATCTAGATACGATACATATTTGCAATATTTCATGCAATAATCTGCAGATGTAAGCATTTTACTAGGACCAGTTCATAAGTGTGTCGTCTTGAAAAGTTTTGTTTCAACTTACGATTGAATTCAGTATGTTGTTTTATAATGTATCAACATATTAACTTCAAGAAATTCATTCTTAGGTTAAGTAGAATTAATTCATAAGAATAAAGAACTAGACCTTAGATTTTTGTGAGTGTGTTTTATTCTATACCTCAAAGCAAAGACCTTCTACATGTTCTAGATCCTTTAACACTGCCAGTTGAGACTCACCCATCTGAAACTGACTTCACACCTGCCATGTTTCATGATTTGTGCGTGATGGCCACAATTTTAAATGCCAGATATGATTGTGGTAAACACAAATTTCTGGTTCAGTCAGAATTCTTTGAAGGAATCTGTGAGGGTCACCAATGGATCATTTCTGTGAAAGGGTTGAAGTCCGTCCAGTACTTGTTGGGAAGAAGATTTTAAAGAAAACGTTTACGGACACACAGACGCATGATGGACACACTGTCATGACGAAAGCCCGCTGGCCTGACGGCCAATGACACTGAAAACGGCGGAACAATAATTGATAATGGTAGAATCAATAGCCTATGTAATTTGAACTGAAACATGAAAATTGAATGACATACCATCTTTCATAAAATTTTAATACTGACTCTTTTCTTCAAAAATATTTCACATGATTCAAAGTCAGACATATACCTAACTAGTGTATTATTTATCATAATTGATATAACATCTTCAATAAATGAAAAGAATTGAGATCTGTAAATTTTAAGACCACAATTCCAACTGATATAAATGTAAAATTTAAGGTAAATGAAGAACTGCACTAACCCTTTCCCAAACGACAACATTTTAGGGTCCTCCAATTTAAAATCTTCTGAAGACAACAAAATGGATGTTGATAAAGATTGGATTTGTGTACAAAATAGCATTGAAAATTATCAGGCAAAAGCCAAAAGGAGAAAAGGTGATTATCAGCATTTTCTTCTTTTGTCTCAACGTTTTCCCAAACCATTTCTATTGGAGACTTCAAAAGCAGGTCTTGTTTGGGAAAGGTTACAAAATATTAGCAATAAACGATCAACTGGTTCACAAGCAACTGTGACTCCTCACAAGATAATAGCTTTGGAAAACAATGTGGAAAATGAAGAAATTGCTTGTGACAAGCAATTTCTTCTTTTCCCACAATGTTTTAAACCACAAAAGACCATCCAAATACAAAATTCCAGTCACTTGAAATTGTCTCCTGCCACATCTTTGAATTTCAAAAGGTCCAAATTTTGACATTTGGTAATGGGTTAAACTGGCTATGTGTATGGTGTGAATAGTTTATCACAACACAATTTCAGTTCAAACAACACAAAGTCACAGAGCCCTTTCTTTCCCAAATGACAAACATTTGGACTGCTCCAATTTGAAAGCTGCTGCAGACAACTCAAGGTTAAATCTGTAAATAATGGTTAAGAGAAAACATTGAGACAAGAGGAAACAAGATGTGTTTGTGAAACATGAATGCCCCTGATATGGTAATGTTAAGTTTTCATGTTAAGGTTTGATAAGGGTTAATGAATGAACTTGGGGAAGGTCATATTGCATGGAACAGATAGATATCAATGAAAGAAGGGTGCATATGATTTATATTATAAACAAATATTATCTTTTCTCATCCATTTTGTCCTCTGCGTCCTGTTCCAAATTGGAAAACTGCACTTTTTGCCATTTTGGAAAGGGTTAACAAATATTTCAAAAAGACTTGAACAAGGGGAAATAACAAATAATGCCAAAATGATACATGTAAAGGCACTGCTAGGACAAAAACAAGGCTAAATCAATGACTCAATTTCCTTTTTCCTTCAAAATGAGTCTAGCTAAAATCTTTCAAAAAGCAATAAATCTTAAACAAAATAAGACTACATGTAGTACTATCAAAATGCGATATTGTGAACACTATTTTTACATGAATATATATAGCCAATAATATTCACAATATCTAGTTTGGGTAGTACTGGCAAACTAGTCCGTGGGCTGGCTACACCCTAGGTCCCCCCCTACCGGGATTTTATGACACCTATATCATTGTAAAGCTTAATGAATTCCCTTTCAAATGCAACTTTTTGTTTGATATATAAGTGCTGGATAAGCATATGCGGAACGATTGATTATCTCCCCTGAAATTACAAAAAATACTTGTTTATAACTCACCATACACACATTCGTGGGATCCAAAATAACCCATTTAAGCGCAAATGACCAAAAATGCTTAGATTTTATCAATTCACATCGTTAAATAGTAAAAGATAATTTCACACCAAAATAAGCACGAATTATGCCCCTTGAATATGTAAAACAAGAGAAAAATAGTATAGATATTGCCTTTGTTTATATTTTCATTTGGAAATCATTTCCACAGCGATTAATTGCTAGAAATTGTATTAAAGTGTTTATTAGATGCCTTGTTATAAAAATCAAAGTGTTGACTATCGACATTCTAGGATATACTCGACATTTCAAATGATTTTCAAGATGGCCGCCGTAAAACGACCACTTGACTAAATATCGAAATATCACTGCCCTATAATTTGTTATCATGTTTTGTATATAAATGAGATCATTTCTTGGGAAAATTGAGTATATTAAATCTAAAAGAGTGTTGTCATGCTTATAATAGGTTTTTTTTGTATTTTTTTAAATTTTCAAAATGGCCGCAAAAATCTCAAATATCCAAAAATGATGTAAATGTTTTTCATTTCTGCAAATCTTCTGGACTTGATATTGTATTTTCAAATGTATTTCAATTTCTTATTAAAACTACATGATTCAATATGTAAATAAATTACATAACCTTGAAAATATATATTTCCAGAACGGTCCTAATTACCTTATAAATGGTAATAAATACCCATTCCCATAAACTAAGTACTGAAGAAAATCAAAATTGATTATTTTCTATGAGAGATAAGCATTTTCCCTCTTTGACAGAAACCATGTACCCGATTCTTTGATAATAAGTCCACATTGGAGTACGTCATTGGCATCTTTTTGCATAAAGGTTTTAAGTCTTAAATGGACAAAGGACGCTTTGCATAATAGGTGTTATAGAGGGTATAAAGACACTAAGGCATATTTTGGTCATAAAGCGTTTAAGATCTTATTTGTGGGGTGGATATGTTGAATACAAAACACTAATATCAACAATTTTGCCACACTAAAAATGGCTTCTTCACTGTTAATTTACATATAATACAATACAATAACATGTATGTTATGTAATCTGCCTAAATGCTCAAATACAAGCATGGGTCAATGAATAACTGACCTAACCTTTTTAATGTTAAGATCGACATCTTTTCTCTTGAAATACCTTCCATACAGGCCTATGCTCTTTAAACAAATGATATGACCATAGCAGTTAAAAAAGGAGTTAAACTCAAATTAATCAACTTTAAAGGTGGTAAAGTGGCATCAGTCCAGAAGTGAAGAAGTCTGAGAACTTTCCAAAGAACCATACCTAAACTGCATCAATGACTTTTTTCACGAGACTTAAAATTGCAACCATTCATATCCCTTTTAGGAAAGAAGTCGATAGCAGTAAGGTCATGTGAATAGGAAGGGTGTGATCAAATTGATACCCATTTTTCTCGACAGCATCCATTGTACTTTGGCAAATGTGTACTAATGTAATTTCCTGTTGCAAGCAGCGGTCACATTTTGAGCGTTTGCCGCAACGTTTCTCATGCATGGTCTGCTTCAGATTGCCTAGCAACTTGGCATAGTATGCTTCGTTAATTGTACCTTTCGTGGGTAATATGTCCAACAAAATATTTTATTGCAACCCCCAATTGTCCCAAAACATTGAATACTGAACCTTGTCTGTAAAATATTGAATAATTTTCTTGGCCTTTGGGATTCCATACCAACGTACCTAGGACTCTGGACATTTTCTGGTTCATAGGAATGTAACAAGTACTGGTAATCTCTTTGTCATTAGCTTATCGTTGAGGAATTTTAGACCCTACAGTCTGTAAGTTTGTGCATCCTTTTGCGATCAAGCAATATCTTGAAAAAGATAATGCATGGACAATTTCTTACTTTGATTCCGTCATCAAGTATACCACATCTGTGAATTTATGACACATACCGTCGACAGTGGTTGCAACTTTGCCTTCAGATCGAGCATCATCTTCTTAAGTTTCTCTGTCGCGTTATAACCCCTGCTCCCCCCCCCCCCCCAAACCACGATATTTTACTTTCAAGAGATTAAGATGGTACAGAAGACCAGTGAACTCATCATGCATGTTTTACCTTCATTCCTGTTTCAATGCAAGTGTCGGACCATAGCAGGCTACTCCTTTTTTGTGAAATGGCTTTCTAATTACCGTATATTTAGACAATTTTGCGCACATAATGACATACATAAATCGCAAATTCCTTGGTTGATTGGAAATTGCTTATATGTATTATTCATAGTTAGCCCTTGTGTTTTATGGATTTGACCTCATCCCGGAGCTTGTTGTCTTCCACAAAAGTTAGAATTCCAAAAACTAATTTGTGGTGAACATGTTTGAAATGAATTAAGAAATGCACGAGCATATCTAAAAACTGATAACAAAACAAAGGATTTCAAATTTTCGGCCAGCGACATACTACAACACGACAAGTTGGAATATGATGTGTTTCCCTCTCATCATAATCAACAGAAATTGCAAATTGTGTTTGCTATTCAAACGAAATCTTTCAAAACAACATTTTGTTACACGAATAAGAGGATTCCTCACAAATAAATTTTAAGTGTTTTCGAAGTACTGGTATCCAATAAGGTACATATGTACAATCTATAACTGTTTATATTATCACATATAAGTATTCTGAATTATAAAGGTGTAAAACGATGTGACATCATAATGTCACTCGAATGCAATTTGATAAAGAAATGAATAATTCAGTTGCTATTATAAGCAATTTTAAATCATCAATTAATGCACATGACAGTACAAATATGAAATTGTCCAGTTTCAACTATCGCTTATTAGAATATATTTGGTAAACTCTGTTCATGTAACATAGCATTCCAATTAATAGAATTGGATGGGAAGATTTTTCTTCTGCACAGCATGTCTCCAATAGTATTGTTAAGTTTAAACTTGGATCAAAATTTTAATGTAAAAAAAGCATGCATTACATTGCAAAAATGGTACAAATCAAAGGTGACCATACATGTACTCCAATGGGAATTCATTATTAAAAACGCTTTACAATTTTTTTAGTACTTAACTTTAACAAAATAAAGTTTCTTGTATAAAAGAAAACTGTAATTCACATAGAAAAAAATCAAAGAAAGTAGGTTAAAATTTTCAGCATGTCATTTGCGCTAAATGGAATTTTATTGTCATTTATACAGTAATTTTTCAGAGCATATATTGTTCAGATTCACCCTTTTAATTGGTAAATCATGAAATTTTAGTTTTCAAACACAACAAGTACACAATTTAGGGGGAAAATGCAAAAATGAAAGTCCCTAACATCATTAGAGAATATTTGAGATTTTATTTGTCATTTAGAGAAAAGTATGCAAATAATTGTGAATGCGAATAAGCCCGTATTCGCTTGTTCTGTGTAGCTGATGAGTGGTTTATGAACTTATTATTGATATATTAGTGTTCTTATCCATTTGAAAAATTAAGCATTATAAAAACGAAATGCCTCAGCATATTTATTCCCTAGAAAATTTAAGCCTTGTTTTAGCTAATTAAACACATATTTCTACTTTCTCATTAATATTCATGAATATGCAAATTAGCTAAATAAAAATGATTTCAAGAAAAATGTCTATTTGAAATTTTAAAACTAGTCTTATGTTTAATTACCAAAATAAGTATATATCTTAATTAAGTATCTTAAAATATTTTATTGCAATTAATTGATCCAAGTACTGAGACGTAGGAAAAAGAGCAGTTGCCATAGTAACAGGCCTGTCATTTGCTTATCCAGCACTTTCGAATCAAACAAGAACCTGAATTCATTAACATGTTTCCTGCCTTCAAGAAAATATAGGTCTTCAAAAATCCCACATGGTGGGGAGGGTTTCTTTTCACTAGTAAACTAGTAAAGTCGTCTTTTTGCAAATTTAACACATATTTTCAACAATCTCATTAATATTCATGAATATGCAAATTAGCAAATTTTCTGAAAAATATTTTGGTTGTGAAAGAAATGTAATTACAACATTTTAAAAGTAGTCTCAATGTTTTCTGACCAAAATAAGTAATTTTGTTGCAATTAATTGATCCAAGCAATGGAACGAATGAAAATGGGTGGTTACCATGGTAACAAGCCAATTACTTGCTTATCCAGCATTTTTAAATCAAATAACATCGTGAATGTATTATAATACATCAGAAGCTTCAGGAAAATATAGATCTTCAAAAATCCTACCTGTTAGGGAGGTTTAAATTCACTAGTAAAGTCTTGTTTTTAGCAAATTAAACACATTTTCTACTTTCTCATTAATATTCATGAATATGCAAATTAGCAAATTTTCTAAAAAATATCTATATTGCAAGAGAAATACTTGGTAATAATTTAAAACTATTTTGAAAGATTTATGACAAAAATAAGTAATTTTATTGCAATTAATTGACCCAAGCGCTGGAATGTAGAAAAATGGACAGTTGCCATGGTAACGAGCCCGCCATTTGCTTATCCAGCAGTTTCAAATTGAACAACAACCTGAATCCATTACTATACATCATAAGCTTCAAGAAAATATAGGTCTTCAAAAATCCCACTAGGGGGGGAGGGTTTCGGTTATGGGCCCATGGACTAAACTTTTTGGAAATAATGATGTAACGGGAAAAAATTCTTTTTTTTTTAATTGATGATCAATTAATTCACACATCTGCAATTTGCCTCTAATATTTTTAGTAGTCTTGCATTGTAACCTATCAACCCATTACCAGACAGCAAAATTTTATCATGGTCCTATATAAAAGCAGCAACAAATGACAAAATGAATGTTGATAAAGATGGAAATAGTATACAATATAGCATGGAAAATATTGAAACAAAATGAGAAACTGCTGGTTTTCAGCAGTTTCTTCTTCTGTCTCAATGTTTTCCCAAGCCTATTCAATTGTAGACATCAAAACCCTGCCTTGTTTGGGAAAGGGTTAAGCCATTACCAGGCACCAAAATTTTAGACTGGTCAAAATTCAAAGGTGTTTCAGAAGACAATTCAAAGTGAACGAAAATTCACATTTTTGGTCTTTCTTTGTAGAAAACTGTGGGATATAAAGAAATTGCTCGTCAAAAGCAATTCCTTCATTTTCTACAATGTTATCCCAAGTATTTTTACAGGTGTTGAAAAAGCGTCCATGTGTGGTATTGGGCTAAATGATCATGAAAACCCATTTGATAATAAGACTTGGAACAGCAGGAACGTCTTTCAATTCCTTTCTCATTATATTCCATAATCTTCTATTCAAGGGGTGTCTAAACAAGGGATTGTGTGTCAAATCACTTAACAAGAAAAAAAACAACTTAAATAAATCATGTAATATTTGATTAAAATTGACTCACAATCATATATTTGTAATTTAAACAAAGTAAATGCAATAAAAAGGCATAAAATCAATTCACCGGAGGACTAGAAGTAATACCCAGTCATATTAAGTGAAAAATGTACAAGCTTTGACGAATCCTTGAAGCTCTTTTTTTCCTCTTTTTTCTTTAAGCCTTGTTTCCTTAATGTAAATGTCATCTCTGAAATTAAAAGACACATTTTTATTCAACCCATTACCAAACGACAAAATATAGATCAGCCCAAATTGATGTTGCAGACGACAATTTTAAGCGAATGAAATATAGCAAATTTTGGTCATTTGGGGTAGAAAATATTGAGGGAAATGAAGAAATTGCTTGTCACAAGCAATTTCTTTATTTTCCACAATGTTTTCCAAAGCCCTTTTCTTTAGGGGAGTTAAAAGGAGTTAATGTGTGGTAATGGGTTAATTTGAAACTTAGATTTCACAAACAGCAAAATACACAGGATCTTACATCTAATGCAATCTGACAATCATCTCAAAACATCTATAGGCCTGTTAATGTTTATGGCCTGTTTCTAGTAGAACTAAATCTTAATTTTGTATGAGAATATGAACTGTGTGCTATTTGTACTGTCCATAAATAAAATAAAATCTGACTAGATATTGTTAGTTTAAAGCCATCTGAAAATACAGGATTTTTGCAACCCATTACCACACAGTGACTCCTTTTGACTCCCCAAAAGATAATGGCTTTGGAAAACATTGTGGAGAATGAAGAAATTGCTTATGACAAGCAATTTTTTCATTTCCCAAATTGTTTTCTACATAAGAAGACCAACAAGAGTTGTCCGCGGACAACGTAGCTCGCCTATACGGGAGCTTGTCACAAAAACAGCTAATTTTATAAAAGTAGGTCAAACTCCAAGGTCACGGTCACAAGGTCAAAGGTCATGGTCACAAATGAAAGGTCTTGTCAGGAGGTATCCATGTGTGAAATATCAAGGCTGTATCTCTAATAGTGCCTGAGATATTGACCAGGTTAAAGTTTTTTCAAGTGAAGACGGGACGGGACGCGACGCCGACACCGACACCAGGGCTTTGACATTAGCTCCCCGGACATAAAGTCCCGGCTTGCTAAAAATTGTAAAATAAATTCTAAATTCTTGCCGTTTCTGAAATGGTTAAACTAAAATTGATTAATTTATTGGAGTTTAAAGCTGTTTTCAACTGCCATGGTCATATCACGGTGACTGGAGCACCTTACCATGGATTCCTGCTGTTTCTCATACCAGTGCTACCAAAAAATCCTTACCGAGCCTCCAGCTGCTTGCCCATATAGACTAACGATTTTCAGATCATTGGTGGGTGGGTAAACCCTTTCCCAAATGGCAAAATTTTCAGGTGATCTAATTTGAAAGCTGCTGCTGATGACAAAAGAGATGTTGTTAAAGATTGAATTTGTGTATAATACCCTGGTACAGTACCAAAAATATTGAGACAAAAGGAGACACTGCTGGTTATCATCAGTTTCGTCTTTTGTCTCAATGTTTTCAGAAACCATTTTTTCAAGGACGTCAAAACCAGGTCTTGTTTGTGAAATGTTTAAACTAAGGGATGTTCACCTCGTTGACATAGGTTGGATCACAACTATAGTATTTCTCTGCATGCAACTTGAAGGACTCTGCTATAGCTTCTCTGAAAATATATATATTTCACTAAGTATGTAACTTCCCAGCGAAATTTTAGACTACTCAAATCTGACAGCAAAAGTAATTCATATCAAATGAAGAGAATGTGTATGATACATCATAGAAACTATGATTAAATGATTAAATTTACATTTTACATTCTCAGAATATTGAAATAAGTAATGTGATTGGTACATACAAACTTCTTGTCTGATCAGATTACTTGTAAATTATTTTTGTTCCCTGAAATAGATTTAGACAACTTGTTTTGTGGAACAAGGATGCCGCTGAAACTGTATGTTAAATTTTGGCCTAAACTGTTTAAGTTTTCACATTCAGTTTCAGACTGACAGACAGATAGTGTGGCAGACAGACAGACAAGCAAATAATGATAGAACATTGCACTGGTACTCCCAATGTTTACATACATGAATATAACAATTTTACCTGAATACATTACGATCCCTCAATACTGATGTCACATGACCTCGACCTTTAATGAGGTGAAGTTTTGATCCTGGCCACATCTCATTTAACTTCAAAAGATCTTTTCTCGCAACATAATAATCGTCTTCTGCTATCACAATCACAATAAGCTCTGGATCAACAGGCTGTTCATAGTTGGCAAGATGGGTGCACTCATCCATAACTCCTTTCATAAACTCCTTTGCTTTTACCATGTTTTTCAAAATGGCTGTGTCATTTCTCAAAATAGCCGAGTCATTTTTCAAGATGGCTGAGTCTGATTCAATGTTGAGATCACAGAAACTTGTGTTAGACTGGTCCCCTGATAATTCACTTCCTGAGGTAGACTGGTGCCCTGTTAGTGATGATTCACCTAGATGAACTGGACTGTGTCCTGCACAGTTGTCAAATAGATTGTTCCAATGCTTTGAAAACAGAAAAGAAAAATTATATGTGTTTGTGAAATACGAATGCCTTCAAAATGGCAATGTTAAGTTTTGATATTAACTTTTCATTTAAATGGTTGATAAGGGTAAATGGATGACATTGAGGAATGTCATATTGCATGAAACAGATATCAATGAAGGAAGGTTACATACCAAATTTGAGCAAATACTTTTGGAGAAAAGGCCAATTTTAAGTTTTCAGACAGACAGACAGACAGACAGACAGATGGACAAACAGACACAAGTAAAACAAAATGCCCCTGATCTCTCGATACAGGGGCATAACAATGATTAACAATTGTATCAGAAAAGATTATGAATGACTGGCTCAGATTTAAGTTTCAAACAATATTCTCATTTAACTCTTTTCCAAACGGAAAAAGTTTAGACTGTTTCAATTTAAAAGCCCCTGCAGACGACAAATTGATACTAGTTTAAATAGAATATAGTATGCTATATTGCTTAGAAAAAATTGGAGGAAAAACAGAAGATACTGCTAGATTAAAGAATTTGATCTTGGTAGCAAAGAAGTTAGTTAGATGTACCTACACACCAAATATTATGCTAGTAACACAAATATTTGCTCCTGAACAATATCTGGTTTTGATGTATTGCTTTTCTTGAAATGGCTGGGAAAACTTTGTGAGAAAAAGAAATAAATGTAGATAACAAGTTCTGTGCTCAGATGAGCAAACAGAAACATATTTCATCAAAAGATTTCTGGGTATCTAACTTGGAACAATAACATTTTCAGACAAAACAAGATGTGTTTGTGAAAAACAAATGCCACTGAAATGGCCATTTTTTGTTAAATATTAATTTTCATGTTAATGGTTGATAAGGGTTAAGAAATGACCCTGAGGAAGGTGATATTGCAAGACACAGATAGATAGCACTGAAAGAAAGTTACATACCAAATTTGAGCTTTGTATGTCAAATACTTTTGGAGAAAAGGCTAATGTTAAGTTTTCGGACAGACAGACAGACTGACAGACAGTAAGACAGACATGAGTAAAACAATATGCCCCTGATCTTTCAATATGGGGGCATAAAAGATGTTCTTCCTATACTCATTACCACACAGCAATATTTCTGACTTGTCCAAATTCAAAAATGTTGCAGACGCCATTGTAATTTTGATGAAAGTTTAGAGTTTTATGACATTCTGGGTAGAAAACATTGTAAGACCTTGCTTGTCACTAGCAATTTCCTCATTTTCCACAATTTTATCCAGAGCCTTTTTCTTATGGGCATAAAAAAGCATCATAATGTGAGATTGTGTTAACCCATTACTGCACAGTTACACCTTTTGACTCCCTGACAAAAAATGCTTGAGAAAACATTGTGGAAAATGAAGAAATTTTTTGCGACAAGCAATTTCTTTATTTATCATAATGTTTTCTAAACCAAAATGGAAAGAATTCTAAAATACCATCACCATGAAATTGTTGTAAGCAACACCTTTCACATTGGAACAGTCTAAAGTTTTGCCATCTGGTAATAAAGAAACAATATACTCACAGGTTCTGGTGATTTGATGAGGGATATGTTATCATAATACTCTTCCTGACTTTCTAGCTGCTTTTCTAATAATTTCCATGGAATGGATTCACTCAACAAATCCTGTGAAATAAAATTAATATTCTTTTTAAAGCAAATGACTGGAATTAGAATGAACACTTACGGCCTCTTGAAAGTGAATAACTCTGAGTTAAATCTACCCTAAACTTATCCCAAACAGGCTTTAATTTCTTTATTCATGTTGCTCTTATATGCCTTAACCCTTTCCCAAACAAGACCTGGTTTTGACGTCCCTAATAGAAGAGGCTTGGGAAAACATTGATACAAAAGAAGAAACTGCTGATAACCAGCAGTTTCTCCTTTTGTCTCAAAATTTTCTAAGCTACATTTTACACAAATTCTATCTTTAGTAACTTTTATTTTGTCATTTGTGGCAGTTTTTGAGGTGGATTACCCTAAAATTTAGCTGCTTGGGAAAGGGTTAATGGCCCTTTTCAAGATCCTGGCTAAAATGTCACTGTATTAAAGAAAGTTGTATGATACAGCATGGGGTATAGGATGTAGATTTTCAAAAGATATATCTAATTTGAATTTCAAACCTGGTATAGTTAAGGAAAGACTATGTACAGACAAGTGAAAATCAACCCAGTAAAGACAAGAGAAGCAGTGATCCAGCATGATTAACCCTTTACCAAACAGCTCATATTTTGACTTTTTCTTTTTCAAAGCTGCTGCAGACAACAAAATGTATGTTGATAAATATAGTATTTATGTTAAATATAGCTCAGAAAATATTGTGACAAAAGGAGAAAATGCTGAATATCATAATTTTCTTCTTTTGTCTCAATGTTTTCCCAGGCCATTTCTATTAAAGATTGGGAAAGGATTAAAGAAAGATTTAACCCATTCCCACACATTGATGCCTTTTGACACCCTTTTAGATAATGACTTTAGAAAACATTGTGGAAAAAATTGTGTGACAAGCAATTTCTTCATTTCCCACAATGTTTTCTACGTAAAAGACCAAAAAATGTTAAATTTCATTCACTTGAATTTGTCGTCTGCAACATCTTTGAATTTGGACCAGCCTAAATTTTTGCCGTTTGGTAATAGGTGAAGACAAAGGAGAAACTCACCTCAGTAAAGACGAGAGAGGCAGTACTCCAGGATAAACAAGGAATCAGTGACACAGGCTTGGGCCAATTGAAGGTATTACCAACTGATGCATGGGCATAAAAAGATATATGTGTGTATGTGTATAAACCTTAAGCAAAACAATAAAGTTTGATATGTGTGTGTGTACTCACCTCAGTGAAGACGAGAGAGGCAGTACTCCAGGATAAACAAGGGATCAATGACACAGGCTTGGGCCAATTAGAGGCAGCTAGGGAAGCCATCTGTGAAACAAGAGTGCCATGGTCACAATATACGCCGCTCCAGAGACTAAGTTTTAAGGGGGCATAACTCAGGCAAAAATCAATGAACCATAAAATCCTTCCTTCATGCACATCTACCATTTGAGGTGATAACATTGACCAAGTTTCAAGAAGATCCAGCCAGAAACTTAGGAGGAGTTGCGTTGACAAGAAAAGTGGACGGACGTACGGACGGACGGATGGACGGATGGACGGACGGACGGACGGACAGACGGAGAAGATGACGCCAATATACGTCTGCCTCCGGCGGCGTATAAGACGGACGGACGAACAGACGGAGAAGATGACGCCAATATACGTCCGCCTCCGGCGGCGTATAAGAAATTGAGTTTGAGTTTATGGGGTTTTACGCCGTTTTCAACTTCTATGGTCATATCGCGGCGGCTGGAGCACCTAACCCTGGGTTCCTGGTATTTCTCTCACCAGTATAACCACAATATCCAAACCGAGCCTCCAGCTGTTCTCTCACATAGATGATTCACACCCATTGGTGAGAGACAAATGACTTTTGTCAAATGTCAGAATGGATACTGGCCGAGCCGGGGTTCGAACTCGAGACCCTTGGATTGACAGACTCCGACGTAACCAACTGAGCTATCCGGGCTCGGCTCTGTGAAAATAAAGCAAGCTTTGCCTTGCTATGTGCACAAAATATTCTGTATCACACAGGCTGGTGTATAAAACAATTTCGTCATTTCTCAGTGTTTTCTCAGACCTGTTTTCGTAGGGAGGGGTTCAAAAAGTTAAAGTATGTGGGAATGAGTTAAATGACTTCTGCTATATAATAATATGTCAGAGTGGTTAAAGATCAGATCATGATTGAAATTTATATAATTAACCCTTTCCAAACAAGACCTATTTTTGACGTCCGCAAGTGAATAGGCTTGGGAAAATATTGAGACAAAACAAGAAACTGCTGATAACCAGCAGTTTCTCCTTTTGTCTCAATATTTTCCATGCTCTATTTTATACACAAATTCTATCTTCATCAACCTTCCTTTTGTCATCTGCAGCAACTTTTAAATTGGACTACCCAAAACTTTCCCTATTTGGGAAAGGGTTAAAGTCTTGGATTGATAAGATTCTGGTGCTATCAAATGGGATATCATTGCTGGTCAATAGTACAGAGATGGTGGTGATCAGCATTTTCTTCTTTCCACTCAATATTTTCAAAAGCATTCTCTTTCCGGGATGTCAAATCCAGGTAAATTGCGGACAAGGTTCAACCCTTTCCCAAACGACAAAATCTTGGGGTGCTCCAATTTGAAATATCCTGCAGATAACAAAATAGATGTTCATAAAGATAGGATTTGTGTAAAATATAGCCAAGAAAGAATTGAGGCAAAAGGAGAAACTGCTGGTTATCAGCAGTTTCTTCTTTTGTTTCAATGTTTTCCCCAGCCTCTTCTATTAGGGCCATCGAAAGCAGGTCTTGTTTGGGAATGGGTTTAAGGAAGTGACAAAGCTCATCATCATCATCATCATCATCATCATCATCATCATCATCATCATCATCATCATCATCATCATCATCGGTGTTTCATGTTTAACGTGCAGGTTAAGAAGCACAGTGTTGCATCCAGGATGAGCCCAGAGAGGGGGAGATCCCCCATCAAATTTTCAAAAAGGGGGGAGTAAAAATTTTGAGTACGCAGCAAATAGACTTGTATTTTCTGATCAAATCATGTGTAAACACCGTATGGTAGAGCTACACGCTGATGAGGGAGGTTGTACATGGGGTTCTCTTACTCGATTTTTAACATAACTTACACAACATACCCTTTCAGCACATTATTGTCTTTTTCCACGATTCCTTAATCCGTGATGTTTTATTTCTTTTTTTCGTGACCGGGCGCGTATTCCTGTACCGGTTCATCCCTGACTAACAAATCGTCAGTTGCAGGTCAGTACCCGACTTGGAAAAGTGCGTAATCCGTTTAGGGGAAGTATCTAGTTAGCCGGTCCCCAAACTAAATGGTTGCCAGTAAAGTGACAAAATAGAGTAATTTTTCATCAATAAAGAAGAAAATGAGCGGGGGTGTGGGGGCAGGAGCCCCCATAAATAATTTCAAAATAAAATAAAGCGGGGGTGTGGGGGTGGCAGCCCCCAATAATACTCCCTAGTAAATGGGGACCGGCATACTAGATGTGTTCCTCCGTTTAGGTGGCATCTAGCTTACCCGAGAAATATGGTTTCAATCTATTCTACTATTTCAAACAAACTCCGCATTCGTAATTTTCAACACGCTGTGTTTACACGCTTGAAATCCAATGAATGACGTCATTTGACTGTCACAGCAGTTCTCGGCTATTTCCGTTCTCCGTTGATCAGCCGAGGGATGGTCGTTATCAATCGGAACTTCTCTCGGCCAATCTACGTCTAGGTTGCAGTTTACGAAAATAGCCGAGTGTCTTATTATCAACAGGGTTACTTCCCCTAATTCAACTGCGTCATTAGGGAATTTCCCAGGAAAACCCTTTTTCGGATCAGAATTTTTTAGCGAATTTCACCGATCTTTTTAAAAACATGTTTAGATTTTCTTGTGAAATGCAATTTAGCTGCGCACTGACTTTTGAAGAGGGGGCGATTATTCCCTATTCTGCGGGAGTTGCCACCCACGAAATTTTTAAATTGCGGGAGTGAAATTAAAATCAGCGGGAATCGCACGATCGCGCGCCCTGGATGCAACACTGAAGCATGGTCCACGTTAGTAGGCTCCCTTCCAGGTAACTGGCTCGCTGCACGCATGGTTGTCCTTACACCTGTCCTCCATCTCATGATCTGTCCTTTTCGTGAGGGTCGATTGTTTTAAGATTCCATTGTCAGCGATCTTTCTCTGCTAGCCCCGTCAGATCTTTCGACATGCCCATACCATCTCAACCTACGTTCCCTCAGGATAAGTTCCAAGTCCTCGAGGCCGAGCTTCTTGCGGAGATCGCATGATCTGGTGTTGCGGATATCATCTGTTTTTACGCCGCATATCTGTCTGACCATGGCGATGTCATTTCGCTGTAGGCGTTGAAGATTTGGCTTAGACAGAGGCCATGTTTCGTTCGCATATATCATGACACTTCTGACGCAGGTACTGTACACTTTTCCGCGTGTTTGGTATGTGAGATGGCGTGACGTGAGGATTGGTAGTAGCTCTTTAAATATCCTCCATGCCGCTTTGACTCTGGTCAATGTTGCTTGATCACATCCACCTGCTGCAGAAGGATGCTACCACCTCCAACTTGTCCTGACCAACCTGTACTTCCGTCTGCGGTCTACCATCCAGTGGTCGCACAACTCCCATACAGCGGGCACACTTGTAGTTTGGGTCCTCTTTGTTCTTCTTCAATTCACTACATTTCTTGCGGACCCAATTTCTGCAGTCACTGCATAAGATGCTGTTGCTGCCGACACCAGTGCAGCAGACAGCACACGGAAACTTGCCAGATCTCTCTAAAACGTCCAGTCCAGAGCCGCAGACCATGATCTTTGTCTTCTTAGCGTTCACCCTGAGTCCTTTCCTCTCCATACCTTCCTTCCAGGTAAGCAGTCTGGAGAAACACTCCTCAAGTGATTCCGTGACAATGACTAGATCATCTGCATAGAGGTCCTCCTAGGGGACGCCAGTTCTGAATTCTCGTGACAGGGCCTCGAGCACGACGATAAAGAGAAGTGTGCTAAGTATCGAGCCCTGGTGGACGCCGACCTTTACATAGAACTCGTCACTGTATCCTTCTCCTACATGTACTGAACTGCATGCGTTATTGTACATACCCTGGATGAGATGTACTATCCATTCTTCCACTCCAAGCTTCCTTAGTGCCCACCAGATGACTTTGCAAGGAACTCTGTCAAACGCCTTCTCCAGATCAACAAAGGCCATGTACAGTCTTTTGTTGGCTGCTAGATACTTTTCCTGGAGCTGTCTGACAACAAAAATAGCATCTGTTGTGCCTCTTCCAGGAACAAACCCAAACTGTGAGTCATCTATCGTAACCACTTGTCTCACTCTTGTCTCATCTCTATAGATGATATAGTCGACACTCGTTATGTCGACATCGGATTAGCCTAATTTCCGCTTAAGTCAAAGTAAAAGTCTGGCCCCGTCCTCACCAATAGATATCAAAACGTTCGGTAAAATAATTTTCGAAATAAATATAGCCATTGAAATTTAGTAGGAAAAGGATAGAAATTGCTCGTTTCGAGCAATTTCTTTCCTTTTCCTTCTATATTTCAAATATTTACGCACTTGATGAGCACCGAAAATGGTCAAATGTCATTCAATTCGAAACTGAACAAAATCGAATGAGTAGAACTCTGGATATGTCGAGATAATTTGACGGCCCCTCTGACTTCGACACAACGAGTGTCGACTGTACTTCTAGAAATTGCACACTTACAAATCCTCCCATGGAGATACCAGTTACTCCCAGTGGTCCATAGCCTTCTTTCTCTAGCCAGTTAAACAATATTTGTGACTCGAGGATGATGCCAGCACCCATAGTGAACAAGTCGATCACATGTAACAACCCTGAACGACTGGAAAATGGAGATGAAATATTTACAAAATTTACCATTGTCACGCTTAATTCATAGAAGGTAGCATAGAAAACAGCCAAACTGCACATATGTGCAGGCTGGTCTTGTTCTATTCTGCCTGCTTAAGCAACCAGAATATTCTGGGATCAGAATGTTTCGGATTCCTCTGAATGGCAACCGAAAGTTCCCCTCAATATGTTATATACACAACCAAATAATGTGATTCATGAGATAAGCGGTCGTGTTTATGAGATAGAAAAAATACATATTCACTAAAGTATTAAATTAAAGAATGTGTAGCACCTGTATAGAATAGAGTTGAATTTTCCAAATTTACTTGTATGGAACAATCATGTTTATAATTCATAAGAAATGTGCAAAAATTAATTAAGAGACAATAATTATACTTACAACTGTTTTGGAGGTTTCCTTGAACCATCTGTATACATTGTTAAGGTTGAAATATAGTAAGTAGATGAAGTTTAAAAAAAATTCCAAAATTTCTCGAAACCAAGAAACACTAATGCCCCAAAAATGGCATACTGTTTTGGACAGACAGACAGACACATATAAAACAATATGCAAAAAAAAATTGTTTTGCCTTAGTTCACAAACTTCCTACATTAGGAACATCAGAACTAGGTTATGTTTAGGAAAGGGCTAAGAAAATATAGATTACTTTCACATAAAAGGATACAGAAAGGGTTTTCTAATATAATAGAACCAATCCCATTCTCTTTTAGTAGTGGTAGACCAATCAGGTTTCTCCTTCTGGCAAAACCCTGCAAAGAATCAATGAGCTTGATATGGCCTAACCAACCAGAAGGCAAAATATTGAACCATTCCAAATAAGAAACGATTTTATCATGTAAACCATGACATAATTTTGGACGAACAATCATTTGTTGATTCAAGCCGTAGTTACGAGATTTAGCCTACTGTTTAACCCATTACCAGACAGCAAAATTTTGAACCATTCCAAATTTAAAGATGTTGCAGATGACATTTCCAAGTGCATTGAAATTTACATTAATGAGCCGGGATCTGGAAAAACGTCCCTTATAGCATTTTTCAAAATTGAGTTTCAAGATCGGCCTGTTGTCAAATGGAGTCCAATATGCATCAATGTTGCTCTTTATAAGTTACTACAGGTCACGAAAAAGCTATTGGAGAGCAATATGGATCCTGATCAGACTGTGCGTATGCAAAGGCTGATCTGGATCTATGTTGGGCTCAAAAGCCTTAAGGGACGTTTTTCCAGATCCTGGCTCATTTGTTTGGTGTAGAAAATATTTTCCACAATGTTTTCCAAAGCCTTTGTTTTATAGGGCTTCAAAAGGTGTTGACCACTAATTTGGAATGGGTTAATGTAATAAAATCTTTTATCATGGAGTAGAAGAAAAATTTATCATTTCCAAAAGCCAAAGGAATTTAGCCAGAAAAAGTTATGGAAAATACATGAGAGTTAAAATTCCTTTAAAAGGCTATGGAAAGCTTTTGTGATAACAAGTGTATTCTTCTTTTCCCAAGATGTTAGAAACTTCATTCAGACAGTCATGTATAAAATAACAACTCTAGCAGTCTCCAATTCATTCATTTTACCCCTATTTAATTGCTATAAATTCATTAAATAGGGGTATGATAGCATCAAATCTAGTGACTTGGTCCATATGTTTAAGAAATGTGTTAAATGTAACCTGGAAAAAAGGGCCTTTACAGCTTTTAAGATCATCAAGTTACTTGAAAAGTCTGTGACCAAGTCCATGCATCCAGCTCTGCTCTCAACAGTTTTCTACACATCATGAAGAAACTACATGGATTTAAATCAGACTTTTCAAACAAACAGGCTGATCTGGATCCATGTTGATCTTAAATGCCTTAACCCATTACCAAACAACAAAATTTTGGCCTAGTCCAAACTCGTAGGTGTTGCAGACGAAAATTTCCAGTGAACAAAATATAACATTTTTTGGTCTTTCTTGGTAGAAAACATTGGAAATGAAGAAATTGCTTGTCACAAGCAATTTCTTCATTTTCCACAATGTTTTCCAAAGCCTTTATTTTGTGGGGCGTCCAAAAGCGTCAATGTGTGGGAAAGGGTTAAGAGCCCATTTTTATCAGATCATTCTCATATAGATTTATGTATTTATAACAGAAGTATGGCCAATGATGGCATAAGATTTTGCTGTCCGGTGACAAGCTAATTTAACCCTTTCCCAAACAAGACCTGATTTTGATGTCCCTAATAGAAAAGGCTTGGGAAAACATTGAGACAAAGGAAGAAACTGCTGATAACCAGCAGTTTCTCCTTTTGTCTCAATTTTTTCTGTGCCATATTTTACACCAATCATATCTTTAATAACATCAATTTTGTCTTTTGTGGCAGTTTTGAAGTGGATCACTCTAAAATTTTGCCGTTTGGTAATGGGTTGAGAAAGAGCAAAAGAAAATAGTTTACATGGTCTCCTGTGCCGCCTAATTGTAGACAAATTGGTCGCATGTCAGAACTCCATTTATCTGGTAATACCATCTGAAACCTGCAATGAAAGTATGATTCTTACTTAATATTCAGTTTTAATCCTTTCTCAAATAATCTCTGGTTTTGACCTTCCTATAACAACAAGTACATTGTATATGAACAAGAGCCATCATAGATGGATTATACTCCCTGAATAAGGCATTGTCTCAAAAACTGAATGCCATAAATGGAAAAAGTTTCTTATTGATTGATATTGTGGTCTGGAAATTGGTTCATGTGTAACAACCATTAACATAGACACTGAAAACAGAACAAATTGTATTGTTGCATGCTGCAAGTCTTACAAAATGGGAATGATTAACCATTTCTCAAATTGCAAAATTTTAGACAGTTTCAAATTGGACCAATTCGAAAGCTGCTGCAGATCTGACAAAAGAAATTTGGCAAACATACTAATGTAGGATTTGTGTACAATACATGTACAGAAAATACTGAGACAAAGAATTACCGTAATTATTCTAACAAGAGGACCATAATGGTCCTATATCGCTCACCTGAACCAAAATGATATAAGGCACAGTTTTGTTCAATTCCATTGATATTAATTTTTATGACTTTAAGACTGAAAAGAAACTACCGGTAATGGTCAATGACATTGTGTCAAATTTTGTTCTGATTAATCACTATTTGTGGTTTTACAATTAAAATTTGAAGGGCAGATCATCCGAGATCTTATGTTCTCCAACATTGTGTCCAAGTTTTGTCTTGATTGATAAAATAAATTGTAGATTCTGGAGTGTAAACAAGGTCAAACACAGTTGAAAACAGCAATTTTGTAAAATTAAAGGGCACATAAGTCTCAATTTTCTGATCCCATCAGGCCAAATATCTAACTAATACAAGTTCTAACAGTCTTCAACATTGTGTTTAAGGTTTGTCATGATTGGTCAACAATTGTAGATTCTAGAGTGTAAACAAAATTGAAAACAGTCGAAAATGGCAATTTTGTAAAATTCATGGGCACATAACTCTCGTCTTTCTGGCAAGATTGGACTGAAAAATTAACCCATCCAAGATCTTATGGTCCCCAACACTATATCCAAGTTTTGTCTTGATTGACCAATGATTGTAGATTCTAGAGTGTAAACAAGGTCGAAAACAGTCAAAAACGGCAATTTTGTTAGATTCAAGGGCAGATAACTAAGAACTTTCTGGTCTGATCAGACCAAAAATCAACTCATCCAAGATCTTATGGTCATCAACATTGTGCCCAACTTTTGTATTGATTGGTCAATATTTTGTAGATGCTAGAGTGTAAACAATGTCAAAAGTAGCTATTTTTTACATTCAAGGGCAGATAACTCTGGACTGTCCAGCCTGATCTGACCCAAAATTAAACTCATTCAAGGTCTTATGGTAACTAAGATTGTGTCAAAGTTTTGTCTAGATTGGTCAATAATTGTAGATGCTATAGTGTAAACAAAGTCTAAACTAGACAGCCCTGGCGGTCTGGAAGCGCTCCACAGGCCTGACTGTCTTGTTGAATGCAATTTCAAAGGTTCAGGCTGCACAAACAAGCAAATGTATGATCAAGCTGAAAATAACAAGCATGTAAGATCGTATGGTCAGTAGAATTCTGTGAAAGTTCTGTGTTGATTAGTTAATACTATTGGTTGTAAAAGTGAAAACAAGAGGACCCTGAGGGCCCTAAATCGCTCACCTGAGTAATGTTTTAATAATGCCAAATAACTTTGCATATGTTACGCATTGTGGTCCCAGAGAAGAATTTGGCCATGTAGTTTAGGAGGAGATGTCGTTTACAAAAATTGACGAGTTTTATGACATTTCCCATTTTTTGATGCCAAAGCAACCAGAGTTTTTCATGGATTTCAATTCTTTTAGCAATTTTCATAAGGGACAACCTGAGGAACATTTCTGCCAAATTTGGTTGATTTTAACCCAGAAGTTAAGGAGGAGATGTCGTTTAAAGAAGTTGTTGAGCTTTTGTGAAATTTTTCATTTTCCGATGCCACGGCAACCAGAGTTTTTCATTGATTTCAATTCTTTTAGCAACTCTTATAAGGGACTACCCAAGGAACATTTCTGCCAAGTTTGGTTGATTTTAACACAGAGGTTAAGGAGGAGATGTTGTTTAAAGAAGTTAAGTTTTTGTGAAATTTCCCATTTTCCGATGCCACGGCAACCAGAAATTTTCATGGATTTCAATTCTTTTAGCAATATTTATTAGGGACCAACCAAGGAACATTTTTGCCAAGTTTGGTTGATTTTAACCCAGAAGTTAAGGAGGAGATGTCGTTTAAAGAAATAGTTGAATATTTGTGAAATTCCCCATTTTCCGATGCCAAGGCAACCAGAGTTTTTCATGGATTTCAATTCTTTTAGCAATTTTAATAAGGTACTACCCAAGGTACATTTCTGCCAAGTTTGGTTGATTTTGACCCAGAAGTTAAGGAGAAGATGTCGTTTAAAGAAATTGTTGAGCTTTTGTGAAATTTCCTATTTTCCAATGCCATGACAACCAGAGTTTTTCATGGATTTCAATTCTTTTAGCAATTCTTATAAGGGACCACCCAAGGAACATTTCTGCCAAGTTTGGTTGATTTTGACCCAGAAGTTAAGGAGGAGATGACGTTCAAAGAAATTGTTGAGCTTTTGTGAAATTTCCCATTTTCCGATGCCACGGCAACCAGAGTTTTTCATGGATTTCGATTCTTTTAGCAATTTTTATAAGGGACCACCCAAAGAACATTTCTGCCAAGTTTGGTTGATTTTGACCCAGAAGTTAAGGAGGAGATGTTGTTTAAAGAAATTGATGAGCTTTTGTGAAATTTCCCATTTTCCGATGCCACGGCAACCAGAGTTTTTCATGGATTTCAATTATTTTAGCAATTTTTTTATAAGGGACCACCCAAGGAACATTTCTGCCAAGTTTGGTTGATTTTGACCTGATAGTTTAGGAGAAGATGTCGTTTAAAGAAATTGTTGAGCTTTTGTGAAATTTCCCATTCTCCGATGCCACGGCAACCAGAGTTTTTCATGGATTTCAATTATTTTAGCAATTTTAATAAAGGACCACCCAAGGAACATTTCTGCCAAGTTTGGTTGATTTTGACCCAGTAGTTTAGGAAGAGATGTCGTTTAAAGAAATTGTTGAGCTTTTGTGAAATTTCCCATTTTCCGATGCCACGGCAACCAGAGTTTTTCATGGATTTCAATTATTTTAGCAATATTTATAAGGGACCACCCAAGGAACATTTCTGCCAAGTTTGGTTGATTTAGACCCAGTAGTTTAGGAGCAGATGTCGTTTAAAGAAATTGTCGAGCTTTTGTGAAATTTCCCATTCTCCGATGCCACGGCAACCAGAGTTTTTCATGGATTTCAATTATTTTAGCAATTTTTATAAAGGACCACCCAAGGAACATTTCTGCCAAGTTTGGTTGATTTTGACTCAGTAGTTTAGGAGGAGATGTCGTTTAAAGAAATTGTTGAGCTTTTGTGAAATTTCCCATTTTCCGATGCCACGGCAACCAGAGTTTTTCATGGATTTCAATTATTTTAGCAATTTTTATAAAGGACCACCCAAGGAACATTTCTGCCAAGTTTGGTTGATTTTGACCCAGTAGTTTAGGAGGAGATGTCGTTTAAAGAAATTGTTGAGCTTTTGTGAAATTTCCCATTTTCCGATGCCACGGCAACCAGAGTTTTTCATGGATTTCAATTATTTTAGCAATTTTAATAAAGGACCACCAAAGGAACATTTCTGCAAAGTTTGGTTGATTTTGACCCAGTAGTTTAGGAGATGTCGTTTAAAGAAATTGTTGAGCTTTTGTGAAATTTCCCATTTTCCGATGCCACGGCAACCAGAGTTTTTCATGGATTTCAATTATTTTAGCAATTTTTATAAACGATCACCCAAGGAACATTTCTGCCAAGTTTGGTTGATTTTGACCCAGTAGTTTAGGAGGAGATGTTGTTTAAAGAAATTGTTGAGCTTTTGTGAAATTTCCCATTTTCCGATGCCACGGCAACCAGAGTTTTTCATGGATTTCAATTATTTTAGCAATTTTTATAAAGGACCACCCAAGGAACATTTCTGCCAAGTTTGGTTGATTTTGACCCAGTAGTTTAGGAGGAGATGTCGTTTAAAGAAATTGTTGAGCTTTTGTGAAATTTCCCATTTTCCGATGCCACGGCAACCAGAGTTTTTCATGGATTTCAATTATTTTAGCAATTTTTATAAAGGACCACCCAAGGAACATTTCTGCCAAGTTTGGTTGATTTTGACCCAGTAGTTTAGGAGGAGATGTTGTTTAAAGAAATTGTTGACGCCGTGACGGACAGACGGACAGACGGACGCCGGACATTGATAGATCACAATACCTCACCTTGAGCACTTCGTGCTCAGGTGAGCTAATAAAGCCGAAAATGGCAATTTTGTCAATTTCAAGGGCACATAACTCATGACGTAAAATTCAGATCAAGCTGAAAATTATACCAAGGCAAGATCTTATAGTCAACAACATTCTGTTCTAGTTTTGTCTTGATTGGTGAATATTTGTAGTTGCTAGAATTAAAACAATATCAAAATAGAGCCGAAAATGGCAATTTTGTCAATTTCAAGGGCACATAACCCATGATATAAAATTCAGATCAAGCTGAAAATTATCCCAGGCAAGATCTTATGGATACCAACATTCTGTCAAAGTTTTGTCTTGATTAGTCAATATTCATAGTTGCTAGAGTAAAAACAAAGTCAAGATAGAGCCGAAAGTAGCAAATTTTGTCAATTTCAAGGGCACATAACTCCTGATGTAAAATTCAGATCAAACTGAAGATTATACCAAGGTAAGATCTTATGGTCACCAACATTCTATACAAATTTTGTCTTGATTGGTCGATATTTGTAGTTGCTAGAGTGAAAACAAAGTAAATATAGAGCCGAAAATAGCAATTTTGTCAATTTCAAGGGCACATAACTCATTATGCAAATTTCAGATCAAAGTGAAAATTCTACCAAGGTAAGATCTTACAGTCACCAACATTCTGTACAAGTTTTGTCTTGATTGGTCGATATTTGTTGTTGCTAGAGTGAAAACAAAGTCAAAATAGAGCCGAAAATAGCAATTTTGTCAATTTAAAGGGCACATAACTCATGATGTAAAATTCAGATCAAGCCAAAAATTACACCAAGGCAAGATCTTGTAGTCACCATCATCCATTATAAGTTTTGTCTTGATTGTTCAATATTTGTAGATTTTAGAGTAAAAATAAAGTCAAACCCAGCAATTTTTGACATTCAAGGGCAGATAATTCAACTTATTCTGATTCAATCCAAATTTTTTGAAGGAATCTGAGAGAGGGTCACCCAAGGATCATTTCTGTGAAGTTTGATTGAAATCCATCCAGTAGTTTCTGAGAAGAAGATTTTTAAAGAAAAAGTTTACGGACGCACGCACGCACGCACGCACCCACGACAGACACACCGCCATGACAATAGCCCGCTGGCCTGACGGCTAGTGGAGCTAAAAAGTGAAAAACTTCAATTTTGTCAAATTCAAGGGCAGATAACTCAAGACTTTCTAATCCGATCAAACCAAAAATTAAACTCATTCGAGATTTTTTGATCGCCAACATTTTGTCCAACTTTTGTATTGATAGGTAAATATTTGTGGATGCTAGAGTGTAAACAATGTCAAAAGTAGCTATTCTTTTATTCAAGGACAGATGACTCCAGACTTTTCAGTCCGATCTGACCCAAAATCACACTCATCCAGGATCTTAAGGTCACTAACATTGTGTCCAAGTTTTGTCTTGATTGGTCAATAATTGTAGAAGCTATAGTGTAAACAAAGTCGAAAACAGTACAAACTGCAATTTTGTCAAATTCAAGGGCAGATAACTCAGGATTTTCTAATCCGATCACACCAAAAATCAAACTCATCCAAGATCTTATGGTCGCCAACATTTTGTCCAACTTTTGTATTGATTGGTCAATATTTGCAGATGCTAGAGTGTAAACAATGTCAAAAGTAGCTATTTTTTACATTCAAGGGCAGATAACCCCAGACTTTCTAATTCGATCTGACCCAAAATCGAACTCATCCCAGAGCTCAAAGTCATACATATTTTGACCAAGTTTGGTCAAGATTGGCTTATATTTGTAGATGCTTGAGCGTAAACACCAAATTGTTGACAGACGGACGGACATACGGACGGACGACGGACAAAAAGCGATCACAATACCTCACCTTGAGCACTTCGTGCTCAGGTGAGCTAATAAACGCCCATATTCTAATAAACGCCCATCCCCCAAATCTCAGCTGAAAATATGCATATTTCAAGCGAAATTTAACCCCAGACTTTCTAATTCGATCTGACCCAAAATCGAACTCATCCCAGAGCTCAAAGTCATACATATTTTGACCAAGTTTGGTCAAGATTGGCTTATATTTGTAGATGCTTGAGCGTAAACACCAAATTGTTGACAGACGGACGGACATACGGACGGACGACGGACAAAAAGCGATCACAATACCTCACCTTGAGCACTTCGTGCTCAGGTGAGCTAATAAACGCCCATATTCTAATAAACGCCCATCCCCCAAATCTCAGCTGAAAATATGCATATTTCAAGCGAAATTTAAGCTGGAAGGGTGATTCTAATAAACGCCCATCTCCGATTCCGAAGTCTTAAACAAAGATCCTTTCCAAAAGCAATGAAAGAGCCGATTTCTTGTCCCCTAATCTGTTCACTATGAATAATTTTCATCCAAAAATCGTATTTTACAGTCCTTGAAACAAAACTTTGCAAACTCTTACTTGATTAACTTCAAATCAATGAATTGACATTTGATTCCCATGTTTTGATTAGCAAAATTAGAATACCTCTAATAAACGCCCACCCCCAACTATTCTAAAGAGCACTTTTCTAATAAACGCCCAAGCGTTTATTAGAATAATTACGGTAAATGTTGGTTATCACATTTTTTTCTTTTATCGTAATGTATGCCAAAACTTCAACACTTACGTGCATTATTAGGCTTCGCCATTTAGGATTAAAGAGTATCATGCATGTTTGGAAATGAAATAACACAAACTCACTATATTCCATACCTTGCAATAGTGCTCTCTTTTGGTGCTAACTCTGGGATGAAGTCAGCTATTGGTGAATAAAAATGCCCTTCAATCAGTCTTACATCTTTTTTTGTAAATGCCTAAAATAGAAAACTAATTGGAATTATCACTATGCATCAGCTGGTGAATCTAGCCATGTGTTTATGGCATTTGTTAAGCAAATATGAACACAGCATCCGATTGCAATAAAAACATTCTCGCACTGTCAATTTTGAACACAATAATGTTGTATACATCAGTGCTTCTGAAATATTTTGAAAATCTACTTGTCCACGGACAATTGTTGATCCATAATTTACTTGTTCATATCAAATATCAACTTGTCCGTATTAAACCCATATACTTTTCAATAGCTTTATCTGTTTATTGCATATCTATTATGACTGTCTATTAGTGTCTAACTATTGTTTACAACAAATTCGTACATTTAACTATCAGTAATTACATTGTATGAAAAAATTGTGAGAGAAAAAAAACAACAACAACAAAAAAAAACAACACTTTTTATTATAACTAGATTTTTTCACTTGTCCATGGACAACCTAGCTTTCAAAATCTGCTTGTCTGTACAGGTAAGCGGACAAGTCGGACAACTTGGGCAACTTATTTCAGAAGCACTGTACATGATTGTGTCATTTTGTGTCTTAAAGTTTTTAACTC
The DNA here is from genome assembly GCA_963680895.1 of Fragum sueziense. Taxonomy (NCBI): domain Eukaryota; kingdom Metazoa; phylum Mollusca; class Bivalvia; order Cardiida; family Cardiidae; genus Fragum; species Fragum sueziense. The sequence continues at coordinate 21,458,487 of OY804596.1, read as the reverse complement.
TTTATGCAGCTTAATACCATTACTGATATAAAAGTAAAATTCAATCTGAGCCACTAGCTGCCTATCACACATAGACAATTCACAGATGATAAAATTGTGTCCATTGATGAGAAAAAAATTGTATTTAAACTGACACGATTTAAAAACGAAAAACACATTTTCATTACCCATTCCTTTCCTATTGCCTTGATCGGCACCATATTTTGGGACATGTATGAAATAATGTATACGCTTCACACCCAAGCAATTTTTTCGTGTTTTCTGTAATCTATCCGGACATCTGAACCGCCCATCACTAAATGCTCGTGTGTCTCGTGCATTCAGACCACTTGTTACATCACTCAGATTTTTTGTGTACAAATTGTCACTTTGATTTACTTACTGAAAACACACGAGAACAACGAAAGAAAATTGTGTACAAAATGCTGAGGCTTACTTTGCGAAAAAGGAACCGAGTTTTTGGCTTTGGGTTTCCGGTGTTTCGCAAATTAAGGTGGCCAGACGCTTAAATGTAGCCGAATCGACTGTTCCAAGGTTTATGAGACGTGTAAACGACATGGGAAGATTTACAGACCACCCACGTCCCGGTCAGCCGCGTGTAACAACTGTACGTCAACTTAATTGTATACGTCAACGTCACTAACGCAACAGATTTGTGACGGCTCAGTCTACAGCAAATTCCATGGTTAGTAATCGCGGGCGGCCTATACATCGCGACATGGTGATAAATCGCCTGGGAAAACACGGGGTTCGCTGTCGTCGCTGTTCGATGCCAGGCTCTTGACTCAACATGCATTTTGGCATAATCTGACGTCCATTCAGGCATTATTCATGGCTTTAAATGCCATTTTCTGTCCTGTTATGTTAAGAATGTTAAAATTTACAATTTTACATGGCTATACGTCGGTTTTGTAAGATGTAGGAGATGCCATTTGTAAAAGTACCTTTTTGCGTTTTTAAATCGTGTCAGTTTACATATTTTTGATAAATTAAGAGCCATAACTCACTGAGTCTATATACACAGGATGATCAGGGGAGACAATCTGCTGGGTAAAACTTCTCTGTGATATCTTCTTTCTAAACTCAAATATTCTGGAAACAGAAATATTGTTGGTAAAAAAACATAACTCTTAATATTGCTGCTTTTCAACGAAAATCTCCTAACTGCAGCTTGTTTTAAGCTGCAGTTACGAGGTTTTCATCGAAAAGCAATGATATGCAGGATGAGCAAGGTAAAACTTCTGTGAGATACCTTCTTTCTGAACTCAAATATTCTGGGGAGAAAAAGTGGCAGTTTAACCCTTTCCCAAACAAGACCTGGTTTTGACGTCTCTAACAGAAGAGGCTTGAGAAAACATTGAGGCAAAAGAAAAAACTGCTGATAACCAGCGGTTTCTCCTTTTGCCTAAATATTTTCTTTGCTATACATTTACATATATTTTGATGTCTGAAGTAACTTTCAAATTGGACCATCCTAAAATTTTGATGTTTGGAAATGGGTTAACCCTTTACCAAATAAGCCCTAGTTTTTATTATGTCTCAAATAGACAAAGCTTTAACAAGAGGACCATGATGGTCCTATATCGCTCACCTGAACCTAAATGATATGAGCAACACTTTTGTTCAATTCAATTAATATTTATTACTTTAAGACTGAAAAAGAACTTATGGTCAATAAGGTTGTGAAAATCTAACTCATCCGAGATCTAAATTATGGTGCCAAACATTGTACAGGGCTCCAGATAAGAGGGGGTGGTGACTTTTCAAACTGCAATAATGCTGTCAGTGATCATCAAACCTATGTTGTAGGTACTCATTTGTATCGCCTCGTCGAGACGATTCAAATGAGTACCCACAACATAGGATTTGAATTCGAAAAAACAATGTTAGTATGTCTTCACCTCCACTAATCTGTAGCCCTGATTGTATCCAAGTTTTGTCTTGATTGATAAATAATTGTAGATTCTAGAGTATAAACAAGGTCGATAATAGCCGAAAACAACAATTTTGTCAAATTCAAGGGCACAAAACGCGCGACTTTCTGATCAGATCAGACTGAAAATCAAACTCATATGAGATCTTATGGTTCCCAACATTGTGTCCAAGTTTTGTATAGATTGATCAATAATTGTAGATTCTAGAATGTAAACAAGGTCGAAACCAGCCGAAAATGGCAATTTTGTCAAATTCAAGGGCACATAACTCTCAACATTCTCATCAGATCAGACTGAAAATCAAACTCATCCAAGATCTTATAGTCCCCAACATTGTGTTCAAGTTTTGTCTTGATTGATAAATAATTGGGTGAATTCAAATAAAATGGCACCAAAAAATTATTTTTTTCCAATTTTTAAATTTTAATTGATCTTTTTTGTCTATATGTTCTAATATTGTACATAGATCAAATTTTGATAATCTAAAACGGCATTGAAAAATATTTAGACATAAAAAAGTTTCAGATTTTTTAATTGAAGAAAATCAACAGAAAAACATGAAAATACATAATATTTACAAAGTAGTGTACCCTCACATAATGATACGAAAAATAATATTTTTTTCAATCCAAATTGTAATTTGTGAATCAATAAGGAATTCTACGCAAAAAACCTAGTTTTTCTGTCATAAATCTGGTGAAAATATGACTTTTTACACAAAATTACTAGTGATTTTTTCATACATGGGTCAAAAAGTTTTTATTATGATAAAGTTTGGCCTAATATAGACTTCAGACCCAATTTTTTTCAAAAATATAATGAATTCAGAACATGTCTGAAAAAAAACTTGTACAGTTGTCATGTTTGAACTAAAATCTAGACGATCCAAAACTTGCATCTTTTGTCACAAAGTTGTTGCACTCCAGACATTCTTAACCTATTCGGATAATTTATGATTCTCCTTGTACTTCTTTTTCAAGTAAAATGGTAAAAATAATTCACAAGATTACTATAACAAACAATTTTATACTCTTCCATGTATTTCAAACAATGAGTACTTGTAATCATACGAAGATAGTTATATTTTCTAAGAAAAGCTTTAATTTCGTGGATATTTTTTTCTAAATATGCACTGGATAGGTATGAAAAATTACTTATATTATACCTTGACTTGTAATAGGCGCTAACTAAACAAGAACAGTTAATTATCTTGCATAGGTGTGCTATAAATGTTGAAAAAATAAAAGTTCTTTTCTTATAAATAATTTGTTGCACTCCAGACATATTCACATGTTGACAATATTGGCTAATTTATGATACAATTTGCACTTCTTTATCAAGTAAAATGGTACAAATAATTCATGTGATAACTATTACAAGCAATGTTACTCTTTTCCTTGTATTTCAAACAATGAGCAATTGTAATCATACCAAGATAGTTCAATTTTCAAAGATTTAAATTTCTAACCCCTAAAATGAAAACCAATCGCCAAGATGACACAAATTTGTGCCTAAATTGTTTAAATATATGCCCTCTTTCAAAAAAACAATACTTGATGATAACACTTTCTTTAGATCAGGTCTTTTTTAATAAAGCCGAAAAACTTGTTGCACTCCAGACAACATAAATACTGGTCTAAATCAAACACAAGTCTGTGTCTAAACTGGATTTCTGGTGTGAATAATCTTTGAGTCTATGTTATCCGAAAAAGAGAACAATAGTTCATTAAAAAGTACTATATAGTGAAAGAGGGGTTGTTAAACTTCAAATGTTACACTCCAGACAAACATGGGTGAGTTTATTTAAGGAACAGTCAGGAGTTTTTGTCCTTATGTATGTATTCAAAATCATATTTGTTCAAGGCTACAAACATTTATGTACATGGATTACCATAAAAATTTGACTTCTCAGTCATAGAATTCCCACAGTATTCAATTATTTCGAGTTTCTCTATATTTGCTGTTGCACTCCAGACAGCGCACGACTTTTGTTCTTGTGTGAACCTCAGCGAACCCTTTGCACACAAACACTAACCACAAACAAAATTCAAAACTCAAGATGTTTAAGTTAATGTAAAAAGTCTTACTTTTACACACATATTGTTATTCTTTTATTGTTATGTATTTAGAAACAAGAGCTGTCACTGTAAGATGACAATGCCCCCGACACCGCTTTGATTTTAAATTATGGCCAATCTATGTTCAAGGTAAAGGTCATCCAGGGGTCAAGGTCACCAAAGTATGTGCCTACAGAAAGGCAATGTACCAAGGAATGTTGTGGTAAAGTATGAAGCGAATATGTTAAGTAATAAGGAAGTTATGGCCAATGTTAAAGTTTTTGGACGGAATGACGGACAGACGGACAGACGGACGGACGGACAGACAGACGGACGGACGGACGGACAAGTCAAATTTATGATGCCTCCCTATCGGGGGCATAAAAAAGAAAGTTTTTTTTCTGTTTACAAAAAAGCGTTTCACTCCAGACATTTTTTGCATGTTTTTTGGGCATAACTTTAAAACCGTTAAAGATATTTCAATAAAATTTTGCATGAACATACAATACACTAATTAACATCACATGGTCCTTGCAATTTGATCAAATATTCTATTCATTTTAGTCTAGATGAAAAAATATGCTTGGTGCCATTTATTTTGAATTCACCCAATTGTAGATTCTAGAGTATAAACAAGGTCGAAAACAGCCAAAAACAGCAATTTTATCAAATTCAAGGGCACATTACTCTTGACATTCTAATCAGATCAAACTGAAAATTGAAGTTACCTGAGATCTTATAGTCTCCAACATTGTGTCCAAGATTTTTCTTGATTGGTCAATAATTGACCTAGATTCTAGTGTGTAAACAAAGTCGAAAACAGTAAAAAACAGCAATTTTGTCAAATTCAAGGGCACATACTTCTTGACTTTCTGATTAGATCAGACTGAAAATCAAACTAATCCCAGATCTTATGGTCCAAAACATTGTGTCCAAGTTTTGTCTTGATTGAATAATAATTGTAGATTCTAGAGTGTAAAAAAGGTTGAAAACAGCCGAAAATGGCAATTTTGTCAAATTCAAGGGCACGTAACTCTTGACTTTCAGATCAGATCAGACTGAAAATCAAACTCATCTGAGATCTTATAGTCCCCAACATTGTGTCCAAGTTTTGTCTTGATTGACCCTTTCCCACACATTGGCGCTTTTGGATGCCCCACAAAATAAAGGCTTTGGAAAACATTGTGACAAGCAATTTCTTCATTACTCACAATGTTTTCTACCAAGAAAGACCAAAAAATGTTAAATTTTGTTCAATGGAACTTGTCGTCTGCAACACCTATGATTTTCGACTAGGCTAAAATTTTGTTGTTTGGTAATGTGATTCTAGAGTGTAAATCTATTTATATCCTCTATCAAACTACATAACTCTACTTATACTGAAGAAAAGTAGTGTTAGAGTTCCTTCCCTAAGATTAACTCTTTTTTGAATACAGCAGAAAGTGGCTATTTTGCCCAATTCAAGGGCACATAACTCTCATCTTTCTGGTCAGATCAGACTGAAAATTGACCTCATCCAAGATCTTATGGTCTCCAACATTATGTCCAAGTTTTGTCTTGATTGATCAATAATTGTAGATGCTAGAGTGTAAACAAACTTAAAAACAGCATTTTTTGACATTCAAGGGTAGATAACTCCGCACTTTCTGGTCCGATCAGGCCCATAATCGAACTTGTCCGAGAACTTAGGATCGTACTTGTTTTGGCCAAGTTTGATCAAGATTGAGTAACTTTTGTGGATGCTAGAGTGTAAACACCCCAAATGTTGATGGACGGACGGACAGACTGACGGACGGACGCCTGACAAAAAGTGACCACAATAACTCACCTCGAGCACTTCGTGCTCAGGTGAGCTAAAAATCAATGAGGGAAAAGAAAATAATACTTGTGATAGTGTGTCCATCTTATGAAGAAATTCAATAATGAGAGGTCTGTAATATTCTGTCCATCATTGTGATATTATGTACAATATCACACAGAATTATGAGGGCAAAAGGAGAAAATGGTGGTTTTCACCATTTTCATCTTTTGACTCAATACAGTACATGTACTTCCAAAGAATTTAGATCACATGGGTAAAAAAAATCCCTGCTTTTCAATTAAAACCTTGTAACTGCAGCTTATTTTAAGGTTTTCATTGAAAAGCGACAAATTACTGTTTGGGAGACATTTAAACTTTAAAAGGGTTTAAATAATGGAAATTATTCTCGCAAAGGCAGATGTAATCTACATTTAAATTTCTATATTTGACTTCTCTTACTGTCTCATTTTACCCGGACAGGCAATTTCTTAACTTTCCACAATGTTTTCCCAAGCCAATTTCTCGTGGGGAGTCAAAAGCCAATTTCTCGTGGGGAGTCAAAAAGAGTCACTGTGTGGTAATGGGTTAAGATTTGTGTAATCCAAAACTGTCTTACCGTCTCATTTTATCCGGACTCCCCCAGCCTTGTGTAAACATTTTGTGAAGAATAATGAGTTTTCTGTAATATCGGTCTATCATCTTGATATATCAATGTCTAAACCTGAAATTATTAATATGCTACATGAGTACATGTTTTAACCCTGTCCCAAATGGCAATTTTCACCAGGTTTTGACAATCCTAATGGAGAAAGGGTCAAAAAGCATTGTAGGAAAAGAAGGAAATGCTGATAACCAGCATTTCATCCGTTTCTTTCCATGTTTTCTGTGCTATTATGTACCCAAATTCCATACTTATTTACACATATTTTGCAGTCTGCAACAGCTTTAAAGTTTAAACTTTCTTCATTTGGGAGAGGGTTAATAACTTTCGATTTTGATTGATGGATTTAATATTAATGAGAACAGAGATTAACCTATTACCAGACGACAAAGTTTTAGACTTTTCCAAATTCAAAGATGTTGCAGATAACAATTTCAAAGGAATGGAATTCTACATTTTTGGTCTTTTTTGGTAGAAAACATTGTGGGAAATGAAGAAATTGCTTCTCATAAGCAATTTCTTCATTTTCCATGATGTTTTCAAAAGCCTTTATCTCATCAGGCATCAAAAGGTGTCACTGTGTGGTTAATAGGTTAAGATGTAAATATGATGATTTTTTTTTTATTTTTGTCATTCAGGAAGTAAAACTTATAATGTACAAATGCCCTCAAGGCATTATAACATTAAATTTTGATTAATCCATTACCACACACCATGACTCTTTTTGACTCCCCACAAGATAATGGCTTTGGAAAACATTGTGGAAAAAGAAGAAATTGTTTGAGACACGCAATTTCTTCATTTCCCATAATGTTATCTACATAAAAAGACCAAAAAGTGTTAAATTTCATTCACTAAATTGTTGCCTGCAACATCTTTGACTTTAGATGAGACTAAAGTAACAGGTGCTCTATTTACAGTGCAATAAACTTTGAAACAACATTTCTAACTCGGAACATTTTAGCGTACAGAAGAGATGAGGCAGCAAGTTTTTTACCTCACTGCTACCCACTCCATTCAGCTGGGTAGACTCACGGCCGCTTATCTACTAAATCACAACATTTTGTTGTGTATGAAAAAAAGTTTAGAGGATATCCGGTTGGCAGTTAGAGGAGCCGACAAATCGGCGGGTGAAAGGTGAGTCTCGTCTTTTAATCGAAATGTTCTTGTTTCTAGCTCGAAAATCAAAAATCGGAGAATGTCATACAACCCTTTATTCATTTTCACACATTTGTGAGCCCCATCCCAACCCCGATTCCCAGAGATTGAACGGAAATTCATTTTCTCCCGTTGCAAGGGTAGCCCCAATATTGACATTTCGTCAATCCTAGTGAGCGTTTGTCCACTTTCTGAGGATGAATGGCCCAAAACCTGTGTGTATTATAAAATAGTTGTATGTAAATTACATCGTACAAACAATATTCTAATAACTTACTGTCGATCTTTGAAGAAAATAAGTTCTTCCGGTCAGTTTGTGCGTTAGAGGATAGGTTGTGAGTAAGAGGATAGGTTGTGATTTAGAAGACAGAATGCATTCATCGCATTTAATACCATTTGTCATTGTTTATATGCGAATTAGGCCAAACCGAAATACTCTATGTGATATGTCTATTTTCAAAGGGTGAGTGAAATGGCATATAACGTATTTCTACGCCCAGTAAATTGATACATCAGGGACACAGACCTTTAACATTGTCTGCTTGTCTGCCAATCTGCATGTGATAATTTAAAATGAAAATTTAAGTTAAGAGGGCGTTTGCGCGTTCTCTTTTTAAAATTTCATACACCTGATATTCTTGTCTGCTAGGCCTACATCTTTTGCTTCGGAAAAGTCAAATATTTAGCCATTTTGGTAATGGGTGAAGTGTTTTCAAAAGTGTTTTCAAAATGACACAATTTTGGACTGCTTTATTTATAAAGAGTTACAGATGTGAGAAGTATATGTTTGAGGGCGTAAATATTGAGGGAAGGGCTGATAATCAACAATTTCTTCTTTCTCTTGATGTTTTCCGAAACTATTTTACAAGGGAGTTATAAAATATATCTTGTATGGGACAGGATTTTTGGAGAAATCTTTATGTAGGAAATCGAATTCGCTTGTTCCGTTGCTTTTACATGATGTGTAAATGGGATTCTTTAACCCTTTCTCATACAAGGCATGGTATAACGTACGTATTAGAAAGGGGTTGTAAAGTATTGACACGAAAGAAGAGATTACTGTTAATCAGCAATTTCTCCCGTTGTCTCAGTATTCTCTGTACTACTTCTCTTTATATAAATCACCTTGGTATTAGTATCCATTTGTCGGCTGCAGCATTTTTCAAATTGGACCAACCTAAAACGTAGCTGTTTCGGAAAGATTTTTAAAACGTTGGTGGTGTGAAGATATGCCTGTAATCAAACTTTGTAAGTTGTATTTGCAATGGTTAAAATATTTACAATAGATTTGTTGTTCCAATGCAGGTATCAGATTTCAACACCTTTCCTCATGTTCCTGGTGTGTCCAGATTAGGTGACAAACTCACTGTTTTCAAAAATCACTGTTTGAACTGGATACAAGTCGTGTCCCTAAATATATAAAGTAAGTACTGCAAAAGTGTTCCAGACTAGTAGACAAACTTAGATCTGTCATCCAAGTATTTTAGTGGCCCTTTATTTTGGAGTATTGAATGCTGTTAAGAATCCTACACGCAAACTTGTAGATTCGACAGATTTTGTCTATATTTGTATGAACGTCAAATGGTCATAAATCTTTTTAATTAAGAGAGGTAAACTGATAATCTTTGTGTCATTGAATTTCTCATGGAATGATCTCAAAAACGATATATTGCAACATTGGAATCATTTCTAAAAGGGTTATTTACCGTCGTTAGTTTCTGCTTGATATGAAGCTGCATGCTAGCGGTGAAATTCTTACTTCCAAGGTTAATAATTTGCTTTTGTTGATTTTCAGGATGTGTTGACCCAATTCCTCGCCACAAATGAGATCAGACTACTCTGATGCGGGGTGTATGGAGTGGAGAAACTTTAGGCTATTTTTATCGCTTATTCAATAAGCTGCAGGAACTTTACAATATTTTGGAAGTGAGGCATGCGTGGATATTTTTTATTATATTTTTTGAAGTTGACAAAAGTGATAAAGTACGGATTTCACAAAGTTCATATTTAATGTATGTTACAACTTGCAAAATTTATTAATGTATCAATTCGTAGGCCTGTATGATTGGTGTCTTAATATTAAACATATTGAATCAATAAACAAGAAGATCTATGGATAAACAAGATTTACAAATCTGTATTTTTGACACGTCTTTATTGTCTCCGGTTTTTCCACTTCTTACGCATTATATTTTAAAGAGGCTACTTTAGAGCATACACAAATGGCTGGAACATTGCACAGTATTTACTTTGAATTGTAAAAAAGTTCACATGAAGACGCACAGAGTACAGACAGACAGAAAGAATCACAAAGGATAGTGAATGTTTATATCAAACATTATTATAAATCTATTATGCATAAGAACCTTACATTCATTTAGATGAGATAATGTTATATGATATATAATATTATATAACTGGTGTGTAAAAAGGGTTTGTCTATATCATATCACAATGAACTCGTACTCTGTCAAATAAAAATGACAAAGTGATTCTTAAGTGAAATAAGGGTTTAATCTTTGGACAAGACTAGTCTAGTAATGAGAGTATTTCGGTTTGGCTTAATTCGCATATAAATAATGACAAATGGTATTAAATGCGATGAATGCATTCTGTCTTCTAAATCACAACCTATCCTCTTACTCACAACCTATCCTCTAACGCACAAACTGACCGGAAGAACTGATTTTCTTCAAAGATCGACAGTAAGTTATTAAAATATTGTTTGCGCTATGTAATGTACATATAACTATTTTATAATACACACAGGTTTTGAGCCATTCATCCTCAGAAAGTGGACAAACGCTCATCAGGATTGACGAAATGTCAATATTGGGGCTACCCTTGCAACGGGAGAAAATGAATTTCCGTTCAATCTCTGGGAATCGGGGTTGGGATGGGGCTCACAAATATGTGAAAATGAATAAAGGGTTGTATGACATTCTCCGATTTTTGATTTTCGAGCTAGAAACAAGAACATTTCGATTAAAAGACGAGACTCACCTTTCACCCGCCGTTTTGTCGGCTCCTCTAACTGCCAACCGGATATCCTCTAAACTTTTTTTCATACACAACAAAATGTTGTGATTTAGTAGATAAGCGGCCGTGAGACTGAGGCGTTGACAATTAAGTGTCTTGCCCAAGGACACACCTCCACGGGTGGGACTCTAACTCGGGTCCTCCGGGTTACAAGCCAAGTGCACTAACCACTGCGCTATTGAGGCCGTCAAATGTAATGCATCAAAACAAGATGTGTTTGTGAACCACAAATGCCCTAGGAAAGGTCGCTGTTAACTTTTCATATTGAGTTTCGGACGGACGAACAGACAGGCAGATAGACAGACAGAAAACGGTATAACAATATTCCCGGTATCTTTGGATAACGGGTCATAACTCATAAAAAAAGCTTGGGGAAACATTTAGGCAAAAGAAGAAAACAGTCCTAAAAATCAGCCTTTTCCTCTTATAAGCATCTATATTTTCTATGCTGCCGCCATAAAAAAATTCCTGTGCTACTGATTAATTGTTGACACATCTAGATTCAGAGGAAGGGAGAAGTGTTCTTAACATTGATTGTATTCTTTTGTAAATATTTTGTAACACAAAAAGTACCCGGTAGTTGTTTAGGAAATGCTCAACCCTTTACCAAACAGCAAAAATTTAGGATGGTTTATTTTGAAACTGCTGCTTTGGCAAAGTTTGAAAAGAAAAAAATGTTAATAAAGATAGATTTGTATCTATATATACAAACAATATAGAAAAGTAACAATGAATGAATGAAACAAAAGGAGTAAATGCTTGTTTCATTTTCTCAATGTTTTTCCAAGCCACCTCATATCCTTTCGGCTCTACTGTCAACATTGAAATGTAAACTTAACTTTTGGTTTTCGACTGATGTATTCATGTCACCAGGTTGCATGTGCCGCTGTATCAAGTGCTTTTCTGATGCAGACGGAAATATTGGAAAAAATGCAAATACAGAAAACACTGGATTAACCCTTCAGGGTCCAACATTAACCTTTTTGGTTACCAGACAGTAGGGCTTGTTGCTGCCAGATGCTGCTAGCCCTGACCAACTATGCACTGGTCCTGACCAAATATTTGGATAATTGGGAAAACATGTAAACAGCAATAATCCTTTCATAAGTTTTGAATCACAAATGAAATAAAATTTGAAGGGCCTATGTTCTTGTTGTGTCACATATCCCATGTTTTCATTATGGTAATTGTGACTGGAATTTGAAATGAGGCTGACCAGTCGGTCTTGTATCTTGGGGATCTAACTAGCCCTGACCAAGCAGCAAGCAGTTAAATGTCTGTCGGGCACAGGTTAATGTTGAACCCTGCCCTTTCCCAAACAAGACCTGGTTTTGACGTCTCTAATAAAAAGGGTTTTGGAAAACATTGAGACAAAAGAAGAAACTGCTGATAACCAGCAGTTTCTCCTTTTGTCTCAACATTTTCTATGCTATATTTTACACAAATTCTACCTTTAATAACTTCCATTTGGTCATTTGTGGCAGTTTGTGAAGTGGATCACCCTAAAATTTCGACGTTTGGGAAAGGGTTAACAGAATGAAATTTGAAAAACAGTAAAAAAATCTTCAATGTAAGTAAAGAGATTGGTATGAAAAAATTTATGAAATAATCAATAAATACTTACAAGATATTGTCACAAATGACAGAAAATGAGGTTCAAAATCAATCTTGCTCCAGGGTAAAACGTCAAAAAGCAACGGATCTAAACGGCTTTTTACAAACTTTCAACAGAAATTGGTCAATTTTAACAACACTCAAATTGGCAAAAGGGCGTTTAAATCCCCTAGATATTTCAAAATCAAATGTCAAAAAATGTAAACAGACTTTTATCGTTATTGTTTTTGGCCTCTTACATTGTAATCGTTACCACTTCCTGTCGACCAAAAACTTTGGTGCGAAATTAGTTGGGACGAATCACCCTAAACCTATTTTCGGGTGCCACTAAAATACGAAAAGACCCGATTTTTTGCGAAAAGGACCGAAAAGACCCGATTTTTTGCGAAAAGGACCGAAAAGACCTTTGGCTTTGCGAAAAGGACCTTTGAAAGCCATAATTTTACATTTTTAAAACATAAATTGCTTTTCATTTTTGTCTATCTTTGCTCTAAATGAATCCCTCACTTTATCTATCCATCTCATCACTTGATTTTTTTAATTTATTTTGATTTTTTTTTTTTTCAAGAAATTTACGTAAACGTATAACTGTATTATAGTTTGTCGTTTTAAGCTTGAGATAAAAGAATATCTTCTTTAAATTTACTTTTTTTAATGGAAAAAATATTAAAATGATTAAATTTTAATTTAAATTTTACAGGGAATCTTTTCATTTCAACTAGATCAGCAAAAATGAAAGAAATATTGATAGGCATGTTGATTGGACGATCGATTGATTGATTGATTGATTGATTGATTGATTGATTGATTGATTGATTGATTGATTGATTGATTGATTGATTGATTGATTGATTGATTGATTGATTGATTGATTGATTGATTGATTGATTGATTGATTGATTGATTGATTGATTGATTGATTGATTGATTGATTGATTGATTGATTGATTGATTGATTGATTGATTGATTGATTGATGGATGGATGGATGGATGGATGGATGGATGGATGGATGGATGGATGGATGGATGGATGGATGGATGGATGGATGGATGGATGGATGGATGGATTGATGGATTGATTGATGGATGGTTGATTGATTGATTGATTGATTGATTGATTGAACGATTGAACGATTGATTGAACGATTGATTGAACGTTTGAACGATTGATTGAACAATTGATTGAACGATTGATTGAACGATTGAACGATTGGTTGAATGATTCGTTTTGATTGATTGATTGAATGGCTTGTTTGGATTGATTGAGTTCTTGACTGATTAAGTTATTAATCGCTTGGTTAACTTTTGATTGATTTTTTACTGGTGGATTGATTGATCTATTAACTGATTGATTGATTGATTCCTTCATTTATTCATTTATCTATACATGACACTAAACAGGCAATTTATTTACTTGTTAAAGAATGTGTATTTGTTAATAAATTGATGTAATGTTATTGTTCTGATGACTTATGTGATTGATTGATCTATTGATTGATCAATTAATCGATTGGATCAGTGGCGTAGGAAGGTTTATAATATTGGGGGCCAAATGTTCAAGTTAATGGAAATATGGGTGTATTATGGGGGGGGGCATAGAGGAAGGCAGGCCCCTTATCCAAATTATTAAATTGATTGTTCGATTAGTGGTTCAATTAATTGATTGATTGATTGATTGATTAAGGGATTGATTGATTCGTATATCAGATTTTAGTGGCATGATGATTTAAATCATTGATTCATCCACCCAATAATTCGTTCGTTCATTCCTTCCTTCATTTCTTCATTCATTTGTTTCCTCTCTCGCTCATTTATTCATTCATCATTCATATGTGTCCTGTCTCGCTCATCTTTCCATTCATTGATTTGTTTCCTCTCGTGCTCAATTCATTCATTCAGTCATTCATTTGTACCTTCTCTCTCTCATCCATATATTCATTCATTCATTTGTTCCATCTCTAATTCATTCATTCGTGTATTTATTTGTTCCATCTCTCGCGCTGATTTGTTCATGCATTTGTTCCGTCTCTCATTCATTCATTCATTCATTCATTCATTCAGACATTTATTCGTTCCCTCTCTCACGCATTCATTAATTTGTGCCTTCTCTCATTCATTCATTCATTCATTCATACATTTATTCATACATACATTCTTCCTCTCTCATTCATTCATTCCTTTGTTCCATCTCGCGCTCATTCATTCATTTGTTCGCTCCCGCTCCCATTCATTAATTTGTTCCCTCTGTAATTCATCTATTCATTCATTTGTTCCCTCTCGTGCCCATTCATTCATTCATTTGTTACCTCTCTCAATCATTCATTCATTCGTTCATTCATGTTTTACCTCTCACGCTCAATCATTCATTCATCCATTCATTTGTTCCATCTTTTATTCATTTATTCATTTGTTACCTCTAACGCTTATTTATTAATTTGTTCCCTTTATCCTTCATTTATTCGTTCATTTTTTTCCTCCCGCGCCAATTCATTCATTCATTCCCCCCATCTTCCTGTCTCCTATTCATTCATTCATTTGTTCCATCTCGTGCTTATTCATTTATTCATTCATTGATTTTCCCCTCTCTCATTCATTCATTGATTCATTTGTCCCCTCGCGATTTTTCATTAATTCATTTGTTCATTCTCTCATTCTTTCATTTGTTCCCTCTTGCGCCCATTCATTCATTCATTCATTCATTCATTCATTCATTCATTCACTCACTCACTCACTCATTCATTCATTTATTCATTCATTCATTCATTTGTTCCCCCGCGCTTATTTATTCATTGATCAGACCAGATGATCATGAGTTACATGCCCTTGAATTGGACAAAATTTCCGTTTCGACTATTTTCGACGTTATGTACACTCTAGCATTTAAAATTATTGACTAATCAAGATGAAATGTTTGTGACCATAAGATCTGAAGATGAAGTTCAAGTTTTGGTCTGATCAGATAAAAAATTCATGAGTTATGTGCCCTTAAATCTGACATGATTGCTGTTTTCGACTTTGTTTTAAGTCTAACAAACACAAAATATTGACCAATCAAGACAAGACTTAGACATAATGTTCCAGGTTGGTTAATATTATTAAGATCCTGTATGATCTAGTAATTCAGTAGTTGAACAAGAAGTTGCTGAATTATCTGCGATTGAATTTGATGAAAAAGCTGTTTCTGACCTTTTATTTTACTCTAACATCCACAAAAAGTATGTGACCAATCAAGACGAACTTGGATACAATGATGAAAATGCTGTTTCTGGCCTTTTATTTTACTCTAACATACAAAAAATAGTATGTGACCAATCAAGACGAAACTTGTATACAAATTGGTAACCATAAGTTTGTTTTCAGTCTTAGTCACAAATATAAATTGAGGTAGTCCACCACTAATGAGATTCACACGACGTCGGAATTATTCGGGGGACGTCGAAATCATTCGGCGGTGACAACTTTCCATCGCCGAATGTTTACGAGCGCGCACGAATAGGTTAGGATACATAACTATAACGCTCGAAAAAATCCGATGTTTTATGAATCTCAAATGGCCACATTACAGGTATTCTACCTGAAAATGATTATTGAATATTTTCTGCAGTCGTTGTGTCACGTGATTCACCACCGTGATATAGCTCAATGGAGATTATTTGGGTGGGGGGTTTAAGATAGAATACCCGTAATGTGACAAATTTGAGATCAATAAAACATCGGGGTTTCTTTTAGCGGCGCCGTTACATATCCGAGCCTATTCGGGCGCGGCCGTAAACATTTGGCGGTGGAAAGTTCCACCGCCGAATGTTTTGACGTCGCCCGAATAATTCCGACATCGCCCGAATCTCATATGGGGTGGGCTACCTTAACTTGAAAAAGATTGTGACTCTGGTTTGGGTCAGGTGAGCGATTTAGGACCATCATGGTCCTCTTGTTAAATATATTTACTGAAATTAACCGTAACAATTTACAATATATGAAATCAGTACGAAATATGTCAAAACCCGGTCCTTATTAACATGAATTAAGCCGTTTCAGCGGGTGCCATAAATTAATTAACCATTTATAGTCAAGTAGATGGATGGTAATTAAACAACGACATGACAGTCATGTGTTAATCGGAAAGCAATAAAAAGCAGGTATAAAACAATATCTGTTTTAATCTACAAGTGATCACTTAATCATTCAATCAATCAATCGAACCACCAATCAAACCACCAATTAAACAATCAGCCAATCGAACAATCATTCTATCAATCAATCGAACAATCAATAGATCAATCAACCAATCGATCAAGTCAAGTAACCAGAACAATTATATCACATCAATTAATCAACAAATATTCATTCTGTAACAAGTAAATGCATTGCCTGTTTAGTGTCATATATGAAAAAATGAAGGAATCAATCGGTTGATAGATCAATCATTCCACCAGTGAAAAGCCATTTAAAAGGCAACCAATCAATCAATAACTCAATCAATAACTCAATCAATCAAAACAAACCAATCAATCAATCAATCAATCAATCAATCGATCGATTGATCGATCAATCGAAAATCAATGAATCAATGAATCAATGAATCAATGAATCAATGAATCAATGAATCAATGAATCAATGAATCAATGAATCAATCAATCAATCAATCAATCGACCAATCAATCAATCAATCAATCAATCAATCAATCAATCAATCAATCGATCAATCGATCAATCGATCAATCGATCAAAATCGATTGATTGATTGATTGATCAATAAATGACGAAATCAAATCCAATCCAATCTAATAAAATCAACCAATCGACCAATCAATCAATAAATAAATCAACTTATCGATCGATTAATCAACCAATCGACGAATCAATCAAGTCATCAGAACAATTACGTTACATCAATTAATCAACAAATATTCTTTCTTTAACAAGTAAAAAGATTGATTAGTGTTACAGTATGTATAGAAAATGATTAAATGAAGGAATCAATCAATCAGTAGATTGACCAATCAATCACCCAATCAAAAGTTGTTTGTTTGTTGTTTTTTTTTTTTTTTTTTTTTTTTTTTTTTTTTTTTTTTTTTTTTGTTTTTGTTTTTTGTTTGTTTGTTTTTTGCTGATCTACTTGAAATGAAAACACGATCTGTAAAATCAAAATCAAAATTATAATCGTTTTAGTTTTTTTTTTTTTTTTTTTTTTTTTTTTTCCATTAAAATATTATGTAGATTTAAAGATTTCCTTTTATCTCAAGCTTAAAACGACATATTATAGCTTTCAAATGTCCTTTTCGCATAGACTGGTACCCATTCGTGTAAATAACTGAATTCAAATCCGTAGTAGATTTCAGGTACGGGAACCAGACTACTTTTCGCAAAGCCAATTGTCTTTTCGGTCCTTTTCGCAAAAAATTCGGGTCTTTTCGGTCCTTTTCGCAAAAAATTCGGGTCTTTTCGGTCCTTTTCGCAAAAATCGGGTCTTTTCGGTCCTTTTCGCAAAAAAATCGTGTCTTTTCGTATTTTAGTGGCACCGCTATTTTCAGCCAATCAGCGTGCGCGAACACCTTCGTGTTCGTTCCTGTTTTTCCTGATATTTATCGGTTTCGAAGAACAACAAAAATATGGTAAGAAATTATTTTCCCGAGGATTGTAAGGTCAAAACAGTTTCTTGTCGAATATAAAAGTAACTCTGAAACGATGAATTGCTTTTACTACCTCCCGATTTCCTTTTAACTCGAGCTCAACAATCTCCTACCACACTTGTGTTCTTTCTCATTGCATTCGCTGGTGCCCAAATCACGAATCAACAGGATCATCAAACGAAATGATTTTGGTTACAATAATCAGTGTTGTGCCTAGGTCAGATGGGGGACAAAGGTATCCCCCTAATCCGAGTCTTCTCTGATGTAAATACGCTCTTTGATATTTTGATTTTTCGCTATTTACATCAGAGAGCGTTGCTCTTTGAAAAAATCAAGAAGTTCGCAACAAATTAGGTATTAAGACCCATTCTGTTCTTGATATTCATTAATGACTTACCAGATGTAGTGCATTCTTCAGTGAAATTGTTCGCGGACGATACAAAGTTATACAAACAAATAGAAGACGAAAATGACTGTGAACTTTTACAAAAAGACATTGATAGCCTATCAGATTGGTCCAACAAATGGCAACTAAAATTTAATGCTGCAAAATGTAAGTCTATGCACATGGGAAGAAAAAACAGCAAACATGAATATCACATGAAGGATGATGGGAAATTCGAAAAAATTGAACAAATAGATAGCGAGAAAGATATTGGAGTAACATTTGACAAGGATCTGAAATTTGAAGAACATATTTCAAACATAGTAAAGAAGGCAAACCAACGCCTTGGACTTATAAAGAGATCTTTTGAACACATGGACAAACAAATGTTTCTACACTTGTATAAAACACTGATTAGACCCACACTGGAATATGCTACTGTTATATGGTCACCTTGGTTAAAAAAGGACATTACAGCCA
This sequence comes from Fragum sueziense, assembly GCA_963680895.1. Taxonomy (NCBI): domain Eukaryota; kingdom Metazoa; phylum Mollusca; class Bivalvia; order Cardiida; family Cardiidae; genus Fragum; species Fragum sueziense. The sequence goes on along the minus strand of OY804596.1, from coordinate 21,439,726 downwards.
TTGAACAGGTCCAAAGAAGAGCTACTCGCCTTGTTAAGGATATTAGAGATCTCAGTTATGAGGAGAGGCTTAGATCCCTCGGTTTACCAACTCTTTTATATCGGAGGCAGCGAGCAGATATGGTGCAACTATTTAAGATAATGAACAGATTCGACCAAGTTCACTTAAAACATATGCAGATAAATTCATAGTGTGTCACAAGAGGGCATAACAAGAAGATTGAAAAAAGGCAAATCAAGTACAGAATTACTGCGAACAGCTTCTTACCAAGAGCGACAGATGAATGGAACAATTTACCAGGGCAATGCGTAAACAGTGCAACTGTAAATATTTTTAAAAGTGAACTCAATTGTGCCTGGAAACATAAAGACAGCAAATTTGTATACAATTTTTAAAACGCTACGCATAGACGCTATTGTGAATAACGGATGTGGAGTGATCATTTACGGGATACAACCCCATTCTCGATCTGAAGTCACAGGTAAATCACAGGTAAATCACAGGTAAATTGTTGCGCATCGTTCACCGTCCGATCTTAAACGCTATCGTTATAACCCCTGATGATATCGATAAATGAACCATTTATTGGTATGGCTGCTGAAAAAATTACGACCAAAAAGTATTTCTAAAAGGTTACTAGGCAATGTTTTGCAACAACCCTCACCTGAGCAGCCTTTGTTTACCTTGACCTTCCATTCAAAACCAAAGGTTATACTCATCCAACAGGCCGATTTGAAATGAAATTTTTGGTCAGGTATGACAAAAAATGATTTATTGATCTATACCCCAGACATGGCGAAGAACAACAAATCTTTGTCAGACATTCGGTCTGACAGTAACAAGTTACCTGTCAGACCGAATAAAATTTTGTCAGTCCGAACTATCATTCTCTAGCTTACAGGTCAAAATTAATGTCAGACAGTGGGACTGACATTAGCAAAAAAATTATCAGACTGAGGAAAATTTCATCGGACATGTCTGCCGGTCCGACGGTCTTCGCCATGACTGATACCCTGCAGTGTTTTACCGAGTGATTCGATATGATACACAAAAACAAAGCTTCAAGTTACTTGTAACGTTACTGAACTTTCCGCTGTTTTCAAAGAGCAACGCTCTCTGATGTAAATAGCGAAAAATCAAAATATCAAAGAGCGTATTTACATCAGAGAAGACTCGGATTAGTATCCCCCTACAGAAATTTCCAAGTGACTTTGGCAAATATTTAAGGACAACCTAAAATATTTCGGTTATGATTCAGGGGTCTAACTCTTGCTACCAATTTTCGTTTGGGGCCAGGGGCCAGTGAAATTGGAAAAAATAGCGACGTTTTTACCTAAATTGGGAAAAACTAAAACAAGTTTGTATTCATACTGTCACTCAGTTTCAGCTGCAAATTAGACTGTAGTCATGTAAAATGCATTTGTGCATACTCTTGTTTAAGAATCTTCTCTAAAACTGTCTTCAAAATGTTTGTAAATGAAGATGAGGTCTTAACATGGGGCATTCTGGGTCCTCATTGGGAATTTTCACCAGGGAATTGGGAAAAAAAGATACTTTTTGCCATTGGGAATGGGGCCCAATAACGGCCCCAGATTTTGGCAAACGAGACCCCTGTGATTGTAGACAAGTGTCCCTTGTTGACCTCAGCCATGAACGCTTTACCAACAATTTCTTCTGGAAATTTTGTTTGTTGCCTTTTATTCGTGTCAGAGTAAGAGAATTAAGGCATTTGATTGTCTGGATCGGCAGACATGGACAGAACAGGATCGGGCATTTTAGCAGCCATATTCATCAATTCCATATCGTCTGCTATCCCTCTTTTTTTTTTTCGCCATAAAGTCATCCATCAACAGTTGTAAGACTGATTTTCAATATTTGATATCAAAATTGACAGAATCAAATGGTTAATTTTTGGCACTGACAGTAAAGTTTTTGCAGGATAGCCAAATATGCGACCGGTAAGTCTTTATGGAAAATGAAAGATCGCATAATTCTGAGCGCGCCCCTAAATTCTGTGATGTCTTGGATTTTAAGGAACATTGAGAATAATTTGCGGGAATTCTATGATGCCATGGCCTAGGCACAACAGATAAACTGAGATAATTATGATCTATAGTGGGATGCTGGTAGTGTGTTCCAGGTCCTGATAGTGCTTTGAAAGAAGCTGTTCTTATAGATTTCGGTCGACACTGGAATCGTTAGGGATTTCTTGTTGTGTGGTGAACGTGTAGATCTAGATGCATGGGTGGGTTGTAAGGTAATCATCACATGGGCTCGATACCAAGTTACATACAATCTTAAAAAGCATTGAAAGCCTGGACTTTGTCCTGCGTGTTGACAGTGGTTACCACTCTAGATTATCCAGCATATCAGTTACTCTGCTCGTGCTCCTGTATCTGTTGGTGACATATCTGGCAGCATGTCACTGGACCATCTCAAGTTTGTGGATGTTTCCTTTAGTATGTGGACTCCAGACCAAAAGAACAGTATTCTTGAATGGGTCTCACCATGGCGTAGAAAGCTGCAGAAAAAAAGGCGTAGAAAGCTGCAGACTTTTTTCCAAATGCTTACTTGCAAGTTGCAGTGGAGAAATCAAAGAGTGTAATTTGCCTTACTGTACATCTTACTAATGTTATTATTCCACAACATATTGTTTTGAAGTTTGACCCCAATAACGGGTGAATTCTTCAACAATGAGATTGTGTCCTTCCAGAGTATTGCTGGTTGATGAGTTTTCTTTTAATAAATATTTGCGATATACAATACATCACAGAAAAAATCAATGGTACAGAGTTTAAAACTATGATACGAAATGATAAAATTATGCTATGAAATGAAGTTACCAATTACAATAAAGCTACTTTCAAAATGGAAATTCAATGTTTTTCTGTTTGGGAAAGGATTAAAGATATCCAACATTTTTATTCTGCAGGCACAAACATACAAGAAATCCACACTAGCTGGTGGTGGTAGAAAGAAGACAGGTCCCAAGCCTGAACTGACAGAGGAACAAAAACAAGAAATCAGGGAGGCATTTGACCTGTTTGATGCTGATGGATCAGGTACAATTGATGCCAAAGAAATTAAGGTAAATTTTCATTTCTTGTAAACTGTATAAATTTCTCCTAATATTGTTGCCTCAGACCTATTCAAAAGAACATAGATACCAGACCTGGGGTAATCGTAATCTGTAATCATGATTACATGTAATCGATTACAATTTTGGAGTAATCATAATGTAATCTGTAATCGACCCATTTCCGATTACATGTAATTGTAATTTAATCGATTACATTGCAAAATGGCCTGTAATCATGATTACATCCTGATTACATTCTGATTACATTTGATAGTATCTGCTTTTCCTCATGTTTAAATTGTTTAAAAATCACTGGGGAAAAATTGAAAAGGCTGTTATACTATAATACTCTGTTTTGCTTTTGGGAACTTGGATCTAGATTGATGTCTGTGTCTCTTTTAAGATAGAACTAATTGGTATGAACTTGATTTTTGCTGATAAAAAATAACAAAAAAAATATATATATATTACTATCAGCATTTCTTCTTTTGCATCAACATTTTCCTATGCATTTTCTATTAAGGGTATCAAAACTTGCTTAGGAAAGGATTAAAGACTGATCACTTTAATTGATATTCTTTTATAGATAAAACAATGCTCCAATTATTGGTATAAGGGGATTAAGGGAATAAGGTGTCAACCTTAGATAATCTCTTGCCCCTAGGCCCTAGCTTAATTATCTGATTTTAATGCAACCCTTTATTCCATTCAAAATTTTCACAGGGATTATAGAGTTGATTTTCATGCTTTATTTAACATTTTGCAGTGGTTAATTTAAACATTCCCATGGTAATACATAATAGTCACGTTTTTTCAGTCTATTAAGAGGGCATTCAGAAAACTTCATGGAAAATGATGCAATTGATATGCAATTTCTGAATATATACGACAAAATTTTCTACCTAGAAATAAACTTATGTTATGTTAAATATCGTTTCTGTGAAAATATAAAATTGTGATGTAAACTATGAACTACGAATTATTCTTTAGAGAAAGCATTATGTTTAATTAATGCATATCAAAATTCAATTCATTTCATTAATGTATACACATATCAGTGTATTTGTTTTTGTCTTTTTTCTCTCAACCACTTGAACTATTGATTATAAGTATTAAGCTTCCGGCACCTGATAAAGAAACAAACATGAGCAATTGATGTGATTCCTTAAATTTCTATCTGCAAGGACTTGAAACATTTAAAAGAAAAAGTATCTATAATTGAAGTATAACAAGGATGTAAACCAGCTGTTTGCTGAAAGGGCTTTCTTCTAAATGATTTTATTTAACCCAACTCCACATGCCACCATTTCACAATTATGTATCATAGTTGTAGCAAAAAGAAAAGATATTAAATTGATTAAAATTGTTGATAGATATTTTAGCCCATTCTTAATATTCTCTTTTTTCTCTCCCTAAAAGAAAAAAAATCCTATAGGGTTGTTACATGTAAGCTTTTGACATATTTCGATTTGTAGTATGCACCAACACATAAGACATAAGACACTAAACATTATGATAAAAGGAGAATATTTGTTTATTTAACCTTTCGTCCTTTTGTTTAACTTATCTTTTGAACAGTCTTCGGTATCTTTGAACATTATCTTAATATTCATGTTAATAAAAAATGTAATCACATGTAATCAGATGTAATCATGATTACATTGCAAAAGTAATTGTAATTGTAATCAATTACATTTGAAAACTGTGTAATCACAATGTAATCAGTAATCAAAGAAAATACAAGTAATTGTAATTGTAATCGATTACATTGGCATGTAATCGACCCCAGGACTGGTATATAACTTTTATGATGTAATGAAAGTATCTCCGCAAATTTTCATAATATTGGCCAATGTTTCGCTTTGTTGCTAATTCCACTAATTTGTTGATTATTTTCCCTATTCAATTATTTTCTCAAATAAATAACATTTCTCCTGCTTATTATTTTATTAGATTGTATTTATTGTCAAGCTTTTTGCTATTTGCAATGGATTTTGCATTTAGGATGTAGATGTATTGAAGATTAATTTTTTCGTGGTTTAACCCTTTCCCACACATTGATGCTTTTGGATGCTCCACAAAATAAAGGCTTTAGAAAACATTGTGAAAAATGAAGAAAATGCTTGTGACAAGCAATTTCTTCATTTCCCACAATGTTTTCTACCAAAAAATACCAAAAAATGTTAAATTTTGTTCAATGGAATTGTCGTCTGCAACATCTTTGTGTTTGGACTAGGCTAAAATTTTGTTGTTTGGTAATGGGTTAAGTCGTGGTAAAGTACTTTCTATTATTTCTTTTCCAATGCTTTTTGACTAGGTGGCCATGAGAGCCCTTGGTTTTGAGCCTAAAAGGGAAGAAATCAAGAAGATGGTAGCAGAAATAGACAGAGAAGGAACAGGTTAGCCTTTTACCCCTTTCCCAAACAAGACCTGGTTTTGAATTCCCTAATAGAAAGAGCTTTGGAAAACATTGAGACAAAAGAAGAAACTGCTGATAACCAGCAATTTCTCCTTTTGTCTCAATATTTTCTGTGCTATATTGTACAGAAAAATCTCCCTTTTTAACATCATTTCTGTTATCTACAGAAGCTTTAAAATAGGACTGCCCTAAAATTTTGTTGTTTGGGAAAGGGTTAAAGAGATGCTTGTACATTGAATCATATACATAACTCATTCTCCACCGAATAAAAAGCTTCATATCATAATTCATTACCAGATGGCGAAAATTAAGACTCACCCAAATTCAAAGATGTTACAGACGACAAGTTCAAGTGAATGAAATTTCACATTTTTTGGTCTTTCTGAGTGGAAAGCATTGTGGGAAATTAAGAAATTGCAACTGCTTGTCACAAGCAATTTCTTTATTTTCCACAATATTTTCCAAGGCTATTATCCTGAGGGGCGTCAAAAGGCGCCGCTGTTTGGAAAAGGGATAAGCATGTATGAAATTAGTAAACTGCCATTCTCAAATTCACAGAGGCACTTATTCTGAGCTGTTTCGATTTGTTATGCTCCCCGAAAAAATTTCAGGGGAGCATATAGTCTCCACGCTGTCCGTCCATGTGTCCGTCCATCCACAGCCAGATCTCAGCAACCCTTGGACCAAATTCAATGAAACTTCACATGTGAACTCCCTTGGATAATCTCTAGGGACCTTTTTCTCTGTTTCTTGATTTGAGGCTGCGTCATGGAAAAAGGGGCCTTAACGTAAAAATTAGTTTTTCTCTAATTTCTCTTCATCTAATGGGCAGAATTAAATGAAATTTTGTACTTATGTGATAAATGAGATATTCTAGACCATATACTACAAATAATGTGTGTACAAAAAGTCTGTCATGGGAAAAGGGGGCTTAATGTATGATAGTTTTTATTTTGTGACAAACACTTATTCGGGGAGCATAATCTGCTGTGACAGCTCTTGTTTTATTATGCTCCCCGAAGGGAGAGCATATAGTCGCCGCTTCGTCTGTCTGTCCGTCCGTCCGTCCGTCCGTCCGAAGTGATTTCTCCATAACCCTTGGGCCAAATCAAATGAAACTTACCATGTGAACTCTCTATGACAAAATGCCAATGAACTTTTCCCGGTTTTTTTATTTGAGGCCTCGTCATGGGAAAAGGGGACTTAAGGTTAAATACAGTTTTTCTCTAGTTTCTCCTAGTCTAATGGTCAGAATTTGATGAAATTTCATATTTGAGTAGCAAATCAGATGCCCTTGACAATAAACTAATTAAAATTTGCGTATACAAAATATGTCATGGAAAAAGGGGGCTTAACATTTGTTAGCTTTATATTAGCTCTGCATGGCATATATTTATTGTGACAATGCCTTATTCGGGGAGCATTGTCCGTCTCTGACGGTTCTTGTTTGTTGTTATTTGTGCATGCATTTACTACCCTATCCATTTACAGGTACCATAGATTTTAACGACTTTCTATCAATCATGACATCAAAGATGAGCGAGAAAGATGCTCGAGATGAAATCCTCAAAGCGTTTAAATTATTTGATGATGATGAAACGGGGAAAATCTCCATGAAGAATCTCAAACGTGTGTGTAAAGAGTTAGGGGAAAACTTAACAGATGAAGAGTTGCAGGTAATTCTAGAGCTGCAATTAAGAGGGGATGATGGCTTTCCAAAATGAAATATTTTACTAAAAGTTCATCAAACCTTATTTTGTGGGTACTCATTTGAATCATCTCGTCGAGACGATTCAAATGAGTTCCCACAACATTGGATTTGGATTTGAAATAAAAAAACTTGGAATGTCCTCATTGCTAGATGGTATTATTTTTAGACTGACCAAATTCAAAGATGTTGCCAATGCTAATTTCAAATGAATGAAAGTTTACATTTTCTGGTCTAACTTGGTTTAAATAATCATTGTGGGAAATTAAGAAATTATGTGTCAAATTTTCCACAATGTTTTCTAAAGCCGTTTAATGAGCAGATGAGGAACTACAGGTATTGTGTCAAGGACCATTTACCAAAAGATAAAATTTTAGGGTGGTCCACTTCGAAAACTGCCACAAATGACAAAGTGGGTGTTGTTAAAGGTAGGATTGTGTAAAATATGACATAGAAAATATTGAGATAAAAGGAGAAACTGCTGGTTATCAGCAGTTTCTTCTTTTGTTTCAATGTTTTCCCAAGCCTTTTCTATTAGGGACGTCAAAACCAGGTCTTGTTTGGGATAGGGTTTACCCATTACCAAAGGACAAAATTTTAGACTTGTCTATGTTCAAAGAAGTGGCAGAGGACAATTAGAATTTTATGAAGTTTTAAACTGTTTGGTCTGTTTGTATAGAAAATATTGTGGGAAATGAAGAAATTGCTTGTCACAAGCAATTTCTTCATTTTTCACGATGTTTTCCAAAGCCATTATCTTGTTGGGAGTCAAAACAAGTCAATGTATGGTAATAGGTTAACCAAACAACAAAATATTAGACCCGTCCAAATTGGAAACTTTTGCAGACAAAAAGATTAGAGAACATTTCATTACATGGGACAGAGAACATAGAAGTACAATCAGCATTGCCCTCCTATAGACTTGCAGGTGTCAAAGACTTGTTTTCTCAACCGTACAAGCACAATTTTAGTCAGATTAAACCATTTTCCAAACTGCAATGACATTATCTCAGTGTTAAACATTGAGAAAAGAAAGAAAAGGAAAAAAATGACACAAGTTGCACATTTTGATTGACTTTTGTTTATTTGTGGCTGTCCATCCACCTGCCTTTTATTCTGTCTATACAACTTGCCATTAAAACATTTTTCTGTAGCTAAGTATCTTTTATTTAAAAACAAGATGTGTTTGTGAAACACAAATGCCCCCAAAATGCCCCAAACAGATGGACAGACGGACGGACAGATGGACACGAGTATAAAAATATGTCCCCGATCTTTCGATATGGGGGCATAAAAATGTTGATGTGTCTAAATAATGAGCATCTATTGGTACTTTGGTCATACACTCTTTGGTCATATACAAGAAAAACAACAGTTTCTGTGAATTTCACAAACAAATTTTTGTTTTTCTTTACAGGAGATGATTGATGAGGCAGATAGAGACGGCGACGGTGAAATCAATCAAGAAGAATTCCTCCGTATTATGAAGAAAACAAGTTTATATTGAGAACAAACAAACAGTATTATATTGCTAGAACTTACAAACATTCATAATAACTACTGTACATTACAAGACTGCTGCTCAAGGTTTGTAACCCTCTCCTAAATGGCGAAATTTGGGACTGGTCTAATTTGAAAGCTGCTACAGATGGAAATTTTTTTTATACCTTTCCCAAACAATACCTGCTTTTGATGTCCGTAATAGAAAAGGTTTTGGAAAACATTAAGACAAAAGAAGAAAATGCTAATAATAAGCATTTTCTCCTTTTGCCTCAATATTTTCTTTGCTATATTGTATACAAAACCAATCTGTGTCAATGGCAGTTTATTTTTCCCAGCAGCTCTTAAATTAGACAACCTTAAGATTTTGCCATTTGGGAAAGGGTTGATAAAGAAAAGATGTGTTTGCTTTATTGCACAAAATGAGGCTAAAGGTAAATGCTGGTTATTGTCCACCCAAATTAACCCGGGACAACTTAATTTTCGTGCGCAAAGTCTGTTAGTTGAGCGTCTTAACAAAACATTGCCGAAGTGGGGTCATTACATATGCATATGTCCCAGGTTGATCTTGCTGGACAATATCAGCATTTTCTTCTTTTGTCTTAATGTTTTTCCAGACACTTTACATAAGGTGCATAAAAGGTGTCAATGTTTAGGATAAGATTAAGGGGGTAATCATGTTGATGTGTGACTTCTATTGAACAAATTATTCTTGAAATTAATCCTTACTATGAAATGATTATTCGATATTCAGTAAAAGAGACATTGCTATCTAACAAAGTTTTCTATATCTAACATGAAATTTTGAAATGTAAATGGGACTAATATATATACATTTCTGATGAGCAAGCAGTTCTTATAAAGATTTATTTGCTAAAGCATTATTCAGGGTATTAGAAAACATATTTAATATTAATGATGCTGCTTTGGTAAAACCTTTCTTATGGCTTATATAAGCTGTAAGCATGATTTTCTTAACCCACCTATGATTCATTCTCACTCAGGTTTGACCTATATTTATGCGTAGCTGCGTATCAAAGAAAGGGTTGGTATCGCAAAGTGTGAAATACACTTTGTTTTGTATTGTATTATGTTGTGGGGTCTCATTTGAATGATCTGATCGAGATGTGCTTATTGAGATCAGACATCATAGATAATAGATCTGTAACTCCATTTTCTCAGCTTTACTATTACTATGCTATGCAGCATTGCTTCTACATGGGTCCAATGTTTTTGAATATTCACTAGTTCTGCTCCATTCTAGAGATCTGCATGGATTCTGATCAGACTGCCATACATTTAGGCTGATCTGAATCCATGGTGAACTCTAATGTTTTAAGTTAAGGGACCTTTTTCCAGATCCCGGTTCATATGTATTTACATGCAAATTTTGTCTATGTTCATGTATCAAAGAAGTCTGTAAAGAGCAAAAAGAGAAGCAGGTATAGTCCAGTCAGGATAGTATTGCACATGTTTACAAATTTTTACTGATGTAATCGAAGGAAAAGCATTATTAATTTTCAAAACAATTTTGCATATGTTGATTGAAATTTTGCACGTGTGAGATACCTGCAAGATTTCAATCATCTCATTCAATATTACAGTTGTTTTGAGTTATATATTGTGTTGTGTACATGAGTAAAATTTGTAAATATGTGCCATAATATTGAAATAGGACTATACTAACTTGTATCATAATTGTACCAACATTTTGATTGTTGGTGTTTGATTATTTTATTCACGGTGTATAATCATGTGACTTAGAATTTCCAATAATCTTCAATAACTTTGTCAATACTTGACCAATTTGCATTCAGTTTGAAGCAGAGAAGGTGGAAAAATGTAAGGAATAACATGGACATGCTGGATTTTTAAAAAATCAACTGATGAAAAAGTTATTGAAGATAAACCAAAATTTTGGTTTATCTTCAATAACTTTTTTATCAATTGATTTTTCAAAAATCCAACACATTCATCTAATGCAAGACGTCTGTCCACGTTCTCTGCTTCAAACCGAATTCAAATTAGTCCCATTTTAACAAAATCGTTGATGATTTTCTGAAATTGTTGCATTACGTGATTATCCACTGTGTTACTGGCTGAGGTCAAATTACTGAGAGAAAACGCACTCTCAAAAGTCTGTTTACATTTCAATGTCTGACATTTGTACATAGTATTATTATATATATTTATGTTTTGAAAATCCTAAGAATAAAATCTTAATAGTACTGTTGGTGTCTCTTTTTTTTCTAAATCCAGGTTGTCTTTTCACAAATACAATGTAGTAGCAAAGATCCAGACTATTCCACTGTGAAAGATGCTGCAGGCAATGAAATGGTTGTTGATAAAGGTATGATTTGTGTAAAATGTAGCACAAAAAATATTGAGGGAAGAGGAGAAACTGCTGGTTATCAGTATTTTCTTCTTTTCTCTTAATGTTTGGTCAAGCTGGGTCAAAAGCTGGTTTTGTAAATTTTCAGGCAAACAATTTTAGACTCTTTAAGGTTTACGAACTGAGAATGAAATGCAGAGCCAGAGGCAAATTTGAAAAGTGTCAGTAATTCCTGAACTGTGTTACATTTCCATTCCAAATACATATATATATAAGCACTTTGTATGGTTTAGAATTTTGAATTAATGCATACTTATTGAAATATCTGACAAAAATGTTCAAAATTACCTCCCTTGCATTTGAATATAGAGTAAAATAAAACAAGTAAATTATTTTCTTCTTGAAGCATAATCTGGAAATCCGGCATGGTGAATCAACTTATGTGAAGTGTATTTACAAGTGTGTGTAATTTGATGCATTTCGTATGGCTAAAAAGTGGTGTTTTTATTCTCAGTTCGTAAACCTTAAATGAAAATAATACAAGAAGGACATAAATCATAAACACAAAATCTTTTAAGATTTATCTGCTATGTTTTCTCAAGGTTTGTGGCTGAGCCAGATAGCTCAGTTGATAACCCTGGAGTCTATCAATCCAGGGGTTGTGGTTTGGGATACCAGCTCTGCCAATATCCTGATATTTGACAAGTCATTTGTCTCTCACGATGGGTGTAGATCATCTACATGAGAGCAGTTGGAGGCTTGGATTTGACACTGTGGTAGTACTGGCGAGAGAAATGCAAGGAATCCATGGCTAGGAGTATGTGGTCAAGCTGTGTTATATGACCAAATGCAGTTGAAAGTGGCATTAAACCCCATTCATTCAATCAAGAAAAAGCTGTGCATTGTTAAATTCAAGATTGCATGTTAATGCTTTTGCCTCAGTATTTTCTTTGCAAACATGTACACAAACCTAATCTTTATCAACATCATATCGTCACCTGCAGCACTTTTGAAATAGGACCAACTTAATTCTTTGGCATTAAGAAAAGGGTTTATTGATTGGTTTGGGTTAAATTCCATGCAACATATCTCCATCTGTCGAAGATGTAGCTTTGCAATTTTGCACATTTTTGTTGGACCGCAGCACATTGTTATAGACCAACAATCTATATGGCATCCCATAGATTCACATCGTTGTTGTTATTTCAAAACCTGGTAACTCCAGCTCGATTAAAGCTGGAGGTACGAGGTTTTGCAATAACACGGACAACACGAAGAAATTTCATGGCCGGCCAAGCTCATACAAGGGAGGTATTTCTGGTCATTTTCCCTTGTTCATGACATGTATAACCCAACTCCTCTCACATACCATGAACCAGTATTTCGATATTTTTATGCAGCAACAATAAACCTGGCAATTATTTGCATAATCCTATACCAGATGGCAAAATTTTTGACTGATCCATTTTGAAAGGTGTTTCAGATGACTATTTCAATTTGATGAAATTTTAAATATTTCCATATAGGGCTAGAACTTAAACATTGTGGTAAACGAAGAAATTGCTTGTTAGTTGTTACAAGCAATTTCTTTGTTTTTCACAATGTTTACAAAGCATATTACTCAATAGGAGCAATCTACCCGGCGAGTTGACTCGACCGAGTCAACTCTCCTGCATATTCCCATTGGTGGATTTCCAAATGTGTCCCCCCCTTTAATTTGATACGTGACAACATGTTGTGCACTATTTTCGTCATTGCATAAGATTTTGAGTGTCTTGATATGCAAATTGTCAATACATATTTAAAGCAAAAAACAATCATTAGGTAACAGGCACCCGGGTACTGGGGTACTTGCAATTTCCTTACCCTACTCCTGGGTACTTGGCTACTCCTTTTAGCCCTACACTTCAATTTGTTGAAAATCTTCATGAAGGGTCAAACATGATAATGGAGTGGCTCTCCCAAAAGATAACTTGAATAAAGAAGCGAAGCATAGAATATAAAACTCGAGCTTATATCAACAATTTTATTAATACTGTAAAGATTTATTTTATTATATTCAAATTCATCCAAAACATTTTTTGCATTCAAAAGAACCTTATAGGTACACCAAATAACACTTTGCAAAAGAATGAAAATAAAGGAAAAGTTTAATTATTCAGAATATTTACCATACTTCTTTTTCAACAATGTTTCAATCCTGTTTTGTTAGGTTTTCAGTTATTTTTTAACATTGTCTGCAGTGATTTGCAAATTAGATAAATCCACATTTCATAGTTCACATGCCTCCTAGCAGGCTAAAACTCAAATTATGTATCTTTGAATTGATTTTCAAGGTTTCATTAGGAGGCCTGTATGCAGTAATGTAATAATTGGCACAAGGGATTACAAAACAAAGGGAGCTCGATGCAAAGTGAACAGAGTTCAATAACATTTTGCTGCTTTTCAGCGAAAAACCTTGTAACTGCAGCTTAAACCAAGCTGCAGTTACGAGGTTTTCGTTGAAAACCAACAATTTGTAATGTTACAAAATATTTGTCTAAATGTTTCTGTCAAAATAAGGTGTTGCTTGGGAAAGGGTTAAAGTGTCCATTGAATCTCAAATTGGCCATTGCAATTATTACAATTACATGGCATTTATAGAGCGCATACCACTGAAATTCTACCTTAACTCTTCTTTCCCAGACAAGACAGGTTTTCATGTCCTAAATATAATATGCTTTGAAAACATTGAGACAAAAGAAGACTACAGCTGTTTTGCTCCTTGAATAAGCTTTTGTCACCAATTTAAGTTAAGGCTCGTATTTCCATGACACAGCCTCAAATATTTTCTCCTTTTGTCTCAATATTTTTGGTAGTATCATGTACAAATTTATATTCGATATCCTACCTTTGGTCGTCTCCAGCTACATTTGATTTGGAACAGTCCAGATTTTTGCCGTTTGGGAAAGGGTTAAGCTTACAGAATAGCCTTTTTAATACATTATCACAGATGAAAGATTATTGCTTTCTTTGAGTCTTTCCAAAATGACAAAATTTAGACTAGTCCCAATTTGAAAGAAGTTGCAGACAGCAAGATAATTAATTGATTGTTAGCAATTTTGTCTATTCTCTCTATTATGTTTTACAGAGCAATTTCTGTTAGAGACTTGAAAACCAGGTGTTGTTTGGGAAAGGGTTATGTTGTTTTACCCGTAGCCATTGATATGTATTATCACATTAGATTATGGTGTCTTAGCATAAGGTTTATAAAACAATGTACTGTTTGGTTTTGGCAATGGCATTTCAGTGTAGGTCAATTTTATATATGGATCTTTCATAGGCAGAAACCAGTATTCATAATTATAGAACAAATAAAACTTATTATGCTGAAATATCTCCTCATAAGCTTCAAACAAGTTCAGTAATAACGACTTGAAACTTTGATGGGACTGAAATTTCTTGTAGAAATCTAAAATATCCTGAGCCAGTGTCTGGTTAGTCGATACTTCTGTCATGTTTCCGAGGTATTGTGGTTGGTCCGAATACAGGTTGATTCTCGTGTAGTTTAACTGGACGCTTTGATCAAACTTGGTGCCAATGTTGGCTAGCTCTTGAAATCCTCTCAGCACAAAACTGGCACAGTCGAATGAGTCGAACCACATCTTTCCTCCTGCAATCAATGGAGTGTATGATGTGAGTGTAGGACAAAAACCCACTGGACATAAGCCCATGAAATTAATGATTTGATCTAAATTGTGTTATTCAAATGATTTAAACATAGAGTGGGCTTTTATCCTAGGTGAGTGGACTTAATTAAGTCCAGTGGAATTTTGTCTGTACCCTGTATGATGTATATCGATTGCATTAATCCTTTAACCCTTTCCCAAACAAGGCCTAACTTTGACATCCCTGATCAGAAAGGCTTGGGAAAATAGTGAAACAAAAGGAGAAAATGCTGATAATCAGCATTTTCTCCTTTTGTCTCAATATTTTCCTAACTACATTGGGCACAAATTCTTTCTTTGTCAACATTATTTTTATCATCAGCAGCAGCTTTCAAGTTACACCAGCTTAAAATTTTGTCATGGGGAAAACATTTAAATGCCCACAAAATGCTTTATCATACCATATTAACCCTTTCGTTTGCAGAATTATTTCCCAGAAATGACTTTTTCCCTATTTCCAAGCACTTCGTGTATACACATGCATAATAGTCTAGATAGATTTTACTTGTAGAAAACCCATAAACCTATATATCATTGGAAAGGTTATTCAATTTCCTTTAACAATATGATGAGTAACTGATAGAAAATTTGCATCTCGTCAAAATTTCGACCTCTAGCCCCATGACCCCTGTCAGGCCCCCTGCCACGACCCCCGACCACCCCCAACCCTACGATTTGGGACTGGATTCGCTTGAGGGTTATCAGAATCACTATCGGAGTCACTATTTGAAGTCTCCGAAACATTTCTATTGTTCAAATCACCTTTTCACCCCCAAAAAATCAGGGTAATCGCTATCATCATCGTCCCGCACTGACATGGTGATTTGCCGGACCTCTTCTGCAGAATATTGAACCCTCCTGACCATTGTTACAGCTCATACAAACCCAAAAACTGCATTTTTCTTCACATTTTACGAGAACATAACAATATTGCGCAATATTTCCAGTGTCATAATAACTTTAATAGTGTAAAAAATGCTTTTGAAAGCCTATGCCCCCCTAAACAGTATAAGCGTTCCTGGACCACGCTTTAAAGCGCGCTTGCAAACGAAAGGGTTAAGGTGGCAGAATGCTTTTCACTATCTATATGACTTTCGATGATCAGTAGATAAAGTGACAGACTGGACCAGATTTTTGTCAAATGAATTACTTAACCCTTTCCCAAACAAGACCTGGTTTTGACGTCCATAATAGAAAAGGCTTGGGAAAACATTGAAACAAAAGAAGAAACTGCTGAAATTCAGCAGTTTCTCCTTTTGTCTCAATATTTTCTATGCCATATTTTACACACATTCTATCTTTAATAACTTCTATTTTGTCATTTGTGGCAGTTTTTGAAGTGGATCACCCCAAAATTCTGTTGTTTGGGAAAGGGTTAAATTACACTGCCTGCAATGGGGGCTATAATATTTCTGGCAAAAGCATGACTAGAGTGAACTGAGAAGTTGGATCAAAACTGTCGTAAATACATGAAGTTCTATACACCCTCACTATTGCATTGCATTCACTCATAAAAATATGTGACCCGTCAAGCTAAAAGGGACCTTAAAGGAAGTGTAAAATGTATCAACCCTACTCAGTCTGCGCAGTCCGTGCAGCCTCACTAGGGTCAATACATCTCACTCTAAAACATAATTTTCGAAATCTAGAATGTTTACGCTATCTTATTAAGTGATAGGACATCTAGTTGACCTCTATTGAGTCTGAATTTGATATTATGGACTTCCCACAAGGTCCCTTTTAGCGTGACAGGTCATATTTTTACCTTCCTGTTGCCAAACTGTCCAAGTTTCGTAGTATATAGCTGTATGATTATCCCACAATACCCACTCTGCAAACTGGTTATACATGTCTCCTGCAAAATATTAAGTATACTTTTTAGGTACCGCCTCACAGGCCCGTAGGAAGCAATATCATATTGGGTGGGCTAAAGCCCCTGGGTCTGAATATTGGGGGGGGGGGGCTACTTTGGATTTTCCCTAAATTTTCAGTGTAAAATAAGGAAAATTCAGCCCAACCCGTCCCACCCCCACCCCCTACCCCCCTGTTCCTACGGGCCTGCCTCATTTATGGTACCATGGTGGTCGAAACATAAGGTCATTTGCAGACAAAGCTCTACTTACCCCTTTCCCAAACAAGACCAGGTTTTGATGTCACTAATTAAATAGGCTTGGGAAAACATTGAGACAAAAGAAAGAACTGCTCATAACAAGCAGTCTCTCCTTTTGCCTCAATATTTTCTTGGCTATATCACACACAATTTCAATCTTTATTAACATCCATTTTGTTGTCTGCAGCAGCTTTTGAATTGGACCTGTCTAAAAGTTGTTGTTTGGGAAAGGGTTAACAAATGCCTACATCAGTCAAACAAGTCTAAAATTTTGCAGTCTGGTAATGGGTAAATTAACCCTTTCCCAAATGGCAAGATTTTAGGGTGACCTCCTTCAAAAAATGCTATACATGACAAAATGAATGTTATTAAAGATAGGATTTGTGTAAAATATGGCGTAGAAAATATTGAGACAAAAGGAGAAACTGCTGGTTAGCAGCAGTTTCTTCTTTTGTTTCAATATTTTCCCAAGGCTTTTCTTTTAAGGACATCAAAACCAGGTCTTGTTTGGGAAAGGGTTAAGCTTGCGATCTATAATGTTTGACAGATGTTAACTTCCGAAACAATAAAATTTCAGAATAGTTCAAATTCAAAGAGGCTGCAGATGACAATTTCAAGCTCTTTAAAATTTGGTCTGTATGTGTAGAAAACAATGTGAGAAATGAAGAAATTGCTTGTCACAAGATGCACAACATGTTTGGTATCTAATGATGGGTCGTAATCCTTAACCCATTACCAGACTACAAAATTTTAGACTAGTCCAAATTCAAAGATGATGCAGACGACAATTTCAAGTGCATGAAATTGTACATTTTTTGGTACTTCTGTGTAGAAAATATTGTGGCAAATGAAGAAATTGCTTGTCACAAGCAATTTCTTCATTTTCAACAATATTTTCCAAAGCCTAAATTTTGTATTGCGTGAAAAGGCGTCACTATTTCGGGAATGGGTTAATTATCTGCCTGATCAGTTGTATGGACATTTGGAGAAATACAACACATTACCTGTGATTTCAGCCACTTTGACCAGAGTCCCATTCTCCTTCCAGTGTTTATCGTCTATGCCATCAGTTATACAAGCCGCCCCCTGGTTACACCATAGCATGCTCTCATTCTTCAGAACATGGGCAAACGTACAGTTAAACAGCTCCACAAGCTCATACCATTCTAGTGTGTAGTTTCTCCCACTGTTCAAGTTGTTGAACCCCATAGCATCATGCATTATATTCTGAAAATTTCAACAAACATACAGTTAACCCTTTCCCAAATGGCAAAATTTTGAAGTGGTCCCATTCCAAAACTGCTGCAGACAACAAATAGGTGTTGATAAAGATAGGATTTGTGTATAAAAAAGCACAGAAAATATTTAGGCAAAAGGAGAAAATGCTTATTCCATAAGAGATGTCAAAACCAGGTTTTGTTTGGGAAAGGGTTAAACAGCTTCACATGTTCTACCACTCTAGTGTGTAGTTTCTCCCTGTGTTCAAATTGTTGAACCCCATAGCATCATGCATAATATTCTGAAAGGCAGAAGGAAAGACAATTAGCGCTTTCCCAAACAAGACTGTGTTATAGAGGTACTTAATAACCAAAAGGCTTTAAAAAATACAAGTGGGCTTGTATCCCTCCACTGGCTGTATTTCAATGAATGGGACGGTGCAAGTATAATTTATCAGGAAGTCTGATAATCCCTGCCCTCCATACCCACATTTATGGACCAATCAAAACTTCACCAAAAATTTAAGTGAAGGGCCAATCAAGGAACATTTCTGCAAAGTTTCGTCTAAATTGGCCATATGGTTAATTTTTAAAGAATTATTTTGTGATTTCTCCAAGTCTGATAAGCACCTCCCTGCCATGTCCACATTTATTCACCAATCAAAGTTTCATAGGCACTTGAAGTAAAGGGTCACCCAAGAAACATTTCTGCCAAGTTTGGTCTTAATTGACCCAATGGTTGATTTTTAAAGAATTGTTTAAAGATATCTAAGTCTGATAAGCCCTGCCCTACCAAGAATTATTCCGTGATTTCTCCAAGTCTGATAAGCCCAGTCCTGCCATGCCCACAATTATGGCCTTCAGCCAGTGGAGCTAAAAATGAGGCAAATGACAAGATAAAAATTTAAAGGCAAGGAAGGACTAGCAGATGGTACCTTTTGTTTATGGAATATGTACATTTCAACATGGAAAGCATTATTAAGAGAATGTGTAAATACTTGATGTTAGTACTTTCTCCTTTTCCCTAAATGCTTTCCAAAGCCCATTTGATTAGTGAAATCAAAACCACAGGTCTTACTCTTTAGATTTTACCCATAACCAAATGACCATTTAAATTTTAAGCTTGTCCAAAATCAAAGAAGTTGCAGACAACATTTCCAGTCCTTAAATTTTGAAACTGTACATTTTGGGTAGAAAACATTGTGGGAAATGAAGAAATTGCTTGTCACAAGCAATTTCTTCATTTTCCACAATGTTTCTCAAAGCCTTTATCTTGTGAGGTGTCAAAAGGTGTCATTATGTGGGAATGGGTTAAAGAAAGGTTCACTTACAAATTTCCCTAGAAGATCCCCAAATTCAAACTCAAATACAGGAGCTTTCAGTGCATACACTTCCACAACATCATTAGGGTAGAACTTTGGCATGGTGTTGGGGACATCCCCAGATGAGCAAAATGGAAACTGTGCCTGGCAATAAGGATTAAAGTATGGTCTTGAGTCAAACCTCCTAGAAATGAAAAGAACTGAGTTAACCCTTTCCTAAACAGCAAATTTTACTATTGGGGTGGTCCAATTTGGAAGCTGCTAGAGACGACAAAATGGATGGTGATAAAGAAAGGAATGTTGTACAAAAAAGCCCAGAAAATATTGAGGTAAAAGAAGAAAATGCTGGTTATCAGCATTTTCTTCTTTTGCCTCAATGTTTTCCTAAACCTTTTCTGCTAGGGATGTCAAAACCAGGTCTCTGGTAGAACTTTGGCATGGTGTTTGGACATCCCCAGATGAGCAAAATGGAAACTGTGCCTGGCAGTAAGGATTGAAGTATGGTCTTGAATCAAACCTCCTGAAATGAAATGAGCTAACCCTTTCCCAAACAGCAAATTTTAGGGTGGTCCAATTTGAAAGCTGCTACAGACAACAAAATTGATGGTGATAAAGAAAGGAATGCTGCATTATAAAGTCTAGAAAATATTAAGGCAAAAGGAGAAAATGCTGATAATCAAGTCTTTTCTGTCAAAACCAGGTCTTGCTTGGGAAAGGGTTGAAATCATAGATCAAAATTGCTGTGTAGCTCAGTACAGTCTGATAAGGATCCATGCTGTTTCCAACCCTTTCCTAAACAAGATCTGGTTTCAGCATCCCTATAAGAAAAAGCTCTATAAAACATTTAGGCAAAATAATATAATGCAGCATTTTCTGCTTTAACTGTAATGTTTTTTCTTCTTCTTTTTTTATTGTAGTCTGTAGATAATCATTAATCAAATTATTTATCAAAACCTATTTTGTCATCTGTCGGAGCTTTGATATTGAAAAAAATAAAACTTTGTTGTTAAGAAAAGGGTTAAGGTTGCTACAAGACATGAAGAAACTATTTCAAAGTAGAGTATGTTTCTTAACCCTTTCCCAAACAAGACCTGGTTTAGACGTCCCTAATAGAAATGGCTTGGGAAAACATTGAGACAAAAGAAGAAACTGCTGATAACCAGCAGTTTCTCCTTTTGTCTCAATATTTTCTATGCCATATTTTACACAAATACTATCTTTAATAGATCTAACATTCATTTTGTCATTTGTGGCAGTGGATCATCCTAAAATTTTGTCGTTAGGGAAAGGGTTAATCAGACTGCATCTATAGGCTATATTACAGTGAAACATTGTCTGATCACAGTAGACCTACCATTTCTGACTTTACCTAAAGTTGTTCTTTTTCAAGCAAATTTAAATCCTTTCCCAAAGAAATCTGAATTTAACATTAAATTCCATACTTTAAACATAAAAATCGCTAAAAATCCCAGTGACATACAATATTAAGTTCAAATGCGTCCAAATTGCAAGGGCTTATCAATTTTGTAACCCACTAGGCCCTACTGTGTATGAAACAGTTTTAAAAGATAGCTTGAGATGACAGTCGTAATTTTCGATGTAAATGAGTGAAATGGAGTATAATCAACAATTCAAACCTATAAGGAACTGGCCATTCATCTTGAGCAAAAGCTAAACCAAGAAGTAAAACAGCTGTCAAAATAACTTTTTCATACATCATTTTGATCATGTGACTTTCTACGGTGTACATATCACGTGATTATCAAGGTAGGGTAGACGATTGAAATCGTGCGGCAAAATCGATAAACCTCCCGGATGATCCTGACTGTCACGGACAAAATGGCGTTTCAACAAGCACCGGATGGTAAATATTTTGATCTAAAAGATTGAAAGTGTTCGATTTTGAATCACATTCTAGCCGTTTATCTATTTCAAGAGTGTTCTTTATGTTAAATACATTGCCCATCAGCGATTTTAGCATCTTGTCCGTTAGGTTCCCTCTGTTTGAGTGAAATTTTGATGTGTCTTTTCCAGGTTTCTCAAATTCTATTTCTCAGATGAATAGATTGGCACCAGACATGGTCACAGAACTTGTGAGTAAAATTTTACATCAATGTGGGTAACTCGCCCTTGAGTCAAATTCGCCCTTGAGTCGAACAATTTCAAGACAATATTTCTACCGATCAAAAGCTTTGTTTCCGTATAACGCTGTTATTTTTAGATATTTCGATATTTCGTCATATAAGATGCATGTGGTCCTTTCCGGTAATTTCTTCCATATCTTCTTCGAGCTGCTTACCTCAATGACAGAAAAGTCATGTTCGGCGAACAAACTTCTTCGTATTTTTAGAATAACAAAGGTCAAAAAGGAATGTTATGGGGGACAAACGAATCATTTTAGACAAAATGAGTGTGTGTTTTGTTTAGATCACCTTATCTATGCTTACATTATTTTTAATTTACACATTTTCATTTGATAGTTTACACATGTGACGTAATCAAAGTCAGCTGAATGATTTGCCCTTAAACCAAACACGATTAGCCCTTGAGACGAACGGTGTTTAGCTTAAGGGCTATGGAGAAATTTAGACTTGTAAGCCACGATTCCTGTATAATAAAACTTTAAAACTACAAAATGTATCTACATTGGAAGATAATTGATCTGCAGTCGACAAAATAATTGTTTTTTTATTAGAATTTTGACCGTACATGACAGATGTCTGAGAGGAAAGACGAAATGATTGTATATTATATATTCATTTTCCTCGATGTTTTGGTCAAAGCCATGGATTATTCGGAATGTAGATATACTCTGTGCTATAAATGTAGGCCTTTTCAGTAGGCCTTCACTGATATAACACACATCCTTCATTAACCCTTTTCCATACAGCAAAAACTGACGTTCGACTCAAGGGCGAGGGTGTTCGTGTCATGGGCGAAAAACGGTATTTGATCTTTTTTGCATATGTAGCGTCCTATATGGCCGGTAACCAACCAGAAACACGTCTAAATAATTTTAGGGTAACATCCGAGGCATCCAGGCTATTCTACACCTGGTACCCTTTCAAGTTGTGAGCGAGTCGGGTGACGAAAAGTTAACCCGTTCGACTCATGGGTGAATTACCCTATTTAAGAACAAAGATTGATTCGTTACAGTTTAATCAGTCTTGAAAAGTGATGTTACCAAGCCTTTTAAACTGTTGCGGATCCAGGATTTCTGAGAAGGGGTTTCAAAGGGATTTTATACTCTTAACTTTCTAAAACTATTCAGGGCACGAATTTCAGCTAGTATACTGGAAATCTGCAAGTTAAAATTATAAATATAATATTCTTTATGATACCAGTATTTTGGTCAATGGAAAAAATATTCCCCACCCTCAAGTTTTATCAATGTAGCCTGAAAAGGCTTACAAAACAACTTCCAAATACTCACTAACTTTACTAGTTTTCGGAAGAAAAACTGTAACTTATACCATATTATGCTTAAATGTTTCAAAATGAAAACTTTTAAAATTTACAAAACAAGATTGCAAGTGAATTTTCCTTTTTGCTAGTGGTTTCGAAAGCCACTGGCAAAATTTTGCGAGTCTTTTTTTTTTCAGGGAAATTCTAGCCCTGCTATTGTGCACCCCCCAGGGGCAAAATAATCAGCCTGTTGATTGTGGCCAGTATATGGAAGAAGAAAAAGAAAAAGTGCAAAACAGGGGAGGGGGGGTCGTTTTCTTGTTTTACACAATTTTTACTAAATTTCTGTGTAAAAATTAAATATATGGGCCTCAAAGGGGGACTCTTTGAAGTTTGAACCCTCAAATCCCCTCTGGATCCACCACTGCTGTATGTGACAGCATTGTGTGACTCTCACTAAATTATTTGTTAGTTTTAATCCATTCACAAAAATATAAATGCAAAGTTCAGTTTGTTCTCATTTGGAATTTTCAAAATGACAAAACGGATGTACATATAGGCTTGATCTGTTTACAATTTAACACAGTATGTGTTGAGGTTAAATGCTCTCAAAACCAAACATTTCTTATGACGAACACCAAAAGATGGTCTTTTAGGGGTAAGTTTTTCCAATAAACCAGCATGTCAACTTTTATCTCTCTGTTTTGAAAGAGAAAACTTAAAATTAGCCTTTTCATTAACACATTTTGTTTATCATAAATTTCCATTTATGTTTCTCATCAAACATTAAGCCTTTCCCAATCAAACTTGAAGTCATTGATATAAAAGATTTGAGAAAACATTTAGAGCGGGTGAACATAATTCCGAACAGCGTTTAAATCCAAACAATATTTCTGACATCTCACAACATGACAAATATGCACTCAAATGACATGGAGACCTCTTTATTCATGACGCATATGTCATCATCTACATTTCTTGCTATTTGGGGTCTAGTTATGATGTAGATCGCCGATATAAATGCCGAAGTTTGAAGTCAACTCTAATGGGCAAGTAAAATTGAGCATGAAATAATTCTACCTTGGACATTTCTTAAGGTTTTCATTATCAACAGCCACGCTATTTTCCCTATCCAAATAACTTTTAATGGTGAATAAGTGTTGCTTTACTAGGATAGATTGTGTTTTTGAAGGCTACATTGTATATAAGTATGAGAAAGTTGGGGTTTGGAATTAAACCCACTGAATTTGTGCTATGGTTTTATTTCCGAACATTCATTTCAAAATGCTATTTTTATTCACTAAATACCAATATAAGGAGAACTGACAGACAGCGAATTCTTGTCTTATGATATTTGCTGCATTGGCCCGTTCTTATTCACATTTTAAAAGGTTCAGGGAGGGTTTGCGTGTTTACCTAACTCTTATAATTGCGGTTTGGTTTTCGGTAATGGGTACATCCTTAATCTGATTTGTAAATTTATTTTTTTCATTGATATCCGCGATCTGTTATCAATTGTTTGTGAGTAAACCATAGTTTTAACGATGGTGAATACCATAAAAATGTTTGCATGTCTTTGTTTGGTTATTTAAAAGGAATCTTTTCAATGTTCGGAATCAGAACCATTTGTATTCGGATTTACAACCACCCTTCGGAATTGCAACCGTTCACCCCATCGACTTTCAAAGCGAATATCTACCATAACACAACGCACATTGGTCTCGATATATGACAAAACAATGTCATATATATTGACATTGCCATAGGCGACAAAGAATTTGGCGAGGATGGTTGTATTTGCAAACATTTAAAATAGTGGCTTAGGTGTTCGGTAATAGATGCACTTGCTCTAACTCTTTCGCTGCCAATGTCGCCGAAAAGCAACCCATAGGGAGACTGCCAATGTCGCCAATCGGCGACTTTCAAACAATAGTTTTATGAGGTCATTCAAGGTCAAGTGCAAGGTCATCTGATCAAACCGCCTGATAAAAAGTATGCTATCAGGCAAATTAATTTATGTGCAATGATTCCTGAAAGTTTCAGCTTAATATAATAATATTATCAAACAATGATTTTTTACTATTCTATAAACTGATAAGCCAAAATTTTGCACTGGAAATAGGACAATTCCAGGAAATTTGGCAGTGAAAGAGTTAAAAAAAAAAGAAGAAAATATTTATTTCATTTCATCTGTTTACCTCAATATTTTCATATTCATACTTGTTTACATTGTTTTCAATGTAGAATTCTTTCTTATCTCTTAGATCTGTTTTTATTTACTATTTCAATTCCCTGAAGGACCCTTAATGGTTGACCTATTCCAAAATGGCAAAAAATGGACTTTCCAATTTGAAAGTAATAGTGTTTTCATTTATTAACCCTTTCCCAAACAAGACCAGGTTTGATGTCCCTGATAAATAGACTTATGAAAATATTTAGGCAAAAGAAGAGATATGAGGATCAGCCTTTTCTTGTTTTGCCTCAATATTTTCTCTGCTATAATATACACATAACCCATCTTTAATCCTCCATTTTGTCATCTGCAACAGCTTTCAAATTGTATCAGTGAAAAAATGTTTATAGTTTTGGAAAGGATTAGAATTTTTTGCCATCTGTTTGAAGGGTCCTTTTTCGTTATGACTTATTTCCATTTTTCTCATGTTTATTTTATCGTGACTCTCTTTACCTCTTTCTAGAGCAATGAAGTCATGCAGTTTTTGCAATACCAAATTGGAGCAGTTAAAACAGATAAATGGGTGCAGGTATTGCTATTTCTTAATCCATTACCAGGTGGCAAAATTTAAAAATGGTCCAAGTTCAAAGATCTTGCAGACGACAATATTAAGTGAATGAAATTTTACATTGGTTGTTTTTTTTAGGGTAAAAGACATTAGTGGGAAATCAAGAAATTGCCTGTGACAAGCAATTCCTTCACTTTCTACAAGGTTTTCCAAAATATTTATTAAAATGTTCTAGGGAATTAAAAGAAGCCAATTTGAGTGAACAGGAGAACATTAACAAAGCCATGAACAATATACTGTATATTTACCATGAATATTAAAGCGTATTCACTTTTTCATGTGGTCAAGCTGCTGATTGGAAAATTTAGCTCATTACCTAACAGCTGTCCCAGACAACGCGCCTGCTAATAGTAATCAAAGATGATTGATAATAGTATACAGTAGAAGTAGAAGTAGTAGTCGCCTACATGTACTTCTCATTTCTATGGTGTTGAAATCCCATTCAACATTGATTTGTTTCTGAAAGAATAATAACAATCAACAAGTTTTAGAGTTGAACATACTTAGGTCATTGTTCAGTTGTTTTTAACATAGAGTATGTGAAAAATGTTCTTAAAAAATTAGATTGATCATCATCTTCGCAAGCCAAGGGTGACATCTACGACGTAATGTCGTTTCTGTATTCACCCTTGGCTTATTTAGTCCAATTTTCTTGGTCTCCTGGAAAGCGTTTTCATTGGTTCCAGCGAGGTCTCGCTGGAACGAATCAGATTGTCGACTGATACGTTTGTTATGAGTAACCAATTCATGACAACGGGCGGGAAAAAGCATTGCATTTGCAACTCAAAAACGCGAAGATGGGCGATATTTCCTAAGAATTTCATTGCAATAGACAGGAATTCCCTATCTTTAATGGACTAGTTATTATACTTTCGACAATTCGACCAAAAAAGCAGCTAACTTTTACCTAATTGGCATGACGTAAAACGTGAAAGACAACACGCGTTAATGACCTCTTCTATAATAGACGAAACAACAAGCAGAACAACCGCTAGGCGGCGCTTTGCGATTTCAGGAAAATCGGTCTAAATCCGCCAAGGGCGAATACAAATGTAGGTGGGTTCAACCTTGGCTAGCGAAGATGATTGATCATATGCAGATCCAGAGTGGGGGCCTGGAAGTCTTCCCCCCCTCAAATTTGTAAAAAAAAAGTTCATGCGCCAATGTAGTTAGACCACACAGCCCCCTCTGTAGAAAATGTCTGGATCCGTGCATGATGATGCATTATGATAATAAAGCTTCTGAAAAAATTGTCTTTCATGATTTTTTTCAGAGGTTGACAGACAAGAAAATCAGTATGGATTCCTGGGATGTACAAAGTATGGTGAACTCACTCATCTTTATGTATAGGTAAGCTGGTCTCGGGAAAAGTTTTTATGAGAGTTTGCATTTGAGCTAGGTTGCAGAAAAAGAATCTAAGTTTTGTACTTGAGATCATCATGGAACTAGCTCAGCTCAAACCTGTACATATGCAGAGCTCCAGATAAGAGGGGTTGAAGACTTTCTAACTTTTTTATTTCAAATCCAAATGAGACGATTCTAATGAGTACCCACATCATAGGGTTTGATGAAATTTTGGTGAAATAGTACCCACATTATAGGGTTTGATGAAATTTTGGTGAAATATTTCATTTTGAAAAGTCATCACCCCCACTTATCTGGAGCTCTGAATATGTGTGTAAGATACTCAGATCCTTGTAAGTTGCAAGTATGGTCCATTTTCTGTATATCATCATGTTTATGTGATTCTTATACCGTACATTTCAAGTACAATTTATTTCTCATGTAGTACATTTAGCTGGTATTGCAGAAATGATTGGTAATTATGGCATCTTTAACCCATTCCCGCATGATGACGCCTTTTGACGCCCCACAAGATAAATACTTTGGAAAACTTTGTGGAAAATGAAGAAATTGCTTATGACAAGCAATTTCTTCATTTGCCACAATGTTTTCAACCCCAAAAGACCAATAAATGTAGAATTTCGTTCACTTTGAAATGTCGTCTGCAGTGCCTTTGAATTTGGACAAGCCTAAAATTTTGGCCATCTGGTAATGGGTTGATTAATAATTTCATGCTCAAGTTCATTCTAATTATTTGCATTTTCCGTGTATTTCATCAGGACATCAGCGGCCCATCAGTTGACAGCAGAACAGTTCAAGGAGCAGCTACAAACATGTATGGTATTCTCAGATCCCACCCTATCTGCTCTTACCAGCACTTGGTCTGCCCAGGTATACACCCCCATCCTCTCCTCTCCCTTATACACACACTATCCTGTCCTAAGCATGCAATTAACCCTTTCTCAAACAAAACCTGGTTTTGACGGCCCTAATAGAAAAGGCTTGGGAAAACATTGAAACAAAAGGAGAAACTGCTGATAACCAGCAGTTTCTCCTTTTGTCTCAATATTTTCTATGCCATATTTTACACAAATTCTTTCTTTCCTAACTTCCATTTTGTCATTTGTGGCAGTTTTTGAAGTGGATCAACTGAAAATTTTGCTGTTTTGGAAAGGATTAAAGGATTGCCAAGGTATGTTGTTCAATCAACTGTACAATGCAGTCCACAGAACCATAATCAGACATACAAACTGAAATGTTGTATAAGGTGTGATCAGTGACTAGATCTAGTTAAAATTGCTGAATACATGTAATTTGTAACTGTTTTAAATAATCTCTATGCATGCAAAGACATTTTTCCACCCTTGAGAACACAATGACATTCCCCAATCCCCACCAATTTTCAATTATTTTGAATACAAATATCTTTTTACCTTCTATTAACCCTTTCCCAAACAGCAAGAATTTGGACTCCTCTAATTTGAAAGCTGTTGTAGATGACAAAATGCATTCTAAAAAAGATAGAATTTGTGTACAATATAGCTTAGAAAATATTTAGGCAAAAGGAGAAAATGCTGATTATTAGCATTTCCTTCTTTTGCCTCAATGTTTTCCTAAGCGTATGCTGTTAGGGACGTCAAAACCAGGTCTTTTTTGGGAAAGGGTTAAATTAAATGGATGTACAATGTTATACAAGTAAGACTGTAATTCCTATTGTTCTGGATTTAGCAAGCCATTATCCAAACTGATACACTGAGGCACCAGTTTCAAAATTCCATGTTAAGCATGCACTATTGGGGCAGTATTGGCCCTTTCCCAAACAAGACCTGAAGCGTGTTCTTTAGAGCGAGATTTTTTCAGATTTCTTACGATGTTTTTGATTCAACGTCCTTGAGACCGAGATTATAAGTGAGGTGTTCCGAATGTTCTATACTTCATACAAATGACGTCATCATGATGTCATTTGTATGAAGTATGTAGCATTTGGAACTCCACGGTTTATGAATCATGGAGCATTCGGAACAACTCGGTCAATTCTTTCCCATATAGATTCTACAGAATTTACCGAGGGGTTCCGAAAGAAGTATAGAGCAATGGCGGCTCGCAGTGATCGTCTTAAAAATCTTGCTCAAAAGAGCGCTTTATCCTAAATCATCTTAAGAAATCTCAAGATATCTCAAGAAATCTTGCTCTAAAGAACGCGGCTCTTGTTTTGACGTCCATAGTAGATATGGCTTGGGAAAACATTGAGACAAAGAAACTAGCCAGCAGTTTCTCCTTTTGCCTCAATATTTTCTGTACTATATCATATACAAATCTATCTTTATCAACATTCATTTTGTCGTCTGTAGCATCTTTCAAATTGGATCACCCTAAAATTTTGTCGTTTGGGAAAGGGTTAAGCATGCACTATTAAATCAAAATCTACATGAGAAAACAACACACACATAGATCTGCTGTTCTTTAAAGAAATGTACTTAAAATACTGTATATCATTGGATAACACAGGACTGGTATAAATATATATGGCCCTTGAATTAGCATTTTAGAAAACCAAGTTTCCAGATCAGCTTGTTGTCAAATGCAGTCTAAGTGTAATAAGGACCCAATCTGCTTACTTACTGTTGCTACTGCTAATGAAGAATCTATTAGAGAACAATATTGATCAGGGGACCAGACTGAGTAAATGCTTTTTTGTTTTCAAACGCCCTAAGGGACATTTCTCGAGACCTCTATATGGAAGCATATAGTTTTCTGTCTCTGAGTCTGTTTCTAAGTTGGTCTGAATAACCTAACTTTGGCAATAGCTTTTGAATGATAAATTCTAGGGCTTTAAGGTTTCACAAATGAATTTGTTATGACAATGCTTTTCTTTGATGTCAAATTTATAAGTCTCCTTTTAACAAAGAGAATGTTATGGAGGTTTCCCGTTTCACTAATAGATTTTGCTACATTAATAATATGACTTGATGATTCCTTTCAGGGTAGATCATTGATAGACTTTAAATCAACAGAACAGCTACTAGATGTGGGAAAACTTGTGGACATGAAGTGGAAAGTTGGAATGGCCGTTAGCTCAGACAGTTGTAAAAATTTAAACTCGCCATTCGTCTGTCTTAGTCTGACTATATCGGATGGTACTGGCAATCTCAAAACACATGACTTGGAGTTAACCATGGACCAATTTAGGGTAGGTATATGTATGCTGTAGCCATTTGAACAGTTTCATGAGACTATTTTTTAGACTTAGTCCATATTGAAAGATTCTTGTTGGGATGTCTTAGTTTGACTGTCTTGGATGGTAGTGGAAATCTCAAAACACATGACTTGGGGTTAACCATGGACCAATTTAGGGTATGTACATTAACCCATTCCCACATTATGATGCTTTTTGACGACTCACAAGATAAAGGCTTTGGAAAACACTGTGGAAAATGAAGAAATTGCTTGTGACAAGCAATTTCTTCATTTCCCAAAATGTTTTATAACCAGAAAGACTAAAAAATGTAAAACTCCATTCACTTAAAATTGTTGCCTACATCATCTTTGACTTTGGTCAGATCAAAAGTTTGGTCGTTTGGTAAAAGATTAAGTTGTATGAACGTTGGGGCAATATTTTAGACTTGGCCCATATTGAATCATTCTCTGGTAGGATGTCTTAATTTGAATATTTCGGATGGTAGTGGCAATCTCAAAACACATGACCTAGAGTTGACCATGGACCGATTTAGGGTAGGTATAGTTCAGTTACAATATTACTGCACATGTTTACATATTTTACCTTTTCAAACAAGGGAAAAAGTGTTATTAATTTTCAATACAATTTTGCATATGTTGGTTCGAATCTTGCAGGTGTGAGCCACCTGCAAGATTCAAACCATCACATGCAAAATTACAGTAGTTTGATATTATGTTGTTTACACAGGTAAATTTTATAAACATGTGTCATAATATCGTGACTGGACTATATGTTGAATTGTTGGATTTTTTTTTAAGAGATAATGTTTTAGATTGGTCCATTTTGAAAGATTCTCAATTTGGATGCCTTAGTTTAGGGTAGGTACATTGAAGTTGTTGCTTTTTTTTTTTAGCTCCACTGGCTGTCAGGTCAGCGAGCTATTATCATGGGGGTGTGTCCATCGTGCATCCATCCGTGCCTTTGTTGCATTCATCCCTCTGTCTTTCTGTCCATCCATAAACTTGTTCTTTAAAAATCTTCTTCATGATTTTCATGACATCTTTTACTTTTGATGCCTGAGTTATCTAGCATGGGTCCCTTTATATTGATAATCCTTTAAATCATTGTTGTAAAAGCGGTTATGCATTTGCTTGTTTGCACAGCCTGAACTTTGAAATTGCATTCAACAAGACAAACGATTCAGGCCTGTGGAGCGCTTTCAGCCTGTCAGGGCTGTCTAGTTTAAAACAAACAAGCCCCGAGTTTTATATTCCCATCTTCAAGACATGTAAAAACTGAATGGAAGTTTAGTAGTTTACTGTAAAAATAAATGCTTTTTCAGAAAGAAAAAAGACTTAACCTTTTTCCAAACAAGACCTGTTTTGACATCCCTTATAGTAAAGGCTTAGGGGAAACATTGAGCCAAAAGAAGTAAATGCTGATATTCACCATTGTCTTCTTTTGTCTCAATATTTTCTTTGCTATATTGTACACAAATATTATTTTCATAAACATCTATTTTGTTGATTTTTTTACATCTATAGCTTTCTTTGCTTGCTATGAATATAAATTTATATAGCCAGATTCTGTTGTCTCTGTTTACAGAATTTCACAAATCAGATGAAAGAAATAGCCACAATAATGGAGACAGTGTGATTACCAGACAATTTGACTTTTTACAAACATAAAATGGGAAATGGAGAATATTGTTTGCAAAGGAGAACATTGGTGTTATCAATGTGCTATTGTTCTACAGTGTTCGTCCAGCCCAATAAGCTGTAGTGGCCACACTACGCCGAGAAGTGAATCAGTGTAATGTCCATACACCTTCAAACATTCCCCATAACTTGATGAATTGATTTGAGAGATGTCGAGGTATTTCATGCCAAAAGCTTTTAGAAATTGTTGTGGAAAAAGAAGAAATTTCTCATCTTGTCAAATTAGATCTACTGTTTGTTGTTTGTGCGTATTTTCCCCCGCTTATCGAGGCACCACAGTGTATGGTAACTAATCTACATGTAACTAGTGCTCTATATATACAGTGAACAACTTGAACATAAACAAACATTTTCTAACTTGAAACATTTTTACAATTGGAAGAGAAGAGGCAGTAAGTTTCTCACTGCTACCCACTTCAAACAGCTGGGTAGACTGAGGCTGACAATTAAGTGTCTTGCCCAAAGACACACCTTCCCCGAGTGAGGCTCGAACTCATAACCATCGAGCTACAAGTTTAGTGCGCTATCCACTGCGCCACCGAGGCTGTCTACTTCTTTTCTGTAATTATTTTATACATTATCATTTACTAAAACACTATACATGTACTTTTAAGGTGTAACCCTTTCACAAACAGCCTCATTTTAGGGTGGTCCAATTTGAAAGCTGTTGCAGACGACAAAATGGATGGCAGATAGGTAAAATCGGTTAACATTATAGATCTAGCACAGAAAACATTGAGGCAAAAGGAGAAAATGCTGATCATCAGCATTTCCTTCTTTTGCCTCAATGTTTTCCCACGCCTTTTCTGTCAGAGACATCAAAACCAGTTCTTGTTTAGACAAGGGTGAAATATAAAGGATTAACCTTAATATTTATTCAATACAGCTTCAAATTAATCTGCGGAGAACTTTACCTATAGATCTATTAATTAGGATCTTTAACTCATTACCGCACAATGACTCTTTTTTGACTCCCCATAAGATAATGGCTTTGACAAACATCATGGTAAATGAAGAAATTGCTTGTGACAAACAATTTCTTCATTTCCCACAATGTTTGTTACCAAAAAGAGACCAGAAAATGTAAAATTTAGTTCACTTGGATTTGTCATTTGCAACAAGTTCAAATTTGGACCAGTCAAAAATTTTGCCATTTGGTAATGGGCTATTCTTGCCAGAACAAAATATTTTTTGTGGCCCTGATAGGGAAAGATTATGAAAAAGAAAAAACTGAAAATTTACTCCTCTCTCTTCTACAGACGTCAAGACTATGTATGAGCTGTTAGGAGAAGGGTTAACGAGGAGTAAAAACTGATCAAGGGAAATAATCATGTATCAATTCTTCTGTGAGTGGTTGTTCCCCTTTGACTACATTATCACTCAATGGATATACACGTATCTATTCGTATTATTTCTTGTTGACAAGCAGATAATGTTGAATAAGTCAGACTGCACGTAATGGAAGCTGGTCTTATTCTACGCTGCTTGCTAAAGCACAATATAGGGATCAGCATGACAAACCTATCATAGACAAGAAAAATATAGGACAAGCGGCCAAGTTCAGTGTCTTAGCAAAGAAAACATTGAAGTAATGGAATTTTTCTCATAAGCACATTTAACCCTTTCCCAAACAATATCATTCCATTTTTATTTGACAGAGGAATCATATTGTCGTCAGCAACATCTTTGAAGCCTTGCTTTTTCAGTAGCATGCTTAACCCTTTGTCAAACAAGCTATGTTGATATCCCTAAATAAAACTGTTGGCAAAAGATGGTGATCATCCACATTTTCTTCTTTTGTCTAAAGACCCATGATATTTTGTACACAAATCCTGTCCTTTATATTAACATCATTTTGTTGTTTGCAATAGATTTTGACTAGGAGCTGTCCACCTTTCTGTCGTTAACCCATTACCACACAGTGCCTCTTTTTGACTCCTCAAAATTAAATGGCGTTTGAGAACACTGTGGAAAATGAAGAAATTGCTTGTGACAAGCAATTTCTTCATTTCCCACAATGTTTTCCACCCAAAGAGACCTGAAAATTAAAAATCCAACTCTCTTGAAATTGTCGTCTGCTGGATCTTTCATTTTGGACCACCGTAAATTTTGTCGTTTGGTAAAGGGTAAAATCAACTGTATATTTACATAAATTGCACATTCTCTGTCTAATAGCCACTGTCTGCGCATTTTGATGATCGTTGATCAAACTTGACCGGTGATTTTGTGACAATTGTTGCTACGTGGGCTCTAATCAGTTGGTCATAAAAACGTATGTTTAAGGAAGACCCTTTGATTAAATGACAGTTAAACTTGGTCCAACTCTGACGACTTTAAGAGCTACCCTGTCAATTTACATAGTTTGGAAGGTTAAAGATTCAAACCATTTTCGTCTAATAGACAGCGACTATCTAGTCACTTGCACTTCCCAGATTTTTCTTGCGTACATCGGTCCATTCTCAAAAGACATTTTCAAATTACATGTATTCCAAATTAAAAATGGACGCAATTCTAAGACAGAATGGGTCTTAACATTGGAATTGCGTACATTATATAGCATCGAATCAATACTCCATTCCTATGATCATAAAAACGCGGCCCGAAAGTATGTTTAGATGTCCGTTTAGATGGGGATTTCCCTTTCCGAACAATGCATGGTTTTGATGTTCCAAAAGTGTTGATCAAAACGGAGAAAAGGGAATATCAGGAGTTTCTCCTTTTCTCCCAACGTGTTCTATGTAATGACATTTATAGATTTCCTGGTTCTTGTAGCATTTATTTTGTCGTTTGCAATCGCTTTTAGTTTGGACTTTCCTAAAGTATATGTCGTTTGCTAAAGGTGAATATAAGATGTAATCAGTAGTGTACGGACGAGCGAGAATTTTAGATGAAACCCCCGATATTACGGGTCACTATTCAGTTTTCAATGATACGATATTCAATATTAATTAAATGTTATCTTCTCTATTTGTTCAGGGTGCCACCCCTTTGTCCGGTCAAACACTACCAACACGAACACTGGTCATCTTTTACACTTGCCACTAAATTTTTAGTTTGTCAAAAATTATAACCTTTTAACCCATTACTGCCCTGTGACGCCTTTTGACTCCCTCACAATAAAAAAAAGCTTGGGAAACATTGTGAAAAATGAAGAAATTGCTTGTGACAAGCAATTTCATCATTTTCCATAATGTTTTCTTAACCAAATGAAATGATTATTAAATTTTCATCGACTTCTTATTGTAGTCTGCAACATCTTTTAAAATGGAACAACCAAAAATTTTATCGTCTGGTAATGGGTTAAAAAAGATACATGCCTTTGACGTCCATAACCAACTGAAAACTTGGAAATTTCTGTTTTGCATAATATTGGTTTTTGGCGTCTTCAAGTTCATTCAATTCAAACAAGTCTGAAATTGTGTTGTTTAGAAAAAAAAGTAACAATGTAAATTAGAGGGTGAAATCATAAGCCATAAAAATAGTGTTTCGACTTTAGTTGCTCTTGAGCAATTAGAAACAAGCATTGAACCCAAAGGGTTTAGAAGCAGGCATATTTTACTATCGCGAACCTCTCTATTTTTATACCAAGATGCAATCGTAAAGGAGAATTTTTTTTCTTATTAGCTTGCTAAAACACTAGGTGATGCCATAAATGGCTTTTGTTTTGTACCATTCGAAAACCGCACTGTTGTTTTAGAAAGACGAAAACCTCGATAAGTGTATCCAAAAGCGAGTACCCCCAAAAGCTTTTGAAAATGTAAAGCTTCAAAGCCTTTATTAAAGTACAATTTACAGAAGTCAAAATCAGAAATTAGTCTTTTTGGTAATATTTAATTGGATTTCGTCAATGTTTTGTGTGTCTTTGATTTGTACGCGTGTCATAGAAAGATATCCCCCAGATTACAAAACGACATTTTGTATAGAATCAGTCGGGATGACGTCATAGCCTCACTTTCATTTTTTCATCGAGGGTACAACCTCGGTCTTTATCGTTACGGGATACCAACTTTGAGGCAGATTATTTCAATAATCCATCGTTAAAATTCATAAACAAAACTCTTTCTTTAAAGAATGTGATTTAAACTTTCTAACTACCAACGCATTTTTAATAATCAGGCGTAGTCGTCGAGATATTAATGCTGAAAGTTGGTTATGCTTCAACGAAAAAGACCGAAGCTTTCACCTCCACCGAATGAGTGCAGGTCCACTGACGACGTTTTTGATTGGCTGAAAGAATTGTGCCGACCGGGTCAATGGTATAAAACCGCTGTCGGTGGTCGGCGAATCAAACAGATTAACATCTAGTGCATTTATCAACCCTTTCCCAAACAAGACCTGGGTCCCGTATTACTAATAGCTTACGATCAAGTTTTTGTGTAAACTGTGTAACAAGACATCTGATTGCACGAAAAATCCGACTGAGCCAATCAGGGCTGTTGTTACAAGTAATTATGCAAAAATCAAACGTACGATCGTTAGTAATACTGGTCCCTGGTCTTGAGTTCCATAAGAGAGAATGATTAGGAAAATATTGAGGCAAAAGAAGAAAATGCTGATGGTCAGCATTTTCTCCTTTTGCCTCAATATTTTCTGTACCATCTTGTACATGAATCGCATCTGTATATGCCTCCACTCTGTTTTTCATAACCGCTTTCAAATTAGACTACCCTAGAATCTCGCTGTTTGGAAAAGGGTTAACCCTTTAAAAATGCAGTCATTTTAACTTTTCTCTAAACAAACCCTGATTTTGACGAACATGTATGCTGTTGAATTAGAAACCCGCGAGAAAATGCCTGTAGAAGAAAACGCTTCTGATCAGAATTTTTCATTTTATTTTTTGTGGTTTTCTATTCTTTAAACTGTGGTTCTTCTGCTTTACTGTCCCATATCGTCGCTTTTCTACGAAAACCTCGTATCTACAGCTTGTTTTAAGCTGCAGATTCGTGGTTTTGGCAGAAAGCAGCGATATCCTCTCGTCAAACGTCGGATTTTAGCTTCTTCCATTTACGAAATGCACAAGAGTATCATCTGAGATTGTCCAATGTTCGTGACCCATCGCATAATTATATAGGCCTAATCAATGATTCCGTGACCTAAATCGCTGGTGGAAGCTCCTCATTCGTAAGAGACATTCCGTGAAAGTGAGGAAAGCAGCCACTTTGCCCGTCCGTCCGTCCACTGCCGTTTCCCCACAACTACTTTGTCAAAGATGAAGCTTCATACCCGAGTTCCATAATTATATTATGCTAGTGTAGGCTATCTTTCACGGGTTTTCAATTTGAATCTTCAAGAGCTTGTATTATTTTATGACAAGCACCTATTCGTAATCAGTCTCTGGCGTTTTTTTTCCTTTTCTTTTTTTAGTTTGTTTGTTTGTTTGTTTTAAAAAGCTTTTGTATTTATTCAACCTATTTGGTTTGTCAAAAATGCTATGTATCATGTATCAAAAAGGAGGAAAATTAGGCTACAGTTCGAGTTTAACCCTTGTACCCAAACAATCTTTGAACTTGGATCCCTGATCCGCGAGCTTTGAAAAATATTAAGTAAAAAGAAAAAATGCTGATTACCACCATTTTCCTTAAAGCGTTAAATATATATGCCATTTGCTTACGAATGTTCTTATTTTTGTGACATGAATGTTTTGACATGTTCATGCCTAATTCTTTTCTTGACCACTTCTGAGTTTATTTGTTTTTGAAAGGGTTTTAAAATGGAGTCAGATGAGTAATGTTTTAATTGTTGATGATCGATGAAATATTAAAACTGATAGATCAAACCATTTTATACAGAATTTGTCATTTTAATGGTGATATATCATTTTCATACCTCATTGCGTGTTTACACGAATACGTCTCGGTATTGTTATTTTATAACTATTTTTTTACCCTTTCCCAAATGACAAAGTTTTAGGGTGATCCACTTCAAAAACTGCCACAAATGACAAAATGGATGTTATTAAAGATAGGATTTGTGTAAAATATGGCATAGAAAATTTTGAGACAAAAGGAGAAACTGCTGGTTATCAGCAGTTTCTTCTTTTGTTTCAATGTTTTCCAAAGCCTTTTCTATTAGGGACGCCAAAACCAGGTCTTGTTTGGGAAAGGGCTAAAGCAAACTAGTTAGCCTCTTCCCAAAGCAATGTCGCCTATTGATGCATTTAATAGAAAAAGTATGCCCCTGTGGGAAACATTTAGACAAAAGAAGAAAATGATGATAATCAGTATTTTCTTTATTTAGCCACAATATTTTCTGTGCTATATTGTGCACAAATTTGAACTCAATCAACATCCATTTTGTCGTCAATATACGACTTTTAAACTGAACTGTCAAAGTTTTTTGTCATTTTGGGAAAGGGCTAACATATTTCACATGCCTCTTATTGGAAAGCATCATAAACAACAGATAAAAGGACCACAAAACATTAAGGTAGTTCACGTCTATTGAGTTTCGCACGACGTCGGAAGTACTCGAGCGACTTCGTAAACATTCGGCGGTGGAACGTTCCACCACCGAATCTTTACGACGTCGCCCGAACAAGTTCGGATGCGGAACGAATGTTGATGATGCCGCACGAAAAAACTCGTTGCGTTAATATCCCTAGGATGGTGGGGGTGGGGTGGTGGAGGACTGCTTTAATTTCGACATGTAGTCACTGAGCTTATGAACCTTTTTATGCAGATATTTAATTGAGGAAGCTTTACTTCGAGATTTATGGTGAATTCATATTTAATAGCTTGAAAACAATAAGGGAAAATGTTGATGGTCAACACTTTCTTATTTTCTTTTGGATTTTCATATATGCCACCGTTAAAGAGGCACATGCTTATATAAATGGCGGGTCAGTCAATTTATTATTATACAGGCCTACAGATATGATCTAGATTGCATTCTCTGTTTAAAATCTTGTCAACGAAATTATTGATGATTTTCTAGAATTGTACTCTCTTACGAACAGAGCGTATTCTCCCTACATTCCATTTCGATAGAATACTCTCTGTTCTCGCGGGGTCGTTTCACGTCTAATCTCGGGGCCTTGGCGGGATTTCGGTATCCAATCGTCGCCAATATACTCATAAACAATCGAAATTTCTGATACAAGAAATGATTGGCTAACGCTTCAAATTACCAGCTTCCGCCAAAAATAGAAGCGACGTAATGTATACGTAATCAAACCAGATCAAACTGAAAGATTTTGATTCGATAATTCAAATGTTACCGGCTTCAGCCAAAAATAGAAGCGACGTAATGTATACGTAATGATCATGCAAGATAAAACTGAATGATTTTGATTCGATAATTCAAATGGTGTGCTATAATTAGATTATGACGACCAAATAGGCTGTTGGCGTACCGAAAACTGCAGAGGTCATATTTGATGGTTTAATCAATAGAGCTCGGCATGGAGAGTACTAGAATTGGTGTTTCAAATAATTTTCTTATGTGTCTCAGCAAATATTGGATCCACCGTGACACGACCCCGTAACAAACACGCAATAATGAACCATCGCCCCAA
Source organism: Fragum sueziense (assembly GCA_963680895.1). Classification (NCBI taxonomy): domain Eukaryota; kingdom Metazoa; phylum Mollusca; class Bivalvia; order Cardiida; family Cardiidae; genus Fragum; species Fragum sueziense. The sequence goes on along the minus strand of OY804596.1, from coordinate 21,400,373 downwards.
CGGCTTAAAACCGATATTTGAAACATTTTGAATTCAAACGCTCTGATTTTTGTTATAATATCAGTTGAATAACCGCGCCAAATCCTCTAAATTATATGTTACAGTGAATGCGTCAGACTCTGTGGGGTATGGGAAAAGTGGGCGGGGACGGACAGTCTGTACCTCTCTCGTGGCTTAGAGAGAAAGCTACAATGGGCAAATTTATAAAATTATAATCGTCGCTTTTCATCAAAAAGCTCGTAACTGCAGCTTTCTAAGCTGCAGTTACGAGTCTTTTGTTGAAAAGCAGCGAAATTGTGTACAACCGGATGTAAGAATTGGCACGAAAAGTAACTATCTTTGTGGATATCATAATCAATATCAACTGTTCCTGTGAAATAAATAAAGATTGGTGTATCATTGTTTATGAGGTGGTCGAAGACCTTTGAATAATTGACAGCGGTGATCGGTCGATTTCCCGCGAAAATGTAACTTTTCACATGTTCATTATTGTTGATTTAAGATCCCATATTGCGAGTAGTGAGGTACTAATTATCCCCATCAGATGCGCATGTCCGGAAGTCCGCATGCCCCCGCTCACAAGGGGACGGAGACAAACACTCTCCGTTTACCTTTTTTCAAAACATTCGCCGGTTCAACCAAACCAAGTCATACCAAGAACGAAAAGGTTGAGAGAAAAGAAGAAAATGATTCTAACCAGCATTTTATTCTGTTATACCAATGCTATCCATACTGCAGAAAGCATAATTATCTCGTGTATGAAGTTCCAAATTTGTGCCATTTGCATTGCTCACCATTAAATGTAGATCACAACCCCAAAATTTAGCTAAGGAAAGGATTGTAAAATCTGTTTCTGCTAAGATGAACACTAAATATGGGTGTAAGTGAAAAATACGGCGTCTTCCGTTAAAAATTACAAATTATAGTGCTTGCACAACAGACCGACCATTAAAGATTTCAGACCACGTGTTTAGTCAGGAAAGAAATACGGATGTTCTAAATGCGTGAAGGACTCTCTCGACACAACGAATTAACCCTTTCCCAAACAACAAAATTATAGACTGGTTTCATTAAAAGAAATTGCATGCGATAATTTAATGTCCATGAATTTCAAACTTTTTTGGTCATATTTTGTGGAAAACGTGGTGAATGAAGAAATTGCCTGTCACAAGCAATTTCTTCATTTTCCACAATGTTTTCCAAATCTTATTGGGAGTCAAAAAGAGTCCTTGTGTGGTAATGGGTTAACCCTTTCCCAAGCATATTCTGATTTGGAGGTCATTAGACGACCTATTAAAAACACTAGGGTAAGTGCTGGAAAATATTAACAGAAAATATCTTTAAAATGCTGATTCCAAGCATTTGCCCATTTTATTTTCTTCCATAGCCTAATTGACAAATAAAATCACAATTCCCTTTTTATTGTCTGCAATGATTTCAAAATTCGTTCCGATTGCAATTTTGAAAGTTCTCAAATGTCCAAATAAACTGAGAACTCATTTGCAAAAAAATAAACAAGCAGCATTTGGAAAGATAAAGAGATGATTTCATACAACAATGTTTTTAACACAATAATGTGCATAAAATTTGCTTCGAAACGCTCCTTTTTAAAAGTATTTTCTCTCATTTCTTCCCAAAGTGTATCGAATATGAAGACATAGACCAGAATTTGGTTTACAATGTTTTTTTCTTCTTCTTCTTTTTAAAAGCTTGGTATTAGGTATGGTTGATCTGTGAAGATAATGCTAGTTTAAAACTCAAGCTGGGTCAGGAAACATGAAGAGGCTCACTTCGTCATAATGATGGGTTTTAAGTCAAAATTGTTTCTTGATGGCACAGATTAACGTTTTCCCATACAGATGGAAACAATGACAAAAAAAACCCTTCGATGACATGTGATACTAAAAAGAAAATACTTGAAGCCACCTTTGCGAAACAGCATACATGTATAACAAAAACATATTGTTTTCATGCAGTCTGAAATAGAAAAGTTTGGCCAAACGCTCAAAGTTGTATACAATGTATCTTTTTCCTAAAAATATATTGTAACTTCACCTTGTTTGAAGCTGTAGGGAAGGCCAGTAGAAACAGAGGTGGGGGGGGGGGGGGGGGGAGTTGGCCAAAAATGCCTAATTTTCCTAATATTACACTGAAAATTTAGGGAAAGCCAAAAGCGCAAATTATTGATTGGCTATTTCAAGATTTAAGGGGGAATGCTCCAGTTTTCTATTTTTTTTCCCCAAAAATAGAATTTATTTACATTTTGTATGTTGAAATTACATGTTATTTCCAATTGAAAAATAAAATAAAAATGGATGGTCAGCGATCTTGTTTGAATTTTATAGGCATTCGTATCCAAACCCCTACATCGAAAAAATGCACAATTTCTTGCACCTATCCAAGGTCACAAAAATGCTGATAAAATGCTGTATATTCATGGTTTAGTCCCGAAGACGGATTTAAAGTAACGTCTTGGATTTAATAAGAACAGAAAACCCAAAATATGTGCTATTATAAACGCGTAAATGTATAAAACAGCATGCTCACGTGTTCGGTTAGATCAACGAAGCTGGGGTGTTTTATGTCAAAATTTGCATATTTTTGGTAGTATTTCAAGTTCTACATAACAGAATTTGATAAAACTCCCTCATTGTATTAAGCAACATGTCCTGGTAATAATTCAAAAAAGAAAATGTATTGATCAGCGTACTTATTAGTGAATTACAGAATTTTATCAGCTACACATGAATAAAATGACGCAAAACAGTGGTAACTGCATACACACTTACGACTGTCTTGCTCTAAATAATCGCCTTCCATCTTTGGGAAGTCAATTTGGCATAATAAATACACTTTTACCGTCGAAAATGGTAAATTGTAATGACGTGTTATGTTATTGAAAATATGGTAGCGAAACATATTGGTACGAAACATTTAATTTACTACAGTAATGACCGAGTGTTCCGAAAAACTGGAGCATTTACCCTTAATGTGCTTTCTCGTCATCGACAAATAATTTCATCTAAGGCTGTGCATGCGCTGTATTGCACTGCATTTGCCAAGTTTGTTTTCCCTGTATGATCTAACGTCTGATATTTGTGGCCATAAATATCATGTTGTCGATACACTTACTGTCCGACACCGCTGGTAAAAACGTCACTTTTAACATATCTATTGACAACAAACTTGCCAGACGACCTCTCATCAAGATGGCATTGACATTGTCACGTGATCGCATTAATGATTGACGTAATGATGGTCTATTTCTAGCAGCTTCGATCAGTTCTAGATAGGACCAATCACGGAAATCAAAATATTGTGTCAATAAAACGTCAACATAGACGACTTCAAAGCCGCATTGATTTGTAGCCGGTTTGGAAAGGTTATTACCATTTTCTTGAGTGTAACTTTCTGGATTTTAATACTGTTTTTAATACTGGGTATACACGCAGTCTGACTAGGAACCACGATGCTATCTTATAGCCTTGTAATGATAGGCCTATGTAGCAAACATACGAGAGTAACATGGATCCAGATCAGACTGCCTTTACGCACAGTCTTGTCTTGAAACATGACTTTCTTAAATGCTATAAGGGACGTTTTCAGATCCTGGCTCATATGTAATCCGCAATGCTAAAAGGGACCTAGCTGGAAGTCCGTGAAACAAATTTCGAGAAACAGATCTGACTCAGTAGAAGTCAACCATGTGTCGCACTTGGAAAATGAAGATGAAATAAGATATACATATATAGAAGGACCATTTTAGAGTTCATGTCAATCAAATAAAAATTTGGATATAAGCGAATTCTTGACGCAATTTCTAAAATTATTTCATTCTGGATCAGAGAAAACGCTATATACAAAAAGGTATGCCATTACCAATACATAAGATCTATCAAAAAGCGTTCTTAATGCTCATATATCAAAATTTATACAATTTACGAAGTGGAAAATAGGTCATTACATGTAGCAAATTAACCAACAAGTGCAGCAATATCACGCTATACTTTTACATCTATAACTGAACACGCGTTTGAAAATGTTCAGGACACAAAGAAATGAACGCAGATACAAACGATATTCAAATCTTGCGAAACATCAAATAATTCTCAATATTGAGAATTTCAATTAAGACAAAATTTCCAATTAATCAACCTGTGTCTCTGATAGAAGACCGATAAGATTTCGCTGATTTTATTAATCTTTCCAATAAATCAGCATATAACCTTAACCGTTATTATGAATAACATTGACTGCTTTGTGAATATGATTTTCCGCGACTTGTACGTGTACACGATCAGTGAGCTTTCAAAGTCGCCCAAATCCCCATCTTGAATAGCACAGCGTTTAACTTATAGTTTTAAACTTTGACAGATGCAGTTTTTCTACATAATCGATAACAAAATAACGGGTCAAACCGATATCTGCCCATGGTGTCGATGTCCCCTCCCCGGACAATATGGCGGACAGAAGGGCACGCGCGCAATAAACACAGGTCTACACTTTACCTGTCAATATCGCGATTGGTTTATCGCGTTTTATTGCGCATTCGTTGAGTAACTATTGTTCGCGGAAGAATAAGATTCGTCTTCTCATATGGCAGACCCTTGACGTTTTTTTCTGCTCAGACTACACTGGTCAAAACGGTGATCGTTGGTCTGAACACTGTCATAATAAGTGTATATTTTTTCAGTCTGTCTTGAAATGTTTTCAACTCTAACTTGATGCAAGCGCAACCTATTGGTTAAAGAGAAATGACGGGATCCACTTAAGCAGACAAAACGATGGCCAATGTTCAACTTTCAAAGGCAATATGCACATCTGCATTATAAAATACAACATGTAATTTTTCCAAATATTGCACTAGTTGGTACAACAAAAAGAATAATTTGATAATGCAATCACCTTAGTCAACGATTTCAAACAGTGACCAGACGGTGCGTATACACAGACCGGTCTGGATCCAAATTGTTTTCGAACAGGCCCGGAGGAAACGGGTGGTGGGGCAAAATTTGCCAGTTGGCCACAACTACCGATTTTTTTTATTTACGCTGAAAATTTAGGGAAAATCCAAATTAGCCCCTCCAATGGTAAGAGATTGGCCCGGACAGAGGCTTGAGCCCCAAATACAAAATTGCTACCTACGGGTCTGTGCAATGTCATGAAGTTCTCGTTTCCAGATCTCTGTTTACCCTTTCCCTATCAACAAAATTTTGGGGTTGTTTAATTCAAAAGCTGCTACAAATGTCAAAATGCACGTTGAAAAAGAGAGAATTTGTGTATAAAATAGCACGGAAAATATTGAGACAAAAGTAGAAACTGCTGGTTATCAGCAGTTTCTATTTTTGTCGCAATGTTTTCCTAAACCTTTTCTATCAGGGACGTCAAAACAAGGTCTTGTTTGGGAAAGGGTTAATTTGGTTCAAGTCTAAATGATTCATTAGCACTGAAAAACACTGACCTTGTGAGGATTAAGGTAGCACAACAATAACGGTATGCTGTATGTACCTATCCATATCTGAATATGACACAGAAATCCTGTTATGTATTCTATAAATTCCTCCATTACTATCATTAAATCATGATTACTAGGAGTAAAAACAATGGTAGGACACAAACTCGCCGTTTAAGAACGTAAATGTTTACTCGGATGGCTTTGAAGCAAGTCTAAACCGCAACAGTTTGAGATGGGACATGAGAAAAGAAGTCTATCGTAATCTGTATTATTTCTCAACCATGATGTGCAAAACCATATTTTCACATTGAAAAAGCTTGTAATTATGTCATACTTTCTGATCAGTGTCCTACGTTTGAAAAAAAAATTACAATTACATGTACTAAAATAGAAATTAAAAACGAAGAAATCATTTGCTATTTACGGTATTTGCCACGAGACATTCTCCAATTTGTATTTTATGAAACGCGTATGTTCCATTCATTCTGAAGAACCACTGTATATTTTGAGATCAATTGGGATCTAACGTGTCTGTAACTATGATATAGCAATAATGATTATTTGTACCTAGTATTCAGCAATATTAAAGATCTTAAGGACCGCCTGACTCATAGACACAAACTTTACTTTGATTGTCTCATCCTTTCCCAACTTTGTCATTTGGTACCTTAATGCCACAATATCCCATCGCTGCGATTATCTAGAAGCGTTATCTCTTTGTTTAAACACTGTTCGCCGACTAACTTTTACTTTTGATAATCCGGAAAAGCTAAATGGATTAACCTTGAGCTGCGCAAAGATAAAAGAGAACCGACTTGTCTGTGAAACTTTTCCCAAAATGTGACCACGTTTTCAATCTTTCAGAGTTACATCTTAACAATACATATTCATTGATATTGTGTCAGATCCTCCACAGACGGGCTTTCATTGTACATCACGATGTCCAAGACGGTTATGCCTGTCGCTTTGTGTGTCCCATGATATTCCTCTTTGCACTCTTTGGGTAGGATATGTGGTACCGGCTATATCACCTTGCTAGCTGGTAGCTCCGTGTGTCGGTAGCAATGTCCGGCTAGCATCAGTCTACGGTGGTGCTGTGTCATTTGTACCATCTCCAGAAAAATGTCTCAATTTACATGTCTTTTACACACCTTCCACAGGCCCATAGGAAGCAAAATTTTTCATATTGGGTGGGCTCAAGCCCTTCTGTCTGTGTAAATTAGATTTCCCTAAATTTTCAGTGTAAAATAAGAAAAAATGGCATTTTTACCAACAGGGGGGGGGGGGGGCTAAGCCCCCTTAGCCCGCGCTGTTCCTACGGGCCTGTTCCATGAATTGAATGGCATATAGATCATAATAAGACCTAATCATTAGACTGTCTTAAGCCCCTTTATTTATGATTAAACGTTAAAAAGACTAAGACCATCCCGGATGAGATTCACGCAAACTCGGGGTTATTTTTAAATTTGAGCGATGTCGTAAACATTCGGCGGTGGATCGTTCCACCGACGTAGCCAGAATAGGTTCGGATACTTACGAATGTACGAATGTACTTACGAATGTATTTTACAATGTCGAAAGAGAAAATCCAACTTCGCGTGAATCTCATTAGGGATGGACTACCTTAAGACCCTTTTTCTGTTTTTGTCTCAGAGACTGAGACCAGTCTAACCAATAATGTGAATCACGTTCTTTTTTCCGACACCTAGAGACAATAATGATGTCTACTTTGAACCCTCTTTTCTTTACAAACTTTTTTTTTCTCTCGCATTTTTATTAAGCTCATCATTGAAGTTACACAATATAACTTTGTAGTTTGCTTCCACATAAACGTTTTATATGTGTTACTTTTGAATTATGTAACAAGAAGGAAAGGACAAGGCAGTAATGAGGCGTAATACGAGAAACACGCAATGTAGGACAAATATATGTTATTTTATGGGATTTGTGACAATGCAACCGTCGCTAAGCAACCGATAGATTCCTGGCGATATCTTAGTTGTACGTTTTCCGCATTATTCCTGTTCCTGGTGGCTTGGCAAAAAGCAAAGTATGAGCACGCGACTGGTACCTTGGCTACCCAATCCAAGTAAAATCTTATCCATTAAAAAGTAAATCAAGAGCCACAATGAATGCATTTATGCATGTACAATAGCCAACCATCCTTGTATAATTGATCCAAAAACAGGATCTATGTCACGTGACTGTAACCATAGCGACATAATTCACATGGAAACCAGTCCATCACAGAGTTAATCAAAAGTGAAGTCATTGATACTTGTTTCAAAAATTATTTCTTCTTTCTCTTTCAGTATTTTCTCAACCATCCTTGCATTGGGGACGCCAAAACCCCCAGGATTGTTAGGACAATATTTATGTCACGTGAGTGTTACCATGGCGACAGAATCCACATTAAATCCAGGAATCCATAAAAGAGTTAATGAACGGCGATAGTGAGGATATCTATCTTGATTCAAGCAGTTTCTTCTTTTTCCTCAAAGTTTTCCGCAACCGTTCCAGATAGTGATGTTCTTTTTTGTAAAGAGTTGAGTGTCACGTGACGGTTACCTTGGTGACAGAGTCCACGTGAAATCCAGTCCATTAGGGAGTTAATCAAGGGCGATAGTGAAGACATTTATACTGGACGGCTGTCAAATAACGTGTTTATTCTGTAAATATTAATGATATTGACACAAATAGATAGCTACAGTCGCGTCTTCACTAAAAATTAAACAGTTACCTAGCTTCTCTTATGGATCTAATGGCCGTTTCCTTAACCGAAATGTAACACATTATAATATCATATTTGAGCTGAGATCTGGAAAAGGGGAATTTATGGCATTTGAAATCAACATGGATCTTGATCAGCCTGCGTATACACGCAGTCTGATCAAGATCCATGTTGTTCACTTATAGCTTCGTCCTGACCTGCAGCAACTGTAAAATAGCAGTGTGGGGTCAGAACATGCTGCACTTAAACACAGATTGGTCTGGAAAACGGTTGTGCTATCCCATAGCGGTAGTCCATCCAACATGATTCTAATCAGTATAATTATTTTTGTTTTTCGTATTCTATTGTTACTTTATTACCGTACGTTACTGAGCATAGGTCTATATATCGGTAACATGAATAAAATCAATAAAATGTTTCGAAAATTCATATCATTTGAAAATTAATAAAACGATGTTTTTCATTTTCCTTTGTTGGGTGAAAAATGTACCGTGTTAGATCAAGATTAAACAGTTAATTAAGTCAGTAGCAGTAGTTTAAAAGGTAAAGTTGTTATGTATTCGGGGTTTATCACCTTAATTGCATAAGGAGAGGTTAGGTCAACCGAATAAACACTATTATCAGGGTGAAAGAATGGAATGTGACCATCATTTAATTCCCATTTTATCCTTTTCGCCAAAAGGAATTACTTCTTCCCGTTTTACAAAAAAGGTGGTTTATAGTCTCAAATTTACGAACTAGGTCCATATTCGCGCGATTACAAAAGGGTAGGTTGCGGAAAATACAAATGACAGGATATACCAAAACTCATCATATCGACAGAGATTCGTTGGTTGAAGCACAGGTTAAAGACGCGGTGATTGGTTGGTGGGCTGTAGCCCCCCTACACCCCTCCCCCCAACCTTTGAAAATTATAAATATGGGACCTCAGAATCACCTGAAATTATTTATTCATCAAATATAATCCAAAATAATAATAATAATAAAAAAATTCTCATTTTTTTATTACTTTCTTTTAGAATATTGATAGAAAATGGGAAAAAATCATATTATATTATTTTCGATTGTATTTGATACAGAAAAATAATTTTAGGTGATTTTGATGTCCCATATTTAATTTTCTAAGGTGGAGGGGGGTAGGTGGGGGTTGGGGGGGGGGGGGGGCTATGGCCCACCGACCAATCACCGCGTCTTTAACCTGTGGGTTGAAGAACAAAATGTAACTAACTATGTGTGGTCAGTCCAATAAGCAAAAGTGGATGGCCAAAGGTTTAGCGTCTTTATTTGTAAACGTACTCGTACAGAAAATTTGTAAAGTACCTTAAGGTTAGTCCTGGGTAATGCACTTCCGGTATAATTTATATTTTGACTTATTCCGCGATGTCCGTAAATCCGCGCAGCTGCAATTTCGCCTGTTTTCGTAACAACGGAAATAATTGAGCGTGCTCAGATTTCCGGGGAATTTCTAAACATTTTTTTGTGAAAATGTTTCTAACGTGTGTGAAGAGTAGGCAAAAATAAGTAAAAAAAATTAAAATTTGAAACCAATGAAAATTACTTCCCTTGAAATCGTCTATTCGCACCATACAGATTTCGTTCCATAACTGGTCACATAGCCCGTTACCCAGGTCTTTCTTATTCCTTCATTGCATCGTATTGATCTATTAGTGACACCTTTAAAAGCATGGGGATGGTACCAATGATTCAAAATTCAAGAAATTGCTTTACAGATTTATCACGAGTGTTACGATTTACAGAATATGATACAGGTTTTCAAAACTTCTTAGTACAAAAGATCTAAGTCGTGTTTCGCTAATACAACCAGAAAATATCCACGTGATAATATTTTTTATGTTCTTGGTCGTCTCCGGTATCTTTCATACATTGTTTATGTGCCCGTAACTTCAACATGGAGAAATCGGAGGGCATGAATTAGATAAGGGTTAGATAATACTTAAGTGTCGGCCTAGCTCTATAACTAACTGTGATTTAAATCCCATTTCACTTTTAATTGTAAGATTATCACTCAGGCCATCTGCTTCCCATAGTTATCTCCTATGATTTCTACTTTTGTATAAGGTTAAATGTCAGCAGAAATTAGGCGAAATTCGAGTCTCTAGCAAATCACATCAGCCATAAATGTTGCGAAAAACTCTCGTCAAAATGCATCTGCATTTCAGACCAACCTTAGATACATTACATAACAATGCATTTTGTATTACAGGCCCCACTTTCCCTCTTTATTTTGCTTTGGGATTCAACTCTGTATAAAACGGGCGCTATTTGACGGCTCTTTTTAAAACATTTTCCAACTACGACATTAGTTCTAACTCGCCCATATTCAGAACTAAAAACATGGACAAAAATGACCTGAAATCTGGAAAAGGAGTCCTCGTACAGTGTTTCCAGAACAGTCTGGTCCCTAATGCGAGTATTCTCTGATGACAATTCGCTCTTTGACATTTGGATGTCGCTATCTAAATAGCGACATCCAAATATCAAAGAGCGAATTTTCATCAGAGAAGACTCAGATTACCTGGTCCCCATTGCAGTATGATCAGGCCCGTAGGAACAAGGAGGGGGGGGGGGGCTAGGGAGGGCTTAGCCCCTCTAAAGTTGGCCAAAAATGCCAAATTTTCCTTTTTTCACACTGAAAATTTGGGAAAATCCAAATTAGTCCCCCAATATTCAGACACTGAGGCTTTACCCCCCCCCCCCCCCTATGAAATTGCTTCATATGGGCCTGATGATCATGATCCATGGTGTTGCCTTACGCTTGGTACAAGCCATGATGAATCTATTGAGAACATCGTGGATTTTGATCAGACTGCGTGTATGCAGGCAGGTCTGAATCCATGTTGGACACAAATGCTCAACGGATTTTTTTCCAGATCTTGCATCATTTGTACGTATAATGTAAAATCACACTCTCTTTCACATAGGCTCTTTCATGATATACGAAGAGCAACGAATGGCCACTCTGTGGAAATGGTAAAATCATACAGCATGTTAGACATTTTCTTTTTTTCTGTTACTGTTTTGCAATAATTGCTTTCTCGAGTAAGGACGTCATACTAGTATCTAGGGACTATTTAGGAAAGGGTTCAGATAGAACGCGACCTTTCTATGTGAATTGCCTTTAACCCTTCCCCAAACAAGACCTGATTTTGACGTCCCTGTTAGAAAAGGCTTGGGAAAACAATGAAACAAAAGAAGAAACTGCTGATAACCAGCAGTTTCTCCTTTTGTCTCAATATTTTCTGTGCCATATTTTACACAAATCATATCTTTAATAACATCCATTTTGTCATTTGTGGCAGTTTTTGAAGTGGATCACCCTTAAAGTTTGTCGTTTGGTAATGGGTTAAATTTTGTCTGATCAATGTCTTCAGTTTCTCAAAAGATTGTACATTCTGTGGTAACTTATACTCAGCAGTCACTGCATGCAAAATAAGATGTCTGATAACCAAAACAGTCTGTTCAGGAGGGATTTATAGTTCAAGGCATTTACCCGAAGACTGTTTAAGGTAGTATGTCCCTGATGCGATTCGTACGTCGTCGGAATTATAAATTCGGGCGACGTCGAAAACTTTCGGCGGTGGAAATTTCCACCGAATGTTTACGACCGCGCCTGAATAAGTTCGGATACGTAACGACGAGTCACGACGCTTGAAAAAAAAACCCGATGTTTTATGAATCTCAAAATGGCCACATTACGGGTAAGCCTATTCTACCATAATTAAACGGTAAATACAATGTTGGTGTCATCAGAATTATATTAATTTTACAACTACTAGGTGTTGTGAAAAGTTTTTTTTTCGAATGGACCATTTTCACACGGTGTGCTGCATTAAATGTCTCGATTTTATTACATTCATGCATGTATTCTAACATTAAAAACACCAAAAGTTGTAGGGGTTTTCACATAACTTTAGCGTTGACCTTTTGCGTTAGTTACCGGTATTTCTCACAGCCTAGGTCTCCGAGGACATTGCTCTAGTGTGCGCAATGTCGTACTGTATGTGTGGGGGTGCAGGAGGTCTGTGCCGTTTTTTTTTTTTTTTTTTTTTTTTTTTTTTTTTTTTTTCATTTTCGATTTTTTTAAAGCCACGTTCGTTTTATATCGTGGTGGTGTTCAAAACATCGTGTTATTGCAAATTGTTTGTAACGTAACGATCACACAGGCGATGTAAACAAGGATATAAAAGTATATTCTGATTTTTTTCGGGAGATAGGGCGGAGCCTAGTAAACGGTTATTACATTGAAGATTGGGGAGAAACAGCGTTTTCAATTAGCGGTAAATCGTCGATGTTATTGCAAATTATTGTAACTGCAGCGTGAATCAAGCTGTATTTGCGAGGTTTTTTAATAACACGTTTTACAATCGCACAGTCTTTCAATTTCGAAATGTTTTCATGCTCGTGCCGCACGTTTTTCTCTTATGTTAACCAAGGTATCGAGAAGTAAACTCGTCGAATAACCTTTTGGCTTAGCCACACCCTTTCAGGTGAATAAAAACGCAATATAATGTTTCACATGGCCAATCCGAATATGTCCGTTTTGTCCAGTAAAGGGTATAAAACCCACGTAAACAACCTTCTGTGTGCAATAAATCAGATAATGGACACTGTATAATATTAACGTAAAATAACAGGGTAGCCTACCGTCCCATTCTGGTTTTACTGTCCATTCTTCGGAACAAACGACAAAATATTACACTTGCCCAATTTGAAAGGAGTTGCAGACGACAAAATAAATTAGCCACGATCTGGAAAAAGGTCCTTAAAGGCTTTAAATCCATCGCAGTTCCAGATCAGCTTGCGTATACACGCAATTTGGTAAAAAAAAACACACGTTGTTCTCCAAGAGCCTTTTCATGACATATAAAAGAACATCATGGATCTAAATAACAGACTGTGCATTGGGCACAGGAATGTTCTAAACATGGATGTCTAAATTTCTATAAAAGACCTCTTGGCAGATCCCTGCTTAAATGTACTACGAGACCATAGATCTACATTTATAATCTACAAAACAGTTTAGAAAATAATGCTCGGGAAAAGAAGAAAATGCTGATGATCAGCATTTTCTTCTTTTCACTCAATATTTTCAAAAATCTTCGATGTGAATATCAGAAACAGTCAGGGAAAAGGTTCACATAATAATAACAGGGGACAGTCGCATTCTAGTTTTACTGTCCACTCTTTTGGCCATAAAATCCCGATGACCATTTTGATGGTCCGGTAATATTGAAGAATGGCCGACACACTTCAGTGACCAAAGGACAGCCAGACCGGCCTTGCGGTAGAAAAATTGTGACCCGTCACGCTAAAAGGGACCTTATGGGTTTTGTGAAAAATATCGATTCTAGTCAGTCTGCGCAGTCCACGCAGCCAGACTAGGGCCGATACTTTTCACTTTTACATGTACATGTATATACTTTTCTGAATCTGGAATTTTACTATAGCACAAACGGCATCTGGTTGACCTGTACTGAGTCTGATAAGTTTGTCAAACTTTGGATTTTTGGACTTCTGTTAAGGCCCCATTTAGCGTGACGGGTCACATATTATCGATTTCATTGCCTCATTTGGAAGAATACCCTTGTGTTCCTTTATCAGACGACAGACTCACATTGGTCCGAATTCGAAGGCTGTGCAGACAGTATAGAATTCATGTTACGTACAAAAAGAGAAGTCGTATACCATAGCATAGGGGGCGTAGTGGGGATGAAGAGAAAATTTTGTTTCACAACATTTTCTTTACTACTCTCAATGTTTTCAGATATAGCTTCCTATGAAATGGTAAATATTAATTCTAGTATCATTTGTGGAGGGACAATCATGTAATTTATTTCTCGTTCAATCCACGAGATATGTCGTTGGTTGGCGTTCAAAATTTGTACCTACAGCTTGAACATCATGTAGTGAAAACAAAGAACTGTACAAGCGCCAGCACTTTTTTTTTCGTTGTAAATATATTCGAACCAGGATCTGGTAAAAGGCCCCTTATAGCATTTGAGACCAACATGGATCCAGACCAGCCTGTACATATGTACAGTATGATCAAGATGCATGGTGTTCTGTACAGAGCGACTCTGATACAGATGATGGACATACACATGTAATGATTTGGCAACTGCCCCACTTATCACGGGTAAAATATTTCAAAGACTAGAGGCATATTCTAAATTACATTACAACCCATTCGATTGGACGAGACACATGTCTCGGGCAATCAGATGGATTGTTCTGTTAAACTAGGAATTAGGCTGATTAGTGAATACCACACCTGATCTATCTTTTCCGGGTGTCGTGGATTTAAAACAGAAACCATTGTTATATTTATATCTTTTAATATTTTTCTTATGAATATTTTTCAAATATTTTTTATCATCTCGTTAGAATCTTACATGTAACAACAAGAGCCGTCAGAGACGGACAATGCTCCCCGATTAAGGCATTGTCACAATAAATGTATGCCATGCAGAGCTAAGATTAAGCTAACAAACGTTAAGCCCCCTTTTACCATGACATACTTTTTATACGCAAATTTAAAGTACTTTCTTGTCAAGGGCATCTGATTTGCTACTCAAATATGAAATTTCATCAAATTCTGACCATTAGACAATGAGAAATTAGAGAAAAAGTGTATTTGACCTTAAGTCCCCTTTTCCCATGACGAGGCCTCAAATAAAACAAGAGTGCCATCGTCACAATATACGCCGCCACTTATAAAACTTGAGACAAAAAAATGACATTGACAAGGATTTATAAATATTCACTGAAAAACCTTTAAAAAATTGTGTTCACAAAAAGGTTTTTATAAATATCCAGTGAAAAACCTGGAAGGAATTGCATTCACGTCTTCACGAGGCTGAAATATCATTAAGCCCCAGAGACTAAGATTGAAGGGGGCATAATTCTGGCAAAAATCAATGAACCATGAAATCCTTCCTTCATGCACATCTACCAATTGAGGTGATAACATCCACCAAGTTTCATTAAGATCCAGCCAGAAACTTAGGAGGAGTTGTGTTGACAAGCCTGCAATTTCAATAAGCCCCAGAGACTAAGTTTTTAAGGGGCATAACTCAGGCAAAAATCAACGAACCATAAAATCCTTCCTTCATGCACATCTACCAATTGAGGTGATAACATTGACCAAGTTTCATTAAGATCCAGTCAGAAACTTAGGAGGAGTTGTGTTGACAAGCCTGCAATTTCAATAAGCCCCAGAGACTAAGTTTTTAAGGGGCGTAACTCAGGCAAAAATCGACGAACCATAAAATCCTTCCTTCATGCACATCTACCAATTGAGGTGATAACATTGACCAAGTTTCAAGAAGATCCAGCCAGAAACTTAGGAGGAGTTGCGTTGACAAGCCTGCAATTTCAATAAGCCCCAGAGACTAAGTTTTTAAGGGGCGTAACTCAGGCAAAAATCGACGAACCATAAAATCCTTCCTTCATGCACATCTACCAATTGAGGTGATAACATTGACCAAGTTTCAAGAAGATCCAGCCAGAAACTTAGGAGGAGTTGCGTTGACAAGGCTGCAATTTCAATAAGCCCCAGAGACTAAGTTTTTAAGGGGCATAACTCAGGCAAAAATCAACGAACCATAAAATCCTTCCTTCATGCACATCTACCAATTGAGGTGATAACATTGACCAAGTTTCAAGAAGATCCAGCCAGAAACTTAGGAGGAGTCGCGTTGACAAGAAAAGTGGACGTACGTACGGACGGACGGACGGACGGACGGATGTCCGGATGGACGGATGGACGGACGGACAGACGGAGAAGATGACGCCAATATACGTCCGCCTCCGGCGGCGTATAAAAACTGGGAAAAGTACATTGGCATTATGTCATAGGGAGTTCACATGGTAAGTTTCATTTGATTTGGCCCAAGGGTTATAGAGAAATCACTTCGGACGGACGGACGGAATGACGGACGGACGGACAGACGAAGTGGCGACTATATGCTCTCCCTTCGGGGAGCATAAAAATAATGTACAAATACATTCAACAAAGTTATACAAAAACATTTAACAACATTACCATACAAATTATTGCGGATATATGGGTTTTCACTACTTAGTTTAGCATCTTTGCAAGCCAAAGATTCTTACTTCACTCAGTTCCTTATGTTTCTAAGGATCAAAGTGGGGTTAAAATCATTGACTTGTGAAAATTTTAAAGTTGTACTGAAATTACAGCTCACTTAATTGAGTGATGGGTGTAAAAATATTATATGTGCATACAAATTCATATGCCTATACAATATTTTTGCGCAAACCATTCAAAATAGTCCACAATCTAATATTTTAAGACCCCTAAACAGCAATGTTTTTATTCAGAAAAGGATTAAAAACTATTTTTAGTGATTCTTTAGAATAGAAGAAATGCCGATCAAATTCGAGAAAGAAGGAAATGAAGAAATGGCTCTACCACTGGAAAAGAATCTTGCTTGATTTACTTTAGAAATCGGTGCAAAATAGAAGCTCTCTACCTATTATTTGCACAGAAGTAGGCAGCTTTTCTAAGTATTAACATAGTACATGTATGTCAAAATTATATATTCTAATAAGTATGCCCTATGTACTGACATTTCGCTTTCATTCTTCTAAAATTTCCATTCAAACACAAATACTTGGATAATTCTGATGCCATATGTAACAAATAAATTTACCCACGGTAAGTAAAACCTACATTTAATCATTTGTTGAGTTAAACACTATGGGCTGATCTTACATAAAATTGAAAACAATGAAGGAAAAGGACAGAATTCTTGTCATCAGAATATTTCTAGAATATTTCTACGTTCTACAATATCTCCACAAAACAAATGCTGTTCCATCAAAATTTTCAAGCCAAATTTGGCCCGTTCCCAAATGACAAAATTTCAGACTTGTCCAAATTCAAAGATGTTGCAGACAACAATTTCAAGTGCATAAAATTCAAAATATTATGATCTTTCTATTTAGAAAACAATGTGGGAAATGAAGAAATTTCTTGTCACAAGCAATTTCTGCATTTTCCACAGTGTTTTCCCAAGTTTATCTTGTAACGTGTCAAAGGGAACCACTGTTTGGGAATGGGTTAAGAATCTTCTGATTGACATCTACATTTAACCCTTTCCCATGTAATGCCTGGTTTAAATGACCACAGACATAATTGGGAAACATTGAGAAAATTGAGAAAATGATGATTAACAGCATTTCTCCTGTATCCTTCAATGTTTTCTACCCTGCAGAAACAAATCTCGAAATTTATTCACATCTATCTTAGAATAGTCACATGCACCTCCTTTAAATTTTGACCTGTCTAAAACTCAATAAGCTAGGAAACGGTCAATCAACAAACAACACTAATGACATAAGTGTTTACATCATAATTATACTAATAAGGAAATAAAAAAAAGTCTGAACTGTTTATGACATCAAGAGAACACAATTGTGTGTTATAAAAACATAGTAAGTAAAGAAACAAAATATTTGGCACATTTTATGTTAAAGTTTCATTTTTAAATGCAATATGGAATGCTTTGAAGTAATGTTGGAAACAAGGAAATTGAAAAGAATACAAAATGCTTTCTGCCAATAATAAATTGAATTAAATAATTATATTTTTTCTCCAAAATCAGTGATCTTTGACTTTAATTATTTCAATTATAACCTTTCTAATCAACTCCTGATTTTTATTACAATACAAGCAGCCTGATTTGACACCTTAGCCAATCAGATTAATTGTAAAGTAATTTTAGAATTAGGTTGGTAATAATAAGTTGAATCAAATAAGAAATGAATAGTTCCCATAATTTTGTATAAATAACTTTCAACTTTTGGAATACCAGTACTTTATGATATTAAATACTTATCAACTTATATAAACAATTCTATCAATTTCCTTGCACTAACAAAAGCACATTTTCATCCCCTATTCTCACACAACTCTTGACACAGAATAGTTTGACCTTGCAATGTCCTCATCAAGGTCATCTGCATTGATGGTATAACTTCCTGACGTCGTTGTTGTTTCATCGTCGTCACGTGTACTGTTTGTCCGAAATGACGGGTAATAGTTATTGCTATACCCGTGATTCACAAATGCTATACTCGGAGACAGTTTAGAACTAGTATTCACACTTTGTTGTCCCATATCCCACGACACTGTAGGTTCCTGGTACGAATGTTTGTGACCATGACCTTGGTTACCATGGTAACAACTTAAAGAACCACCGCGTGACAAATAATCTGAATCATTATAATCCAGACTATGACACCAATTTTTCGTCCGATTTTGCACATTTACCGGGGAACTCAGTGAAGATTTAAGTTTATCACTGTATGAAGTGTTTGTTGCACTAGGTCTGCTGTGTGAATGAGGTGTTTTGATGGGTAATGTTGTTGGTTTGGGCGGGACTTGTCTCATCTGTAACGGTACATTCTGTTGTTTGTATGGGTTGGAGTAACGTCCTTCCTTTATAATGTATGTTGAGGGGTTCAGAGCTAATGGTTGAAACTTGAGATCAAGCTGAGGTCCATCTGAAATATACAAACAAAACATTATAAGGAGATCCGATTTGATAACTACTGCTGACTGCAAGAGAGATGTTGTGAAAGATAGAATTTGTGTATAATACAACATGGAAATTATTGAGACAAAAGGAGAAACTGCTGGTTATCAGCAGTTTCTTCTTTTGTCTCAATGTTTTCCCAAGTCATTTCTGGTAGGGACGTCAAAACCAGGTCTTGTTGGGAAAGGGTTAAAATTGAGAACAGAGCATCATCGACAGTGGTATGAAAGCATAAAAATTTGGTGAGAGCACTTACATCTATATATCAAATTGTCACTTATCAACAAAAAACTTGTAACTGCAGCTTAAAACAAGCTGCAGTTACAAGGTTTTTGTTGAAAAGCAGTGATATGCATGCATCATACTTATTACATGATGACATTTTGACAAGTCCCTGAATGACAAATATTTTAACTGGTCAAAATTCTTGTTGCCTTCAATAAAACAACAAATATTTCTCAAAAATATTAGATTTTTCATTCAAGAAAAAAGAGGGAACTGCAAAAACCTTGAATTAAAGGAGTTATTGCAGCTTCCGTAGAGATGTAAAATCCTGTTATTAAGTGGAAAAAAAGGATAAAAATTGCATGCCACAGCTGTTTCGATAGCTGACATAGTTTACAATATTTGAGAGTAACAATATACAATTTACATATGAAAGAAATTCATGTTATGCCCAACTAGAAAAGTATTAGCTTGGTTTCATTTATTTGCTAATCAAATGCCTCATTTGAAATAATGCTATCATTGTTTTCTCTTCCAATAAAGTATGAAAATGCTTTCTCTCAGCCATTATTGACCCATTACTAAACCGCCAAATTCTAGGCTTGTCCAAATTCAGAGATGTTGCAGATGATAGTTTCTAGTAAATCAAATTTTACAAGTTTTAGTCTTTTATGGTAGAAAACATTGTGGGAAATGAAGAAATGTAGTATATACCATGGTTATCTCTCTCTACACTGCCACCTTTACCACTTTTATGACTTATTGTAGTCTCAACTATATAGATACCACTATATCGTCACTTTTCAACAAAAATCACTTAACTGCAGCTTGTTTTAAGCTGCAGTTGCGAAATTTTTGTTGAAAAGCATCAATATTCTCCCCCCAACAAGTTTGAGAAGCTATTGTGTGTTGTAACTTGTGACTTCGATAATAAAGCATTACATACCATGATTATCTCCCTCCACGCTGCCACCTTTTCAACTATCATGACTGGCGGCTGTCTCAACTATATACATGTAGATACCACTATATCATCTCTTTTTAACAAAAACCTCGTAACTGCAGCTTGTTTTAAGCTGCAGTTAGGAGATTTTTGTTTAAAAGCATCAATTTTCTCTCCCAACCACATTTGAGAAGCTATTGTGTGTTATAATTTGTCACTTTAATAATAAAGCATTACATACCATGGTTATCTCCCTCGACGCTGCCACCTTTCCCACTATCATGACTGGTGGCTGTCTCACCCGACGTCTCACTTTAGATACCAGTATATAATAATAAAGCATGTACATACCATGGTTATCTCCCTCCACGCTGCCACCTTTCCCACTATCATGACTGGTAGCTGTCTCACCAACCTGGTCTAACTATAGATACCAGTATATTATAATAAAGCATGTACATACCATGATTATCTCCCTCTACGCTGCCACCTTTCCCACTATCATGACTGGTGGCTGTCTCACCAGCCTGGTCTCAACTATACATACCAGTATATTATAATAAAGCATGTACATACCATGGTTATCTCCCTCTACGCTGCCACCTTTACCACTATCATGACTGGTGGCTGTCTCACCAGCCTGGTCCCAACTATAGATACCAGTACATGTATATTATAATAAAGCATGTACATACCATGGTTATCTCCCTCCACGCTGCCACCTTTCCCACTATCATGACTGGTGGCTGTCTCACCAGACGTCTCACTGTGACTGTCTTCTCTCTGGTGACTCACATTCTGAAAATAGACAATTTTTTATATTAATTAATGAATTCATCTGTTTTATATATCATCACTTTTCAATGAAAACCTTGTATCTGCAGCTTATTTTAAGCTGCAGTTACTAGGTTTTCATCTAAAAGCAGAGATATATTCATTTTTATATAAATCTATTCATAAAAGAAATGTGTCAACCTATTCTTCCAGTACTATGTACAGTAAATGGCTCAATTTTTGTGTATTGTATCTTTCATTAAGTCCATCTGTTTCTTTTAATAAAATTCAAGAATTATTTGCAAACGCAATTTCCTCGTTGCAATACTATGTTTCTTTAGCATTGTAAACCAAAGTAAATAATTCAGAGTAAGGAAAATACAGAAGTGGTTGCTATAGGGTCAGGCATGTGAGGTTATTTTATCTGTATAGAGACTGTAAGTGATATTTGTGTAACCAGGATATTTGTGAGGGTCAGTCTACAGGGTATCTGGACAACTGATAGCCCCTACTTCACCTGTAGGGGACATGCCGTCAGAAAAAGGGTTGTGTCGTATGATTTAAGGTTAGTGGAATATTCATGCCCAATAGCAAAGTGATGGGTTCTAAGAAACAGAGGGACTGACAGATTAAACTGATGGCCTCACCTCACTCAGACATGGCATATAAAAAGGGTATATTTTGAGAGATGGTAACTTAACATTTGACCTTTTGACAAAGTGGTTGAAGTGGTATCTTTGGAAAAATTTAAAATGAGACCATGATTTTGTAAAAATCAGACATGATATAAAGAAAACTTGGCCAAAAACTGTTGTGGATAGACTTGTCAAAGTCTAAATATTGAGCAAATGAAATGATAGGCTCTTTTTTCATGACAGAACACATAAATCAGCAGTAGCCACTTCATTTGTATTGATGTTTGTCCGTTTTCTATCAAACTTGACTATCATAATGCTAACTTGACAATCATAATGCTGACAAGTATGATAAAAACCACTTGTATAGTGTGAAGAAAACCACATTTTACTTTTTCATATCGTTATGGGAAATAAAGTAATAAATAGAGATCAGAAACAAAAATGTTTAGACTTTATCTTTATCAGCATTTGATGGTGCCAATTTTATTTCCATGTTTGTTCCACCTCTATTACCATGTTTGTTCAATTTTCATATTTGTGACCCGTCACGCTAAAAGGGACCTTATCCGAATTCCAAAAATCCAAATTTTGATTTGTCAGACCCAGCACAGGTCGACCAGATAATGTATGCAAAAAAAAACATACAGTAAGATAGGGAAAACATTCCACATCTAAAAAATTACATACAAGTGAAAAGTGTCGGCCCTAGTCTGGCTGCACGGACTGCGCAGACTGACTAGGGTCGATATTTTTCACACTTCCTGTAAGGTCCCTTTTAGAGTGATGGGTCACATTTTGATGTTAGATCTAGTGCTACATAAAGTGAAAGATAAATATTTTTCTGTTGAGCGAAAAAAGATCTTGAAGCACTGGTATATCTGTATTGGCAAACTGCATGGACTGTCTTTTGTTGAAAATATACCATAACATCTAAAAGAGTTTGGTAACATATAAAATAAGGAAACAAAATAAGATAAAGTTTTTATTCTGGAAGACTGGTAATATAAAATCAATTTTCTGAGTGATGAAGCCATGCAGACAAGATGTCTTTGTTTTCAAAGTGATACCAAACACCACCTATGAGCTTTATGACAATATGATTACCTCAAGCCAATTGCATTCCATTATGAAATTCCCTCTTTGAATCGGAGAATTATATAAAGACTGTTAAAACAACTGAGACCAAGCCATTTAAAATTGATTCTAAGTTTGTGTTTTGTGAATTTGTTGTCCATTTTTTATATTCCAAATCTCACTAGCATTCTGCTTTTTTTAGGATTTAAATTTTGAAATTATTTGAGGGAAAAGTGTTAACTTTCGTCAAAGTAACAAAATACTTTATCAATCATGAATTCAAAGATATATCAAACGTTATCAAGGAAAAGAAATTTAATTTTGTGATTTTGCAAGTGTTGAAAAAATCTTGATATCTAAATGTCTTCTCTGTAAATGTTGGTTAAATGAGACAATTTTGGTAAAGTGTTAATCAATAAATGTCCTGGTAGCCCCAGACAGTGAGGTAAATTACCTGGAAGAATCTTTGCGACAGAGATAATGAAAATAGGAACAGAATAGCCTTAATAAACACACAAATCAATATGGCTCTCTCATCAATTGTGAGAAAGTCACAGACTTCTGACATCACAAGGAAACTGTTTATAGAAGACAACACAAAGCTAACAAAGAGTAACTGTATCTTGCTTCATTGAGTTTCAATCCATATTTTCACTATTGTCAGTTATACATAAATATAAATTTTTATCATTTCTGTAAACATGGGAAGGGATATAAAAAAAACTTGTTTCATGTATCCCAATTAAGGCCTTGCAATTTCAGAAATAATTATAAGAACAATATTCTGACATAAAACAGATAAGAAAAGGAAAAGATCATAAAGTATTATAAAGAAGTACAAGAGATGTTAGAATTCTGTAATTGAATCATATTCATGATTTTAAAGTTATTTCTTTCTCAACAAACGGACCAAACATATAACACCCAAATACATGTACCTTTTGATTGCAAATATGAAACACAAATCACAGACATAGAATGTTAATTCTTCAGATCCGTACCTATACATTTAACCCTTTCCCAAACGACAAATTTTTCAGGTGGTCCTATTTGAAAACTACTGCAGACGACAAAACAGATATTACTAGAGACAGGAATTGAGTTCAAAACAGCTCAGAAAATATTGAGGCAAAAGAAGAAAGTGCTGATTATCAGCACGTTCTTCTTTTGTCTCAATGTTTTCCCAAGGCTTTTTAATAGTGACATCAAAACCAGGTCTTGTTTGGGAAAGGGTTAAAGCTAGTCAAGAACAATTTTTTATGTGTGAGATGTTTCCTTTATAAAGAAAATTTTATAAAACTATTATGACATAAACCAGACTCCCATAGTTATTTCCTCATTAGTTGCCTTGGTAACATTTTCAAGATAATCATTTTACCTTCCTATTGAGGGAGTGTTTCTGTTGGAAGAAACAAAATTAAGGACGTCTAGCATCAGCTTTAAACCCATATCTGTAACTATTGTTAAAACACTAATGAAATTTCTTCTCTTTTGGTATTTACAGTCCCTATGGTTTAACTTACAATCATAAATATGTGGTGCAAGAAAATAGTCTTATAAATGGAATAATCAATTTATTTTCTTCTTCAATCTTTATATAACAATAACGTAAGCCTAAAAGAAGGCCAAAGACGAAATTAAAAAAGAATTCCATTTAGTTGATGACAACATTTTTTTAAAATACTTGAGGCATTTGGCTTCTTTTTTCACATGATATCCATACCCTTAATTTGGAACCAATAATTTCTGATATTTAAGCCATGAGTGCATAGATGCTATATGCACATCTGTTTAATTTCATTTCAAAATTGGATTTTTGTAAATGAATCTGAATTAAACACATCTCAACTCCACAGTTGACACTGACAAACATTGAGCTTTTGAAGACAATCTATTCTAAACGTTCGAAGGCATATATAAAATTCCACTTACCAGTTCTGGATTTTCCATATAATTAGACTGTGTCGTGATGTAAGGTTGAGATGATCTGGGACTGAGTGGAGGACTAAGTTTGTCATCAGATTCCTCAGGCATAGCATGTAGGTGGGACTGACGATTGATGTATACAGGCTGAAATGTACAGGGGAATTGTAAATGATCTGCAAAATACCAACGTTCCAAATGCCATAAGAGTTTGAAAGTTTCATGATTCATCAATACGGATAAACATCACCATAAAAGTCAATTAATGATATTCAAATTTGTGTGGCTTACACAGGCAGACATAATAATATATGGGAAGTTACCTTCCAAGTTATTTTGTTTACACATTTCCAGAAGATTGTCATTTCCAGAAATGCTTCAGCAGTTTTATTTTAACTTTTGAACCAGATTCTTTCTCATTTTTCCATAAAGTTATCATCAAAAATAGATATTGTCTCTTTTCATCAAAAGCTTTTTTAAGGTTGTTGCAGAAACACTGAATCACATTCTTATAAAAAAAAGAATATCATGAATATGACATCCAAATGATTTTGGTACAAAATATTTGTTCCTGTATCATGTGTTGCGTGATGACATTTTTTATAGATAGATAGTTAGAGGCTGTCAATACATTAAAGCTATTTTAACTCATTAAAATTGCAAATGAGACAAAAGAAAGCTTTTAAATTATCATATTTAATAGCCTTTAATGGGTTTTATTATAATCTGCTACTCCTCCCATTTTAACTTAAGTCCGCTCACTTCAAACAGAAAATTTAAATCAAGATAGTTTTTATAGATTTAGTTACATTTTTAGCTAAATTTTGTTATAAAACCTGTTATGTATAATAACTTTTGTTATCAAAAAGCATATTCCAATCATAACTTTAGTATCTCTATTTCGTGACACAAATTCTGCCATCTGAATTAATTTGAAATGGGATGTCACGACTCACGAGTTCTTTTACAAAGTAATTGTTGAGAACTATTGCACTAATGCTATTTTAGAAGAATAGGTATACAAATTTACATATAAATGCATGAAGATGTAAATGAAGACGGAAATTGGCAGGTAACAAACTGGAGATTTATGTTAATAATCAAGGTCAATAGCATCCATAATTAGATCTGCTTCATTAGTCACATTTAAATATAAATTGTTGTGTGTAATTTTAGTCTGTCTTAATTATTAAGAAGGAAAAAAGACATAAATTATATCTCTATCAAAAATATTCTCTGAATCTGTCTCATTTAAGAAAGTGCACTTAGAAGACCAATCTCATGTTAAAGCAAAAACAAAACTTGAGCACAATATTATGATAATGAGTGCAATTTCCTAGATAAACGAAAAGATTTGTTGTTTGTAAAACCTAGAATGATAAAACTATTTCAGTTTCAGGGGTAAAATGGGTTGAACAAAGCAGGGACAAAAGTCATACATTTTCCCTGTGGCAATCATCACAATATCATTTCGTCGCTTTTCAATGAAAACCTTCTAACTGCAGCTTAAAACAAGCTGCAGTTACGAGATTTTCTTTGAAAAGCAGCGATTTCTATCTTTTATCTATAATAATGAATTCATAATCAATAGGTTCATGTAAATGTGTTTTGGATGGCACCACTATCATTAGAAACAGCTTGACTGATTATTTTTACCGTACAGCAAACATGTGACAAGCAAAACCTTTTAACGCTTTCTCTTTCATTTTAGACCCCTCCCATCCATTATCAATTCATGATCCTTTTCAAGATAATGTTGCTATCGACTGAACAGAAATTGATGGAAGTTGCTTTAAATGTAAACACCAACACACAACAAATTTCTAATAAAATCTAGGACACATTTAAAGTAAAGAAAAAGAAAGATCATCTTTTATTTCTTTCTACTCAATGTTTTCTTAAAGCTTTTATCTAAAGCAGAGTTGTCTGAAAAATTACTGTTTCTCAGAAAAGGATTTTATTAGATAAAATCACAGTAGGAAATAATGACAATGTACTTAGCAATTACAAACAATGTTGTTTTTGAGTATGGCAGACATTTGTGTCATATTAGACAAAAATTTACATTTTTGAAAATATGAATTATTACATGTGAATGTAGCTCTATAAACAAATGCTAATTGAGAACTACTGGAAATAATTTCAAAGAAATTATAGCCTTTCTGTCTGCATCTGAAACCTAGAGTTTTTCTGTTGTATTATTGCAAACATGTCTACTGAAATGCATTTCATTTTTTTAATCAAAAATTTATAAATTTCAATGCAGTGTGCATTCAGTTTTATGATAATATGCAAGCTGATTTGTGTTTTAAAAAATCTTGTTTTCACACTTTATTTATTATAGTAGACTGTATCATAATGTTACTTTTCAACAAAAATCTTCATAACTGCAGCTTAAAAAAAGCTGCAGGTATGAGGTTTTTGTTGAAAAGCATCATATGAGAAGTCATAATACAAAAAAAGTCCTCTAATTACTTGCATGATGGATGGAAGCCAACCGGAGATAAAATTGGGTTACAAATTTCTGTCAAGTCATTCAAACTAGTCAAAATTATGATGGAAGGGCATGTATTCTGTCATCATTAACAATGTGGTTTAAGTTACCCTTTCCCAAACAACAAAATTTTAGGGTGATCCACTTTAAAAACTGTCATTAATGACAAAATGGGTGTTATGTAATACATGTGTTTTATGTAAAATATGGCACAGAGAATATTGAGACAAAAGGAGAAACTGCTGGTTATCAGCAGTTTCTTCTTTTGTTTCAATGTTTTCCATAGCCTTTCTATTAAGGACGTCAAAACCAGGTCTTGTTTGGGAAAGGGTTTAAAATAATGGCAGGGGAAAAACCTGTCCGCTGTGTTGCTTTGGTTTTATAGGTGGAATTAAAGTACTTTAAAGACCATGATGTGGGACTCCATTTTCTAGATAAAAACCCCCAAAATTTGAAAGACTTACAAGTGCTTTTAAATATTCTTTTATACAATATTTATTTAATGCATGCAGAATTTTAAGAGAAAGAAACATATTATGAAAAAAAAGATCATTGCTAGATCTACATGTATTTTCAAATGTCAACTTCTTCCGATTCTTTGATAACATTGTCACATTTTTACACCAACATTCAAAAATAATTGTGAATTGTTTTTTTGTTTTTTTTACTTTCAAATATAATACAAGCAAAATTTTAATTGTAAAAGAAGAATTACTGCTGCACAAGATATCTTTTAGTAATAACAAATTGATTTTGTTTTTTATGCATTTTTGAATGTCAGAACTACAGTTTGATTGCTACAATATATTTTAAAAGCCAACAAACAACGAAGGGTTTTGATTCCCAGCTGAAGTACCCAGTAGAGAAAATTAAAAGTTTGAGGCCTTGAGGGGAAGTGATTAAGAAACAAATTGTAGGAAAAATCTGAGTCCAGTATCAGATGTCAACCCCTCAACTGGATACTTAATAACAGTTTAGCTGCTTAAATGGGGTAACAATTTCAATAGACCAAGTTGCTTTGTGACACATGGCAAAGAGACTGCTAGAAGATTGAAGTATTTTTCCTTATATAAACCTCCTTGAAACATTTGTATGGAGCTTAAAAATAAACCATTGACATCAATCCTGCATTATGTAATGACACCATTTTGAAATTTTTTGTTCAAAAGTTCAAGCAACAGAATTTTCAGAAAAAAATGTAATTGAATCTCATTAGATTTGATAAACAATAAGAAACTTAATTCAGACTGTATACAAAATACATCAAACAATTGTTTTGTGGTACTAAAATGGGAGCTACCTTTAGGTAGGATGTTAATAAGGGGATATTTGGTAATATTCTAAGTTTTGTTACGTGTAACTGTTAAATTGTAAATTTTAACAGATATTCAAGAGAATTTTTAATTTCTATAGAACCTTTTTTTCTAATTTTCTGGCAGTTTGATTTATATGATTATCCTCTATATTTCAAAAGTTTCATTGCTTTGCTGTTGACCATAATGTTTGATTGTTCAAATTTATAAATGAAAAAATGCTTTTAAAAACCAAAGAGAACTTGTAACATCATACACAAAAGCTCCTTTGTAAATGTTAATTCAAATGATGAAAAGAAAATTAAATGAAACAATTAACTTTCAATGTTTCAACATTTAAAGGAAATTTTCAGATTGCCTTTCAATACAAGAGATAATGA
Source organism: Fragum sueziense (assembly GCA_963680895.1). Taxonomy (NCBI): domain Eukaryota; kingdom Metazoa; phylum Mollusca; class Bivalvia; order Cardiida; family Cardiidae; genus Fragum; species Fragum sueziense. The sequence continues at coordinate 21,371,840 of OY804596.1, read as the reverse complement.
TTACAAGTTCATCGTTTGACTTTTTCCGACGATAATCAATGATTTGTGACTTGTCCTTTCAATGCATTTTAGTGACATAAACCAATTTTGCCAATTCAAAACCCGATTTTTACGGTATCAGGTGTAACACAACTTAAGCATGATTAATTTTGAAAAACTTGAAAACACTGGTTCTATTCAACGGCTGTTTAGAAATGACTCTGTCACCCTATAATACTGCAATGATACCGATCAATCTGAGATCAACTGTTTCTTAACGCTGATTAAAAGATTACGATTTGTAAACAGTCATTTTTTTGTTTTAAACATGAAAATCATTCTAAAATGCCCCCTTGTTTAAAGCCCAGACTTTATCTTTTATTCAAAATCTTTGATCCTTTACCAACATTTTATCAAAAGAAAACCTAAAGTGACACATTGATAGTGTGCAACATAAAGAAGCTTGCAAGGCTACTGTAAAATAAGCCTTTTCCAAATCAAAATATTACGACAAAATATCATAATTTTATAACAAGTTTGTAGAATAATGATATTGGTCAATAATATGAGTAATGATTGTTTAACCCTTTCCCAATAAGGACCTGGTTTTGACGTCCTTTAATCAGATAAGGCTTGGGAAAACATTGTGACAAAAGAAGAAACTGCTGATAACCAGCAGTTTCTCCTTTTGTCTCAATATTTTCTGTGTGCATTATACTCAAATTCTTTCTTTAACAACATCATACTTATTGTCAGCAGCATCTTTCAAATTGGATCACCCTAAAAATTTTGTTTGGGAAAGGGTTAAAATTTCCTCTACAATATAGTTGGAAAAAGATTTTGCTGAAGATAGTCATTAAGGCAAAGGAGATCCCAATCAAAAGCGTTCAGTGGTTTTTATGGCAATTATATATTTCAATGGCTCAGAAAATTTGTCTTTTTCTTCTGTGAATCTTTCCAATTAGTAAAGTAACCATTTTAATAGTAAATGGAGCTTCTTGTAATTGAATACAAGATGAATTAAAGAGGGCCATTAGAAGAAACAAGTTAGCTTAGTTATAAATGTACTCCTCCATTTTTTCCCTTGCTTATAATGACTAGCTCTGAGGACCCTGTGGAGTACATCAACAATCTTACAGAAAGAAAACATGGATGACAATAATTTTCTGCATTCTCTCAATTCTAAGCAATATCTTACATAGTCTATTATCCTTTGTATTGATCATTTAGTCTTTTTACATCATTTCCTTGCAGCAGTTTTCATTGTAAACTTTTTGCATTGGTCATAATTATGACCTATTCCAACATTGTTACCCTAGCTGATACCCATGTACGGCTTTGGAAAATGTTGTGGAAAATGACAAAAATGCTTGTGACGAGAAATTTCTTCATTTCCCTCGATGTTTTCTGCCCAGAAAGACAAAAAAATCATTCATTTGATATTGTTTCTGCAAAATCTTTAAATTTTGACCATTCAAGAATTTTGTCATCTGGTAATGGGTTACATCTAAGATCATCAAGAAAAAGTAATGTGCCCTCACCTTTTCTTTCTGTTTAAAGTCAGTGCTGCTAAAGCTATCTCCATCATCCAGTGAGAAACTGACTTCTTTCTTGCCTTTCTCTGGATACACTTTATCTGTACCAACTGGTTGATTTCCTTTACTAGCTTCATTAGACAGCTTCATATTCTGTCCCAGGTTAAACGGCTTTCTATCTTGTCCACATTTATGTAAGTCATTTCTGCGCAACAAGCATATCACAATGATAATTGTCACTGAAGATAGGACAGTAATACACACAACTGTTACAACAATTGTAACATAACTCTTACTGTCTGAATCTAAACTTCCTGCCACTGTTGCATTAGTGTACATTAAAGTCACTCGTAAACTTTGTTTGGAATATTTTGGAGGTTTTCCTTTATCATAGACGGATAGATTTAATGTGTAAGTTTTGTCCTCTGTGAGGTGTCTGTATTTTACAATATAAAGTTTGCCAGAGTTAGAGTCCAGATTAAATATTTCATCCGTATTTCCGTCTACAATAAAGAAGAGTAAGTCCTGATTGATGCCTTCATCTCTGTCACTCCCTGATACTTGTGTTACAGGGTCCTCCGATACCTGGTTCAGAACTCTGACACTATTGTTACTGACTGAAGGGAACACAAAATATGGAGTCTCATCATTAATGTCCAGCACTTTAACTTCAACAACTACTGAATTATTCATTGAGGGGTTTCCATAATCTCTTGCACCAACTTCAAACTCGTAGTAACTTGTCTGTTCTCTATCAAGTTCCCTATTTGTTTTGATTTTGCCATCTTCAAACACAACAAAGGGTACCTCTAAAGGTCCACCATTAGCATACTGTGGTAGGAGGTAGTATGAGACCCTCTTGTTGTCCCCCTGGTCTACATCTATAGCGGTCACTTGGTCCACATCTGTACCGGCCACTGACCCCTCGGTCACATCAAACCTGTATGGAGACTTGGTGAAGGCCGGACTGTTATCATTCACATCAAGGATTGTCAGCATCACAGTGGCAGTGCTGGTTCTGGCGGGGTCTCCATGATCCAGCGCCAAAACTTTGAACACTTTCTCAACACTTGCTTCTCTGTCTAATGTAGCTATAACCTTCACAATGCCTGAATCATCCACATCAAACTCATGTAGACTTTCATTGTGGATTTGGTAACTTATCTTGCCATTATTTCCAATATCAGCATCTGAAGCATTCACAGTCAGAATATCAGTTCCATAACTAGCATTCTCTTCAACACTTGCTCTATAGATATATGTGGAGAATATTGGTGGGTTATCATTTTCATCCTTCAGACTAACAAGAAAGGCTGCAGTGGACTCCTCCCTGCCCCCATCAGTACAGGTTATTGTCACATTATGCTGATCCTGGGATTCTCTGTTCAGTAAATGTTGGACAAAAACTGTGTAACTCTTCCTACCCTTTGTTGTTGTTACTTCCTTTAACCCAAAGTAAGGACTGTAGGTTAAACATGAGAAGTTTCCGTTGATGCCTGAATCACTGTCCTCCACATTGACCAGAACAACAGCCTCATCTAGAGGAGCCCCCTCAGACACGAGGATGACACCGGGAGATATTTGTGTCATCAGGTAGGTCAGGGTGATACTCGGTGGGTTGTTTCCTATATCCAGAATCTTGATGTATATTGTAGCTTGTGATGACAGAGAGGATGGGGTCCCCTGATCTTTAGCTACAACATAAATAGTCTTGTCTGAGTTTCCTGGTTCATAGTCTAATGGGTTAGCAACTGTAAGTTGACCATTTTCAGGATTCATAGCAAAGTGTTCATAGATATCTTCAGTTTGTTGAGAAGCTAGTTCGTATATAACCTTGCCATTGTTACCATCATCTCTATCAGAGGCATATAGAGTGACAATAACACTGCCATTTTTTATATCCTCAGTAACAGTTATATTGAGAGTTGAATCACGAAATACTGGTTTGTTATCATTCTCATCAAGTACATCAATTGTCACAGTTAAAGTGCCAGTTCTGATAGGAGAACCAGCATCTTTGGCCAAGATTAGAAATCGAAAGTTTTCAATAGATTCTCTATCAAGTGCTTTTATTACTCTGAGACTAAGACCGTTGGGATCTTTGGTAACATTTAAGGAGAAATATTGAGTTGGATCTACAGAAGTTTGTGATGTAATATAATATCCTTCAACACCATTATTTGGGCCTGTATCCAAGTCTATTGCAACAGATAGAGGTATTTCTAGGTTAGATGCACTGTTTGTTTCAGCAAGTTCTAGTTCAATAAGATCCTTTTCGAATGTGGGAGCATTATCGTTGACATCTTCTATTTCAATATTCACATCAATCTCGAACAAAGTGCTGCCCTGGTATACTGTCACTTTAAATGTAACATCACAAATGGCTTTACTTCTACACAATGTCTCCCTGTCTATCTGTATAATGGTAACTATCTCACCAGATGTTTGGTTCAAGGATATCACAGATTTAGGATCTATGGCATAATTTCCCTCAATGATTTGAAATGAAAAACCGTTATCCATTCCCACATTGGTTTCCAAAGCGAGGTTACCAACAACAAACCCAGCTGCTTCTTCTTCCTTCATTTTCAGCCGGATGTCCGTCTGGTAGTCGTCAGTTTGGCATGTTACCATGGCAACCAGAATGAAAAATTGGAGAAGCTGGAACAAGATGGCCGCCATTTTGATGACCTTGGATGAATGTTATTTACAAGTTTGACTGGTTTACATGTTCTGTCACATATAGACTGCTTCACTACTGGTTACATGCTGTTGTGTTTCTGTCACTTCAGTCGAAAAATAACCTGAAAGCAGAAGAGATTAACTCTTGTTATAACCATTATCTTTTCCCTGAATAAAGGAGAATTCAGTATGACTTAATTTAAGACTGATCAGATTTCAAGGTTGCTGCAGATACTACAAGATGAAGTTAATGTAGAGCTCATTCAAACTTACAAATTGAATATAGGAAGAGATCTCTGTTGTTGTTTGATCAAGACCATTTTGTTGCTTTTCAACAAAAACCTTGTAACTGCAGCTTAAAACAAGCTGCAGTTACAAAGTTTTAGTTGAAAAGCAGTGATTTGTTCCAAGGTCTTCTCCAGTGTAGTCGAATAATGAAGATACAAACTTGTTTGTGCAGGCTGACCTGAATGTCCATATTTCTTACAAGAACATCAATGAACCATTTTTAATGACACATCAAATTTGGTAAAAGGTTAAATACAATTCAAATATTGTGAGTGTATGAGTTGCACATAGAAATCATATCTATTTGTACAGTGACAACCGCTGTGCTATAGAAGATAAGACAAGAAAAAAGAATTCAATTCCAGTAATCCATGAAATAAGCCCATAATCCCCGTATTATGCTTCCAAAATCTATCGCCAGTTCATTTCCAGTGATTGATGCTAGAGTATTGTAACAAAATCTGAGAATGAGAATAGATACAGCATTATTGCAATGATTCATTAGATAAGGTTGACCGGGACCTCATATCGGGAAGCTGTGAAAAGAGATAAAAGTCAATGGAAAGCCCTAGTCCATCAATGTACTGGTACTTCAACCTATCCTCAACACAGAGTATCAATGATTTCCTTTTATATTATATGGGTCATTTTCACTAACTCAGGTTTGATTTCAATTCTAATTTGGATGGAACATAGCAAGTTATGATCTCAAGTTATGATCTGATTGGCGAAGAAAATGCTTCCTTGTGTCAGCATTTACTTCTTTTGCCTCAATTCTCCCCAATGTCTATTCTATCAGGGATGATGTCAAAGCCAGATCTTGTTTGAGAGGAGGTTAAGAAAAGGCATCCACATTCTTTTCCGGAGATAAAAAATTTGACACTTTTCAATCTCAAAAACCCAAGTACACCCCGAAAAACGTGTGAAAACTTCAACAGGTGTGTGACATTGGGGTTAATCCACTCGATGACAAGACGACAACTCAAGTCGATGATAAATAGAAAAACTCGCCACACGTTCCTCCATTTTATTGAATTTTTAGTGAAAACCATTTAGCTCACATGTTAAAGACCTTTATCTGAACTTATCTCATGTTTGCAATATTTTAAGGAATGGACAGATTTTGAAGAATATTGATAGAAATGAGACAAACACTTCATGATCTGATATTTCATTGCTATCAATGGTTAGTAATTAGTGCTTGAAAACACTATGGACAGTTAAAGCAAGAATTTCTTTCAACAACTTGTAAATACAGTACAATTCAAACAGGAATGTGCATAGAGTTGTACTGTACATATTCGCAGAAGCTTGTGCAGATTATTTTGTATCTCATATTTTAATTGATTCCTTTTTAAGAATATCTCTTTTAAGTTTACATTTTTTTCTTTTTTCAATAAACTCCTCTTTCATTTGATGAGACCAAACTAAGTTCTTTTTTACCACAGTCCGCCTCCTATGGAAAAACAAAGTTTATTCATAGAGAAGGCACCATAGAGAGACAACAAACATTGTGAATATTTATTATTCTGAAGTTTTTTTTTTCATATCAAAAGATAACTCTTTCCAAAATGACAAAGTTTTGAGCTGTTACAGCTACAAGGCGTATCAATTGGAGCAAAATTTTAAAATTCTGTCTACAGTTTCTGTTGGAAAGAAAATATTGAGAGAAAAGAAGAAAATGCTGATCATCTGCATTTTCTTCTTTTCTCTCTATATTTACCCTAGACTTTCGGTGATAAGATCCAGCGGACTTCAAAACCAGAAATTGTTTGGGAAAAGGATAATGTTTGATATTGTTCGAGGACTGTTCACAATACACAAAAGATGTTGACACGTCAAAATGAAATATTAATAATTATTATTTTTTCATAGAAATACTCTGTCTCCATTTTGTTTACCATTCTCTTCTCTTTTTATATTCACTCTCTGTGTATTGCTGCTTTTCGACAAAACCTCGTAACTGCAGCTTAAAACGTGCTGCAGTTACTAGGTTTTGGTTGAAAAGTGACGATAAACAAGCTTTTTTGTTGTAAAATGTTTGCCTAAAATATATATAATATGTGTGAGAAATTTTACTATTTTCATGGACAGTTTAAAGCTTTCAACAACATATGTACAGGGCAAAACATTGCTTTAATATTTTTTTCAACATTTTAAAACTACTGGTAATATTTTGCAAAGCAATGCCCCAGTTTTAGAAATTCTATCACTAAAATCAACGAAAAACATTAAAAAAAAAATTGTGCATGAGGAAAAAAAATGATATTGATTGTAACTGACTCATTTGATATAAACACACTTTTGAAAGTTCATTCTGAGTTTGAAAAAAAAAAAGCCTGTTAAAGTCATAAATTGTTAAATCTTATTATTCTCTGTTTTAAAACAATTACGAAAAGTTTAGGGAAGACCACCAATGTTTTAAATTTTCTATCATAAACACAAATATTTGGTATTTTTCTTTCAAAAAATAAGTCAAAGGTCAGGAATACCATATTTATGGTAATATTTCTCCCTATGAAAATGATCTATTAGAGAAGAATAGACCAAACCTATATGGTAGATGAAATTAACATGACAAAAAATTTCAATTTCAAAGGTGTATTGATATAAAGACTATCATGTTAATGGAAAGGCTCCTAGATCATTATCATTTATCTATATTTTGTCGGTAACATTCGAAAAGGTTGCAACTACAGCTTGGATAAGCTATAGTTAATCCATTACCAAACAACAAAATTTTAGCCTAGTCCAAATTCATAGGTGTTGCAGACGACAAGTTCCATTGAACCAAATTTAACATTTTTTTGTCTTTCTTTGTAGAAAACATTGTGGGAAATGAAGAAATTGCTTGTCACAAGCAATTTCTTCATTTTCAACAATGTTATCCAAAGCCTTTATTTTGTGGGGCGTCCAAAAGCATCAATGTGTGGGAAAGCGTTAAAGCATTTTAGAATGTAACCAGCAATTTAGTTCTGTATTCTTTGAGCTGGGATTTGAGAGAAGGCTTTAATATGATTCAGATCAGTCCTGGCCCCGGTTTCTCGAAAAAACTTAAGTATATTCTGATGAGAACATGCTCAACTTAAAAGGGATACTCTCCAATGTTGAAGGGTATTCAATTGAAGTTCATGTGGATTTCGTGCGATTTGAGCACGGTGCTCAGATTTGAGCATGAGAACGTACTTAAGTTTTTTCGAGAAACTGGTCCCTGGTCTTGCCCAAGATAAGGCTGGTTAAGGACCAAAGCTGTTACGGGAAATCAATGGAGAAGTCATTATATCATGTTACAGGTTTGAATTCAATCCCTTTTTTACCTGGAGCTAAACATATTACAGAAAAATTCATTTCCCTTCCTTTTTCATCTATTATAATGTACCATATTTATAGAATATAGATTGTGAGAAAGTTCATGAATTCACCTTCACCTCATCAATTGAGGCTTCATAAATATGTTCAGCTAATGTAACATGTTCGAGTTCATAGTACCCTAGCAGCTAATAGTACCCAAGAAAGTGCTGAAGCCAGGTAAGATAGCATTTGAACAAGATACATTCTCGATGAACAGATGAATGAACAAACAATTTTCTATACACTTACAGATGGGCTACTATAAATCTCCTACTGTTTAACGGATAAAAATCACCATTTTATTTGTTGAAAGAAAGTCTCTCATTAAAAACACATACAATCGAAACTAATGTAACCTAACACCACGGTCATGCAATGTAAAAATAGTGAAATTAAAACTCACTTGAAAAACAATACTATTGACATTAACAAGGTTGCATTACTGAAAACTTAAATTCTAGATCCCTGTATTGCTTTCATTTAATCCTTTACAAAATAATTAGCAGTTACATAAAGCCTGAGAAAGCTCTACAGTTTTATGGTCCAAAAAAATTGAAAAAAATGAGACCATTTGACAATATTGTCTGTGTTATTGCAAAACCTCGTAACTCCAGCTTGATTGAAGCTGGAGTTACAAGGTTTTGCAATAACATGATATGTTGAATTAAACTTTTTGAATTCATGCAAGCCTGTAGTTTCTTTAAGTACTCTATAAGACTAAATGATATCAAGATAAATTATCATCTGAACATGTTCAAAATGGAGTGCTTTGGTACAAGATAGCTTGTAAAACAGCAATGCTTCAAACAAAAAGGACTTAAAAATTTATCACATGTCTCTCTTACATGCATGCTCTTCGTGCAGGAGGCCTAATAAATAAACTTAATACAACCATATAGTATGAAAAATTATGAAATAGTATTATTGAGATGCTGAAAGAACATTTCAGTTCAAACATGGGACAAATTCTGATGAACATGTAGATTCTGACAAACAAAACAGTTGGGATTTATCTCATCTACAATGTAGGAACATTTTGAGAAATGAATTTGAAAAAAAACTTTTGTCCTTGAAAAAAGACATGTTTAATTGCAAAGGACAAATTTTCAGTTAAGTTGGCAACCCAGACATTTACATGACAGCACAATTTTCAAGTTGTAAGTTTGATTGTCATTGTGGAAGAGGTCAGTGATAAAAACACAGCATGGAATCGTAACTGAACATCTGCTCCACAAACTTTGACTGGAGATTTTGTCCATCAAGCACTGAAGTTTTTGACTGTCAAGCACCCGAAAAAGTTCCTGTCATCTTACAGGTGACTATATAGCTGCAGTTTGTTGCCAAATCATTGTAACAAGACCTACAGATTGATACTTCTATTGTTACAATGTTTTGAATGGAAGTTGAAAATATTTAATGGTTTAACAAAGAAGTGTCTTGCATGCAGAAACAGGACAGTTGTATCTGCTTCATAAGTTTTTTCTTGTAACTTTTTTACAATTCTTGTAAAAAATAACATCATAAATATTTAAGTGAACAAATTCCTTTTTAAGTGATTCAAATAGATTGAAAAAATACTACAAAGCTAATTCATATATTTAACGAAAAGAATCTTAGAAGAAAAAAGATGGCAAGATGTCAAGTTAACCTTTCTCATACTAATACTTATATTATTTGATAAAAAGAAAAGTTCATGTGTAATAGCATCCAGTCACGACAGTACAAATGTTAGTTTTGCCTGAACGACTACATAGCAACCATTCAGCGTAGGGTTTTTGGTAAGGTTGAGTTGGTGACATGATGACAATGATTAGCTTTATAAAGGTTTTTACTGACCGCACTTACATCATTCAAAACATAATGGTCATCCCTGGCCTAATTATACTCTTGACCTACTACTTTTACATTTCGGTCATTTTGAATATAATGATAAGGGAGAGTAATGGTACATGTATTTCAGACCAACCTGTATGAATCTAGATCAGCCGGCAGACCAAGCACATATGTACAGTCTGAATGTCTTATGTAGGTGTGGTGAATAATTATATACTAAACAGAAAGACAATTGACAAACTATTCACCGAATAGTTTGTCAATTGTCTTTCTGTTTAGTCCATAAGTATGATCCATTTAGATCTACTTTACTAAGTTTTTTATACTATGACTTGTGCAGTCATTGTTTAAATTTTGTGGTTGAAGAAGTACACTTCCGAATTTGAAACAGTTCAGATTTTTTTGTGGTTTTCTCTTTGGAAAGCACCCACCCATACACCCTATACCACATTGAATGAAAGTAAGAACCCAGTATTCCTCGAAAGCATTGCTCTGAATTATGAGTTGTATGTGTCCAATCTAACAACCAGAAACAAACACATTTTTTCCTCAGGCAGTAGCTTAGGACATGCCAAATATTGACCAGAGGGAGTCTGAAAGAAACTCAGAATCTGTCAAGTTAGTTATGCACCAGGCCCCGGTTTCTCGAAAAAACTTAAGTATCTTCTCATGCTCAAATCTGAGCATCATGCTCAAATTGCACGAAATCCAGTCGTGAACTTCAATTGAATACCAATCAACGTTGATTGGTATTGAATAGAAGTTGAGCATGAATTCATGAGAATATACTTAAGTTTTTTCGAGAAACCGGGGCCAGATCTCTAAAATTGTTTCTCATTCTCAAGTAACAAGCAATCTGGTTGGAAGGATCATCTTGAAAAATGAGATGGCGTATTCTGTGGTAAGAAGACTGTTTGGTGATCATGGGCTGGTCTTCTAGTATACAATGTGACACCTGCAAGTGTAATGAAGAAATTCCCATAGTATCATTTATCACAGCAATGGATATGGAGGTTATATTATACACTCCAAAATAGCTCTTCGATTCCAAACCCTATTCTGTTGATACTCATTGGAACCATCTGAAAGAGACGGTTCCAATGAGTACCCACAATATAGGGTTTGATAAACAATGAATGATAGTTTTACATTATAAGAAGCTATTCCCCCTTCAAATCGGTAACTTCCTTGGGTATGTGACAAATGTTTCAACTCATTCAAAAGCACTGAGCCAATTGTTGAAGAGGCCTGTCATTGTGCTAACTCATTCTATCATGTTTAATATCTTTAACACATTAAAATTTATTTGACTAATTAACAGGCCTGTTAGTCATAACAAATTAATGTGGGATACAATTAACATACATTATCTGCTTGATGAACTTATTGAACTTGGCCTTGGTAAAACAGGAAATCATTGTTTACGGGCCCAACTCAGACATGTGATTCTTTATCCCGTTTATCAGCATTTTCATGTTTTCCCACAATATTTTCTGTGCTATTTTGTACACAAATCATATCTTATTGCAACATTTGTTTTGTAGTTTGCAGAGGCTTTCATATTGGAAAGTCTACACCTGCTCTTTCTGTTTGGAAAAGTCAATGATTGAAGACCACAGTTACATCCCTACAGTGGAAAACATTTGTTTTTGTTTTTCATAAGTAAAAAATGGTAAGAAAAATAACAACCAATTGAATATGATTTACCAATTTTTTTATTGCCTAGATCTATGAGTGTGATGTTGAGATACATATCAATGATATCATTAGCTATGTTGGAGCATTAACTTTAGGTTGATGAAGCTGTAGTTACAACCTTTTCAAACCTATCAACAATATGTAACTTCAATGAAAGTCTTTGTTTAAAACTGCAACAAAATGATACACATAGGATGTTTATAATTGCTAGATGAAACGCTTTATAAAGAGTTAAACAACTTTGAGATGGCCATAATGTGCTCATCAAAAGACAGGAAGTGTAACAAGAGGCCCAGGAGGGCCTGAATCGCTTCACTGGTTAAAGTGGAAGAATTATCCCATGATTTCTTGTAAGCCTTACACAGCGGCAGCCAAATCTTGATATTTGTGAATAAATTTTGAAGAGAGACTCAAAGAAGATTCTTGCAAAGTCTGGTTCAAATTGGCCTTATGGTTGATTTTTAAAGAATTTTCTTACGATTTCACTAAGTCTGAAAAGCCCCTTTCTCCCTGCCACGGCCACATTTTTTTGACAAATATAAAAATTTGTGAACAAATTTTAAAAAGAACGACTAAAGGCACATTCCTGCAAAGTTTGGTTCAATTGGGCACACTGGTTGATTTTTTAAGAATTTTCTTATGATTTCTTTAAGTCTGATAAGCCCCTTCCTCCCTGCCACGGCCACATTTTTTGACAAATGTCAAAAATTGTGAATAAATTTTCAAAAGAGAGACTCAAAGAACATTCCTGCCAGGTTTAGTTCAAATTGGCCCAATGGTTGATTTTTAAAGAATTTTCTTATGATTTCTTTAAGTCTGATAAGCCCCTTTCTCCCTGCCACGGCCACATTTTTTGACAAATGTAAAAATTTGTGAACAAATTTTGAAAAGAATGACTCGAGGCACATTCCTGCAAGGTTTGGCTCAAATTAGCCCAATGGTTGATTTTTAAAGAATTTTCTTATGATTTCTCTAAGTCTGATGAGCCCCTTTCTCCCCGCCACGGCCACATTTTTTGACAAATGTAATGAAAGAAATGACTCAAGGCACATTCCTGCCAGGTTTGGTTCAAATTGGCCCAATGGCTGATTTTTAAAGAATTTTCTTATGATTTCTATAAGTCTGATAAGCCCCTTTCTCCCTGCCACGGCCACATTCTTTGACAAATGTAAAAATTTGTGAACAAATTTTGAAAAGAATGACTCAAGGCACATTCCTGCCAGGTTTGGTTCAACATGGCCAAATGGTTGATTTTTAAAGAATTTTCTTATGATTTCTCTAAGTCTGATAAGCCCCTTTCTCCCTGCCACGCCCACATTTTTTGACAAATCAAAAATTCGCGAACAAGTTTTGAAAAGGGTCACCCAAGGAACATTCCTGCCAAGTTTGGTCAAAATTGGCCCACTGGTATAAGAGGAGAAGATGTTTAAAGAAAAAGTTAACGGACGGACGCACGCACGGACGCACGACGGACACAACGCCATGACAATAGCCCGCTGGCCTTCGGCCAGTGGAGCTAAAAATGATGTACGGAAGAGGTGAATTTGGCTACACTTGGGATTCCATACAAAAGATGCTGAGAAAAAAACAAGTAAACCAAGTGCTTATTGCAGGATTGACGCTTTGGAGTAAATTTGACATTTCACTAAAGCTTTTCTTACATATTAACATACATGTCCATTATTTAAGCAACAAAGAAGCTGTAACCAGTATTTAAAATGTCATAATCATTATTATGAACTCATTAAAATCATTCAGATGAAGATGTATTGATAAGAGAAGTAAATGAAATTATGGTTTTGCGACTTATTGCTACTGTTAAGCTAAGCATTATCACCTTAACCATTTCCCAAATGACGAAATTTTAGATTGTTCTAAATTCAAAGATGTTGCAGACGACAATTTAAAATGAATGAAAATTTACATTTTTTGGTCTTTTGGGTAGGAAAACTTTGTGGAAAATGATGAAATTGCTTGTCACAAGCAATTTCTTCATTTTCAACAATGTTTTCACAAGCCTTTTCTTGTTAGGGAGTCAAAAGGCGTCACTGTGCAGTAATGGGTTAAAATGGATATCATACATATTAGGAATGGTATCATTTTCCATGTACCATTTTACGACTGATATAATCGTAAAGTAAGGTTAAGATGATATGACAGAAAGTTTGTAATATAACACATCCGGTACATGGATACGCACCTTGTTGTATGTCCTTTGACATTATACGCCTATTGTAGTCTTACAACCTTAACCCTAGTTTTATTTACAAATCACTTTTTTCAAAATTAAAGGACAAAAGCAGCATAGCCAAATAGTGAGACTTGCAAAGTTAATGCCTTAATGCCTCAGATCGAAAGGTAAGATTAAGTTGCAATGACCAGCATTTTTCTTTTTTGTGCTTCCAAGTTACCAATAAAGATTTCGAATCATAAAATGCATCATTGTTTTGTGCAATTGTATTATCGTAGAATACCCATAATGTGGCCATTTTGAGATTAATAAAACATCAGCTTTTTCCGAGTGGCGTCGTTAGGTATCCGAATCTATTTGGGCGTGGTCATAAACATTCGGTGGTGGAAAACTCCACCGCCCAATGTTTTCGACGTTGCCCGAATAATTCCAATGTTGCACGAATCTCATTAAGGGTATTCTGCCTTAATACAATTTGATAAGGACTTTCTATATTGAAAGTGACAATTCATCACTTGATACTAAGTTTGCATGACAGTAAAGGATATAACAAAAAGTTTTGTAAATGAGTCAAGACTGCAGCGTCATACAGGAAAACAGGATAATGAGACAATGTGTCCATGTTGTATGTGTTTTGTGTTGTCAATCTGGTTGTTGACTTTTACATTGTGGAAAAAAAACTGTCTACCTTTCCCTTTTTAATGATCTTTTATCTATCAACAAGTGATCTTCTATCTTAAAGTTAACGAACATGAGAATACAAATTTATTGTGAGAACAGTCTCTCTATTCCTTCTATTCTAGAGTGATAATTTTTGTTGGCAGACGCCATATTTCTATACTGATAGCAAGACTATCATAAATTAAAATAATATATGCACTTGTGTGCACTTACAAAAGCTTTGCACATGAAGCAGGGTCTCAATATACCCATGGGTACTTGTGGAGTCGGACATGCAACTTGCATCTTTGGAAACCCATGTAGTACATTTGTACTAGTAGTAGCATAATGTTCAGGAGATCCCAGGGTTTCCTAGGATGCACAACTTAAAAGTGGTTCAATGGTAAAATAATTCAGTTGCTCAAATTAAAGCCATTTTTGCGGTTACAGAAATATAGGATGCAGAGAAGTGTAACTTTTATACATTTTAACATCCTTGTAGGCAAATGTTAATTAACAGTTAATGTACATTTTTGTCACCAAATTTAATGCCATTATCATAAGTCATACCGCAATTGGGACTTGCATCACTGAGCATTTTCCCACTGACTCATTATATTGCTGTAGCCTCGATCATTTGACGGAGGGTTCATTGTGTTATGATTTAACCAATTCCAAGACAGCGATATTTGAAATAATGTTCCAATTTGAGATGTGATTTGTTCATTACTGGCTAGCGACCAATTCTCGCCGTGTACCAGTTCTCGCCAACTAACCCATTTCAATGTAAAGACTGAGAAGAGTCCTTTCCCACGTACAAGTTAACCCATTACCACACAATGACTCTTTTTGACTCCCCACAAAATATTGGCCATGGAAAACATCGTGGAAAATGAAGAAATTGCTTGTAACAAGCAATTTCTTCATTTCCCACAATGTTTTCTATCCCAAAAGACCAAAATCTTTTAAATATCATTCAATTGATATTGTCGTCTGCAGGATCTTTCAAATTGGACCACCCTAAAATTTTGCCGTTTGGGAAAGGGTTAATTGTTGACATCAACTTCTTTTATTCCCAAAATAAATTGTATAAAAATAACATCATGTCTTTACTGCTATACTGTATAGTTGGCGAGAACTGGTACATGGCGAGAATTGGTCGCCAGCCAGTTACATAATAGCACAGAAAATATTGTGGAAAATGGAGAAACTTGTTTTCAAGACAGAAAATTCTAGACTGCTCTAATTCTTAAAGCTGCAGTGAATGATAAAATGGATTCTGTATAATGTTATTCCCATTATTATTTTCAACAAATTATTTTAATGTAAAACCCAGAAAGTGTTTGAAAATGATTGCAATATGAAAAAGTTAACATACCAAATTGTTTACATCCATAAGTTCATGTAACACATAATATATCTAATCTATAATTTTTTTTTTCATTTTGCACCATAAAATCCAATAAAAATAACAAATCAGAGCAGTCAAAATGAAATAATATTTCATAACCCAATAATCCCTAAAGATTAACCGCTTTAAACTTTAGTCCCTTTAACAAAATTGAACTTTTATTAATCCAATTAATCTCTTGTACAATATTAAATGAATTAAAAGATTATCAAATACAAATGTACAAAGATTAATCATCAGCTAATCTGTAAGTTTGTGGATCGCACATGGACTAAATCATAATGTATGATTAAAAAAAAACAAAAAAAAAACCAAGATGTGTTTGTGAAACACAAATGCCCCCGAAATGGCCATTTTTCTAAAATGTTAAGTTTTCGTGGAGCAAAGGGTTATCAAGGGTTAAGCGATGACCTTGAAAAAGGTCAAATTGCATGGAACAGATAGATATCATTGAAAGGAAGTTGCATACCAAATTTGAGCTTTGTATGTCAAATACTTTTGGAGAAAAGGCGATGGTTAAGTTTTCGGAGTAAAAGGTTAAGTTTTCGTAGAGTAAAGGGTTGATAAGGGTTAAGTGATGACCATGAGGAGGGTCAAATTGCATGGAACATATAGATATCATTGAAAGGAAGTTGCATACCAAAGGAGTAGGTTCACTAACCCATGAAATTGGCCTAAAATTTTGAGAAAAAATGAAATAGATAATTTTATTGTTTTGATGCTATATATGATAGTAGTGGACCTTTAACTGTCAGAAACTGGCATTCACTGATTCTTTCCTCGATCTAGTAGTACTGCAAAATGACGCCAAAAACGTAGTATTTGGCCGTTTTGCTCAATTTTAGCCATTTTTTCTGCATTATTGTTCAAAATTGAATGTGAGCGCATTGGAGAACCACAAAAATACTTTTTTTGGACAAAGTTTGTCTTATTCCTGATACACTGTCAAAATATCATGTTGGTTCTCATGTGCGCCAAAATTGAAAATTGAACTTTTATGAACTGAAAATGTTGATTTCAAAATAATGCGTCTTTCGTAAATTTGATCTATAGATAGTGCATATCAAAAGGTTTCTAAATGGTTGTTTTAGGCCAAGAAATGTGTTCTGTTATCGTTACAATGTGTACAAAAGTTAAGGGGAATATCACCTTTCGTTTTAATTTTATAGCATTTTTAGTGTCCAAAATTGTCCCAAGTGTAACGCTTTTAGCGTGACTTTTGTATCGAACTCCGACTTTTATGTGTTAATCTTAGAAAATACCCTCTTTTAAAGACTCCACAACATACAATTATACAAGCTGTTTCAATAATACAATAGTTTTCTTATAGTAATTTGTTGAACAAAATAAATATTGTCCCTTAACCATGCCAAGAAAATGACACACCCTCAAAAATATAAAGCCCTAAAATTACAAAAGTTTGGAAAATCATAGGATTTTGCTATTAGACATCTTTCAAAATGGGTATGCTTTGTAAGATAAATATCATCTGTGCAATATAAGTATGATTTTATGCAATTATTCTAATATAATCAACTCCTCCTGATGCCATGTCTATGCATTCCCAAAATGTCCCAAGTGTAACATTTTGTGTTACATTTAGAAAGCCAGTACTTTTGTCATATCATATTGAAATTTGTTCTGATTTCTTTTTTACAAGCATCTGCCGCATGAAAGATCTACAGTGGTTAGATCTGAAAAGATCCGCTATTATGAAATTAAATCAACCCAAATTCAATGTCCCAAGTGTAACACTAATTTTGTAATTGAGAGTTATCGATTAAAAATGCTAAATGCCATTATTTACGTTTCATACACTAATTTTAAAATTGAGAGTTATCGATTATAAATGCTAAAATATTTACGTTTAACACGCTAATTTGGTGATTGAGAGTTATCAATAATAAATGCTAGAATATATATGTCCCACCACACACGCAAAACTCAATCAATCAAAATATTAAAAAAAACATGTAGGATTCTGTCTGAATTTTGTTCAGAAAGCAATTATATTCAAAAAGGATTGAATTATGTGTCAATTTAATTCGTATTCAGAATCATATCGGTGATCTAGCAGAGATACATATGATTGACTGTTCTGGATCTATAAGTGTTATTTGAATATCAAAAGTCAACATTTTTGTCCAACGTGTAATGGTGTAGAACTGTGAAAAATTCAGCGAAATCTTATCACATGATAGTTTAGAAAGTTATTTTACGCTTGTGTTTCATTCATCAATAAATATAATGCGTTCATATAGCTGCAAGTTGAGACACAACAACATGAAAAGTCTGGATATTTTCCGACTGTCCCTAGTATTTACCCTTTCATCCATTAAAGACTGTTCATTTCTAATCAATTTAGTTGAAAATTGTTTTTGTATTTCATTCTAAGAACATATTTATAATTGCCATGGCAACAAAGCTGAATTTCTATTTATAACTTTTTTATATTTGAAGAATTTTTTTTCTTATAACACACATTTAAAATAAGAAAGTAAGTTTTTTTATACTCAGTTGGCAAATACTAGCACATTTAAAGGAATATTAAGAATTTTGACCTTGAAAAAAGACCCTGACCTTGGTGAATGACTCTACAAAGACCTTAAAAAGATTGCTCATATCCTCCTTATCAAAATTGAAACTTATCTTCAAGTTTTTTGTCCTTCTTAAAGACAATAAATGCAGTATTTATTATTTGATTTCAATGAAAATATTAGAAAATATGTACAAATTGCTGAAAAAAAAATGTGTCCATTGTTTATGAGAAATAGGATATTAACAACGCCATATTGTTGCCTAGCAACCATACCAATGGTAAATTAAATATAGATTTGTAGAAAGACAAGGTATTTTATATCACTGGCAAGGATTGAAGACATCTGAGTCTTTATCTGTAAACTTATCTAGTATTTTTAGGGCTAAACATGTAGTAATGTTTGTTCTGTAAGAGCAATAAAATCAAGGATTTTGTGTAAACCATTCCCATAATTTTATATAACTGAAATTTCTGAAAAAACTGTAATATGCTATAATGGATTATTTCTGATATATTTAAGTCTAGTAATGGTAGAAAGTATTGTAAGTGACAACTATGCTGTTAAGTCTTATGCTAATTATAAAATTACCCTGTAAAATGCTGTATTTTTAGAATTGTCAATTTTGATTGAAATTGGTTGCTATGGTAACCAAAGTGCAATAACTTCAACTTTTTTATTTTATGATTTATGATTTCTCAAGATAGCATACAACTTGAAAATATACAGTTTCTAAAGTAATAGACAAAGATATGCTTGAAGATTGAGATCAAAATAATTATGATGCCTCTTGATCAAAATTAGAATGCAATTTCCTTGTTGCTAAGGGCCCCTAACAACAATGTCATCGGTAAGACTTTCGGCTAGTTATTTTTTGTGTTTAATGACTTAAGTTACATTAAGTAAGACACATTAGATGAAAATCTGTGACTATGGATAAATCACCTTTTGCAAGATTCTTAGGTGGACTGCTACTTAAACACTTTGCTATTTTCTGAAAAACGGTCACCATGGGAATATCATAAAATTCATGACATCGCTCATCATAACCTTGACAGCATGCTACCTTAAGATTTGTTCTTTGTCTCTATTATTTTCATAGAGCATAAATTTACACAAACAATAAGCTTTTTAAAAGACTTGTTGATAGATATGTCTAGAATTTGAGATTTTTTGGAGAAATATTCAATTTGGTTTCCATGGCAACCAGAGTGTAGAATGCCTTTTATAAATGCGTTTCTTCAAATACAGTGATGAAAGTGTTCAAATAATAGAATTTCAGTAAAATTTGAGTTTGGGCCATTTTTGATGGTTAGTGAACCTACCCCTTTGAGCTTTGTACGTCAAATACTTTTGGAGAAAATGCAAAGGTTAAGTTTTCGGACAGACAGACGGACAGACAGACGGACGGACAGACAGACAGACGGACACGAGTAAAACAATATGCCCCCGATCTCTCGATACGGGGGCATAAAAAGGTTTGAAAGCTTAAAGACATAGAAAATAAATATTTACATGCAATAGCTTTCAAACAGACAAAAAGATTATTCATATGTAATATTGTCATAACTCTCATGAAATGATGGTCAAACCATTTTGGTACATTAGAAGAGCTGGTTTCTTACATTAATACTTAGTCATTTTTTCCCAAAAATTGTGGTACTATTTCTTTTTTTTATACTTTCTTTTTTTACATAGAGAAGACAATCTGTAGATTATCTGTTAAAGGGTTAATCACTTAGCTAATCCATCAGTTTGTGCATAGCACACGCAGATCTAATTCTCAGCCAATCACTGGCCATCATGCTTATAAAAGTGGATTTATCGCCTTATATAAGTACCAAATATATCAAAAAGGCGACATAAATAAATATAATTATTAGTTTATCATCAGGCTTAATATGCCTTCTGCAGGCTTTTCATCATACCCTATTTCACATACATTAACAACAACAACAACTATTTAACATGACATAGACTGATTTCAATTAACAACAGTTCCCATAAATATTTTGTTTTTTGTAAATTAGCATGGTTTCATTCTTATCGGTAAAAAATATTTTTTCTGAAAAGGGGAGTCAAAACCAAAAGCCTGAACGATCTATTATATGACAGTGACAGTTATTGACAATATTCTCTGAAGTTTATAATGATTGCTTTTTTCATTGATGAATTAGCCTATTTAAAATGTAATCAAAGGAATATTATTCATACAGAATCATGCTTCTTGTTTATGTACAAGATACCAACATATCACAGATGATTGCCATCCATATGTTACATGTACCGGTAAATCATCTTTTTTCCTCAAAAACTTTGTAACTGCAGCTCATTTGAAGCTGCAGTTACAAGGTTTTTTGATGGAAAAAGACCATATACATGTACCTAAATTTCTAAAAATGTGTAAGGGGATAAACTTGCCATTTATTAAAAACTTAACTGTATCTTTTTTAGAAATGTATCTTTTTTAGAAATGTATCTTTTTTAGAAACTTTTTTTAAAGGACATAAACTCTATGGCTAGTTGACAATACCACCAAAAAGGAAACCATGATTGCCTTGTGAAATCTCTCATATTTAGGATGTCAAAAATCAAAACAATTAGTTTCTTCATAATTTCATAACTACATTAAGCATACCTAGCTGTTCCATTTTCAATTAATCAATCCAAATCACTTCTTGTTTTTTTCCCAAAATATAAGATCACCTAAGAACTTTAACAGTAAAAAATCATAAATATGAAAATATAACTGAATTGTATAACAAGCACAGTAACATTGGATAACAGAATTTCAAAACAACTTGTATCATGCGGCGTCGTAAGTGATATGGTAATATCGATGAATAGTGGAACAGCATCCACATTGTTGTTGATATACAATTCCCATCATGCCCTTCTATAGAAACGACATACTATACTTATGGGTGCGTTAGCTCCCCCGCTTTCTCAATTCAAATTTGGATAAAATTTCAATTAATCATTCAAAATCTAACTCAAAAATCATATTTTAAACAGCATGCTGTGATATTTAACCCTAAATCTGATAGCTTAACCATGTTGGGATTTTGATTAAGTAGTTTACAGTTCAAAAGTTTTTAGAGACTTTAACCCTTTCCCAAACAAGACCTGGTTTTGACGTCCCTAATAGAAAAGGCTTGGGAAAACATTGAAACAAAAGAAGAAACTGCTGATAACCAGCAGTTTCTCCTTTTGTCTCAATATTTTCTATGCCATATTTTACACAAATTCTATCTTTAATACCTCCCGTTTTGTCATTTTTGGCAGCTTTTGGAGTGGATCTCCCTAAAATTGTGCTGTTTGGGAAAGGGTTCATATTAGGGATCTGGGTTTTTTAGCAGGGGGAGATCAGGACCGAGGTAGTGAAAATGTGAAATAACAATGAATTATGTGTAAAAAGAAGAAAAGAGAAATACAATGTGCACCAAAATATTTGTAGTATTATTCTGTTGATGAATATTATGGCCTTGGCGTCGCACAAATGACTAAGAGAAGCAAGGGGGTGGGGTGAAAAACCATCAGCTATTTCATTCAAAGTTAAAAGCCCGCTTACTAACCACTTCTATTTTATACTTTATTTACAAAACAATCTAAAAATTTAACTTACAGAGAGGGAAATGTAGCACCCACATGGCACCCCAGATAAGTTATCTCACTTTGAAGAGCTCTTGTAAAGGCAGAGGAGGGATTTAATAGAATGACATGTCACTCAAAATTGATCTTCAATCCTAAGACTTCAATTTCAGTCCTTGTTCTAAAATTGTGAATTTGTGTGTTTTTTCTCACATTTTCATATTATATGATATACATAAATCAATATCAAAACTTAGTTAAGAATATCAAGAATCAAATAGATCTAGCGCAAAAAACCATGAAAGGGTTGAGAGTATTTTTTTAAAAAAAAATAGCCCTATAAATTAACTGTAAGAAAGCTCAGTCAGTCAAACATTGAAAAAGTTTCTATAGAAACTGATAATTTTGACCCCAGTTCACAAGTTTAGAGATTTGCTATCTTTACTGTTTAAAGTTTAACAGAGTTTTTATAATGAAAAGAAATAATTGTTGGGTACGGGCTCAGCTCAATGCTTCGTTTAACTTACTTTAACCCTTAAATAGTGTAAACAGTGACTCTAATATGCATGTATCCAATTTCTTGAGAATTTTCAGAGCTTGAACCCTTTCAGAGTCTACTGTACACATTCTAGTCTGAGTACCAGTCTGGTCTTCTATACAAGTCCTAATCAAAGATGTTTGAACTTTAATTCAGTCCAATATCTTTTTTGATACTTGACCAATTTGAATTCGGCTTGAAGCAGAGAAAGTGTAAGAATGCCAGGAATAAGCTGGACGTGTTGGATTTTTGAACTAGAGTGAAAACATGTCAAAATAGAGCCGAAAATGGCAATTTTGTCAATTTCAAGGGCACATAACTCATGATGTAAAATTCAGATCAAGCTGAAAATTACACCAAGGCAAGGTCTTATAGTCAACAAGATTATGTCCAAGTTTTGTCTTGATCAGTCAATATTTGTAGTTGCTAGAGTGAAATCAAAGTCAAATAGAGTCAAAAATGGCAATTTTGTCAAATTCAAGGGCACATAACTCATGATATAAAATTCCGATCAAGCTGAAAATTACACCCAGGCATGATTTTATGCTTATATATAATCTGTCCAAGTTTTGTCTTGATTGGTTGATATTTGTAGATTTTAGAGTAAAAATAAAGTCAAAACCAGCTATTTTTGACATTCAAGGGCAGATAACTCAGGTTATTCTAGTTCGATCAAAATTCTTTGAAGGAATCTGAGAGAGGGTCACCCAAGGATCATTCCTGTGAAGTTTGGTTGAAATTGATCCAGTAGTTTCTGAGGAGAAGATTTTTAAAGAAAAAGTTTACGGACGCACGCACGGACGCACTGACGCACGACGGACACATCGCCATGACAATAGCCTGCTGGCCTGAAAGGCCAGTGGAGCTAAAAATCAACTGATATAAAATAATTGAAGATAAACCAAAATTTTGGTTTATCTTCAATAACTTTTTTATCAGTTGATTTTTCAAAAATCCAACACGTCCATCTAATGTGTGACGTCTGTCGACATTCTCTGCATCAAACCGAATTCAAATCGGTCCAGTATTTACAAAATTATTGAAGATTTTCAGAAAATATTGTATCATGTGATTATCCAATGTGAAAATATATCTTATTGAAAAATTATCTACATCATCATAGGTTGCCATAGGTTACCAGCATATTCTGCTTTATAATTATATATTGCCCACAAAGCTTACTCTATATGACATGTCTTGCAGAATGGTATAATATAAAATGTTACACACAATAGATTCTTTTTATATTCATGAATATAACTTAATATCTAAAAAGAATCAAGTGAAACTAAAAAATATGGAAAACTTACATATTCAAAATAATCCTTGAGTGTGAAACACTAAAAATAATGTAAATAATAATACATAATTATGTAATTATAATGACAGAAATGAAAAACAACAGAATAGATGCCAAGACCTTGCAATTCACCAGACCATATCATTAATATCATTATTCTCAATTAATTGCTTGAATGATGTTGTTAAGAATTTTATAACCCAGGGCAATGATGGGCCAATTAAGTGAAGATGTCAGAGCAAAGTGACATGTCTTGTTACTGATTATCAAATATTTCACATTCACAAAAATATGTATGTACCAAAAGAATATTTAATCATTACTTTGATTATAATCAAATATAATTTTACAGGTTTTAACTGCCAGTTTCAACCCTGGGGGCATAGAAATATGTAAGACAATGTAGTAAAGTTTGCCTTTTACGCTGGCCTGCCTTAAGGTTTTTATTTATGTGTCATTCAATCTTCGAAATAAAGATGTCACTAAGCATGAAAGGAATTTTGACAAATCTTTTTTTGAAGTGACAATAAAAATCCATCAATAAAATATCTAAGGAGCAATTAGAAACAAACCAACCTGTGACAGGTCTCAGAAATTAGTTGTTTTTATTTATTTTTTTCAAATTGATGTGCATGATTATGATATTCAGACATAAATTTTCTTGATTATTATTCAGATGACCATGATTGTAAGAGATTTCATTGCTAAGATTTAATTAACCCATAGACGAATGTTGAAATTCTCATAAACAATAAGTTTGAGTCCTACATTTATGTTGGAAATCTTGCTTGCAACTTTAAGGACAAAAATAAACCTGTTCAAAAATAAGAAAATGTCCATTACCCCAAATGTGTTTTTTATTCATTATTTTGTTGTACTTTAATGTCCCCCCCAATTGAACAGCAGTGTGCCCAAATAAAAATCGTTTAGCTGTTAAAAATCAGCAAGAGCTATTTTTCATGTTAAATATGTGGGCTGTCAAAACTTTTTATAGCAAGAAAATGTTTTATTTATGATAATTCTACTCACCAATCAATTTAAATTCAATTTTTAAAACATATTATCGTTCACTTTCAAAAATGACCAACAAAACATAGGGGTCTCGTTGTTAGAAGTTACCCCTAATGGGGTGACCATATGCTATAAGGACAGGAAAAGTAAACAAACTGAAGTGCTAGACCAAACAGTCTTCTTTGCAGAAACGATTAAAATTCTTTAAAATTTCAATGGGATTTTTGAAATGTTATCCAAACAGTAGCTTCTTTTGAAGCATCAAAAAGAATATGGCTTTTGTAGTAGTGCACTTGTAACATAAATATCAATATTCTTTCCTATCCTATAAAGATGCACTATTTTTCAGCATAAAAAAAAACAAACAAGAATAATCTTGAAGGGAAAGCAATCTTGTAAAAGTCTGTTTTTATTCATTCATTGCTGTTTGATTATAACCTGAGGAAAATATTCTCTTGTCTGCATCATGTTTAGTGAACAAAACTTTTTATATACAAAAAAATGTATGAATCTGTGCTAAAAGCAAAAACAATGAAAACCTATTAAAGAAACAGTAGCTCTAATGCATTTTATAGGTAGATAAAATGGACATGATAACTATATTGTGCTGAATAAATGACCAGAGGGGATGAAGATACATAAAATCAGTTGGAGGTCAAAACCTCGTAACTACAGCTTGAATAAGCTGGAGTTACGAGGTTTTGACCTCCAACTGACGACAAAGTCTCCCTGTTTAATATTCATGATCACTTTTTGTTTGTGTTAAATGAAGGGGAAAACATAAGAAACTGACAGCTATGACTGTATAGTGTGACAATAACTGTGTGGGATGGTCAACTGTTGCCTTACTTGACCAACATGTACATATAGTCCGGCAGATATTCCCCATTTTTTGGCTGAACCTTGCAGTGGAGTACATAGTTTTTTTCTTTGTTGATTCCTGAAGTAGACATCCTACTGTAAAAGAATCTGACGGGTGACATCGTGTCACCCTTTAGCATTTCGAGAAATCCAAGATGGCCGCCAAGATGGCGGAATACCATATAAATAACCAATGTAAGGGTTATATATGCATATGGAAACTGATTTTTTAAGGCAAGATATCTCTAATGCACTTACTGTTGCCATAAGAAGGAAGAACAATATAGATATGACACATTTTTTTCATTTCAGTCGATGCTGTTGTGTAACTTACGTTACATTAAGGAATGTTATATTTTTTTATTCACATATCTACCATTATTTGACCATAAGTTGTTTAAACACAACATTTAATGATCTGGTTATGAATTTCTCTACTTAGAGCTTTTAGTTAGAGTAAAACAACAGTTGCATAAATGTATTATGTAACTTACGTTACCTTAATATAAGCATTATAGGTTCATTTGATCACTTATTTCCTATCATTCGGCCAAAAACCCTCAAAACACAACAAATATGGTTTGCATATTAATTTCTTTACTTAAGGCTTTTGGTAAAGTGAAATATAAAGTTCCATAAATTATTATGTAATTTACGTTACTTTTATTTCAAGTACTCTTAAATACACTTTTAACCATAACAATAGCATTGTTAGTTACACACAAATCCCTGTCAACTGGCTATTGTTAGAAGGATACATTTGTAAAATAGATTTAAAACTTTACGAAACAAGGCTATCCTGTAGTAAATAGTTGACAAACCAATCTTGTTTTAAAAACAAAAGAATAGTGAAATACGTATTCCTAAGCAGGTGACGATGACTAGCATTGGTACATGAAGACATTTGTTGAGCATTAAATGTAGGGCAAATTCGCCTAATTTGGTATATGACTTACCTCTGCCTTGGTCAGGACTCATTCACCCATCGAATTTCGTGTTTCTAGATCAAACAGTGCATGAGATATAGAACGGACGGGAATTTTAGACTTAGTGTGCTCAAGCGTGTAAAATATATTCCTATGAGATAGTTTTGGTACACGACAGATTATGACATATCTTTTGGTCATGCCTCGTTAACACATCCAGTTTGATGGCACTAGATAAAACAGTACAATGGGATATGGAGCAGAAGAAAATTTTGAATTAAATGCGCTCAAATATGAAAAGTAGGTCACAATGACTATTTAGTAAATGAGGAACTTGTTGGATCAAGACACTTCTCACTTGAAAGTGGTGTCTCTAGGCCGAAGAGTACAGGAGATATGGAGCAAAATAGAGACCGACGGACTCCGACCGCCTGCCTGACACCGAGTATACCATAATATACACACCAAGTTTTCAAGTCTAGCCCCAGCATAACCTTTCTAGTTGAAAATAGGATACATCACTTCCATTCGTCCATTTGAATTATTTGTGATGTACAAGGAGCTACAACTGCACTCTAGGCTAGGGGACAGTGACTTTTACTAGCACTTGATCCCCGATCCCATGTATGGTAGATTTTCTCTAACAGCGTAATTCTAATTTTATGTTCAATAGTGAGTCATTTTGTCCTTATCTGGAAATACTTCTGTAGTTTGAGGGAATGGTACTAGCTTTTCACACACTACCATAGAACCAGGCTCATTGACTGACTGAGGTTGTATCTGGAGCTCATGGCAATATCTTGTAAATGATCTAATGACAATGTGAGCATTGTGCTTCCTTATTCTTCAACTGTACAGTGTATTGCAAACGCCAAGGGAGTATAGTTTGAAATGATACTCTAAGAAACCAGAAATACGAACGGAAAATGATCTCTGATATCTTTATATGCAACAGAAAAGATTTGGTCACTTAGCAGTTCGCCAGAGGTAATATGTTAGACTTAAGGTAACAGAGATAATATGATTATCTTCTGTTATGTAGGTCTTACAGAACAATATAGAGATTCACCTTTCATAAACTCACCATTAACAAACAAATGTCAATTTTAACCGACTATAAGTTAATTGTATATATTCTTGCTTAATGAACATTGTTTGGGTTTTATACCCTGCCGGGAAAAATGGCGGAGTATTATGGTAAAGCCTGTGCAAGGCAGCCGTTTTTGGTTACACTCCTTAACTGCTGCGACCTCCTTTTCACGTTTGAGTGCTTAAAATACCATGTACTGTTGGTGTTAGGGACCCCAAATTTGTTGAGTTGATGAGCCACAACACAAAACGTGTAGTGTACCAAAATTAGGTACAGGACAGGTGGCCTATATTGTACACTTAGGCGCACTTTTCTTGGTGTGTATAGAACATGATGGATGTGTGCATCAGTGGCTACATACATGTCTTGTTGCATATACTATAAACTAAATTATATCCATTTGACAATTACCAGCTGACAGACTTTTCTGTTCAATAAATATTACTTTTGTTACGTTTACAAATAAATATAATGTACTAGTACTTGAAATTAAAGTATCGTAAATTACATAATCCATTTATCCAACTGTTATTTTGCTCACGTACGAAAAGCTTCAAGTAAAGAAATTGATATGCACACCATTTCCTTCTGTGATTCAATGATTTAATGATTCATGACCTAATTGTAGTAGATAAATGAAGCTAATGTGCTGATATCAAGATAACGTAAAATATATAATACATTTATGCAACTACTGTTTTGTGTAAAGAATATGATGGGTATGTGAACCAATGGCTACATGGGTGTCTTGATTCACATACTATAAATTCAATTTATCCAATTAAAATTACCAGCTGATAGCTTTTTCTGTTCAATAAATATTACTTTTGTTATGTTTACAAGTACATGTATAATTATGTAATGGTACTTAGAATTAAAGTAACGTAAATAACATAGTACATTTATTTAACTGTTGTTTTGACCGCCTACAAAAAAAACTTCAAGTAAATAAATTGACATATAACTCAACGTTTATAACTCTAGACTTGTGTACAAACATTAACTTCTTGTTGTTGAAAATGACCCAACACAAACACTTTCTCTTTCGAGAATAAAGGGAAACGAGTCAGGACATTAACTCGCTCGTTTAGTTCACAGTAAATGGTTTGGTAAAGATTAAAACTATGTATTGGTTTAAATTGTGTTTTTATACAAATCTACAGTTATAAAATTTGAGCTATACAATCTATTTCCTTCTGTGTTTTAATGATTAATGAACGAATAATAGTATATAAGGGAATAAAAGAAGCTATTATGCTGATATTAGGTAACGTAAATTACATAATACATATATGTAACTATTGTTTTGCTCTTATCAAAGGTTTTTAAAGTAAGAAATTTGGTAACCAGACCATTCATTGTTGTGTATAAATGACTAATGTCCAAATGATAGCAGAAAAGTGAATAACTGCATCGAATATTCCCTAATGTAACGTAAGTTACACAACAACATCGACTGAAATCACAGAAAAATGCCATAACCTTATTCCTCTTCCTTCTTAGGGTATAAGAAAGTGCATTAGACTTATCTGGCGTAAGAAATATCACTTTCCATATGCATATATAGTCCTTTTATTAGTTATTTATGTAAGATTCCGCCATCTTGGCGGCCATCTTGAATTTCTCAAAATGCTAAAGGGTGACACGATGTCACCCGTCAGATTCTTGAACAGTAAGGTGTCTACATCAAGAATCAGCAAAGAAAAAAACTATGTACTCCACTGCAAGGTATAAGTGGATATCTGCCGGACTAATAGTTACATTATAATGTTACCTATGCGGAAAATTATACCACCATTTCTGATTGCAATTCTCCAAATTACAATTTAGTATCAGAGACAAAAGCACTACAAGTCTAAAAGACTGACATAACTTTGTGTATGCATTATAAGCCAATTCTATCATCTTAGTTGAACTGTTCCTTGCAGTAGTGTGACAATAACTTTTTTGGTGTGATCAATATGCAGTGTAGACTCATCTGACCAGTTCCGTCTGCAGTTCAAATGTTACAAGCAAGGTTTTTTGCAGATAAACAGAGAGATGGAACAAAAACTAAATGTGCCCATATATAGATGAGGTCAAGCTCGAAGGCTGATAGAAATACAGAAAAAAGATCCAATGGATTTTGTCTTTGGTGGGAAAATATATCCCTCTTTCCGGATAAATGTGTTGAAAACAATAATAAAGAAATCAAAATATTTTAAAAAGCTGTAGTTACAATTTTTTGTTGAAAATCTACAATATCTTGAAGAAGTGCAACTACTCATTATAGCTAAGATGCCTCTGGATAGACCAGTTTTATGATACAATAAAAATCTTACAGATCGTCACCCATCTATGGGGTTTATATGTATAGACACTAAATAAAAGGCACATGAACAGTGATATGTTTATGCCGCTGTTCATGCCAATAGCTTTATTTTATGATGATTGATTGGCAGGTCTCATTCAGACAGAACAGCAGAAAATATGTCTTATTTAATGTTCAGCGCATGCACATGACTTACTTCCTAGTGGCAAAAAAGAAGTTTTCAAAGTTTTGTTTTAAAGAACAAGGATGACAAATGCAGTTCCTTGAGTATCTTGTCCTAAAGCATTTTTCAAATTTAAACTCTAGTTGCTTCCCTTAACCCTTTCCCAAACAAGACCTGGTTTTGACGTCCCCAATTAAAAAGGCTTGGGAAAACATTGAAACAAAAGAAGAAACTGCTGATGACCAGCAGTTTCTCCTTTTGTCTCAATATTTTCTATGCAATATTTTACACGAATCCTATCTTTAATACCATCAATTTGTCTTTTGTAGCAGTTTTTGAAGTGGATCACCCTAAATTTATGCCGTTTGGGAAAGGGTTAAAATAGCTTCATTGTATAATTTATAGACCAAACATGTAAGCAATTTTAAGATATTGAGTATATGAAAAGACTGTCAAATATATTACTGTTTGAATTTGTGAAAAAAAAATATCAAAGATCTATTATATATCGTCGGTGTAAATGCAAAACCTCGTATGTCGATTCTTGCGATTTTCAAAGTACAAACTTGTATGCCCAGTTTACACAATTCGCGCAGATTTTGAGAAATTTATACTGCTCAGCATTAATGACACATTATTTGCGAACAATATGTCAAAATTTCAAGTAAAACATTTCTGTTAGGGAAAAGTTATTACACTTTTTTCCCTCACCTTTAAAATTTTCCAAAAACGAGATACGAGGTTTTGCATTTACAACGACGATATATAATTATAAATCTGATGAGAAAAGAATTTCTACATTTTTACATACAAATTGTTAAATCATTTGGACCAGTTGTCATGACACAGGCCAAAACTAGAACAAGAATGACACAAATATTGATGAAGTAATTCATCATTGGCCTGGGCAGTTTTATTGATTTTTATACATAAAAAGTTACATTGTCTTGGTCAAGCTAAGGTGTCCATTGTCCATCTACTGACCACTTGGGGCTGTCCACAATGATAAGTGATCCTATTTGTCACACTGTAGTCTGTTTGCAACCGTTCTATTCATTCAACGATCAATATAACATTGCAAGAAAATCTGTCCAGAAATTTATAAGTGATCTCAATAAGTGATTTTAAAATTTGTCATACTGCAATGTTTGCAACCATTTTATTCGTTGCAAGATCAATATAGCATTGAAGGAGAATTTATTCAGAGACTGCAACTATATCAGTCAATAGAATCATTTGTGCAGTATGCAGAAAAAAGAAATTGTTATTTTGATCACGAAAATATACATGTATTCCTATGCTGGTCCAAGCTGTGCACAACAATAAGCATTGGCAATCAGACTCAATAAGAATAAATATATTAAAGAGCATCGGAAATTATCAACTTTTGGCCCAACTAAGTACAATTTTATACAGAGGAAAAAAGACAGTTTTATTTACTTCTTTGCAAGCCACACCTTTTTTAAAACTTAAATTTTTCTACTTTTCAAGAAAATAAAAGGAAAACGACAGTATGTTATTTAAGACCCTTTCCCAAAGAGGACCTTTTGACGACCCTATTAAACTTGGCTTGGGAAAGCATTGAGGCAAAAGAAGAAAATGCTGATAACCAGCATTTTCTCCTTTTGCCTCAATATTTTCTAAAGCTTAATTTTTACATAAATCCTATCCATCAACATGTTTTGTTTTGTTTTTCGTCCACAACTCCTTTCAAATTGGACGTGTCTGAAATTTGTTGTTTTGGAAGGGTTAAAATACCAAAAACTCCCTAATATTTGTCAGCATTGCTGGGGAGCTCTTGATACTATCTGTGGGGCAGAGATGTGAAAAAATGTGTCACTGTCACTAAAAAATTAGAAATGTGAACATACAAAATGTAACTGAATAACACTGTCAATTTTATGTCAAGATAAGAAATTGGTACTATTTATCATTTAAACAAAATTAGATTTGACAAACCTAGTATGCAAGGATTGAATACATGACTTTAACAATGGGATAACATTGTTATATCAAAAAAATATTTCTAACAATTTTAAGTTATGTACATCTGTAACATTGCAAATGCCTAAATTGTCAAAAATTAAAAACTTCAACATATTTCTAGCCTTGTATTCTTTGAATAAAATTATTAAATCTCAAGAATAATCAACACCGAGCCAAATAATTTAGTAAATTAGACGAATATTTCAACCAATAAATTACAAGCTATTCATCAATACTCAAAAGAGCAAGAAAAGAAAGAAAAATAAGTTTTGTTCTCATTGATTTTTCTAATTTTGCCTTGTATGTTGTGATATAGATCTATATTGTAACTGATGCTCAACAATTGTTGTAAGTGCATATAGCTCATGATAAATGACCTGGCAGAGCATCTCAGAGCTAATAGCAAGTGATGGTGTGCCAGGTCATTTATTGTAAGCTATTCAAAGTAATATCGTCAGTGTAAATGCAAAACCTTGTATGTCGATTCTTGCGATTTTCAAATTACAAACTTGATTGTGCCCAGTTAAAGACAATTCCTGCAGGTTTTGAGATATTTTTACTGATCAGTAATATGTCCAAATTTCAAGTAAAGCATTTCAGTTTGGGAAAAGTTATTACACTTTTTTCCCTCCCCTTTAAAATTTTCCAAAAACGAGATACAAGGTTTTGCATTTACAACGACGATGTGCACTTACAAACATTTGGCACAAACGATAATTTGCCTGTGTATTCACTACATTACGAAAGTGTGACAGACACATAACATTGGTGGAAGATCGAAAACTTGTAATTCAAGGTTTTTCTAGCTGTAGTTAGTAGATTTTGATCACCCACTATTGATAAAAGCTTATAAAATTGTAAAATATAAATAATCATCAAAATAAATTGACTCTAGTAAATATATATAAACACCTGAACCATATTTCAATTAGTTTAGCAAAGTAACAATTTTGCGACCAATTTGACAAATCAATTCAAAGGTTATAACGATAAATCTAGAAAAATTGCTTCTGGAGGAAATTACAATGTGACCTGTGATCATTGCAAAACTAATTTTCGGTGATAGATTTACCTTTTTGGTAATAATATTTCATGTACTTTAATAACCTATTACGGCACAGTGATGCCTTTTGACTTGGGAAAACATTGTAGAAAATGAAGAATTTGCTTGTGACAAGCAATTTCTTCATTTCCCACAATGTTTTCTAAACAAAAGCAACAAAAAATGTAAAATTCCATACACTTAAGTTGTCATCTGCAACATCTTTGAATTTGGAACGGTCCAAAATTTTGTCGTCTGGTAATGGATTACACATATGAAGTTGGTTGTTTTACCCAAAACTACATCATCAACAGTTTACTGGGTATTTTTTTGACAAAATTTTGAATTTTTTTTCTATTTAACTTCTCCTTTTTTATTTGTATCATGTTATTGCCAAAGACAAAAGAGAATTATTTGAAGGTATGCAATGGCATTTCTCCAATTAGTAATAAAATATCGAGACCAAAGGTTTCATTTGAAAAGTAATTACCATACACTAATACATTGGGTCTAAGTTTAGGAAATGAATGAATTTTCGCTCATAAATGGAAGCTTTAGCTTTTTTTTAAATGTTCAAAAAACGTCTTCATACAATTGACGATGCAGCTTCATTCCTATTATGGCCATATGGTTTATTGAAAAATACATTCTGATATCAATTGATATTATACATGTAACTAACTAAACATGTAAACGTTAAAAGAGACATACCTTTTTAAATCATTTTCTCTTGATATGAATCTGTGAAAATTGTTAAATCCTCAGATTCCGTAAGCTCAAAATCTCCAGATCAAAAATGAACAAATGCCTAAGCCTTGCACTATGAGATGTCTAAAATCCCTCACCAAGTCTCTGATGTTGTTTATTTGATCTTTTCTTAATCCTTGAAAATCCTTTAATCAACTTACTGCACAAAGTCTGTTAATCTCATTTTCTTAACAACTGCTTATTTATAATGTACCATTTTATTTTCACTTCTTATGTACTTATTTAATCCAATAACTTAAAAATTGTCGTAGAATTCTGAAGTCACATGGCTGTTGTACTCGTATAAAATGTCGTCTACAGTTCACATTTCGTTGTCCGCTCGCATTGACAATATATTTACAACTGAATGCTTCATTGCCACTATTATAGGGAAAAACCACCTTAGGCTCAGTGTGCTGCAATATAAACTCATTGTGTTCTAACTCATACAATTAACACTTTTGAAAACACTGTTTAAAAAGAAGAAAATGCTGTCACCAGCATTTTCTTCTTTTTTTAAACAGTGATTTCAATTATCATGCACAGTTATTCATTTTTATATATAATGTTTAATATTATTATTCTATGTATATGCAAATGACTGCATACAAGACTAATATATATTTTTTTCTTCAATCAAGAACAACAATTTTACTAAAAAAGGTTAGGACATAATTAGATATATTTAATATAAGATGAAATAAATGAAAAGAATAAAATTTCGCTTTCCCATAAAAAGAATTTTATACTTTTAGAATGAAAAAGAAAGATTACCTAAATTTGCAATAAATCCAACAGTTTTTTTTTTCAATCAGTTACTATAAAATTCTATCCACCATCATTTAGAGCACATTTAGGAGTAAATGCTACGGGCAAAAACCACAATGTAACGAGTTACCACTTTACCTTTTGTCAATGTTATATCAGATATACCTTATGTTACGCTTCAACGATCCGTACTTGTGATGCGAGATGGGGGTAATTGTTAGATCTATACAAGTAGCCCATCTACGAAATTCTATGGTTTTTGATATGAGATGGGTTCAAACCCTTTAACAAATGAATGAACTACATGGTCCAAATTCTAAGTACAATTAGTTGTTAGATATAACAAATATTATTAATTCTATTCAAAATATTTTTTGTCTTTTTAATAAGTTATCATTCAGAGATGCATTTTTGTCTTTTTCCCTTATCATTTTTTATCATAATGTTATGTTTTAGCACCTTCAAAAGCGAAAATAGTAAAAATTTTGTTGTTGAAATAAGAGACAAGTTGCTTTACAAACTGGTCTCTGAAATTCTATAATGGGGATATGAGATGGGTTGACTGCAGTTAAATACAAACAACTGATTTAGGAAATTCTATCATAGCAATATGATATGGGTTGATTGCTAGATACCAGTAATCAATCTTTGTAACTGTATAACCATCATCCTCCCCATCTTATTGTCTTACATGTATCACTTTTATTATTTTTTCTAGATGATTCAACTGTTTCTCTTGACATATGGAATCAAGGTAACAAAATTCTGGGTTGATCTTAGATGTTGCTTGTAAATATAGAAAACATTGAAGGTAAAGGATAATGCCCAACATTTTTCTAATAATATCCCATTTTTCTTTTTTATGTCATAGAATTATAGTCAAAATTCAAGACTGTTTGGATCAAATATACTAAAAATATATAGATCTAGATCTAATAATATTTACATTGTATTTATTTTTGGTCGTTTTAGGTAGAGAAAATTGTGGAAAATGAAGAAATTGCTTGTCACAAGCAATTTCTTCATTTTCCACAACATTTTTGAAAACATTTATCTTGTCATGCGTCAAAATGTGTCATATTTGCAGAAATAGCAGTTCTAGAATATTTGATTTTTTTTCTGTAATGGCTTACATGTATTTATAATGAAAGAAGTGTCAAAACACATACAACAACTTTCATAAAATAATTCTTAAAATCATGTTCAATTACAATATTTTAAAGTATTTCCATCAAAAAGGTTAAATTAAATTTCAAATACATACCAGTTTAGCTTTGTGTCAGGTAATGTATCCGTAATAATATCTTTTCACAAATAATTTGTTCTGAATGAAAAGTTATTTTTGTAATGATGATTACTCCAGCATTTATATCAATTAAACTAAACGTTTTTATCACTTTAGTTTGAACCGCGGGTTTAAAGTTCCATACAACACCGACTACTCTTCAATATTGGAGATGTCACACTGATAACGGGTAGTTGACAGTTCGAGCAATCTGATTGGCTACTGACTCTATAGAGGGATATTAACTGATACACTATCTGTCCAATAGTCATAAAGACCTCATAAATATTCATAATGCATCAATATGCAAATTAGGCATGTAGACTAATTTACAGGTTGTAATGTGTACTGGGCAAAAAAGAAATTTATGCAAATTAGATTAAATATTTGTTTATAATATCAATAATGTACATGTCAGATAAGAGAAAAGAATATATAATAGTCTAATAAATATGAAAGTTAAGTTAAATGTAGCTTTGCAAAAAGATTAAGTCCTAAAGAAATGGGATGCATAAGCATTTGAAACAGTTACTGAAAAGCAGGTTTACTGCCTTTTCTATGTTTTATTTTTTCAATTACAAATGTATTTGTAAGTCATTACTCTTACTGTCTCAAACTTGAAAAACACTATCCTATGAAGTTTTAAAATGTTAAATCTCAAATTCTAAAATTATACTACTGATCAGAAACAATTTTCCATTCTCTTGTCACATTCAGTCCTAATTTGTTTTTGCTTTTACAAAATAATTCATAATAATTTTAGACCATTCTAATATAAGCTTTGTTAATGATATCTTTGTAAGTTAAGTCAAGAGGGTTCTTTCCTCCGCGAGAAGTGGGTGTGTGCTGATGTTATTCATTATACCCCAGAACCAGATCAAATATCAAGGTGTAACCCCCACAACAAAAACCCTCTTTATTTGCCATGTTTGCTCTTTGTTTTAAACACATTTTTGTCCTTATTTGTACTGTATAACATCAAATAGAACCAGATTGTATGTTAACACTTTTGTATTTGATCTTGGGATTTCTCTGACTGCATCCAATCACCTTGTTATGTCTTCTTCCCACTCAAACTGTGTGAATTTTCACCTTGGTATTACATTATGACAAGAAAGTCATTGAGCAAAAACATCAAACAAGCCAACTTGCCTATTTCAAGCAGTCTGATCTTAAATGAAACTTTTCAATTTTTTGTATTTTGATTTAGTATGTTTGATGTTGTTTTTTCCTGAATATTTTCCTTTATAGTATCATACATCGTTTTAAAGAAAAAAGTTACTATTTAATTCATTAAAAATCATTCTAAAATTGGTAGAAACACCTCTGTTCTTAAAATATTGCTACCTGTACTATAGGGGTCTATAACTTGACTCTTAGCACCTTATACTCTTAACTTATAAGAGTCTATGGTACTTGGAGTCAAATCATAGACCCCTATGGCCTCTACCAATGACTTCTTTTACTTGCACTTAATTCCCAAACTTCACTTGTACAATTCATTTAAAAATATAGATTTATATATGTAAACAGGAAGAAAGCTATGTCAATAATTGATTCAAATGACAAAACCAGGAAAAAGTAACTGTTGCCATATGTCTAAATCGTCGGTGTAAATGCAAAACCTCGTATGTCGATTGGTGCAATTTTCAAAGTACAAACTTGTGTGCTCACTGTAGACGATTCACGCAGGTTTTGAGATATTTTTACTGATCAGTATTATTGACACATTATTTGTGAACAATATGTCCAAAATTCAAGTAAGACATTTCAGTTTGGGAAAAGTTATTAGACTTTTTTCCCTCCCCTTTAGAATTTTCCAAAACCGAGATACGAGGTTTTGCATTTACAAGGACGAAATGCTACTTGGTTTCAATTATTATTCAATATCATTTCCCTAATTGCAATTTGAACCACTGAACAAATTGTCATCTTTACAGAGAGATAAAAATCTGAAGAATGAAATTCGAGAAGATATTAAACTGATTGCATTATCATATACAATGATATCAGATTTTGACAATTTTTGACATGCTTAATTAAAATGTTTAGTGAAGGTTAGATTGATCATATTTTGAAAAAAAAAAAACTTGAAAGAGCTCTTTTAAGTTAAGACCTTCGTGAAGGATCTCAATGGTGTTCTTGATATAATTATGTTTAAACACTTTGGGTGATCATAACATAATAATGTTGGTGGGAGGTCAAAACCTTGTAACTACAGCTTTTTCAAGCTGTAGTTACAAGGTTTTGACCTCCTACTTACTATATCGTCGTTGTAAATGTAAAACCTCGTATCTCGTTTTTGGAAAATTTTAAAGGGGGTGGAAAAAAGTGTAATAACTTTTCCCAAACTGAAATGTCTTACTTGAAATTTGGACATATTGTTCACAAATAATGTGTCAATAATACTGATCAGTAAAAATAACTCAAAACCTGTGAGAATCGTCTACACAGAGCACACATGTTTGTACTTTGAAAATCGCACCAATCGACATACAGGGTTTTGCATTTACACCTACCATATATTTCATTAAATTTGAAGTCACTGGTGGTGAACTCGGACAAAGCGAGGAACATTTTTCATGAACACAAGGTACAGATACTTCATTGCACATACGGATTTTTGTAAACAATACACATGGCATTTTGTTTTACTTCTCTTTCTGTCTTTTTTTTAAAGGATGCACTCAAATGGAAGTTACTAAGGTATGTAGATATGATTTATAATACGCACGAAAATATCAGTTTTATCGATCATTATTTTCAAATGGTATAAACGGATTGCAAGTGCACACAGCGCATATTGAGCTCATGTGGGTTGATCTTAATCGCCCGAACGAAATGGTACGATATCACTGTTTATGTTTATCTATTTGCATTGAAAGTATACAAAAAAGACATATAAATGTACAAATAAAGGCTGTAAATGGCAGTTTTCGGTGTCATGTCATTGAAAATCATTGTGCGGTTTCTTCGTGAACACGTTACAGCATGTTTGCGATGTTATCTTTTCCAGCTACGGTGTTTTATGAGCACATGTTTGATAAATTAATCGATTGCACTGGACTTAACGGCACATTTAAACATTTATTCGGTAATATCGCAATGATTTGAGCATCTAACCATAGATTTCCGGCATCAAATTCGAGCACCAGGTACTTGTTTCAATATATATATCAATATGTACTGCCTTACTCCCCTTTCATCATTTTTATCGTTACCTTGGAGTTTCACCGGTAAGATTTTCGTTATGCCTTCTTAAATTTGGTACAGGTGGAGAATAAGCTATTAAATGAGAACAAGATGGATCTTGATCAGACAGTGCACGTGCAAAGTCTGATCTGGATCCATGTTGGTCGCAAAAGCCTAAATGAACGTTTCCAGATCTATACTGTAATATTTGTCATTACCATTATCACCATTTATTCTAAGGAGGATCCACTGCTTCACACATCCCAGGCCCGTACGAACAGGGGGACTCTGGAGCCCCCCCCCCCCTCATAGTTGGCAAAAATACCGAATTTTCATCATTTCACATTTAAAACTTATGGCAAATCTAATTTAGTCCCCCCCCCCCCCCCCCCCCCCCCCCCCCCCCCCCGAATATTAGACACTGGACTAGACAGGGCCCATATGGAATTGCTTTCTACGGGCATGCATTCTAAAGTATACTAAAGGGAAAAGTTAACAGTGCGCATTTCCTTTTTAATTAACACCTTGATTGCATGCGGTACACGAATAAAATTTTACAAATGCACATTTAATCTTTTACTTTCAAGAATTGTCAATTTATCACTATACTTGTTATTACCGTAACAATTCCTGAAAGTGGATAAGGATAAGATTCGCGTTTACAAGACATTTTCGAGTGTGAACACCGTTGGTATTAATACATGCTATGCAATTGTCCTTAGAAAACAATAGATGCTGTCTAAACCACTGAAGGTAATGTTGTCAATAACATCGTAGCAAGACTATGGGTATCGCAAGACGTCTGAAACGGATGGTCTAATACGTTAATCAGCCTCTACTGCTGATAGAACTCAACCCAAGAAGCAATCTATCTGTAACGTTTGCCTTTTTCTGTCGATTTCACAGGTAGTAGTCCCGATAATGGTTGTCTTGTCGGAATGACGTCACGTGTAGACGTTGGATGTGTTGGAATCGTCTCAAAATTGTAGCATGGCAAGAAAATCGAAACAGTCTAATTAATGGGGTAATTCGACTGTTTTCGATTTACTTGCCATGCTTCAATATCTTGTATTTATTTCGGTACATTTATGAATAATTCTAAAATTGGCGACCATTTGCATTAGACAAGTGGCTACTTTCTTATGACGGGGAGTATAATTTGTGCTAATATGATTAAATCCATTTGTTTCAATATTTTAGATTTCTGGAAGATAAAATGTTAAAAAAGACGTTTCACTACATTTCTCCTGAAACAAAAGTTTACGTTCATGATCTGTTTTCATGACTTTATAACATCGCCGCCAAACAATACGACGTTGTTCCCGCGTTTTGTGTATTTGGCGTTGAAGAACGTATAGCTTATTGTCATACAACTTCTACTTTTTCAATTTTCAGTTTAACCTCTTAACAATACAATGTCCAATAGGATATACAAACTAAAATCAAAATTGAAATTAGCATGTTTTTGTGTATATTATTATACGCATGTGGCATGTTTCCATGGTGATTTCTTTAATTTAGGACGGTGGAACTTTCCTATTTCTATAATTATATTTAATTCTTATACCTATGTTTATATATTTTTTAAGTTCTGCTTCGAAAGGCCACACTAATACTTAATGTACAATGACTTTGTAAATATGACAGTCCAAAAAACTTTCAGACAGTTTTCAAGAGAATTTTCGTCGCTATGCATTCCGACTTTTGTATTTTCCCCAATATTTTTGTTGACAGATTACGTCAAAATCATTGTTTGGGAAAGGGTTAAAATGTTTCACTCATCAATAGGAAGAACACATGAATAAGAGATATCGGTTATGGCAATCAAGTGTGTGCTAAAATAGACTTGGTTACTGTTCTGTTTTTATAAACCGTTGGTATTGGTATAAAATGTCGTAACTACAGCTTCAAACAAGCTCTAGTTGCGACGTTTTACATTTACATTTACGGAATGCCATCGTAGTCCGAAATTAATCACTGCTTTCTTGATAAAACTGATCCATATTCAAAGACGAAGCAATGAAATACATTATGTATTTCCGAAACAGTTTCCCCCATTTAGAAAGGTTTGGAAAAACATTGAATCAAAAGAAGAATAGATCTATACTGAAAATATTTTGACTCTTTTTTTCTTAATATTTTCCTTTCATATTTTCTTATTTAGTACACACATTTTAACTTCTCAACATAATAAATTAATGTATTTTGACACCAAGAGCAGTCAGCTAGAGAAATTGGCGGACGGGTAGAAAAACGGACGGACGGGCAAACGAAGCACTTTCTATATGGTTGTCATTATTGAAAGCCTTCTAATTGGGGGCTGCAATACCAGATAGGCCTATTGTTTTGGAAATGATTACTGTATACCATTTATTCGTCTTTGAAAAAGAATGAATTTTATCTACTATATATAGACCTAGTGACGTTTTTTCGGACAAACACAAGTGCTTCGTCGGTGTAAATCTAAAACGTCACAAACTCTACTTTATTGAAGCTGTAGTTACGGGATTTTATAACAACACCTACGATTTATCCATATTTAACCGAAACCCCATTCTATTGTTAGGACAAAAGTCATTGTGCACAATTCGAACAGCCATTGAAAAGGTTCACGGTATCATAAATAAACCGTACAAGTCCCCTTCAAAAAACGTTAACTACGATTTTCACATCGGAAAAAAACTTCTACTCCAAGAATTGTAATACCATCTTCAGAATCAGTCAGAGAAATGAAATAACAAAAATTACAATAGCCTCTAAGTGTCTCTCCAATTCGTCCATATTGTTTTGGGCGGATAAACACGTGCAAATCGTTGTGTACATGCTCAAACTAGTAAAACTGGTTTTTAAACGCGCATTTAAACATGAAGTATCTGTACCTTGTGTTCATGAAAAATGTTCCTCGCTTTGTCCGAGTTCACCACCAGTGAGTTTGAAATATCTGAATATTAAATGAGCCACTTGACTACTGACACTAGACAAACTAAATAGAATGATAGAAAGTTTATCACTGAGTGTGACCCTTTCCCGGATGACAAAATGGATTGAATTAGATGCAAATTGAAGATCATTGTCTACATCATAGTGAACAGATTGCAATGTAAATTTTCTCAAACAACACAATTTTAGACTGTCCTATATCAGCGGCGGATCCAGGATTTCTGTGAGGGGGTTTGAATATACAAAACTAGTTTTACTAGTAGTACACAATTTGGAATGAATTTCTGCATGAAAATGAAATAATCCAGCTACAGAGGAGAGTTTGTTTGAACCCCCCGAACCCCACTCTCGATCCGCCACTGTATAATTAG
Source organism: Fragum sueziense (assembly GCA_963680895.1). Lineage (NCBI taxonomy): Eukaryota > Metazoa > Mollusca > Bivalvia > Cardiida > Cardiidae > Fragum > Fragum sueziense. The sequence goes on along the minus strand of OY804596.1, from coordinate 21,329,553 downwards.
TAATTACCCAGAAATAAATTGAAGGTCATCTGAATCACAAAGAACAATAATACTGTCTTGCTTGCAAAGTTGGTACCAGTAAATGCAATATTATCATGTCATGAATCTGAAATGATTGGAAATAACAACTTCTAACAAAAGTTTGTGCCAAATTAATTATTACAACAAGTGGTCATAACATCAAAATATTAAACCATATTTTGCTATGAAAACTTTATCATCATGAATTTATGATAAGCAAGTAATATTGTGATAGGTGGTTTTAATCTTGTTATGGTTTGATACATGGGAACCGGGTATATCAAAGAACAAAGTAAAACTTTCCCTTTAATATCTGCAGATTAATTTAAATACATACTTCATTCTGTAAACTGTTGATAATATCAAAGCTTCTTTATTTTATCAATTAAAAGTTTACTTTCATCCATTGTAATTCTACTAATCTTTTTAAATACCCATTGTTACTCAATAAATTTCATTATTGTGGAATTTGGACTCCATATGATTCATTCTACAAATGGAAAATTACAGGAATTGTCTCTTTATTAGGCATTGGCCTTAGCGCAATCTATATGGCATTAGGTTTTCACTCTGATGAGGTCCTGGGTTTGATCCCCGTCCATGGAAAATATCCTTTCTGGAAAATTGTTTCCAAACAATGGTTTGACAATGTTTTTTACCCAGTAATACCAAAAATTCAAAATTTAGTTCATTTGAAATCGTTTTCAGCAACATCTTTGAATTTGGATAAGTCTAAAATTTTGCCATCTGGTAATGATATTGACCTTTTCCCCCCACCAAGGGCTGATGCTCAATCATAATTTGCAAAAATAATCAGCCAATTTTGATTGGCTTAGATCACTGGTTGTGAACTCGGCCAAAGCGAGGGACGTTTTTCGCTACATCAAGGTACAGATATTTTGCGTTTAAAGATCTGATTGGATAATTTTTCTAATAACAATGAATTTGTTCTAAAAATAGACCGGATTTACCGATATGTATTGACAAACCGTCTGTGTTGTTTTAAAATCTCGTAACTACGGCTTACGATATTTTATAACAACATCGACGGAACACTGTGATCGCGAAAAAACGTCCCATGCTTTGGCCGAGTTAACCACCAGTGTAGATAATCACATGGATAACCAATCAATATCATTTTGAAATGCTCTAGATGCCACCATCTCTTAACCAGTAAGAGTGTTTACATCTGTTTTCTTAAGAAAGTCATCTTCAGTGAAATAATGATTAAAGAGCCAAAGAACAATGATGCTTACTCTATTACAAAAATTGCAATATCATTATGCATGAACCTGCTTGCAGCAAAACCTTCACATGGGTGCAAGAGCATGGCTCTTGTTACAATTTCAATTGAAACATGAGAATGCTTATCCTTTTGTATTGTAGAAAACAAAACTCATACTTATTCACTTTCTTATTATGTGCGCTGTCTTATCTTCAGCCTGTATATCTATATGGAATGGAAAAAAAATGGTTTTCGAAAGCTGTAGCTAGATCCGAAAGCTAACAGTAGTTAGATCTAGATGCACTTAATTGTTTAGATTAAAGAATTAAAGAGTACCAGCTGAATTGTTACAATCATGCAGTAACATAATTTCAAATGCAAAAAAGGCTACAACGAAATGAAGAATAATGCCACTTGAAAACCGTGGACTTGTTATTAGGTATCACCTTTTCCCAAAAAGAATCTGAATTTAATATATAAAAGAAGATTTAAAAAAATATTATGTAAACTTTTGCATTTTAAGTACAAAAATCTTATTTTATGAATAAAAAATTTGATAATTTGCACTTATGATTTAGTGAATAGTCAGTGGCGGATCCAGGGGGGTTCGGGGGCTCAAACGAACCCCCCTCCGTAGCCTGATTATTTCATTTTCATACAGAAATTCAGTCAAAATTGTGTAATTGTAAGAAAACGAACCCCCCTTTTTGTATATTAGAACCCCCCTTACAGAAATCCTGGATCCGCCGCTGATAGTCATTATAATCATCAAACCATTGTTAGAGTTTTAGCAAATTTATTTTCAAATTGTGAGTTTTCGTAAATGTATACTTGGAATACATAGATATATCTATAAAGCTGTGCACATAATGAGGGAAACATGTATCCATTGTCATAAATGAGACACCAAATGTTACCATCCCATCTTTATTTAATTTGAACCCTTTCAGTCTACTCAATTCATGTCAGTGCATAAAAAATAGAACGCGAGCAATGTTGTAAAACATCAATCCCTCACTTATGACATTTTTCTCCCCAAAATATGATCTTGATATTTGACATTCACAGAAAGTCTTGATCTTGGAATGACAGAAAAGGTATTGTCATAAAGGGATAATTGGCAATTAATTACCGTAATTATTCTAATAAACGCCCGAGCGTTTATTAGAAAAGTGCTCCATAGCAATTAAAGTTGGGGGTCACAGGGCTTTTATTAGAGGTATTCTAATTTTGTTCTTCAAAACATACAAATCGAATGTCAATTCATGGACTCCAAGTTGATCAAGTAAATGTTTGCAAAGTTGTGTTACAAGGACTGTAAATTACGGTTTTTGGATGAAATTCCTTCATTATAAACAGATTCGGGGACAGAAAATCCTCTCTTTCGCTGCTTTTGGAAGTGATTTTTCTTTATGACTTACATTATTTCAATCTGGAAACGGGGGATGGGCGTTTATTAGAATCACCCTTTTTCACTTAAACTGTGCTTGAAATAAACATGTTTTCAGCTTAGATTTGGGGGATGGGCGTTTATTAGAATATGGGCGTTTATTAGAATAATTACGGTATATAAATCTCTATCACTTAACCCTTTCCCAAACAAGACCTGGTTTTGACATTCCTAATAGAAAAGGTTTGGGAAAAGATTGAAACAAAAGAAGAAACTGCTGATAACCAGCAGTTTCTCCTTTTGTCTCAATATTTTCCATGCCATATTTTACACAAATCCTATCTGTAATAACACCCATTTTGACATTTGTGGCAGTTTTTGAAGTGGACCGCCCTGAAATTTTGTTGTTTGGGAAAGGGTTAAAAAGCCATGGTCAACAGTTTTTTGTTTGTTTTTGTTTTGTTTTTTTTTAAGGAAAAAGGGGAAAGCGGACAAAAACTGTACCCAATAGATCAAGAAAGACCAAATTATTGTATTAGGGGTTTTGTCATCATTCTGACAAAGACCTTGACCTTTATATCACTGGAAAGTTCTGTCACAGGCAGTATAAGACTTGTGAAATATGAGCCATATCACTTATGAATTCTGTTTTATGCTTCCAAAACATTGACTGGGCAAAGAAAGACACTTGACAAGCTATTATATGCTCCAATTTTTCAGAAGTATATTCTTAATACACATTCCGCAACTGGCAGTAGATATATTAATTTTGTTACAGTACAGTGTATTTTCTTTGCTAGATATTTATTCCAACTCGGTAAATAATGAATCATAATTAAGTTGGATGTTTCAATAGTTTACAGTCTGTCAATATTTACAAAAAGCAACATCTTTGTTTGTAATAGTGACAGTATCTAGGCAGATCAAAGTCACTTTCTATTTAATATAAACAACAACCTCACAATGAGACATCAGATTTTTGCAGGCTGTTGCAGCCTCTTTTGTTCTGGTTTATGTAATTTTCATTGAACTTAATACAATAAATATAGTACAAAATAGAAGAAATCCTTTTGTTGTCTACATTCTCATGCATGATGTCATGGATGTACTTTACTCATTCAAAGAAAAATACAGAGTAAAAATCAAATTCAGAGTTGTTAAGGTAAGTTTGGACTCGGGGGTTACTTTTTATCCGCCCAATGAATTTATTTTATTTGTACATATGTTGAAAAGTAACATGTCCTGAACAAAATATAAAAGAATCAGGGTAAGTTTCCTGACTGGTTTTCATGTCAGAGTTATCTGCCCTTGAATAGAAATGACCATTTCCGCAAAAATACCTTTATGTTTTAAAGTCATATAGCAAGTTATCGTAAATGGATAATTTCATATGTTATATCCATTTAGAGACTTAACATATGCCCTAATGTGATGAAATGATTGAAAGAATTATTTTAAAACCATTTTCTTGAAAAATTATGGGAATATTTGAAAAATCACATTTTTTAGAGAAAGTTTTGCAACTTTTTTTCAATTCGCCAAAAAATTACCCAATCAATATTTTTTGTATTTGGATATTTTGAAGATAATACCAAGAGCTTTTTTTTTTTTTTCACAAAAAATCAGCACACCTTTCCATGCATATAAAAAAAGATAGTTGACTTTATTTTACCCCACCCACCTTGTTTTAGCCTAATTATGACAAAAATATCTATATTTTCAACAAAAAAATCTGAACTTTTCTGGCATATGTTTATATTTAGAACAAAAAATACTTCATTTGAAATTCACCATCACAAAAAGGGGAATGTTTCACTTCAAAAATTTGATGAAAATTATACCATGGGCATTTGGTGCCGCAAAATAAACACAAAATCGGTAAGTCACATGGCCACTCTCCAACTTACCTTAAAGACTGCAAAGTAAAATACTTAAAATCTGAAATGCAGAAAATGTGCATAGTATAAGTAATATTTAGAGAGAATGAAGAATAATTCATGGCTTTCAGCATTGTTTTTTTTCCCTTTTCAAAATTTAAAGGATTCATGAATTATGCTACAACAGAATACTAGACTGAAAACACATTTGGGCAAAAGAAAAAAGCTGAATTAGTTAAGCTATCACATGACCAAAGTGAAGTCAGTAAATTCAGTAGACCGCCAATATCTGGTGTGGACTTATGATTTATCATTTTAATAACAATTGAAATGTCTAGCGCTGATAAACCTCTCTGTATAATCCTGCATCAAGATAAACTCCAAATATCCCCCAAAACTTTATCATCTTAAAGTTGACCAATCGCTGATAAGATCCCCCAAAAGGGGCTAAAATAAGCAATCAACAAATAGAAGGGATTCCAATATAGCTTTATGACTGATAATGTGGACAAATATTAGCAATTCAAAACACAAACAGCTTAATGATCATCAAAAACTGTAACAGGTGGCTATAAAACATTCCCTTTTTCATGTAATTGATACTGATTTTTTGTGACAGTGTAGAATAAGATCATTTTTAGAACTTTTGTATACTGGCTGATCTGAATGCAGGACAATCAAAAAGTTCTAGTACTGTCTAAAGTATAGAGCTTTGATGCTTTTTTTTGCAAGATCAATCACATATTATGTTTATCATATCAACATTATTTTTTTATGACCTTCCAATGTTTTTTTAAGGTCATCATGCTTTGCCATCAGCTTTGTTAAAATATGTGTAATGTATTCTCTCATGTCAATCATTGTATGATTCTGAGATTGAAAAAAAAACAACATTTGAATTTGTTTTCTACCACCATTAAACCATTTCTTGTCATATAAAGGGTTAATTGTCCCTACTTAATTATCAGATCATCATTAGGGTGCAATATTTATGTAAGACTGGGTCACTCAGACAAACTAACCACCCAGTAGGTTATGACACCTTTATTAAATAACTTGTCACCTTAGTGAAAGGACACATTTAGTGGCACCCCACCCGCCAAAACCAATTGGCTAGGGACACCTTTACAATCTGTTCTTTTGTTGTGCATGATTGACCAATAATCACTTCTTGTTTTGTCTGTAAAGACCCATGCCTTGCGTATATTTCAGACCAGTCTAAAATATTGTTGTTTAGCGAATGTTTGATGTATATGTATATGAAAGCACTAACTTAGTGGACAGAAGTAAACTCTTTAACCCTTTCCAAAACAAGACCTGGTTTTGACGTCCCTAATATAGATGGTTTGAGAAAACATTGAGGCAAAAGAAGAAAGTACTGATAATCCACACTTTCTCCTTTTGCCTCAATATTTTCTAAGCTATATCGTACCCCATTGTTATCTTCTTTAACACCAATTTTGTCGTCCATAGCAGCTTTCAAGTTGAACTGCTGAAGAATTTGGTGTTTTGGGAAAGGGTTAATTGCTAAAAGCTTATTTCAGGGATTTTCAGGGATCCATCTATAAATTTCAACTTATTTTCCATAAATGGAATCCATGTTTATGGACAAAGCAATAACATACTTAACCCTTTCCCAAACGACAACATTTTAGGGTGATCCATTTCAAAAGCTGCTGCAGACGAAAAAATGAATGATTTCAATGTTGGATTTGGGTAAAATATAGCTAAGAAAATATTGAGGCAAAAGGAGTAAGTGCTGATTATCAGCACTTTCTTCTTTTGCTGCAATGTTTTCCCAAACCTTTTCTAATAGGGACGTCAAAACCAGGTCTTGTTTGGGAAAGGGTTAATATGATAATTAAGATACCCATCCTTCTACCGAAATTTTGGTTAACTTAACATCTTTTGTACTAATTGAATTAGCTCTATTAGGCTAGTAAAAGCATTGGGACTCTGACCACCAAAATCACAGTAGACAAAATAGGAGTAGAACAATACATTGGGATATAATACTAGGGCTACCAGAAAAGCCTTTTCATGAAATTAGCTCATAAAATATACCATGAACATTTCCTTTTCTGCCATGTCTCTACAATGTAAGTCATTGATATATGTTCGCACAGTCATCACTTAAAAAGTTACATTTTAGCAATTCTGTGATAGGCATTTCAGAAATAAGAAACTGACTATAATGGGAAACAAATTTCTATCATTAGAAACTTGATGCCACAATGTGAATTAGTGCACTCACACAAATTACAACTGTAAACATGCAGTGTCATTTATTGTCTTGCTTCCTTTTTCAAAAGCAATCTTTGTTTTTCAAAGCTACTTCAGATGACAAAATAGATGTTTTTAAAGATATGATCTGTGCGAATGTAGGACGTTTTGGCCAGGACGTTTTGGCCAGGACGTTTTGGCCACGGACGTTTTGGCCACAATATATTTCAAGGTAGGACCTTTTGGCCAAATATAAATTAAATTGAAATATAAAATAATTGGGACCACAAAACGTCCGTGGCCAAAACGTCCATCCACCGATCTGTATACACCATATCACAGGTAATATTGAGGTTAACCCTAAAACGAGAAAACATTTTTCTTCTCTTGCCTCAATAATTTCCTGGGCTTTCTATGGTGGGGATATCAAAACTTTGGTTTGTTTCAGAAAGAATTTATGCTTTCCAAAATTTGGACTGGTCTGATTTTAAAGCTGCTGCAGATGAGAAAGTAAATTTTGAATAAACATGTCATGTTTACAATTTAGTAGAGAAAACATTGAGACAAAAGGAGAGCATTTTCCTCTTTTGTTGCATGATGATTCCCCAATCCTATTCTAGCAAGGATGACAAAACCAGTTCTTGTTTCAGAAAGAGTTAAAGTCTTCACCTACAAGAGGGAGAAAAGGTAATGCAAACACTAGATCTTTAGTTTAATCATCAAATAACAAGATCACTTTGATGTCGCTAATTTTTGGATCAAAATTGTAAATGAATACCTAAGTCTGGGAAAGGCAAACTAAATCAGATGTAATACTGCACATTAGTTTGACTTTACAAGTTTCCCAAACAAAACCTACTAGTTCTGACATTCCTAAAATTGTCATTTGGTAAAATGTTGATACAATTAGAGAGACAGGTAAATGGACCAGCAAAAAAATTCTTATCTAACGGCTGTTGGGGGGGGGGGGGGGGGGGGCACAGTCATCATGCAAACCCCTTTTTGGCCATATAATTTTGGTCAATGAATTCAAAGGCAAAAATTGGATGAAATCACTTTTATGGACATCTAAAACTGCAAAAAATTTGTACAAATATATGGGACCCAAAATCCACTGAAGAGAGGGGCTGTGCTCTCCCAGACACATGCTTTTGGTACTTGAAAAATGCGTTTGGCGCTTAACAGCTATACCACTTCTCAAAAGCCAGCAATGGCTCTGCATCTTTTGAACATTTAATAAAAAGGTGTAGTGTCAACTGAATCTGAAATCTGTCACAGACACAAGGTCAATAATAGATTTGTTTTTCCAAACAGAACAAATTGTTTGTCTAATCTTATAGTGCTAATAATACAGTTTGGGTGCTAAAATCAGCTTTTAAGGCCCTCGGAAAGACAATATTTACATAGATTTGAGGGATTAATACCCTGTACTCTGACACACAGGGCAAAAAAAGAGTCTGTGGTTTTAAAACTTTTCCTAACTGCAAAATAATTGAGTCCAAATTGAAATAATTATGCAGCAAAATTTGTATATCCTAGCACTAATCAACATTTTCTCTTTTTTTAGCGCTCAAAGTTTTTTCTTATTGAGAATGTCAACAGAATATCATTTTTGACATTTCTATAAATTTTTTTTTTGCAAAGTGTTGAGGAAAAAGGAAGCACAAATTTTTATTCAAAATGCCTATAATAAGGTCAGCAACGGATTCAGTTTACATACCCAATTCCATTCACAAACAGACAGACAGAAAGGAGAATGTTGGTTAGCAGTATATGTATTTCTTCTTTTCCCTCAATATTTTCAAAGGCCTATTTTCAGTTCAAAACTAAAAATTCTATGAAAGAAAGGATCACGTTCCATCTCTTTACAAAGACACTGATAGAAAAGGAAGAAAATATGTGATTGCACAGGATTACTAACAAAAACATCTAATAATTGATTTATAAAGGGAACAATACAAAGTCAACTAGCCGAGTCAACAGTTAGTTTGCCAGGGCAAATAATTGCAATTGAAATTCTATTTCCTGCAACAGGGAAATCGTGGATAAAGTCTACAAATGTTGATCTTATCCATTTTTCTGTTTAATTGAATATTTATTTAAGGTATTTTGTAATTATTACCCCACAAGAATTTCGTTTGTTCTATCCACATGCCGAATGGCCAAGTTTAATTTTCTCCCACTCAGAAACAGTGACACTCTTTGATATACCCAGCTTAAAACGTTTGGGAAAACATAGAGGCAAAAGGAGAAAATGCTGATGACCAGCATTTTCTCCCTTTCCTTCAATATTTTCTGTTTCATTTTGTTTTCAAATCATGTCTTTCAACATCCATTATTGTTGTCTGCATCAGGTTTCAAATTGAACTGCCTTAATTTGTACCATTTGGGAAAGGGTTAACACTATTTTTACACTAGCTAAAACTCTTTCCCATTTACACTGTCTGGCCTCAACATCTCATATTTTAGACAGCCTGAAAATATCCAAGGAAAAAGAACAGTTTTTTCTTCTTTTCTTGCAATGTTTTTATAGTAGAAAAATGTCATTTTTCTGGTAATATACTTGTATTATATTGGGATTCCCATCAGCTCTTGCTACACAAAAGTATTTGATTCTTCTTTTCTAACAATGATTTCATGTTGTTAACCAAAACTGTTTACTTTCACATAATATTTCCATTGGATTTTTTGAGATGTGTGTGGGAGTGGGGTGGGCAAGAAACATGTTTAAAATGATAATTCTAAGCATTTCCCTGGCAACCTTAATTGTTGCCTATATTGTATGGATAGCCAGAACTTATAAAGACCTGCAGATAAAGCCGATAGCAAAATTTTTCTGTTTTCAAATTAGATATACATGTATATCTACAAACGCAAGTATGATAAAGATTAGATTTGTCCTCTACAAATTCTTTGAATTCGAGCGGGCATAAACTTTTTCCCATCGAAAAGAGCTGAATATAAAATTACCTTCTGCCAGTCTGTTTTGTCGTCTGTATTTTCCCGTCACCGATACACAATTTCAATTCACTCTAAATTGTATGAAGTTTCATAAATGATATCATTATAAAAATACACAAAATATTTAATTTTCTGCACGCCAGTCACTTCTGTCTTACATTCCGCTGAGCATGACAAAGCCCTTTTCAGCATCAGTCCCGCACTTTACCGCCTTTTTCTGCAGACGACCTTTCTGCAATTTTATAAACTGATTATGTGAGTGAACAAATAAAATAACAAATGAAACGTTTATTTCATCTCTGAAACACTATTTTTTTTTATTCCGAGAAAAATGTAATCCAGATGTAGTAGGCCTACATTTATTATATGACGTTATAATAATCCTGTATATCTGGTGCAGAAATTATATTGAACGAAATCCAAACAGTTCACTACTTTACAAGTTCGGATACAAAATGAGTTCGTAAAAAGAAAAAAAATATGCCTATGGAAGACCACTTTTTATCACAATGTCTTTGGTTAAAGGCAAAACACATGTAATTGCGCATATAGAAATGTATGCACTTACTACATTGTTTCTGTATCACCAGAGATTCATGTTCATAGTATGGACGAGTAAGTTGATGTAACAATTAACAGTTACAAATGATACATTCTAGCCCTTGTATGCGAGTTCAGTAGCCGACAGGGATAGTTCAGTGTTTCGAGTGACATTTTCTACTACAAAACGCATTTTTCACTGCCTGCCATTCGACAAGGGTTGCGACATCCATTTGTTTACTGCTTAACCTTTATTATTTTAAAATAACTTTAGTATTTTCTTTCAACAATTTAATCAGTTCTTGCGATAACTCGATCACGTCGATTGCATACATCAATATGTCAATTTGCGCACCAATGATATATTTCAAGCCGGACCAAACGTTAAAACATGCAAGTCGAAGAGACTACTTTTTCAAAACACTAAGTTACTTTATAACGTGTCATTTATCCAGTTACCACAACAAATGCATCTCAGACAGAAGAACATGAATTGATAAATAAAATCAACAAGTATTGGCGATGCATTGTGGTGTTTCAAACTTAAAAGGGTCATAAAATTATAAATCGTAGCATTTTCTTTTTTAAAAAAAATCAATGAAAAAGTATCTAAAGATGTAGTTGCAATGTTTTGGAAGCAAAACATTTTCTTCATGCAACTCTTTAGACAAATGGCGAAGTCTTTCATAGAAATGTGTGTCTTGCAGAGCACACTGGCACTAGGTACAATGGCACATTTGGGGTAGATGTTTTAAATTCTGGTTACCGACAAAGACTTTTTTTTAATATCGGACATAATTCAAAAATTGGCTCTTAAACAATATGCATTCTTTATCTTTTTTAGTTTAAATTTCTGTATCATTTAATTTCAGGAGGGACATTGTAAATGTGTGCGGGTTGACCGAAGATATAAGACTCTCGTAATGTTATAAACAAAACACTAATGAGCACATTAGTAAAAAGTGTGATCCCTCGTGTTGGGTCATACTCCAACACATAAACTATGAAACCTAACCCTTTCCCAAACGACAAAATTTTAGGATGATCCACTCAAAAAACTGTAAAAAAGGACAAAATAGATATTATTAAAGAGAGAATTTGTGCAAAATATGGCACAGAAAATATTGAGACAAAAGGAGAAACTGCTGGTTATCAGCAGTTTCTTCTTTTGTCTCAATGTTTTCCCAAGCCTTTTCTACTAGGGACGTCAAAACCAGGTCTTGTTTGGGAAAGGGTTAATGAGATTTTTCTCACCTACTCTACCATGCTCTGACAGATATAAATGGTAAACAGAATAAACCTGTTGTGTTTTTGTTCAGCATGATAAATAATAAACAAATGAATACAATAGCCCTTATATCACTGGTGGTGAACTCGGACAAAGCGGGGAACATTTTTCATGAACACAAGGTACAGATACTTCATTGCACATACGGATTTTTGTAAACAATACACGTGGCATTTTGTTTTACTTCTCTTTCCGTCTTTTTTTAAAGGATGCACTCAAATGGAAGTTACTAAGGTATGTAGATATGATTTATAATACGCACGAAAATATCAGTTTTATCGATCATTATTTTCAAATGGTATAAACGGATTGCAAGTGCACAAAGCGCATATTGAGATCATGTGGGTTGATCTTAATCGCCCGAACGAAATGGTACGATATCACTGTTTATGTTTATCTATTTGCATTGCAAGTATACAAAAAAGACATATAAATGTACAAATAAAGGCTGTAAATGGCAGTTTTCGGTCTCATGTCATTGAAAATCATTGTGCGGTTTCTTCGTGACAACGTTACAGCATGTTTGCGATGTTATTTTTTCCAGCTACGGTGTTTTATGAGCACATGTTTGATAAATTAATCGATTGCACTGGACTTAACGGCACATTTAAACATTTATTCGGTAATATCGCACTGATTTGAGCATCTAACCATAGATTTCCGGCATCAAATTCGAGCACCAGGTACTTGTTTCAATATATATCAATATGTACTGCCTAACTCCCCTTTCAGATATATTATTGACAGGTGATGACAATTAGATGACATCATCATCATCATCATCATCATCATCATCATCATCATCATCATCATCATCATCATCATCATCATCATCATCATCATTTTTATCGTTACCTTGGAGTTTCACCGGTAAGATTTTCGTTATGCCTTCTTAAATTTGGTACAGGTGGAGAATAAGCTATTAAATGAGAACAAGATGGATCTTGATCAGACAGTGCACATGCAAAGTCTGATCTGGATCCATGTTGGTCGCAAAAGCATAAATGAACGTTTCCAGATCTATACTGTAATGTTTGTCATTACCATTATCACCATTTATTCTAAGGAGGATCCACTGCTTCACACATCCCAGGCCCGTACGAACAGGGGGACTCTGGAGCCACCCCCCCCCTCATAGTTGGCAAAAATGCCGAATTTTCATCATTTCACATTTAAAACTTATGGCAAATCTAATTTAGCCCCCCCCCCCCCGAATATTAGACACTGGACTAGACAGGGCCCATATGGAATTGCTTTCTACGGGCATGCATTCTAAAGTATACTAACGGGAAAAGTTAACAGTGCGCATTTCCTTTTTAATTAACACCTTGATTGCATGCGGTACATGAATAAAATTTTACAAATGCACATTTAATCTTTTACTTTCAACAATTGTCAATTTATCACTATACTTGTTATTACCGTAACAATTCCTGAAAGTGGATAAGGATAAGATTCGCGTTTACAAGACATTTTCGACTGTGAACACCGTTGGTATTAATACATGCTATGCAATTGTCCTTAGAAAACAATAGATGCTGTCTTAACCACTGAAGGTAATGTTGTCAATAACATCGTAGCAAGACTATGGGTATCGCAAGACGTCTGAAACGGATGGTCTAATACGTTAATCAGCCTCTACTGCTGATAGAACTCAACCCAGGAAGCAATCTATCTGTAACGTTTGCCTTTTTCTGTCGATTTCACAGGTAGTAGTCCCGATAATGGTCGTCTTGTCGGAATGACGTCACGTGTAGACGTTGGATGTGTTGGAATCGTCTCAAAATTGTAGCATGGCAAGAAAATCGAAACAGTCTAATTAATGGGGTAATTCGACTGGTTTCGATTTACTTGCCATGCTTCAATATCTTGTATTTATTTCGGTACATTTATGAATAATTCTAAAATTGGCGACCATTTGCATTAGACAAGTGGTTACTTTCTTACATGACGGGGAGTATATTTGTGCTAATATGATTAAATCCATTTGTTTCAATATTTTAGATTTCTGGAAGATAAAATGTTAAAAAAGACGTTTCACTACATTTCTCCTGAAACAAAAGTTTACGTTCATGATCTGTTTTTATGACTTTATAACATCGCCGCCAAACAATACGACGTTGTTCCCGCGTTTTGTGTAATTGGCGTTGAAGAACGTATAGCTCATTGTCATACAACTTCTACTTTTTCAATTTTCAGTTTAACCTCTTAACAATACAATGTCCAATAGGATATACAAACTAAAATCAAAATTGAAATTAGCATGTTTTTGTGTATATTATTATACGCATGTGGCATGTTTCCATGGTGATTTCTTTAATTTAGGACGGTGGAACTTTCCTATTTCTATATATTTAATTCTTATACCTATGTTTATATGTTTTTTAGGCCACACTAATACTTAATGTACAATGACTTTGTAAATATGACAGTCCAAAAAACTTTCAGACAGTCTTCAAGAGAATTTTCGTCGCTATGCATTCCGACTTTTGTATTTTCCCCAATATTATTGTTGACAGATTACGTCAAAATCATTGTTTGGGAAAGGGTTAAAATGTTTCACTCATCAATAGGAAGAACACATGAATAAGAGATATCGGTTATGGCAATCAATTGTGTACTAAAATAGACTTGGTTACTGTTCTGTTTTTATAAACCGTTGGTATTGGTATAAAATGTCGTAACTACAGCTTCAAACAAGCTCTAGTTGCGACGTTTTACATTTACATTTACGGAATGCCATCGTAGTCCGAAATTAATCACTGCTTTCTTGATAAAATTGATCCATATTCAAAGACGAAGCAATGAAATACATTATGTATTTCCGAAACAGTTTCCCCCATTTAGAAAGGTTTGGAAAAACATTGAATCAAAAGAAGAATAGATCTATACTGAAAATAATTTGGCTCCTTTTTTCTTAATATTTTTCTTTCATATTTTCTTATTTAGTACACACATTTTAACTTCTTAATATATAATAAAATTAATGTATTTTGACATCAAGAGCAGTCAGCTAGAGAAATTGGCGGACGGGTAGAAAAACGGACGGATGGGCAAACGAAGCACTATCTATATGGTGGTCATTACTGAAAGCCTTCTAATTGGGGGCTGCAATACCAGATAGGCCTAATGTTTTGGAAATGATTATTGTATACCATTAATTCGTCTTTGAAAAAGAATAAATTTTATCTACTATATATAGACCTAGTGACGTTTTTTCGGACAAACACTAGTGCTTCGTCGGTGTAAATTTAAAACGTCACAAACTCTACTTTATTGAAGCTGTAGTTTCGGGATTTTATAACAACACCTACGATTCATTTATATTTAACCGAAAACCCATTCTATTGTTAGGACAAAAGTCATTGCAATTCGAACAGCCATTGAAAATGTTCACGGGGTCATAAATAAACCGTACAAGTCCCCTTCAAAAAACGTTAACTACGATTTTCACATCGGAAAAAAACTTCTACTCCAAGAATTGTAATACCAACTTTAGAATCAGTCAGAGAAATAAAATAACAAAACTCGCAATAGCCTCTAAGTGTTTCTCCGATTCGTCCATATTGTTTTGGGCGGATAAACACGTGCAAATCGTTGTGTACATGCTCAAACTAGTAAAACTGGTTTTTAAACGCGCATTTAAACATGAAGTATCTGTACCTTGTGTTCAGGAAAAATGTTCCTCGCTTTGTCCGAGTTCACCACCAGTGTATATACTGACTCGATATCAAAATATGGAACAACTTAGTTGCAATATGGTAACCCGAAACCATTTTGAATATTGATCTTGGTTTTATACCAACACGGTGTATAATCACGTGATACAATATTTTCAGAAAATCTTCAATAAATTTGTAAATACTGAGCCGATTTGAATTCGGTTTGAAGCAGAGAATTTGGACAGTCGTTACGCATTAGATGGAATTGATTGATTTTTGAAAAATCAACTGATAAAAAAGTTATTGAAGATAAACCAAAATTTTGGTTTATCTTCAATAACTTTTTTATCAGTTGGTTTTTCAAAAATCCAACACACCCAGCTTATTCCTGGCATTTTCCCACCTTCTCTGCTTCAAACCGAATTCAATTTGATCAAGTATTAAACAAGATATTGAAGATTATCGGAAATTCTGAGTCACGTGATTATACACCGTGTTTGTGGTTGTGGTATCACAGCTAGGAGCAACTTCACTATAGTTTTGTCCGAGCAAATATTACGTATCCTTTCTGTCACGATGTTTTCATAAACTTTCATGTGGTCCACGACAAAAATAATAATATGGGAAAGCTCAAAATAATGAAAAGAAATGCTGATAAAAATGTTCCTTAAACTAGTAAATGCCACTTCTTAGGTGTAACATGTCCTGTACCTAACTTAAGTTTATGGCATCAATAAAAAAACAAGGTAGGACAAACCCCTACAAAGACAAACCCCCAAGCTAGAGGTACTATCAAGTATCAACAAACGTGCCTCGCGTAATTCAGGGAAACAACGATTATGTTGTGCAAGGCAATACGACCACCCTTTTCCTTGCGCGAGGCAAGTGTACCACCACCACCATGTTCCTGACGCAAACCAATGGTTTTGCAAACGCAACTTTTCAGCCTAAGCCAAGGGTTTTACATACATGCATTATGTTTTTATAACAAGAAAAGCGTTATATTCATTAAGAAAATGGTGTAGCTGGCACCCTTGTCTTGTGAAGATGTCGACAGAAATTAGAATTGATGGTCACACCTGTGTCATTTATCAAGGTAACTTATGATAAGTTTCTTACGCTACACATGTTCGCGCTAGTAACTCATTTAAATGCAAGAAATAAAAGGACTGAGAAAAAAAACATGTTCATTTCAACAGTTTCAATTTAGACCATTTCTAAAATAGAATAGTTCTGCTTTTCTTCGAAAACTTCCAAACTGCAGCTTGAAAAAAGCTGCAGTTTGAAGGTTTTCGCAGAAAAAACGTCGATAAACGTTGGAGGAGTTGCCCTCAAATTGAATACGAGGAACAATGTGAACTTGACGAGGGTTGGTGCATTTTTACGGTTCATTCTGTCGCAACACTTCTAATACAAACTAATTAGATGGCAAGCGTGAAATGCTAGGGACAATCCCTTCTGCATCACTGCTTCATAAATGTAAGCAGCTTATTACAGTGCGGTTCATAACGATTTTCAGGTCCGTACTTTGGTGCTAACAATTTACAATATATTGGTTCGAGCTGTACCTTTGCATTTTTGCTTGATACTGTTTGAAAATCTTTCAAGGTTCAAGATTTAGATTTTTAATTTCACAATAGATAAACAACTTTGACAGAATAATTTCATAGACGGTGCTGTTTTCTGTGGTGTTTGCTCATCAAAATTATTAACTTAGTTTGGACCACGTTACATGATGTTAGTTTAGATTACTAGTGTGTTCTCCTTCCCATCGAAAATTTCTTTGTTATCACTTGTGAATTGTCTAACTGCCATACACAAGTCTTTCCAATTTAGACTTGTCTTATAAAGTATCGGTTTTGGAGGGGATTGAAGACCAGATAAACGGACATCTTCGAAAAAGAAAACGTGAACCGGAAAACCACGAAATTGTGACTATTGTCAGATACCACAGAAGCAAGTATGTGTGGGTTACAAGCTCAAATGAAAATCAAAGGACAAGTCATGATTCGGACACTTATAAGTTTTCATCATGCTACTTGGCCTTTCTGCATGAGTGCACCATGCTTTACGGTGAATTGCACAATAATTTTCACACAAGACGTTTACACAATGCCTGCTCCATGTTATTGGGATTTGATACTGAAATCAAGCCAGATGAAACTGCATTATTATGTATATTTATGGAAATCAGATTAGCTCTCTGTCAACTTTATATACCCTTTACAGCTGACTAACATAAGTGATATATATCGCCAAAGAACTTTGCGGTCTAAGTAAAAAGCAAAACAAACAATACCGTAGAAAGGAAACAATACTCCGAAGAATATTACAAATGCTGAAATATATAGTCATTTTGAATGATTGACTTATTACTTCTCCTCATTCATAATTTCAAGTTTTTTGAAACTGCATGTATTAATTAGAGAATCACATAAATTTTGTGCTTCATACTGCCAAATCGCACTTCAGGTACGTTTCATCATATGTTTCATTTTATATATTTTATCATGGAAAGCAATCATGGTTCGAACTCTCTCTTGATTTCGCCTCTTTTCTTGATTTCAATACGCAATCATTACATGCATGTAAAAGAACGATGCCTTTGTTCCCAAGCGATTACTACAATGCTATGTAACGGTTGGGATATTGTGGTGGCACTGGTGAGTGAAATACCAGAAATCTAGGGTAATGTGCTCCAGCCACCGCGATGTGACCATAGAAGTTGAAAACGGCATTAAAACCCAATAATTCATACGTAAAGGAGATATTCTTTGGTTTTTCACCTAGATCTTTTCAGAATTTAGGATGGTGTGTGTTGAAATAGAGAAGGGACTGTGGTGCCATCCCTCAGATGTTAAAAACCCGTGTATTTTGATAGATAGGCACGCTGTGAACTGTTTACTTTGATTTGTACGCTTAAAATTGTCATCTGAACCGGAATACGGGAGAATAAAGGACCAAAAGAATTTGTTACTTTCATGTGAAATATTCACCTCTCAGTGTTTTGATATTTGTATAGGAGAAATACACCTCATAGTTCAAACTGTCCATCGGTTGCTAAGATCACGACCTGTATTAACCAACCAAACTAAAATTGTTTCAAATATGAAATTCAAATTGGCCGTTAAAATGTGTTGTCAATGGTACGATTTATTTGCATTATATTTGTGATTTTGAACCAGCAGATCCGGGCATCCAGCAGATCCGTTAATACCTGTAGTAGAAAACACAGGTACAAAAATATCTTCTCTCTTACAGATCTATATAATCTTAACCCTAATAAGCAATTGAAACTCTGTACCATTACATTTTTTTTAAAAATTTCTCTCAAATGGTATTGGTCTTATCTATTTAAGGTATCCAAACAAACAAGATTATATAGTGCCTATATATGATGTGCGGCGTCATGATTGGATTTATTTAAAAGGTACATGTATGCTATTATATCGGTAGACTTTTTGTTTAAGTGTACCTCCATCCCAACTCATGTGGCTTCTGGAATCAAGCATTTAACCAAACATCTTTGCAGGCCAAGATAATCAATTAGTTTTTCTCTTGAAAATGCAACCAAGGTTAAGAGATGACATTAAATAGTTATTCTGTCATATTAAACATTCAATTTCAGGATTTGCAATGTGAGGACTAGTATCTTCTCCATCATCTTCTCAAGCCAATTATTCTAATACAGATAGAGTATCCCTTCTGGCATGGCATGTCACAGGCTACAATTTACAATACTTTAACCCTTTCCCAAACAAGACCTGGTTTTGACGTCCTTAATATGTAACGTTTGGGAAAACATTGAGGCAAAAGAAGAAAGTGCTGATAATCAGCACTTTCTCCTTTTGCCTCAATATTTTTTGAGCTACATTGTTCACAAATCCAATCTAAATTCACACACATTTTGTCATATGCAACTGCTTTTTAATTGAATCACCCAAAAATTTTGTCATTTGGGAAAGGGTTATGTGTTTCTTAATATTGTTTTCCCCTTTTAACAGGAAGTCACTTTTGTAGATCGTCATATTTTTACAAATAATCTTCCATAACAAATTGTGGGATCTGAAGGAAGTCAAAACTCGTAATTACCCGGTTGAATAAAGAGCAATAGTCATTGAATATGATTTCACAAGAATTATTCGGGTCATTTACCACAGTCAAACATATCGATACCATCGAGTGTATGTCACTAAATCAACCACGTATCTTTTATTCAAACCTTTATCCAAATAAGCCTTGGTTTTGAGGAAAACATAACGAAATGCTACTGTAGAGTCTTCTAGGAAAACGAAGGAAATACTGATGAACAGCATATTCTAACCCCAACAATCTCTATACTATATGTATATGAATAGCGGATGTTTTTTAAATGGTGTACCCATTGACTGTCTTCTGTGACAACTCTGGATTTGGACCACCCTAAACTTTCGCCGTTTTGAAAAAAAGGTTAAAATGTATAGAAGATCGATGGTTTTCTGTTAAAAAGATTATTTAACACATATGATTAAAGTAAAAGGCAAATTGGAGGAAAGTACTGAACTAAACAAGGTCCCGATTTCACATCTTTCAAATGATAGAATTTATCTAAGGATATGCTATATGTATGACGTAGGTATAGCTCACGATAAATGACCTGTTAGAGCATTCTGTAGCTATTAGCTAGAGTGGCTCTGCCAGATCTTTTATAATGAGCTATTATGTGTGACATGGAGAATTGCATGTTATTGTTAATACCATTGATTAAAGATTGTTGCGTTAGCAGGTTGCAATTACGATTTTATTGAATCTAGTTCCGTTTCTATTTATATTTTTCCCTCGTTGATATGCAATATCTATGAAAGCGTCTTTGTCAATAATTTTTATTTTCAATAGATTAAGCGGCATAAAACATATCCTTGTAAACCGCCCTTGTATATCACACAGCACTGTTAGATTTCTCATACAGGCCTTCATCATATTATTTTAAATTTAAAATTGGGTGCCACCTAAAAGTGGGTACGTTTTTCATGTTTAGAAATACAGAGATCCCACTTCAGATATAACAGTTTTCCTAGAAAATAGTTCAAAATACTATTAGACTTGGCTCGTATAAATTCCATGCGTGTACATATAATTATGTAGGCTTTTGCATGCTCTTGTACTTTCTACAGATTTGGTGAGAGTTGTATGGTAGTGTCGTTGGTTCCAAAAATCACAGTCTTCGCAAACCAGGAATTCTGGCCCCACTTTTTCATTACACTTGAACGCTTACAAATTTACGATCGAGGGAATGGGGGATGGGGGATGAGTAGATGCTATTCATTAGTAGGTGAATGAGAATGTAAGCCTTTCGTGATGCTGGTCATGAATTTGCAGACAACAAGAGCACGTGGACAGAATGGTCGCTGTGAAACCTGATGTTAGCCTACTTCTAAAAAGTCCGTATACTTTTGTTAATTAAACATAACTTTGACGAAAGTGGCACTGGTATTTTTGTGTGATTTTGGATACTTTTTCTCTTTTCATGGCCCTTTTGAAACACATTGAAACTATTACTCGCCTTCATTGACTTTTAAATTGCAAATCTATAGAATTACATGTAGATCTATGTTAGAAAATTCTGTAAATTAGTGGAACATTTGCCAATGTCCTGGCTAAAGTTTTTATATCGCTGCTTTTCAACAAAAACCTCGTAACTGCAGCTTAAAACAAGCTGCAGTTGCGAGGTTTTCGTTGAAAAGCGATGATATAAAGAAAGGGGGCGTGTTGATAGAGACTACTTGTCGTCAGGTTACCGGTCGTGAATAGAGCTCTTCTTTTTGGAGGTATGAAAAGGGGTTAAATGGGGTGGCCAGAAGTCAGCTTTGTGTCAACAGAGTTGGGAATGAGCCCTAATTGTATGTTTCTAATGATATGCCGAAGGCTAAGGTAAACAGAGAAAATGTGCAAATACACTGCGTGCATTGTGATATTTTGTTATTTTAACCTCCTGCGTTTGAAATCACGTCTCAAAATCTAATCCTCACCAGACCAATTTTAAAGTTATTTATGTTTAGCTGCTTTAATAATTCAGAAATCGAAGAACAATACCGCATGCAGTATCTATACACTCACAGCCTGACGTTTGCACTCATCTCCGAATATCTTTGGTCTTTGGTCCTACTTGGAATTTGTATCATAGTGTTCCCATGGGAATAGAGTTTACTATTGCTAGCATTCTTATATCATTTCTATATTTGATTTAATTTGACATCGCAATGGCCTTTATGCGAAACATGTTCATAGCTTGCAAATAGCGTAATATACATCATAAAGACTCGTATCAAAGTGTACAGATCAGATATGAATGGTATAAAATATAATTGTCCTCGGGAAGAAGCTCATCCGTGTACTTTATGAAAATAAAAACTAAATCTGCGCCATGTCGAATGAAATTTGTATAATTGTACATAAAATACTTATCATAAGAGACCTAACTGCAGGAGACATAGGTCTTTTCGTGAGAAAATAAGAGACTTGGTCTCGTTTCACTAGAGACGAACTTATGCTCATTTTCGAAAAAAATGTTTGCAAGAACATTTGAAAAACGGGCTCAGTATGAAACAACCACGTGATGACGTCCCCCTCATACCCACAGAGAACTTAGTTGTTACAGCTAATAGATAAAGAATATGCCCGTATCAAGCCCATGACGCTACTAGTGGTTCTTTTACATACTAGGCTATAGCACAGTTTTGAGGTTTTCGAAGAAAAGCGACGATAAATCCCACGGTATGCCACTACCAAGCATTTCCACAAAGAACTCAATCCCTTTTATTCATGCACTTCTATCAATGATCTGAACACATTATTGAAAAAAATATTACTCTAGGAAGTAAATATTATATTCTGAACTTATTTCAAATTTAATCAAAAACGCAATTTCTCATCTATCATAGATTTAAAAGATCTATATAAGTGAACCGTGAAATCATTAAGCAAGATAATTATTTATTACATGTACTTACTTTACACGCGGCGTCTTTTTCCCTTTATTTCATATTCAACTTAAATTATTTTTTTACTTTTTTCTAAAGGTATTTAATATATAACAAATATAGTCTACCAGTCAGCCGTCTCTTTTTCAAACTTGAAATATCATAATCCGAAAATGCAGGCACACAACAAATATCTATTTCCGTTTGCCAAACGACAAAGCTCCTGGCTTTTCAAAGTATAAGGCATTACAGTTGAGAAAGTAAAAGTACTGCGGGCATATGAAAAGTTTGTTAACTTGGTATTAGACAGAGGCCGTATAGTAGATTCTACACAAAATAAATAAATGCGCAGCGCATTGAATATTTATATCGCGTAGAATCCACTACACAAATGTAGACTCCATCTGACTTAGTGTTCGCTTAGTGTTCATTGGAGACGGGGGTGTGGCTATATGTCTATAGACGTCACATAAACTAACCGGCAGTCTGTTTATGCGAAATATAGCGGTGAGATTTTAAAATATACTGCAATTTCATTGGTCCAAAATGTAGGTCGAACACTAAATATACGATAGATCTAGGAATTATTAAAGTATTAGAAACACGCATATATGTAAATGACTTCTCTCTAAAATCATGTAAACGCACTTCAATGCAAGTTGTCAAAAGGGGCACTGTTTAAAAAAAATACTTCTAAAATACTTCTATATTTCTTTAATGGTTTACTAATAATTGTTAAGGGAAATTCCTATTAAAATTACCAGTATGTAACATTTATATAAAACCGATTATTTATCATCTTTATTAAATTTACATGAACCCTTTCTGCGTCTTTACCAACTTGTCATTATGAAAACGCAAAAATAGAATAATACAGGGTGTCCCAATAAAAACGGAACCCATTTTTGAAAGTAAATTGCTCAATTGTTAAGTCATATGTCTCCACCAAATTTTAATATACAATAGAAACGACAGTTTTCTATCAGCAGTTAAAATTTGGTTGAAAAATGTTTATTAGTTTCGAAAATATTGGC
Organism: Fragum sueziense; assembly: GCA_963680895.1. Lineage (NCBI taxonomy): Eukaryota > Metazoa > Mollusca > Bivalvia > Cardiida > Cardiidae > Fragum > Fragum sueziense. The sequence continues at coordinate 21,306,373 of OY804596.1, read as the reverse complement.
ATTCAAATGAATGCACCCGGAAAACCATTTTAACACGATATGGATCTTTCCGTTCGCAGCGCGCGCCTATACTTGACGCTTCACAATTGTTTAATACATTACAAAAGTAATATTGAAACATTTTACTTACAATAGTGCATATTCGTTTCATCTTTACCGCGAACAAATAAACTGTTAAAGTAGAGCTGTGGTGTAACCAAAACAAAACAAAAAATGAATACAAACAAAATATCAAAGTGTATCAAAGATTCATAATACATGTAATCATATGCAGTTATTTTATTACTCTACAACATGCCGGTCAGCGCTCAAATGCCAAGTACTTTAACCCTTTCCCAAACAAGACCTGGTTTTGACATCCATGAGAGAATTAGCTTGAGAAAGTATTTAGACAAAAGAAGAAAATAATGGTCACCATCATTTTCTCCTTTTGCCTCTATATTTTCTGTGCAGTATTTTACGCAAATTCTGTCTTTATCAGCGTCAATTTAGTCATTAGCAACAGCTTACAATCCAGTACACCCTAACTTTTTGTGGTCTGGGAAAGGATTAAAATTATTTCAAACAACCACCTTACGACTCAATTTGCACATGCGGCACTTTTATATTAATAAATTTTGAGAAAATTGGTACGTACTTGTACAACGGTAAAGAACTCAACAGTTGACCGTCAGTGCCCTTTTACGAACAAACAAGACGCAAAAATCGATTTCGTGTTAAAACGGTTTTTTAGTGTCTTTATCAAATTTCATATAACTTTTGAACCAATACATATTTTGAAGTGAAATTTAGAACACAAATGCAAAAATATTGTATCCTTAGTACTGCAAATTCAAAAATTAGATTCTATACTTTCGATTTAAAATATTTGACTTTGAAATAGGGTTCCGGTTTTTTTTGGGACACTCTGTACAGTTCGCTGCTTTTCAACAAAATCCTCGTAATCTACAGCTACGATGTTTTTGTTGATATGCGACGATATACAATGAGGCACATTAATCGTTAAAGGAACACATGCTCCCACAAATATTTACTGGATTTTAAGATTCGGTATGTCTTTCTTTTTTCTGAAAAAAGTTAGAGTGATATACTAGTTTTAGACTGGAAAATTATTGAAGACCACAAGAGCCCACCTTCATTGCGGGAAATCACGTTACACAACAACAACAGCAACGACAACAACAATATTTTCAGACACTCTTGATTAACCCATTACCAAACGATAAAATTGTAGCGTGATCTTAATTGAAAGATCCTGCAGACGACAATTTCAAGTGAATGAAATTTCATATTTTTCGGCCTTTTTACAAAGAAAACATTGTCGAAAATGGAGAAATTGCTTGTCACAAGCAATTTCTTCATTTTCCACGATGCTTTCCAAAGCCTTTATCTCTTGGGGAGTCAAAAAGAGTCACTGTGGGGTAATGAGTTAAGTAATTCTGTTGAAACGTGGTCGATTTGAAAATGATTTGAAGCAGCGAAGTTTGGAAAATGAAGGAGATTTGCTGGATAGTAACTCTTTTAAAAAGTAAATTATAAAAAGTATCGACCAGCAGGGTAAAAGTGTTTGTCCGTCAATAATATCTTTTTATCAGGTGCTGTTTAAAAGACCTACATGATTCGTTCGGATGTCCGTCTGATCATTTGCCGTCCACAATGCTGGCTATATGTCCGTCCACACATTGTGGACAAATCTCCTAGAATTTATGGACGGATTTTGGTGAAGTTTTTAAAAAAATGCCATCTAACCTTGTGTTTAATGACATGGTTTTGCCATTTTACACTGCGTCACAGAAAGGGGAGTGAAATGCAAACAAACGGCCTACATGGAGACTATGTTACTCTTGACTTGTTTGAAATATTTTTTTCAATCACTGTAGCAACCTTAAAATAGAACCCACATCACCGTATCTTCACGGTATGATTTACTCTACGCGATTTTCGTCTGCTCATCTGATTCAATTTGATGGACCATAAAGAGATATAAACCGCACAATGAAACCCTAATAAGAAATTCATTTCCAACCGATAATGTAATACATAGCACGGTGGTTAGCCACCCCTTATGCTTGTAACCTGTAACCAAACATATCCCCATAGTTTTGTAGACTTTGTTTGGCAATATTGAGAGAAAAGAAAAAAATGCTGGAAAAATCAGCATTTTCTTCATTTCCCTCATTACTTATTACTCATTATTTTGACTCGCATACTTTCAACTTTTGGTTACGTTTGTCTTTTCGTTTGCAACTTCTTTCAATTTGAAACTTTTAACAACTTTGTCTTTTGGGAAAGGGTGAATCATACCTTTTATGGGTATTTGTTCGAATTTGAATTTTATATAACTTTTAACAACTGTAATAACATCATATCGATAGCTTTTATCAGGTAGTATTCATTGGGGTTTCTTTGGTACAAGTTTCTCTAAACCTTTTACAGAACCAAAAGGTCGCATGGTCGCCGAAAATGTTGGTGGTAGGACACTCACGAATTTTTGTATTGATATAAGTTGAACACTAGAGTTGCAGATGACAAAAAAATGAATAGAATTAATTTAGATCTACATAGCTTATTTATTCTCTCGGTCGTGTACAAAACTTTTGTTTATTAATTTTGGGGAAGGGTGCTCAAAGGGTACCGTTAAGGGTAAATTCATAGCAGGGAAAGAAAATATGTTTAACTATCTCTTTAACGTACTTGCATCCATTCTTCTTGGTCCATTAAAACTGTTATCAACACAAAAATCGGGTTCAGAACATGACATAAACGGAGTCATAAAAAATAATCACGACCCATCACTACCCGCCATTATGTTACAGTGTTTGATGAACCCTTTCCCAAACGACAAAATTTTAGGGTGGTCCAAAATCGAAGATGCCGCAGACGACAAAATGGCTGTGGATAAACACAGGATTTGTGTATATTTTAGCACAGAAAATATTGAGACAAAAAGAGAAACTGCTGGTTATCAGCAGTTTCTTCTTTTGTTTCAATGTTTTCCCAAGCCATATCTATTAGGGACGTCAAAACCAGGTCTTGTTTGGGAAAGGCTTAACCCATTACAGGAGGCAAAATTTTAGACTGGTCCAATTTCAAAGATGTTGCAAACGACAATTTCAAGTGAATGGAATGTTACATTGCTTGTCACAAGCAATTTCTTCACTTTCTACTGTGTTTGGATTTTCCAAAGCCATTATTTTTAGGATGTCAAAAGGATTCAATGTGTGGGAATGGGTAACAAAATATTCGAAGCAATTGTCTCCAAAGAAAGGGGAAATGCAGTTTTGTAATGCCAAATCTCTAACAGGAATTGGATAAAAGAGAAAACAAAAACTTGTAGGCTGAAACTGAAACCTAATATTGAATGTTCAAGCTATGTATTTAAGGTAGAAGACCCATAATGAAAAACAACACTTTCTAGCCATACGAAATGCATCAAATTACACACACTTGTAAATACACTTCACATAAGTTGATTCACCGTGTCGGATTTCAAGATTATTCTTCAAGAAGAAAATGATTTACAAGTATCATTTACTCTATATTCATATGCAAGGGAGGTAATTTGAACATTTTTGTCAAATATTTTTATAAGTATGCATGAATTCAAACTTCTATACGGTTCAAAATGCTTATGTTTATATTTGGAATGGAAATGTAACACAGTTTAGGAAATACTGGCATTTTTCAAAATGTGTTTTTCTCCATTATGGGTCTTCTACCTTAACATCACTTACAAATAAGAGAGATTTTGAAGGTCAGCATTTTATCATTTCCTCTCAATGATTTATAAGCTATTTTATACAGGATCCTCAAAAAAACTTGTGAATAAAAGCATAATGAAAGTTAACCTCTGTGAGAGGGTTAAAAATGATTTTGTCCTGCTATTAGAAAAGGTTATCTCATCGTTGTATCATTTTTATTGTCACAATTATGTCCTCTGTATTCAGTGAACCATTTTCCTTGCAGATTTTGAAGCTTTTTTTTAAAAAAACAATATCGGTCCGATAGTAGTTTTACAATATGCATATCTAATTATGTTAATTTAATTCAGTATAGATCTACATATAATTGATATAAAATAGAATAGATCTAATAACGTTTTACGAAAAAACATAACCATTACGAACGCATTTGCACAGTATTCTTTTTAGCTCGACTTTTCAAAGAAAATGAGAGCTTATACTGTCACCCGGGCGTCGGCGTTGGCGTTGGCGTTGGCGTCGGCGTTGCAACAAAGGTTAAAGTTTTTTCAAACATCAATAACTTCCATACTATCAGGGGGATTCAACCCAAACTTGGAATACTTATTCACCACCACACCCTCTACCTTATTATCAAGGCCCATGACCCTGGCTCCACTATATTTGGAGTTATGCCCCCTTTATACTAAGCAACTTAAAAAGTCGAGTGAAAGAAAAAGCAACACCACCAAAACACCATATTTCGTAGAATTAAATTTCAGACACTGTTATTTTCGTAATACGGAAGTTGTACAACACTTGCAGAGAATGTTGACCTTTCATGCAGTATCCGGTATGGTAAATAGAACAGTCTGAAAATACCTCAAATTATTAGACTGGTACTGTAGTTATTCAGCTTGTTTTGAAGCATTATTAGACGTAATTAATGGTTAACCGAAGTTAAATACCATTCTTGGAGAAAATGCAGGTGCTCGGAGAAAAACAGGAAGTCTGCGAGACAACACGACAATGTCTGTAGACGGTTACCGTGAAAACACGCCCAGATGACAGTCTGAAAGAGTAAATTACGCGACACAGTTATAAGCTCTTACAAACATATTTCTAAAAGAAAAAAACTTTCAGGAACGGAACCGATTCATTATCTGATTTAATATTTTATAAAAGAATACATATCCCATCAATATTGAAGATTTCTGAATAAAAACCGATACATTTTGAAAGATGTCCATTTAGAACTATGTTGAAGACATAATGATATACAAAATAAGCCATTGAACATACTAATATTTTACCATTTCTCATTCAAGACCCGTTGAACTTATTTAGATGTCTGTAAAATGGACATTAAGGCATATGACCCATTATTAAAAACACTACTTTCTAGCCATACGAAATGCATTAAATTACACACACTTGTAAACACACTTCATATAAGGTGATTCACCGTGCCGGATTTCAAGATTATGCTTCAAGAAGAAAATAATTTACAAATATTATTTTACTCTATATTCATATACAAGGGAAGTAATTTGGAACATTTTTGTCAGATATTTCCATAAGTATGCATTTATTCATAATTCTAAACCGTTTAAAATGCTTATGTTTGGATTTGAAATGGAAATTTAACACAGTTTAGGAATTACTGGCACTTTTCAAATTTCGCCTCTGACCCTTCAGTGCTAATTAAGGGTTGTATACGTTAAGTCATTTGACGGTAGTATATCAATTAGTCCGTTTCTGATATACATGTATTCTTCCTAACTTTATAATTATGTTGGTTTTGAATTCATGTGACATTTGTCAAACAGTATCAACATTATTTATCGTTCATTTTGAAGCCATATAAATTAGTCTGAAAGGAGAGTGTTGTGAACAACAGCAATGTTTCAAATCCCAGATTGACACAGCCATGACATTGTGGCTGGCCGAACAGAACAGAACAGAACAGAACAGAACAACTCTTTTATTCACCCAGGTACAAGTTTGTACAACATGGGGTTATAACATACAAAGTACAACATGCAACAAATTTTCCGGGGAGGTGGGAGACAAAGAGAGAAACAAGGAGAAAGAGACAGATAGAGAGAGTGAGAGAAAGATAGAGAAGAAAGATGTTCAGAGAAAGTTATCGTTATAGGGGAGAGACTGGCTAACATCCAATATGCACCGGTAGATAACCGTTACACGGCTTCCACGTGCAATCGCACGTGTAACCCGTGTCGCGATCTTCTACGAAGGTCAATGTCTATTGTGCTTTTATGCGAGATTGGATTATCTTTTTGAACACGTATTATGGATATTATATGCATAAGAAGTAAGTTTTGGGCTATTATCATGATTAAAACAGAGATTAATGTGTTAACATGTAGGGTAGAAGGTATTTGATTTTTTCCTAAATAGCAGACGTTTGGGTTGTTCCAATTTGAATTTTAATGCAGACGACAAAATGGACGATATAACGGTTGAAATATGTGAATATTATAGGAAAAGAAAATATTGAGGCAAAAGGAGAAATGCTGATTATCAGTTTTTCTTCTTTTGTCTCGATGTTTTCGCAAGCATTTCTTTTTATAAGACACGACAAAACCAGGTTTTGTTTGGGATATGGTTAAATAAGAAATAAGTAAGTAAATAAATCGTCTGGTGGCATTGTGGGAAATTTAAAATTTTGGACTGATCTATGTAGTACAAGCGCAGCGATCGAAGGGAGTAAATTTCGTTAGCGTATTAATAGAGCATTGATAACACCGCGGGAAGAGGAGAAATTGCTTGATATCAGCAATTTCTGCCCTTCTCTCGACATTCTCATTCTCTTCTCAAAATAAGCTAACATATGAAGGCTAGCTAGTTGAATTTAGACATTATAATTCTCAGATACTTACACAGATGTTTTAAATTTTCAGCATCGTTAATTGTCAATAAATAGCGGAGTTCTCGTATATGATCGTTTTGTAAATTTAGATTTGACATGAAGATGGTTCGATGAGCCGATAAAGACTCGCACTCAAACAAATAATGCATTTCAGACCCTATTTCGTCTTTTCTACATAACTGACAAATTCTATCGTGATATGGGATTGATTCATAGCGGCCGGCTTCAACTGGTAATCTATGGTTTGAGGTTCGAAATTTAAATAAAGACAGCGCATCAAAATTGCCCAGGACTTTAAAATACGGTTCTAAATTATGCGAATCTTTAAAACTGTTATAAGTTCTACCCTTTTCTGATTCCCTCATCTGAGATGCCCAGGTTTGCTTATATTGGTCAATGTATGACTGCTTTATTGTCTTACTTAAATGCTTACTAGTGATATTATTTTGATGTAGCCAAAGATCAGGTCGGCCTGCACCGTTTAAGATATTTTCTATTTGATTTGTCCATTTGAAATTATTGTTGTTTTGGTTGATCATGTACGAATAAATTCGATATGATAATTTGGACGTTTTACCAGTTATTAAGCGATTCCAGAATGAGATCATGCGTGACTTTATAACGATTGAGATCGGATATCTACCAAGTTCGCCGTATAACATGTAAAGTGGTGTCGATTTTCGCGCTTTGGTAATTTTTCGCAGAAAGTCATTATGAATTTTTTCGAGCATTTCAATGTTTTCGTAGCCAAATATTTCTGAACCGTATGTTAATATGGGTAGTACAGTGTGATCGAATAATTTAATTATAAGATCTATCGGTAAATCGGAGTTATTACATTTAGTGTATAGTAAGTGTAATGCTTTAGTAGCTTGCTGAGCGATATGTTTTTTAGCGTTGAGGAAAGAGCAGCTACTAGTAAAAGTTAAACCCAAGTAATGATATCTATCTGTTACTTCAATATTTGTACTACCTAGAGTAAATGAAAGGTTATTTATTCGACGGGCTCCAAATACGACGACTTTTGTCTTGGAGATATTGACTCGAAGATGCCATTGGTTACAGTAATCATTAAACGAGTTAAGACTTTTTTGCAAATCGGACGCGGAATTTGATATCAAAACAGTGTCGTCTGCATAGAGGAGAACTAGCAGCTTAAGCCATAATGTATTATCTCGGGGGTTTTGTAGTTCTACTCCTACAGAGCCTTGATTTTCTAAATATGAATACAGATCATTGAGGAAGATGGCGAATAGGGCGGGTGATAAATTTTCCCCTTGACGAACCCCTATTTCCGAAATGAACGCGTCCGAGAAAGTTCCATTATGCGAAATCATAGATTTAATATTTTGGTACATGTTGAAAACCACTTTGTAAAATTTTCCGTTAATATTATTTTGTAAAAGCTTGTGCCATAACCCAACCCGCCAAACCTTATCAAAGGCTTGGGAAAAAACTACAAGACTAATTTGTGATGTAAGTATTATGCTCGACGCCGAATTGATTTGCCAGAATGTAGGCTTTTGATCTGGTTGATAATCAAAGCAGTTTAAAATGTTTTACGAAGTGAAAAAAGTACTAGATTTAGCAATCAATAAAGTTGAAAAGTTTGAAAAGCCTACCAATTCCTCGAGCAATTTACCAGCCCGATCAGTTTGAGACGACCTCTTGAAATCATGCAAGTTAATCAACCCAAATCGTACGTGTAATAGACCAGTTTCGAAATGTCTATTTATAGAACAGTTTGCCTCATTTGCATAATTGCTCCCACACGGGAGGCAAAACATTCCACTGATAAGCCATAACTGAGTATAGCTTGTAGTTGAATTAACTAATATTAACCTTTTTTTGTAATGTAAACATGGCTATTGATTTTAACCTTTCCCAATTACAAATGTTAGATTATGCTGCTAATTAAACAGCACCTAATCTTGAAGTTAACTTAGATAATTTTACCTTCATCTCATAAAACATTATCATATCCATACATTATTTACAGGAAATGTTAGATAAACAATCCGAAAGAGTGGTCCAACATACAATGTAGGCTATCAAGACATATACCACCATTTCTTGATAGTGGAATATTAATGTGTGAAGAGGTCAACTTGTGTATCTGAGAACCAATTAAAAAGGTTTATAATAAATTCTTACCTTTTTCTCAAATACAAATAAATCCAGTTCAAGAATGCTTTGTAGATTCACCCCAATTTTTTCATAAATATTGATACAAAAACTAAATACATTTTTACGAACTAATTCTTTGTAAAATGACAACATGGATGATACAATTTGACTGAATATTAATTCAAGTATCCACATATTTAACCCATTACCAAACGACCAAATTTCAGACTGCTCCAAATTCTAAGATGTTGCAGACGACAATCGAAAGTGAATGGAATTTTACATTATTTGGTCCTTTGTGGTAGAAAACATTGTGGGAAATGAAGAAATTGCTTGTCACAAGCAATTTCTTCATTTTCCACAATGTTTTCCAAAGCCATTTTCTTGTGGGGAGTCAAAAAGAGTCACTGTGTGGTAATGGGTTTTAAACAAATAGTCATTATGTTTACTCTTAATACTTTCTCAAAATGAAATTAATTTAGGCTACTCCATATGAAAGCTGTTGCACACAACGAGTTGGGATGAAGACGGATTTATGTACAATATAGAACAGGAAATATTGAGACAAAAGAAGAAAATACTGGCTATCTCAATGTTTTCCCAAGCCTTTTCTGCTAGAGACATCAAAACCAGGTCTTGTTTGGATCAGGGTTTAAGCTTTTGCTGTTATTTTTCAGCTTGAAATAAAGGAAATATGAATATACTAGCTTCACTTTAAGAATAGATATTTCATGGAATTGAATGTTGTAGGCACTCAGAGTCCTCCTATGTACTAACAATATAGGGTGCTAAAATTATAAACGGTAATTGGCTTTGTCACATCACCCGGTCTTGAGATAACAGCGTGTTAATTTATGTGTTTTTACTATTGGAGGCATATCAGTAGGGCTCCTTTTGCCTCCTCATGAATAATTCATTAGTGACCTGATATTATACTTTGGTGTTTAAAGTATAAAGACGACAACGATTCCTACTAATAAATTATACAATACCAACGTTTTGTAAACGATAAATGCTTTAGCAGACGCTCATTGAATAAATATACGTCATTACTAATCTTGTTTTACATAATGAATTTTTATATTTTACCTTTCTTCGTGTAATATATTATTTTGAATTTTGACTGCACATCTATTCTATCCAAAAACAACGTTTGATATGGCATGCATAGACATTTACATAAATCTGAGACATTTTTATTATATACATGAAACTGTTCATTACCACGTGTGAACATGAAACTATTCATTACCCCTTTTACATTTACAAACTGACTCTCCAGTAGCTAACTTGAATTCGTATGCCATAATTGCTCGACGCTGCAGGCGTCGAGCAATAAAAGCGCAGTAAATTTTCTCTTTCTTTTTTCTAAGAATGTCTAAAATAGCATGTAAAGTGAAGAGATGATCAGATGTAGAATAACCACGACGAAATCCAGCTTGATTTTCGTTTAGGATGTTGCTAAGTTCAAGGTAGCTGGTTAACCTTTGGTTCAAAATAGACGTAAATAATTTGCCCAAGCAGCTCAGAATAGTTATCGGCCGATAGTTACCTGGGTCCGCTGGATTACCCTTATTTTTAAAGATAGGAACGATAACTCCTTCCAGCCAAGACTTAGGGATATGGCCTGAATCTAAAATAGCATTGAATAAATTGTTGTATAGAGGACAGAATAGGTCTTTTGTACATTTTAAATATTCATTTCTTATTTGATCGACCGGACTAGAAGCTTTGCCATTATTTAAATTTTGTATACATTTTAAAATTTCTTCATTTGTAATCGGGCTGTTTAATAGTTGATTTGGTTCTTGTATGTCATTTAAAAAGGCTGGTAAATTATCGTTTTCATCATCTGTTATGTCATTTGAATTAATTGTTTTAAAATAATCGTAAAATTCATTAATGCTTGGCGAGTTATTTTGTGCTTTTTTGGGTTTAATATTGTTCAGGAATTTCCAATACTGTTTTGGACTTTTTTCGCTAAGTCGCCTCAACTTTGAAACGTTATTTTGTTTATCTTTTTTAATGTAAAAGTTCATTGTTCGTTTGTATTGTTTACTAGCAAGTCGAAGTCTAGTTTTATTATTATCATTTGGGTGATTTTTATAAGCATTTTTGGCATCGTGATAATTTTGTCTAGCGCGGTGACAAGTAGGACCGAACCATGGTTTATCATTAGTAGCCGATCTCTGGATTCTAGATTGGGATTTGCGCGGGAAAGTAGAATTTGCCGCGTCATGGAACAATGTTTGAATATCATTTGTTATGGATTCTATAGTTTGATTAATGTTTGCTGAACGCAGAATTGTCTCATTTAAAGAAATCAATTTTTCAGTATTTATATTATTCAAAAACTCGTTACTTAAATTACTATCCCATCCTAATAGGTTTGGATTAGATTTAACTTCTATATTTTGAAAATTTGATAAAGATAGCTTCAAATCCCAGGAAATAAGACAATGTCCATCGGAAAAAATGGAATCAGTTTCAATTATTTCGAAATCCGAGAAATATTGCAAGCAATCGGCAGTTGAGAAAACATAATCTATGACTGTTCGGTCTCGGAAAGTAAAACGACCAACATTTTTATCTTGAAATAATCGACCGTTTAAGATAAAAAGATTATTATAGCGACAGATTTCGATTATTCTAAAACCGTGCGTATTTGTTTTATGGTCACAGGTTAATCTCTCGAGCGGTATAGACAAATTCTCTAGTTCTGTAAATTTTTGGAAAAAATCGTCTGCTATGTCCGTTAAGTCGAAGAATTCTTGTAAAAAATTATCTGGTTCAACATAATCTTTCATATTACCAGTGCGAGCATTCGTATCTCCCGCCAGAGTAACAAATTTATATTGGCTACACATAGTGGTAACTTCTGAGTGAAAATCGGTAAGCATATCATTGTCGAAAAATCGCGAATTTTCAGGGGGCAGGTAAACCGCGCCCAGTATAAGGTTTTCACTAAGATTATGTAGAGTTTTATCGATGCTGATCCATAAAACATATTCTGATGCATTTTCTAGAACTGAGATAAAAGGCGCTATTTCATTGCGGACATAGATTCCAATGCCACCAGATTTCCTTTTATAGGATTGTTCTCTGTGCTTTGAAAAGAATGTAAAATGTTCAATTTCAACTAAGTCGGAACTGTCTAAATGAGTTTCTGAAACACAAAAAACATCGTATTTGTTCACAGTGTCTACAAAATCAGGATAATTTAGCTTCCTTTTTAGACCATTAACATTAAGGCTACCAAATTTCAAGTTCGTATGTTGATCATTTAAATAAGAGTCTGACCCCTGGGAATCCTATCTATGTTGGTGCGTAGTGGGTATAGGCGATCCGTCGTTGAAGAGCTGACCGTTAGTGTCCCATGGTCTCCTAAACTGGGAGTTAGGAGTATCAGGATCTACGCGGAACGAGCCAGACGGAGAACGACGACTAGGGGCCTGGTTTCGGGCCCCACGACGCGGGGATAGCGATTCCTTTCTCCTCGATGATTTCGGTTTGTCAGACTCTCTAGACGCACTACGCCCCTGCGTGACATCACTGCGCGCACGTGATTGTTGTGAGACCGTGGGAACATTTTTACTATTACTACTGTTTGTTTTGATAGTATTGTCAATAGTCACACAGTCTTGTTTCATGATGGGGACCCAATTGGGGAACATGTCCTTGATTACTTTGCCATCCATAATTAATTTTGCAGGATACACAATGCTAACTCGGCTGTCGGGATTGTCGCTACGTAGCTGCTAGCATTGTGGCCATAGCTGTCGCCGAGCAGATTCTATTTCAGGCGGAAAATCTCGGTTGATAGAATATGACGTCCCTTTTAACTTTCTAGCGTTATTTATGACATATTCAGTGTCACGTGAGTCCAAGAAATAAACGATAACGGGTCTAGTATAGCCCCTCTTGTACTTGCCTAGTCTGTGGGCTCTAGGCATAGCGGGACACGGGCTAATGTCAAGATGTTCGGCAAGAAATCTGGACACAGTATCATGACAATTTTCATCACGGGATTCTGCTATGCCACTAATAATGATGTTATTACGCCTGCTGCGGGCCTCTATATCAATGGATTTATATTCAAGAAGGGTCAGTCTTTCATCGTGATTGATAACTTGATTGTAGATGGCCTTTACAGTTGTTTGGAGCTCCAGACAACGATCGAACTTTTGGTTTATTTGCTGAAGCCCGGCATAAAGTAATGAAAGTTTCTTGTCAGGTGAAAGGCTTTCGAAATTTTCTACCTCAATATGTCCACTTTGGCCATCCGAACTTACTCTGTGACGTTTTCTAGAGTTGGTGAACAAAGTCCAGTCGGAGCGCTGACCATCACCCAAATCATGGTGGCCGCCATTTTGCCCAATTTGAGAATCCATCACTTCAGGCACTTCTCCTCGATTATTTGTGGATATGTCGGCTATATTCATACCTTCAATGGTTGTATTAGGTGTTCGTCTGTCCATTACTTCAGAATGTTCACTCATTTTGGCCCAGTACAACTCACCAGGTGTATTTTTCGAGACAATTATCTCCCAATTTGAAAATGTCCGACCACCTCGCTTGACCGGAAGTAAAAAAAAAAAAAAAAAAAAAAACAAGTGGTATCAGATGTCAGCGTCAAGCATGTATTACAAACAAAACATGGTCGAACCCCTGTTGGTAACAACGATCTTCACAATATACTTGAAGGGATTGTAACCAGAATAGGATTTTATCCGTATTAACCCTTTATCAAACGAAAAGAAGCGCCAGGCAAGTATAACAAGCAAAACATGATCGAACCCCTGTTGGTAACACCACAATATACTTGAGGGAATTATAACCAGAAAAGGATTTTATCCGCTGTTTTATAAAGCAGATTATTTGTAGTTGGCATGGAGGGGAATGCAGTGTTGCCTTATTTGTATTAGTTTGGTTACTGGTCTTGGAAGATTGGTACTGTTTGTTAATGGAAAACCCGAGTTATGAGGAGCCCTTTGACATACTACTCGATTCTTCTGGTTTTACTGTCAAGATTGGCTAACTTTCAACATTTTCCCAAATGACAAAATATTGAACTGTTCCAATTTGAAGCTGCTGTAGGCGACAAAAAAGTTGAAGACAGAATTAATTCTGCGTATGATATACACGCAAAGCACAGAAAATATTTTACGGGAAGGAAGAAGAAAATGCTGCTTATCAGCAATTTCTGCTTTTGTACCACTGTAGTCCTAGCAGTCTCTACAAGGGGCGTCAACCCCCACCCCCTTTTCAGATTGTAGCCTTCGAAACGCGTAGAAAATTATTTTTTCTGGATGTTTAGATCCAGGAAGAGTGGACATCTCACTAATTAGTTTCTGAGTGTAAGTCGACCTTTTAAAGAGGATTTATTTAGCCTCTTTACGGATTACGCTGCAAATGAAAACTCAGCGTGAAAAGGAAGTGTAGTTTGATTGTGTCTTTATTCCACCCGACAAGCTTGCTTTTAGTCATTATTATTAAAGCTTGTTCTCTTGTTTCCCGTTTCCTTTTTTATAGAAACACTCGTCATAGTCATATTCCAAAAATTATATATGGTTAAGGCATTGTCATAATAATTGAAAAGGAAAAGCTTTGAACCAATTAAAGAAACAATTTAAGAAGAAACGCTGATTGATGATTTCGGTGGGATCACCGGATCAGTAAACGGGGACATTCCAGTTGGTCTAATCCCATTTGGACTAAAATTCAAATATCCCATTTCGTCTAAAACCCTTATTTCAAGAAATTTGCTTTTCTTCAAAAATATTTTCTCAGTTTGCATGTCTAATGTATATTTAATTTATTTATGCATGTATTAGGCCTATAGATCTATATTGTTTAATAATGTCTTTTTATTTAAGATTTTTAGGACATGAAACAAGGTCTAAAAAGTATTAGACGAAATGGGAATTTTTCGTCCAATCCAATATTTTATATATTAGACGAAATGGGATTAGACCAACTGGGATGTAACCCAGTAAAACCTACAAATGGTTGCAACGCGAAAAACACGTGCTGCTTACGCACATGCGAGACCTGCATTCTGATGTCTGTTTGAGGACAAAACGGTTTTCTAGGATTCAAAATGAAATGAAAGAATGATACCGGTCATCTTCGCAAGCCAAGGGTTCTACCCCACGTTGTTCCTTACGAACAAAGTGGAGGTAGAACTCTTGGCTTGCGAAGATGGATACCGGTATGTAAATCATGATTTGCAATTCTATATGAAAGGAACTTACTAAAATAAACATTTGGCATGTTATTTTGTCTTTTATCTATGTACGAATCGACTACGAATAATACAATGGGATGAAAAACTGCTGGTTATGATAAAATGCTGATCTTTTACCTCTGGTGTGTCACTCATTTGTAGAATCATTTTACTTTTTCAAAAAAATAATCCCAAACGAACAGAAAAACGACAAAAAAATAAGAGCATTTTTCTAGTCGGTTGGGATCAATTTATCAAGGGAAATAGTTTAGTAAGGCGGGGTACATGCAACAAACCGCTTGAAAATTCACGCAAATATAAGAAAGTTACTGCACATTTTCTGATGTCGCTTTCTAGTCGATTGGGATCATTTTTGGAAAAAAGTAAAGGAAGTGTCCAAATAAACTATACTTGGCCGTTAATTCTTCCATCCCACAATGCGCAATCCACGCCATGTTATACTCGTAGGCCTATATCTAAAGAATAGTTGAATGCACATATAAATGCATTTTAATGATCAGAATATTTGATTGGAATATTTCACAGGTAATGTAGTTTTGGTTAGGACACAAGGGTCATCCCAGAAATAAAAGCGCTAGTATAGAATGGATGATGATTTGATAGCCACCGGTCAGTGAAGTGGCCGGAGTCTGACAGTGACAAATTGATACACTTCTTGTTTTTGTATCATTTAATCCCCTGTCAATTAGAGACTTCTAAACACCGGCCTCCACCTTTCCCATGCATGTCATAATTGGAGACAGAGCTAGGCTTACAGATAAGAGGTGATAATTACTTTTCAAACTGCAATATTTCATTTATTGTTCATCAAACCCCATGTCGTGGGTACTCATTGGAATCGTCTCATCCGATTCCGATGAGTACCCACAACATAGGGTTCAGAATTGAAATAACAGATTTATCCCCCATTATCTATTGCTCCGATTGCAGGTACTAGTTACTATGGATGACGTTTTTGTTTTCTTTCTGATTTATTTCAAAATAGAACAACAATCTAGTTGAGATAAATCGATGAAAGTTGTGTTACCTCTATTTTTCCTTCGACATTATTTTGTCATTTGAAAGCTGCAGATCTATGCGTCTTTGTCTGGAATTCGAATAATTATTTGACTATATAAAAATATAATTTTATGTTTCTACCACTGTCTAGGCATTTACTACATAATCTTCGTAAATATAACAGCACAATAAACGTTTTAATTAACTTAGCCGGTAACAACACTATTCTAGATTAAAGCGTAAAACTTTTGAATGCGCATAATCTTTAATTGTTGATATGCACTTACAATTAAGCACTAAAACCAATCATGTCATGTCAGAAACATTTTAGGTTTTATTTTAGGATTATCTCTGTTGTTGATGTTGTTGTTGGTGTTGGTGGTGTTATTTTCGATGTCCAAAATGTTTGAAATTTAAATTCGGGCATCAAGCCAAAGGCTATGTATCAAGTCATGTCAGGTTAAGATTCTATGAAGCGGAAAGGCGCCCAACATTGTACCATAATTGTGACATGACAGTTGAAATGTATCGATTACAAGTTGCAAAAACCATCTTTACTGAAACCGAAGGTGACCCGTCATGGAAAGGCCCAATCTCCGAGCAGAGTTGTCGTTCGTTTCTCTTACCATACATGTGAATGTCATTGACTAAGCAGCCAGTCTACAATATTTCCAGTCTATTTTTTTTTTATTTTTGGACTGACTAATTTGACGCATCACTTTATCCATTTTTGGATAAAAATCACTACGCGGTGCGCATAACTTAGATCCTGTCGCCAAAAAGTAGCAAGCAGAAAATTGCAAGAAAAACTACAATACCTACAAAATAAAGTTTACTTTTCGTCTCAATTTCATCGAATAAAATAATTAATTCAAATCGGATTATTCATTTTACTTTATACAAACATGTGAAGCAAATGTGCCGCGTGACAGGAAGTACCACGTGCATGCACTTTACGGGCGCTGACATCTTGAAAGTAGTTAACCCAGAATGCCCACCAAAGATAGATGGTAATCGACAGGTGGCGACATCTATTGGAAGATATTGTGTGAATGTAATGAATGAACAGTGTGCAAGAGAGTGGGAAAGGCCCGAATCGACAGAGACATCCATTCTTTAATCCCTTTCTTTAATTCAGCATCATTTTAGACGTTGGATACGCATGCATATATTTGACACGTATTTTTGGTTTAAAAGGGACGGGGAATATGAAATAACAGTTTTTTTGGCGTTACATGCATGAATTTTTATAAATGAAAAACCAAAGATGCTATTACCAATGTTCCGTACGCAAAGTGTTGTGTCTAAAAACAAAATTACTTTAGCGTTATTTGTTACTTAGTGACAGTCATTTTCAATTTTCACAGCAGAAATTGGGTTTTGGATAGCCTAATTGCTTGGCTCTCATACAAGTTGCGGCAGCTGGCCACCAATCAGTTCTTGCATTATATACTTGAAGATTCGTACTTTGGGACTGCCTCTTTCGTCCGTCTGTTTGTCGGTCCGTCAATTTGTCGGTAATTCCGTTGACAAATTCTTATCAACCAACTTAAGTTAACACAGGCTACTGTGTATCTCTACGGTCTCTCTATCAAGTGATTGAGCATTTAAATCGGGTACTTGGATCAGTTGTTTGTTCGCTCAGTTATCCTTAAGTTTTTCCTCAACAAGCTCTAGTTATACATGTATATTATGAAGCTGTATTTGGTCTATTAAAACATATAGAAATAATTTAAGAGATCTTATCTGAAATGTATCATTTTGGTCCATGTTCTTGTCATGTGAAACTGCTAATTCGCTTCAGGGTTTAACAAAAGGGTTCAAGATAGGACATTTCTTATGGCTAGCTGAACAACAACTGTCATGATAGATTTGTGTCGTGTGTGTCAAATTATTGCATGAATGTATCTGCCAGGGCATTAACTTCAAGTCCATGCCTTCACATCAGAATTGAAAATGATAATGTTATCACAAACGAAATACAAGAGGGAATGAAGAAAATATCACATTTCTGCATTAAATACTGCATTTCAGCATTTTCTCTCACTCCATGATTTCTAAACCTTTCTTTGTTGGGGACGTCGAGCAATGTACCATTTGGAAAGGGGTTAATCAAACACAGCCCCAAATATTATTTTAGAAATGAAATATTAATTATAACGCATACAAAACATCACAAACAACTTCAATAACATATTTGGGACAATAGAGTAAAAATAATTGTATGTTTGTAATATTTTTCACATGAAAGGTACAATAAAGGTACAAAAACGGCCACGAAAGGCTAAAGAATAAAATGGCCAGTGTTCTAAAACTCCATTCTCACACACCGGTACCTCTTTATAGAGAGGACACGGTGGATAATCACTCGACTCGGGTTTTAGACAATCTTCAATATTTCTTATACTTGACCAATTTGAATTCTGATTGAAGCAGAGAATGTGGATTTTTTATGCTCCCCGAAGGGAGAGCATATAGTCGCCGCTTCGTCTGTCCGTCCGTCCGTCCGTCCGTCATTCCGTCCGTCCGTCCGTCATTCCGTCCGTCCGTCCGTCCGAAGCGATTTCTCCATAACCCTTGGGCCAAATCAAATGAAACTTACCATGTGAACTCCCTATGACAAAATGCCGATGTACTTTTCCCGGTTTTTTTATTTGAGGCCTCGTCACGGGAAAAGGGGACTTAAGGTTAAATACAGTTTTTCTTTAATTTCTCCTAGTCTAATGGTCAGAATTTGATGAAATTTCATATTTGAGTAGCAAATCAGATGCCCTTGACAATAAACTATTTAAAATTTGCGTATACAAAATATGTCATGGAAAAAGGGGGCTTAACATTTGTTAGCTTTATATTAGCTCTGCATGGCATATATTTACTGTGACAATGCCTTATTCGGGGAGCATTGTCCGTCTCTGACGGCTCTTGTTTTAATTAGACCACATCTATCTAATGCGTCACGTTTGTCCACCTTCTCTGCTTCAAACGGAATTCAAATCGGTCAAGGTCAGTGTGTGAATTTTGGAGGGACTAAGCCTGTCCCCTGTTCTTACGGGCCTACTATGAGGGACCTTTGTCTAGATCACGACATCACGGCCAAACTGTAAATAAGCATGTAACGTGTGGAAGAAGTGCATTTACGGCATAATACTAACATTGATCCAGATCGGCATTTCCCTGGGTGCAGTCTTATCAGAACAAAATTATCGTCTTATAATTGCCACACATTTAGGAAAGGATGTTAGAGAACGGAAATGTTGACCACACTCCATGTGTTGTTGTTGTTGTTGTTGTTACTGTTGTTGTTTTCGTCGTAGTAGTCGTTGCTGATGTCGTCGTTTTCTCCGCCCCTTTTTTAAAAAATGTTTTATTTTTACATGTTGTTAGTTTCAATAAGCCCACCTCCAAGACAGGTCGTTATCATACCTGGAAGTAAAGAAAACTAGCGACATATCGATAATAATTTTTCTAACCCTTTCCCAAACGGCAAATTCTTAGGGTGATCCACTTCAAAATCTGCTACAAATGACAAAGTGAATGTTATTAAAGACTGGATTTGTGTAATATATGGCATAGAAAATATTGAGAAAAAATGAGAAACTGTTGGTTATCAGCAGTTTCTTCTTTTGTTTCAATGTTTTCCCAAGCCTTAAAATTCTATTAGGGACGTCAAAACCAGGTCTTGTTTTGGAAAGGGTTAAACGCCATTTAGTATCATTTACGATTCCTTTGTTCGATAATTTGGTACATAACATTTTTGTAATTGATAAAAGATGCACAAAATGATCGAAAGATGAGAAGTCAAATGCAATTGATTTGCAAAATGCTGGTACTCAAATGATAAATTGCTTAATATGTATCCCCTTTGTAATTTAACCTTTGCCATTTCTCTATATATTAAGATAGGCCTAATCTTAAAACGCCGAAAGTAAAAGAATACTTTAAAATACATTACGAAAACGTAGAAGATGCTGGTTGCTAGCACGTTCTTCCCTTATGTCGTCGTTTTCATACATTACAGAACGAAATCTATTTTTCTCAAAAGTTTGTTTTATCTCTTCTGCAATCCTTTTCAATTTGGACCAGTCTAACTTTTTACCGTCTGCTAAAGAATCAAAAGAGCGTTTATGAGCCAGTATATAATGGGACCTGCTGAAGCGAAAAATAAACTATCTAATGGTAGTTTACAGCGACAGGCAAATTGCCGCCCCATTATCATAATATGCTATAATATTCAATTTATCTTCATTCTCGTGAGATAGCTATATAACGCACCACTTTGAAGATTGAAAACTTTTTTGGGTGTATCCTTTAAATTTTTATTATATAACATTGCAGTAGATCTTCAAATCCGACGCATTGGTAAATAATTTCTTCTATGTGTA
Organism: Fragum sueziense; assembly: GCA_963680895.1. NCBI lineage: Eukaryota > Metazoa > Mollusca > Bivalvia > Cardiida > Cardiidae > Fragum > Fragum sueziense. Next base: position 21,286,045 of record OY804596.1, on the reverse strand, counting down.
TTCTTTTTTCCGAAAAGGGGTCTCTAAGTAGAACTCGCAACCAACTGATATGTGTTGTTTTGTCACGAAGAAACTAGCAAGTGAAGTTAAAACGACAATTTTCACAAAATACAATCAAAACGGCAAAACAAATGCAGCCATATTTGGTCATGTAGTTGTTTTTAAAGGTGCTCTGTTACCCATCATTTCCGAAATGAGACATGAATTCTCGGGACTTATGAGCCCGTCTTTACATAGACTTCAAATTGAGCCACGATACTTTACATTACACCGAACATACCCTTTACAGGTAACACAATTTTGGGGCGTAGTTCATGCATATGGAGGTTACATCCGGTACCAATGCTGAAGTTCCAGGTTTTGCACTATGTATTCACAATTATATTAAGATTCTTCCCAAACGTTAAAAGTTTGGGACTGTCCAAATTCAAAGATGCTACGGACGACAAAATGGATTTTAAAAAGACAGCATTTCAGTAGGCCTACAGTAGAGCCCACACAGTTGGGAGAAAAAAAATGATGCCTTAATGTATCGCCGAGCATTTCTTATTTTAGAATCGAGAGATCCAGTTATTGATAAGGAAAGGCGTGTTTTAGCTTTTTGCGACGTCCGAAATTCGACAAATGCCAAAAGTTGTACAAAATCAGCGGATTCTCTAATGAAAAGAGGACGGCACACTTCTGTGCATAATGGTAAATTACAAATAATAAGGAACATCAAGAGTTATTTTGAGTCATTACAGCATCCCAAGTGAGTTATTTGTGATTGTATCTGATAAGTGAATGCAATGACCTATAATAAGGACAAAAAGTTATAAAGTGCAGAATAATTCATAACTCATTTCAACATTGTTTCGTTTTCAACGGTCATTATTACCAAATAAAACTTCAACCTTTTGGTATTTTGATTGCACCGTTGAGGCACAATTACAGACGCTCTAGTAGTTCAATCTATCATCAAGCATATTTTTGAGCACCCTAACATTCGAACAGCAGAAGATCCCAGCGATATTAACATAACATAACATCGCTTTTCAACAAAAACCTCGTAACTGCAGCTTGATTTAAGCTGCAGTTACGAGGTTTGTGTTAAAAAGCAGCGATAATTTCAATACATATACGATCCCTCCACTGGAGCACAATGGTGTCTCAGATCTGCACCGTGTCGGATGACGACGAAAGACGGGCAACTGTCGATTCTCTCAGACGTTAAATCGTGTCCATCATTAACCTTTGACATCTGTATATAGCTCCTTTTTAACAAAAAAAAAACCCAAAAAAACTCGTAACTACATCTTTAAACAAGCTGTAGTTACGATGATTTGGTTGTAAAGCGACGATATCACTGGTGGTGAACTCGGCCAAAGCGTGGGACGTTTTTTCGCGATCATAGTATTCCGTCGGTGTTGTTATAAGATACCGTAGTTACGAGATTTTATAACAACACAGACGGTTTGTCAATACATATCGGAAAAACCAGGTCTATTTTAGAACAAATTCATTGTTATTAGAAAAACTATCGAATCAGATCTTTAAACTCACATTTAAACGCAAAATATCTGTACCTTGTTGTAACGAAAAACGTCCCTCGCTTTGGCCGAATTCACCACCAGTGCCTTTGTAGATTCGAACCCCTCTCACAGAAATTGTGAATCCGCGACAGTGATGGTCAACATTTGTGAAGGAGATGGCTTAATATTTTGGTATAATGGGCCATCAGACTATTTCGAAAGTATTTCAAATGGGTCTCAAATAGGTAGAAAACAATCTAAATGTGCAACACAAGAATGCTACAAAACTGCATCATTGTTTACCAAAATCCTCTATTCTTATTCTATGTCATGCATCCAAGTCTTTTTTTTTGTCGCTAAATCAGTTATGACCCTTTCCATAACGACAAAAATTTAGAATTGTCCAAATGTGAAGCTGCTACAAAGTACAAATTTTGTATTTTGTAGTCATTTCATCATAGAAAAATAAGAGAAAGTAAGAGAATGCTGGTAATAATCATTTTCTAAATATTCAAAATATTTTTCTAGTCTTTTTCTATTACAGACGTCAATACCAGGATATATTTTGGAAAAGGTTTAACCCTTTCCCAAACAAGACCTGGTTTTGACGTCCCATATAGAAATGCTTTGGGAACATATTGAGGCAAAAGAAGAAAATGCTGATAATAAGCATTTTCTCCTTTTGCCTCAATATTTTCTGTGCTATAAATTAGACACATATCTTATCATTATCATCTCCAATGTGGTCTTCTGCAGCAGCTTAGAAACTGAAACAGTCCAAATTTTTGTCGTTTGGGAAAGGGTTAACTCCCTTTTTGCCACTAAATCTGTAATAAAGAGTATTTGCGCTTCGGCTTACGGTCATCAAAACCTCGTTTCCGAGTTAGATGTATTAAGATGTTTATTGTCAAATAATGATTGCAAATCGATCAGACTGTCCTAAAACCCTTCTTTCACTGTCAGTTTTATTATGTTTTTCACACACGAATCGATGCTGAAAGTGAAAAAGACGGAGAGGTTAATGCAGAACTACTGAACTGTTTTCCAATTCAACCTCTGATTTGTCGTCAACGATAGAAGAAACATGGTAAAACAACGAAATATACGAATAAAAGGTTGATAACCAGCATCTTCTCCACGAAATGATGCTGGTTGTGACACCTGGTTAACCCGTTGCGCACGCAAGGCCCGGTTTTAACACCGCCTGCACGTGAAAATAAAACTTCAAGAGACAAGACGAAAGCACTCACAATAGCATTTTCTCCATTGGCCTTCAATTTTGTCGATATGTATTCTGCCTATTGTAACTATCATTGTTGTTGCTTCGTCTGCAACTTCTTTCACATTTGGACAGGTCTAAAGTTCTGGAACGGACAATTTATTTTACTTGTCCAATTTGAAAGGAGTTGTAGACGGCAAAATATCTGCTTATAAAGATAGGATTTGTGAATAATGAAGCCAAAGAAAATATTGAGGCAAAAGGAGAAAATGCTGATTATCAGCACTTTCTTCTTTTGCCTCAATGTTTTCCCATGTTCAATCTAAATAAGACGTCACAACCAGGTCTTGTTTGGGAAAGGGTTGCAGTATCGATATTGTTGTCTATGTATTGTGGTTGCGGTTAAGGGCAGAGGTGTCATCCATCAAGTGTTTAATTTGACATTAGAAGACACCGGAGTGATTGAACCAACGCCTTATGTTACCATAGCTACAAAGTAGAAATTAACTCTGCAACAAATTTTTCAGACATACGAGCGTTAAAATGGTGCAACTAAACTTTAAATAAGATGCATTCACGATATTTTGGATAGGTCCCCCCTATGTCGAAAACAGAATGATGTCTTTGGCAACATATGTAGTCATTAGTAAGTAGTATAGTGAGTGAAACAAATGCATCCATTAGCCGTATCCTTAGGGCACAATTTATTGTTTGGGATGTGGAATATACATCACTTGATATTAAAGAATCCCCATGTATTCAGTGTTCTTTGGTCATTTTTAAGGAACGATCAGCTTCCAACTGACGTACATGCAGGGACGTTTAGAACCCCCTCGATCAAGTTGATTCGGGGGATTCGGTGAGATCTTGGGTTTTCACCAAGGGGATTTTGTCTACATTTCAAAATGTTTGATGGTTTTAGGACCTGCTTCGAATTACAGGTGGGGGCATTATGCACCCTATGGGTGTATTTAGAATCCCTTTCGGTCAAAAACTGTGTTTGGAAGGAATGTCTCAAGGTATCGTGCCCAGTGATTCTGTCATTCGCACAAAGCATTGCATAAAAGCATGTCAAATAAAAATGATAAGGTAGAATTCAAATAGACGAAGAACAAAGTTTTATGCAATGCATTTTGGTTTGTTTTATACACCTAAAACTTTCCTCAAAATAATGCGCGTCGCAAATCACTAACCGGCTTCCAAAAGTAAAGATGTTCCAAGAAGAAAATTTAATACATTGGTTCCACATGGTATACCTAATGCTATGAAAGGCTATATTTTAAAGACATAGAAAGCAGCACTGTCAGATTGCATTAGGCTACATTACAGATAAACAAATTAAGACTACATTCACGAAGGTCTTCGACTTATTTTGTTTGAAACTTTGCTCAATGTGATTAACTCACTTTTTTATTTTTTTTATAAACAGCTCATGTAAAATTCAAGTGGGTTTTACTTTATAGACGCATTGACACTTGAAAAGACCCACAGTTTAAGAAATCTAAGTAACCGCGGGAGCGTATGTGCTTTAATGCAATTTTATTTAATTATGCAATAAAAATTATATGCAATCATTGATCACAAAAAGCTGCTTTACTTTTATGTTTTATCGCTGAAATCCATCAAATATAACTAGATACCATTACATTGCATTAAATTAATATTACCCTTTCGAAAATTATTTTCATTACGTCTCTTACTTACTCTTACCACTGTCCATCGTTTACTACGTTAAGGTATATGACCCATCCTTAAAACACCACTTTCTAGCCATATGGAATGCACCAAATTACACACTCTTGTAAATACACTTCACATAAGTTGATTAACCGTGCCGGATTTCAAGATTATGCTTCAAGAAGAAAATAATTTACATATTTTATTTTACTATATGTGTACATGCAAGGGAGGTAATTTTGAACATTTTGTCAAATATTTCCATAAGTATGCATTAATTTAAAATTCTAAACCGTTCAAAATGCTTATGTTTATATTTAGAATGAAAATGTAACACAGTTTAGGAATTACTGGCACTTTTCAAATTTCGCCTCTGGCTCTTTGGTGCTAATGATGGGTTATATACGTTAAGAGAACCATCTTGCAAACCATTGCGAGGAAAAAAAAAACCGCCTCCAACTAGCATTTCCTCTCTCCATCAATGTTTTCATTGTTTTATTACACACACATGTCTTCATCAGTTGATCTTTATTTTATCATCTGTAGCATTTTCTTATTTGGACCAGGGTTGGCATTCACCACCCGTTCTAAATCCAAGATTACCTTTAAATTCACACAACAACCCATCCGATTGGCCGAGACATACGTCTCGTCCAATCAGATGGCTTGTAATGTAATTTGAATTTAGACAAACAATATAGGATAGTGAACGGGGCCCTAGATCATTTTTGACGCCCCTCGTCTGTGTGTCTGTTTCTCCCTATTGTACCTTAACCACTCTATCAAATATTGTAGTCTTGTAACTTGAGGTATGTGAGGGGGCGTCAGGAAAGCGGCCGTTTGACCCTAGAGACCAACATGGATCCAGATCAACCTGTACAGACTGACATGCACAGTCTAGTCAAGATTCACGAGTATCTTTTTACCATACAAACTAAGCGAGCAACATATGGGACCGAACTTTGCCACACGCTGTTATGGATCCATCGATACCTCACATGGCACTATAATCCAATTTTTAGATCCCAACTTGGTTGTTTACTTTGTTTGCGGGGATGGCGGATGAGGGTATACTGGAATCAGCCTGTCGGTCAGTCGGTCGGTTGGTTGGTCAATCTGTCAACAAAGTCTTGTCAGGACAACTCCTACAGTTTCTGTCCGAAGTAGGCCTACTTGGCATCATTTTGTCGTCTGCAATGGCTTTCATTTCGGACTGGTGTAATATTTTGCCGTTTGGGAAAAGATTAAAAATTCCCTTTGACATCGCATGACGGCCTTGTCTGTTTTGTAGGTACAAGGAAAACGTTAGATCATGACAACAGATAACATTCTAATTCAGACATGCCGACTTTTACATTAAATTTGAAATACAATCTGATTCATTCTTGTTTGATTTACCCTTTTACAAATAAGACCTGGTTCTGGCATTGTGAATGGCTGGAAGCATCGACAGAAAAGAAGAAATAACTGATAATCAGCAAATTCTCGATTTTGTCTCAATATGTTCCGTGTTATACGAAGGCTAATTTGAACCCAGGGCTAATCTGAATCCATGTTGGTTTAAAATGACATAAAAGCTTACCTTTCCCGCTGTCAGATTACGTGTGATTTCACTGCTTTTCAACAAAAAAAGTTTTGTTTAAAAGCGATGATTTATTGTCAGTGCTAACTAACCCCAGTCCAAAAAGCTGATGCAAACATAACAAAACGGTCCTATATTAATTAAAATGTAAATATTACTTTGTTTATTCAATAAGTTCTGTCATATTGCAATATTGAAACAAGTCATTAGTATTTATTTGTTTTAAATCAGAATCTTTCCTTTGATCGAAAAATGTTATATAAAAGTGACCTGACTAGAATACCTAAAAGATCTCTAGATTTGGCGTTCTTGTGGAATTTTTGAAAACGTTGAGGCACATGGCAAAAGAGATATTTACCAACATTTTCTGCTTTAAACTTTCCACAAGCAAGACTCGATTTTAACGTCCATAATAAAAAAAAAGGTTTGAAAAAACACTGTCTAATTGAAACAGTCCAAATTTTTGCCATTTGGGAAAGGGTTAATAATACAAATATTCAGTATATTGCTTTTTTGTCGCCTGAAACGCTTTGAATTTGGACTGGCCTCGCATTTTGTCGTTTGGAAACGGTTTTAATGCCATCAAATACATGGTCGTCAAAGAAACAAAATTCTTTTGAATTAAACATGGAATTTTTTGCTACTTGAAGGCACGAGGTCGTCGTTTAAAGGGACCAAGATTAATACAAATACATTAGCACGATGGCCACATTTCAAGACCATTAGGATGAGTGGCTCATTATAAATTCTAATGATTGTACAGATTTTTAAATGCCCTTTCTTAGCCCAAAATCAAACATTTCCTTGAATTAATGACCACAAAACGGATTGCCATGGAAAAAGAAATATACATTGTATAAAGGGAAATGAAGATAATGTATCAAGGACGTGATATCCAAGAATTCTTTAGAAAAATGGGTTGGCGCAAGAGGGTTATTTTGATCAGGCATGCTTTTTTCACTTCAGGCATCAAAATAGGCTCTAGTAGCTATTTAGTTTTATACAGGAACTAATAACACGTTCTGGAATTCTACTGCAAATATTGTTAGCTTCGCATTTAGACAAAGCACATACAGACCCCCCGGGTCGGATCCAGGAGTTGATGTCTTTAAATGTGTTAAACATGTAATGTGATACTGATGTTTTACAGTCAAAATTTAATTTTCGCCCCCACCCCCGACCCCCTCTAGATCCGTCCCCATCCCAAGCAAAAAAAAAAAAAAAAAAAAAAAAAAAAAAAAAAAAAAAACACCAACAACAAAAAACACGACCGTTGGAATGGCAATCACTTCACGAAATACAATTTTCAGAAGTGCTACCAAATAGTGCAAGAAAATGGTCATTTGTCAACATGGACAGATGGTCAAGAATACTGGACACTCTAAGATTGCCCTTGCATGAAAACATTAGTGCCAATTTACCGTAATGTGGGCAATTTTTCCAGAAAACGGTTATTAAGATGCTTGAGATAAATGAGATATGAAAATATGCAAAACAGTTTTATAAGGCACCAAAGCATCACAAACACTTGGAGCAAATTGAAGTAGATCTATAGCCAACGATAAATGAACTGGCAAATCATATAATCTCTGGCTATAAGCCAGAGATGCTTTGCCAGGTTATTTATCGTGAGCTATACCTGTAAATTAGTTTTCTTTATCACTGTAATCAAAATACCGAAAGCGCTAAATATCAAGAAACTGAGAATATCATGGATGGAAGGAACGCCTCTTAAATTTGATGAATATAATTTTATGTATCTAAATTTGTCTAGCCGAGACAAATGACGATTTAAGCATTGAAAATTGTCCGCATCATTTGTTGAATGGTGTAGAAACAGTCGTTTGGAATAGCAGTATTAGGAACATGTGCGTCGAGATCTGGGGGAAAAGTGCTATTCAGGTACATATATTTGAGACTAGAATGTTTCCAGACCAACATGCGCCTTATATTATTATTATTATTATTATTATTATATTATGCGACATGTTGATATCTTCCGGATTCTAGATATCATGTAGTCGGTTTTAATGACCAACATGGGTCTTGATCAGACTGTGCGTATGCACAGGCTGATCAAGATCCATGTTGGCCTCATATACCATTTTTAAGGTTCCCTTTTTTCCAGATTTCACTCCATTTCTGTCTTTCTTCTTTATTTGGAATGCAAATCAGAACGTCTTGGTGAAGGGCGATATCTTGATGACACATGATGCGCGTGCAACCTATTAGTTCCTAATTATGGGATCTGTTAGCTTCCGTTATTAGATTGCCTCCAAATATTCCTCAACCCTAATGAACATGATGGGTGCTTTTCTAGCATTATCCTAGTAAATGTAGCGTATTTGATGCACACATTTTCTAGTTCAAAAGACAGGGACCCGGTCCTTCTTGTTTCCCTTTTTTGTCTTCGAATTTTTATACGAAACAATGGACTTCATCTGGAATGTAAATGCATCAGAAATAGAAATAGTAACATAATTGGCTTATAAGTACGATTTCACTGACCTGTTGTATTTTATTCTGTTTTTGACCTCAGACATCATCTTAGTCACTAAAGAATTCGGATATGGTTACACTCCATTGCAGTCCTAATTAATGAAATATATGTAACTGCTTTCAATAATACTTCTAATGGCAATGTGTAGATAGAATTGGTATACCTAGTATTAGATAGAGGCTGTATAGTAGATTCTACGCGATATAAACGTTCAAAAGGCACAGCCTTTGAACGTTTATGTCGCGTAGAATCTACTTTACAGACTCTATCTGACTTAGTGTTTGTCAACCAATGAAAACATACGCTTCTACTAGCCATTATACTGTCATTCTTCAAACCACGCCTCCGACCGAAGCTGCTATCGAGCGGATCTTACTGGAATTACATCATTTTCCCAAAAATTACATCATTTTCCCAAAAATTACATCATTTTCATAATTGCACAGGAAACGGGGGCGTGGCTATGTATATCCGTGACATAAACTGACCGGCAGTGCGTTTATGTGAAATATAGCGCCGAAATTTTCAAATATACTGCAATTTCATTGGTCCAAAAACTAGGATGAACACTAAATTATTGTCATAGATAGTGACACAAACAGTATCTGGATATCAACAACAAATGATCAGTTACGTTCGAAAATGTCGCAACGGTATTTTGAACATGGCCGACAAAATACTGCACCGAAGGCTCGTAGACGCGTTGCCCCAACTTTACTTGTACAACCGAATTGACATGATAGTTGCTGGTCAGAATGATGGGAAATATCACTGAAGCAAATAAGATCATGCACAAAATTTGACAGACTGGACCTTTTATTAAGACCCTGATTGCAATCGACTTCATATCCTTTCTTTGCAAATTGGATTTAATATGGCAGGCGTAAACTGACCGCGGTCTGTAATTACCTTGTGTATAAACTGAAAAATCAACCATGTTCACACTTTATAGTACAAAAACATCCCTAAATTTTCAATTCTGTATCCTTGTCTCGGGGACCTCGCATTTACCCCCGGGGTCACTCGATTTGATGATACACACTGACACGACTCCTTTTCCATACAAGCCCCTGTTTGACGCCCCTTATGTAAAGATATTTGGAAACCATTTGAGACAAGTTTCAAATACCTCGTTAACATTACTTCCACTTTCAGTAATGTTCTAAACTCCTATCACTGTGGCATTCAAACATATCGTCGATTCTTTTACAAAAGAACTCGTAACTTCAGCTTCTGTTAAGCTGCAGTAACGAGGTTTTTGTTGAAAAGCAGCGATATGCAAAAGTATGGGCGAGGATAAAATATACGAAAAAAAAATAAGATAAAAAAAAAATACTACAGCAAAAGGATAAGCGGGCACGCACCACGGGCCACTGTTGTCACTGTTGTCCACAACCAACGGTCCGCTTCGTGCATTTCAATATACCCCGAATTGCCCGGGACTGTACTTTGACCCTGAAAGGTCATTTCAATAAATAGCCCGTGGTTTGGGGTATAGAAAACTGAAATTACTTTGCTATCCTTCACTGATAAGTATTTTTACGCCTTGAACACAATGTACGAACAATACTGTTTTTGTCGTTGACGATATTGTTCAAACAGATTTTGGCATTGTCACGCCAGCTTTCCTGTTACATTTCGGATTATTTGGCTCTATCAGTACCAAATTACCTTTCAAATATTCTGGTAAATAAAACTGCTAATTGGGAATCCATGGACGTTATTGATTGATAATTACAATGTTGTTCTTTATTTCATATACCAATGAGACATGTATGATTTTTAGACGTGGTCAAAATAAGTTGGGGACGCAATCAAGCGCCACAGAGTAGGCCTACATGTACTCGATTGCCACATTGTCCCCGCTGTGTATTACGTGTTAACATTTGTTCATCATTTGTTAGATCAAAGGAAACATTTTTATTTAAAACAAATCAACACAAATTGCTTGTATAAATATTTCAATATGACTATTTGTTAAATAAAGATTAATAATATTTGCTCAAGACTTGGTATAAAGAACTTTATGGCTTGGTATTTACAGTTTCAAACATACTTTTGTATGCAAATTTTGCGACAGACAAATTGTATACAAACTGATTTGTATACGAACCGATCTTTGTATTGTGAATTATGTTTGTTTTCTAGAACGTGGTATATTAGATGAAATGGTACTCATATTTTTCGCCTTAATTCATAATATGTTTTAAAAATGTTTAATGAATGTGTTTTTCTCAAAAAAAAAAAAATCCAGTGAAAATTTACTATTGGTAGCCAAACTAACATTTTCTTATTCTCACAAGTTTTATATGTAGTCATATGCAATGTTTTGATTTGGAATCAATTCAAAATGTTTTTGCTTGAAAAAAGAAATATTTTCCAATATTTGACTATAAACTAATGGTTTTGCCCTAAAAAATGCAATGGCGAACGAAATTAATGGCAAATATTCTAATATCGCTCCATACGACTAAATAGACTCAGCAGCAGTGTTGCACAAAGGGTTGCACGAAGAAGCTCATTAAATTAGCTAAACATTCAATTTCACACTGCAGCACTCTTCTTCTCAACTTAATAAAATCGCAGCTTTTTCACTTAGCATGTGGTCACAGCCTTCCTTCATAACCTTAATGTGGAGATGACTTTTTCACCCCTTTTTTGTCATGATGAAGTTGTCAACACGCAAACACATCATTTAGAAATAAATAAATAAATAAATAAATAAATAAATAAATAAATAAATAAATAAAAAAGATCCATTGTAACTCGCTATTATCGTACGCTTATCTTCAATATTTTTCGAGCTATTTTCATCCAGATAGATCTAAAAACCTGTACACTTATATTGGAATTCTGTCGGAATATGTGTACTGGGTGTTTTTGGTTTCTTTTACCCGAAACTCCCTGCTGTAGTTAATTCACCAAGATGGTTTGCTTTAAGTTTCCAACAACAATTATGATATGTATCATATTTCTGGTGATTTGCATTAAAAGTTATTTATATGCAATCAAACTTTTTGTGCCAATCTTTAAATATTTTAATATAAAGTCTGCAAATGTTTTCTAGTCTCTAGCAATACAATGTTCCAAAATCAGATAAGGATCGAATTCGAAATGAAAGTGGTGTTTTTGAATAAACAGATAAAGGTCATTATTTCTCAATGACCATTCCGGCCTATAATTGGTGTGTCCAGCACAGATGCACTATTCTGCACACTGACCACTCGACCGGCTAACAGTTTTCTGCCCAGTGGTCATAATCTGCCAAGCTTTACTAAATCTTATTGTAGTGGTTTATAACTGTGGCGTCCATGTGATGAAGGGCCTAACAAGTAATAACTGCAAAGGGATTCCAGACTAGTCCATACAGTGTAACCAGTATCTTACAAAAATGCTCTATTTGGAAGATGGACTGTTTTCCAAATACATGTATCAGTATATTGATATTGGTAAGCAGGTATAGTCGATAAAATCAACCCACTCGGTATATCATATCGTCGCATTTCAACAACACATCGTAACTGCAGCTTGTTTTCAGTTTTTGTCGAAAAGAAGCGATTTGACCCCATGCAGTCTCTTGTGTGTTATTGTCCTGGTCATGTCATGACGACGTTCTACTACAATTCCCTACAAATCAAAAGCTGTCGTACCAAATGTATACATCAAAGAATACTTTTGGAAAATAGCAGATGCGGTCATAAGCATTTTCTTATTTTTCTGAGTAATCTCATATGTTTCTAATAGGAGGGACCTCAAATCAATGTATTGCTTTGGAATGGACAAGAAAAGTGTCAAACTTAATGACTAATAATAACGACATGCATAAATAGTTCTTCAAGTGGAATAGAAGTAAATACTGACATTTGCCGCTGCTTTTCAACAGAAACCTCATAACTGCTGCTTCAAACAAGCTGCAGTTACGAGGTTTTTGTTGAAAAAAATCATGATTTGCTTATTCCGAGACATACATGTATTTTCTTTGTTTGTAATTTTCACATATACCGTATTTTGCACATACACCCATGTAACACGTAATGACTTGACAAAAATGAAAAAACAAAAATGAGTGAATAGTTCTTAATGTCCCAGGTGTAAAAGATGTAAATAATATTGACAATATTTAAAAATGTGAGCCCCATGTCAAAATGGGCAACCAGGGAGTTTGGTTACAATACCTGAAAACAAACCGAATATCTAAATATGATATTTGTAGCACATGTTTGCAAAATAACCTATGTAAATAATACAATATCGAGCTCCGAACTACGGCCAATTACCATATGGTGGTTCGAATCTTGTAAGAGGCTACACATCAGCAATATTCAAATTAAATCGTGCAAAATTGCTTTGAAAATTAAGAACACTTTCCCCTTATTTACATATCGTCGGTGTAAATGCAAAACCTCGTATGTCGATTGTTGCGATTTCAAAGTACAAACTTATGTACCCGGTTAAAGACAATTCATGTAGGTCTAGGTTTTGAAATATTTGTACTGACCAGTATTAATACAAAATCAGTTGTGGAAAATATGTCCAAATTTCAAGTAAAACATTTAGGTGCATTATGTGCATGCATTTCAAAATCGTTAAACGCACGTGCACGTTGGACGAGGTAAATGACACGTAAAGTTAAATTTGTTTTTGACTATAATTGATGAGAAACAGGTCATCTACTAAAATATGAAAAATGAAGGCGATTCATTGAGTAGCATGGAGCCCGACATCAAACCTCCCCTGATACAGTAGGCATGCGTTTTGCGTACACTTCATTTTCGGCTAGCTTCGCCAGTGAAAAGTTTTGATATTCGGCGTTAACAGTTATTTTACTTACGCTAAGTACGTAAGCATACTTTTTGGTGATACATTTTGCAAAAAGCTGTAAATAGGCCTACTAAGTTTTTTTGTGATCCATGATTAAAAAAGAACAGTAACGATAGAGTTGAAAGAAAGTAAAGAATTTCCCTTGGCGTTTCAATATCTCGTGCACACTATTTTTATGTCTTCTTAAAGACTTAGTAAACATTTCTATAGTCTCCTTTTTACATGTTATACTAAACTATTGTAAAATGAATCACGAGAGTAAATAATAACAGTTCCTCGCATACAAATGTTCAAATTATGGATATGATGATTTCAAATATGAACTACATCGGGTTCATTAACGACATAACACCCCTTTACAAACCACGAAAGTATCATCCATAACATTATCTGAAATCTCAATTGATTCACGATCGAGAATAAATGTGTTCATTCGATACTGTTTGAAAGTTTCTGTTTCATAATTCATAGACAGATTGTTTAGCATGATTTTACTTTTCTCCGGACCGATGGAGATTAATATAGATCTAATGTTACACTGTTTTTGCCTAAGTTACCTTTCGTTAGTATCCTATCTGTAAAGGATGGTGACCATGTGCAATTCCACATAATTTCATGAAAAAGCAAAAGTAGCTAAAATTGACACTTATACTCGTACGTTAAACAGATTCGTTCACCAATCCATGACCTCATGTAGATATATCTCCATTTGTCCCAATGGTATGTATCAATGAGACAAAATTAATAAAGATATCCGTGTCGGAAATGTCGGGGACTCGTGTCCTTGTAACTATTTTGATGAGCCACCATTTTGGATGATAGAGACTATGACTATTCTCTTTTGGTCTTGTACTTTTTTCTTGAATATGAAAGATGTTCAGCCGTCTTTGTATACAAAATGCTTAAAGGGCGACGGTAACAGATGGTCTAATTGCAAAAAATGAAATTTTTTGAAAAAATATGCAAAACTTTTGTGTTGACCACCTCGGGATGGTTAAAAATATGCGATTCAGACAGAGAATGAGCCGAAATTACAAGACAGATAGCTGAATTTAGGGAGAATCCAAATCTAAATTCAACCCCGTCTCAGATGGGGTTAGAATTATTTTGAAATTGTTGCGCATGCGCATACAGCGCGGACCATGATTCAAACGAGATTCATACTTGAATTTCAATATGACGTCATCATGTATGTTGTGACGTCATTTAAGAAAGTCGCATGTCCTACTGTTTTGACCTACTTTCGATATCGCTTCATGAATTTGGTATCAAATTGCGAAAAAATGAGTCGTTGCTTCAATAGTTTGTCGTAATCATTTAATCAGGTCATATAAAGCTTAAAAAGTGTACATTTCGTTTGTATTTGACAATTTTTGGGTCCAAATCTGGGAAACAGTAGCTTTAAGATGAGCAAATATGATTCCCCATATCCGAGCTATGTCTAATTTTGATAGGATTACGGCCATTTTCGAAAGAATGTTAAACGTAGAATGAAATCTTCTTTTTTTGTTACATTCAAGGTTTAAAGACGGATGCCCTGTGCTAATGCATGCATAATAGAGAGTACCCTGATCGGATATGATAACCGCCTAGAACGGAACTCTGTATCAGGTTACATGAATAGCTGCACTGATATATGACAGCGCGATGCAATAATTCATAGTTACCTGTATATAATTTGCAGTTTAGGTCGACCTTCCTGTTATGAAATTATTACTTGGCCCTTAACAAAACGAAAATCTTATTGAGTGGTCCAAATTTAAAGGTGGCACAGACTACAAAATAAATCGTCGCTTTTCAACAGGAACCCCGTAACTGCAGCTTGTTTTAAGCTGCAGTTGTGATGTTTTTGTTGAAAACATGGTACGCATTGTGAGAAAAGAGATAATTGAGGGAATACTGGTAGTAGATTCTACAATATAAATGTTACAAAACAGACAGTCCAATAATGAATAAATAAAACAGAGCATCTGAGGACTCTACACAACGGTTTGCTTGGATACCACAATGTTTGTTTAATTGGTCGTAGTTGTTTAAAATTTGTTGATGCTTCTGCTGCTCTTGTCGTTGTTGTTGTTGTTGTTATTGTTGTTTTGGTGGTGGTGGTGGTGTCTCTAGACTCCTTAAGATTAACTTTCTAATTTCATTGGCAAAATTGACTTCAAACATTGATGACCTCCTGAAAAAGTAAGTAGATCTTCGTCGATAAAGCCTTTCTCGTATTTTTCCCTTTCCCTCAATATTTCCTGTTCTATGATGTACACGACAGTCTAAAGTTTCATCGTTTTTGAAAGGGAAAATAAAACAATCTTGAAAGAGAGTAATAATTTCCTACTCGCAAAAGTGTTCATCCTTCATAAAGGTAGACTACTATTACTTTTATGCAAATTTATCCAGTTTTTGCGAAATTTGATTTATGCCATAATTTGCATTATCATCATAGAGTTTTGAATAGTGAGAAAACGTTTAAAAGCCTAGATCTTTATCTTTAAAAGGACGTGTTAAACCTATCACGTTTAGAAATTGAAAGTACCAAATTATTTACCTTTTAAATTTCGAAACTCGTCTTCAATAATAACTTCTTGCGAAAATACAAATTAATTTTATGTGATAGATAGCTCACGATAAATGACCATGCAGAGCATCCCTATGTTATTAACCAGAGATGCTCTCTCGAGTCATTTATGGTGGGCTATAAAATTAAATATGTAAACGATCTAGTAGATATTGAGTTTGAATTGATGGATGGAGCATACAGACTCTTTTCAACAAAAACCTTGTAAGTGCAGCTTAAAACAAGCTGTAAATTACGGGGCTTTTTGTTGAAAAGTGACGACAAGATGACTTGAATACATTATGTACGCAGTCTGATAAAGATAGGCGCCGTCCTCCTAGATGGGTTCTGCATATTCTATAACAGCAGTAAACCAGCAGAATGGATCATGAACATACGTACTAATTTAGAGACGTAACGTCAAATACTCCTACCACCTTGCGTAACACGTAACGTCAACGTTTTTGACAAACGCAATTTTGTCATAGTTTGGGTGTATCAATAAGATTTCTTTGACATAAATTGCAACAATATTGTTTTTCTATTTATTTCATATACTATGTAAATAAGAACTATACAGGCGTTTTACAGATGTTCCAATGTTATTTTTGATTTTGGATGACATAACTAGTCAATAATTATTATTGTCTTAGGTTAAGTCTTTTTATAAAAAGTCAGGTGCGAAAATATAAATTAAATCATTTTAAGCACAGTAAGTTATAAAATGTCACAATTTTCATTTCTAGCCTCTCGTTATTTTTTAAAAGACAATCCTGTTTTCTCTTTCTTTGAAAATGTTTTGTCTGCAACTTTTGTCCGGTGTGCGGAGCCGAGAGGTAGCGCGTCGGATTCACGATCAAGCGGTTCCGAGTTCAGACCCCGGTAGCTAAGGTTGTCCTTATTATTGGTCGACACATTCGGTGCGAGTACTGCTTGTGTGTTTCCCAGGAAGCATAATCGAGAGGAATTAAATTAGCTTCTAGCTTTCGTCCTTTTAGATCTATGTATTACGGATTTTATTTGATCTTATCGCTTCAAACTATTTCTTGTACATGTATTAATTTAGATTTGGTGTTTTTGTGATTCCGAACGGTTAAATTCAATAGAATTTTTCTTTCTTGTCTGCGTTTCCCATTTTTGCACATGCACCAATTCTCTCACCAAGACAGTCCGTTTTACCCATTTTAAAATCTTGCCGAATAAAAAGTAAACGATCGCTTTAGACTGACGTTAAGACGTTACCCGGCGTAATTTGTCTAAGGGGACATTTTTGGTGACAATTTTGAGAAGAAATAGTGTTTTGATTTTTGGAGTTATCATCGCGTGTTATATATCAAATTAATCTACAGGAAAAACGTATTTTTAATTACAATGTGAATATCCACTAAATTTTAAAGAACAAAATTATGAGCATCGCAAATTATCAATTGCGTTGAAAAAGACGTCATTTTACACCACGGGGACATTTTAAGTGACAATTTTAATTACATTTTTCGGAACTTTACAATCAAAATACGGAAACAAATTTTAACAATATAAAACTTCGATAAAAACGTATTTTTAAAATTATTTTTTTGTTATAAAATTTTTTATGTGCATGAAATTATGAATCGCCAAAAATTTCATGTACATTTTTTCATGATCATGGGACATTTTTCGTGTTTTTCTTATTTTCATATTTCTAATTCATTTTTCCTGGCATCTATAAAGAATTTATATCACAACCACCGGAAATGACGTGATATAAGTTGAAAAGACGAATCAGGCTATTTTTCCCGCGATTTACAGAGAGCGAATGTGAAAACCAGCTAGGAGTTGAACAATTTGTTACGCGGGACATCGAAATTTTAAACGTTTCATTTCTTTCCTGGTGCTGTATTCAGTGTGCCGTATACACAAAAACACCAAAATATAGAGGATAATCGTTTGTTTCAGTGTAAGATTGATTTATATTTCGTTGAGTGAACAACAAAAGCTTTATTTTCACGAGTGGCGAAGCCACGAGTGAAAATGTAGCTTTAGTTGTTCACGAAATGAAATATAGAACGGTAATTTTCTGTCAACAGTTTTAAAACGCAACTACATCAAATTTTTGAAAGTGGTAGGAGTATTTGACGTTACGTCAGACACAAATCGGCCAGGATTCACATTAGAATCGGAGTGTATGAAAAGTTCACTTTGGACAATCTTTGGCATATTCTTATGTGTTCTAGATTATCACACGCACAGTCTTATACTTAGAAATGATTATGTTGGTCTAAAACCTCTAATTTGCGCGATGTTGGTATAATTGAGGTTTGTTCCCTGGGGATGAAAATGATAATTATTAAGGTAGAAGACCCATAATGAAAAACAACACTTTCTAGCCATACGAAATGCATCAAATTACACACACTTGTAAATACACTTCACATAAGTTGATTCGCCGTGCCAGATTTCAAGATTATGCTTCAAGAAGAAAATAATTTACAAATATCATTTTACTCTATATTCATGTGCAAGGGAGGTAATTTTGAACTTTTTGTCAAATATTTTCATAAGTATGCATGAATTCAAAATTCTAAACGGTTCAAAACGCTTATGTTTATATTTGGAATGGAAATGTAACACAGTTTAGGAATTACTGGCATTTTTCAAAATGTCACGGTTTTTTCCATTATGGGTCTTCTACCTTAAGACGTACAATGTCAATTAATTCATATAGGTAACCAAAATGATGAGTATGATATTTACGTACTGTCATCATAACTATAAATCTTTATAGATAAGATAAGATAAGAAAGGTAGCCTTCGGATCCCACATATTTTACTTATGTTGTTGCAGAAGACAAAAAAGAGGTATTAAACAATGGATTTGGATACAAAGTAGCACACACAATACAGTTGGTTAGGGATCAATATTTTCCAAAGCTTTTCATGAAGAGGGGGGGGGGGGGTGTATGTACAAACAGGGCTTGTTTTAGAAAGGTGTAGATCTATATCTTAATTTCATGTCCATTATCACTCCAGTTAGATCATATCTTTCAACGTCCGGAAATAGTCATTGGAGCTGATACGCGTCTTCTACCAATAGCCACCATTTTAGAACACGTCTTTCTTTATTTTAACCAACGTTCTTATAGACATAGACAGTTTTATTCGACGTAAGTATTTCCAAGCTTCTGGCCCCGGTTTCTCGAAAAAACTTAAGTACGTTCTCATGCTTAAATCTGAGCACCGTGCTCAAATCGCACGAAATCCACGTGAACTTCAATCGAATACCCTTCAACGTTGGAGAGTATCCCTTTGAAGTTGAGCATATTCTCATGAGAATATACTTAAGTTTTTTCGAGAAACCGGGGCCAAGTCATACAAAATGTACAATTTTTACAGTTTGACCAAAGCACACAGCAATGTATGTACAATGTGATATGTTTCTGGTAAGATATCATGGTGAAGATAGTTCTAAGAGAGTTGAAACAAAAATATTAAATGAACAAATTATTATTAGACTATGCTTTTGTAATGAACACTTTATAATTTGATTGTAACATTGAATAACACGTACTAAATTTAAAATGAACTTTGCAAAACGTTGGCTTTAAACATGATACTTATTACATATCTACAGTAGTATGAGTATCGGGGACGCATGCTAATTATTACGAAAAGGACAAATGTTCCATTCTCGTTTTTCTTTTAGTACCTTTTAGTCGTTGTAAATTGCATTTGCATGTCCAAAGGTTATAAATAAAGGATTGTATTTCAATGAATTACTTGATATGCATGCGAATATGGCCACAGCTTAATTTAGTCCATGAGCCAGACACTTTTTTGGTACCACTCGGAGGGAGTAATTCTTATTGCACTTTCTGAACAGCTTGATATGTGTAGTTAACTAATTGATATGATAGCAGTCTGAAATTGGTAGCTTATGCTGAGAAAATCGCCGTTTTCTTAACCTACCCCATTTTCACATGTCCACAAATGGGACAGTAGGTGCGATTTCTTTTGGTAGTGTGTGATTTATCAAAATGCTTGTCGTGATTATTTTCTCTGCCAAAATATTCTTAAAACACTAGTTTTGAGTACTATTGAATCTGTTCCCAGGTATGAGGCCTCTGTAGGCTGTGAAATAGAAGGCAATTTGTCGGCCCCTACACCGAACGAAATGCAAAATTTTTTCAAGTGAATTTTTCAATTCTTTGAAGCAGAAATGCAAATAGCAACATATTTTTACACTTAAATATATTTTCAAATGCGTATTCATCGATTCATGCCACTTTCGGTACACAAAACACTCGGAAAAAGCTGTAAACGGCAAAAACATTTGGTCGATTCGGACCCTGAAATGTTCGTACCTAAAAACTAAAACGCATACTATGAGTGTTCTAAGGCTTCTAACTGTTGCTAATCTATTGACAACACTGTGTTTTTATCCAAAACAGTTGGATTACCTCTTAGGTGACTATTTCATGCATATATATGTTATATGAATATGAAATGGAGAATTTTACGTTAGGCCTACTGAAAGAATGCTGAACTAAAGAGCATTTTCACTTTTAAAAATAATGAGGGGCCTTATATGTTCAGTTGAAAGTCCAATCAATGCAAATTAGAAAATAATTACTGGAAATATATTCAATTGCACAATATTCGACGGTTCGTAACTAAATTGAATGACCACATGAAAAAAAAAACCTGATTGTCCCATATTCAAGGATACAATGAATATAACAAAAATGCTGCTTTTGTCATATATAGTACAAACACTCTCTCCGTCGGATATATTGGTCTTCATATATATCTAATCATAACTCAAAATAATACATGTACGATATAATAATTAAGTCAGGATACGGGAAAAAGGTCTCTTAAGGCTCTTGAACCAAATATGGTTCCAAATCAGCCTGTGTATACATGCAGTCTGATCAGGAACCATTGCTGTTCTCCAATAGATCCTTAATGACATGTTGCAATTGTAATATAGCACCATGGATGTCTGCTTGTCTTCACTAAAAGCATGCACTGATCTCAAGAAATGTGACTGCCTCAAATGCTATAAGGGACCCTTTTCCAGATTCGCGCTCAATTATGTAAGTATGAGAGAATACATTTGTGTCTGCTATTAAGTAGGATTATAACATTCTTATGTCCAAAACCTAGTTTGTATAAACTATGGTTATTAGACAAAGATTACTTATGCAGAGAATGATAATCAAAGTGTACGGAGGGAACTTATTTCTGTTAAAATAGAAATTAGATACATGTAGTACTTTTTGCCATTTTATTTCGTTTAGAATATATATTGCAGTGTCCATGAATGAATGCAACCCCCTGACCTCCTAAACGACAAATTCTATATGTATTTCGACAGCGAAGTCCTTAGATGTACATCGCATACTTACTGAACAAATTTATCAAAAACAATGTAATTGTATAAGCCAGGTGATTGTATAACATGTGTGTTGTCCTTTTCCCATTTCCAAGTCTCCTTGTCTGTATGCACGTATTTTTACTACAGTTGCAATAGCAATATTTCTAAAATTTCTGCTATATATAATCATATTGGATACATGTGTTGATCCTGGTATTCGTAATTTTGATTCAGTCAATGGTTCCTGACATACCTGTTGTTAGTGTAATGCTTTTTGTCACTGAAAATCACTTTGGGTAATATGTGTCCAGCTCACTAGGAGAAATGATAATCATATAGATAAAAATAATTACATGTATGCATATATACTTTAAATAATCATTTGACAGAGATTTAAACTTCTTCTGTCGAACATATGCATTAAAATATGAATCAGATGTATATGTGTTCTAGTTTATTTGGCATGAATCATAACAAAATGCAGTATGATACATACTCAAATGGTTGGGTAAATCTTTGTTTTCATTTTGTAAGAGTCTAAAAGTTTTATAAGATCCATATCACCACACACATGTTAACAGCAAAGTGATTGGAATATAATTGATAACTAATGGTCAAATTGATTGAAGCTGTGGTGACAAAAGCAAAAACGGCACCACTTGTCTTTATAATCACAGTGGCGTAATTTTTAATCAAACATATCTCATTCTCCCTCTCTTTTAGACAAATGCAAACGTTTCATAGAATCTGCGTTGTGAGCAACAGATTCATCAGATCAATATAAATTGAAAACTCGATTTAATAATCCTCTAAATAGTTACCATACCTTGTCACTACTGGTGTGGCTTTCATCTGTGTAGGAGAGAATGTAAGTTTGTGGTTGTTTAGCGGTTTCGTTTATGATCCCTTGTTTCAAAACAAGTCGTTTATGAGGGCATATCAAAGTCTTTTTTATTCTCACACTTGCTGTATTATTCATATTATAGTCCCGTAGCCTTTCCAACCCCACACATTCCTTCCACTTTGTTAACAGTTCACTGATATCCGATTTTTAGGACTCAACGTCCTGTTACCCTAACAAATCTCCTCGGCAGCAGTCAACTAATCTTCTTAACTGTCTCAGTCTCACTGGAATTCCTAATCCCAAAACTAGATTGTTGCAAAAGAAGGGGTAGACTCCCCATAAACTTAGGCAATCTTGTTTAGCACTTTAAGCCTCCAGGACTAGAAACCATGTTTCCATGTGCAACCGTGTTCTTAGTATTATCCATTTTGATCAATAAAATTGAGAGGGGTAAGTCGGTTTAAAAGTTTCGGACAAGCTCGTAGCAGCTAGCCATATTATCCTACATACAAAGTGTATTTGGACCATTCATTTACACGAAGATGTAAAAACCTTTACTAGAGTCTACCTCAAAGGAGTAAATACCAGAAGCTCAAAACTGTTTTGATATCCCCTCATATATAGTATGTTAATGAAATGCCTTAACTTGACTAGTTACGTAAATGCACCAGCGTACTTTAAAATGCCGAACAAATTCGTTGTCTACATAACTTTGTTATTTCGAAATTGCCATTCTCGTGGGTAATTAGACTTACACCAACTGGTGATATATGCCATTCTTCAACGACACAAATCACATTTTGCTCATGATTCAGTAATGATGGTTTTTATCTGATTAAGATTAAAATACTACAATTTGTTTGTAAGTTAATAATGTACGAAATGCACAGAAATTAAATTTCGTTCTGCTCCAACAGTTCGCATAAATTCCATCACCGCTTTATATATCTTTTCTTACATTAACACCTAAATCATTGAAAAAATATTGATGCTAATTTAAATAGGTACTTGGTTTATCAATGAACAGAACAAAATAACTTTGGATTGTTTATTTTTTAAATGACTTTGTTTAGATAAAGTCTGTCTAAAGCACCAACTGACAGATTTGCTGACGACTTCGATACATGGAAAAATCTCTACCTCTGATTGACCATATTCTTTCATATATTCATAATCGAGACCACTTTTATCGTGATCCAATTCTCTCCCGTATTTGCATATTTACAATAAATTAATCACAGACTTGAATAATTTGATAAACGAACTTCAAATGTCTAATCTCCATAACTCTGAAGTGCTCAAAAATCACAAAACACCTTTCCCTTTTATGCATACTAGACAGCATTCTTACAATTTTCTTTATATCAACATGTCTGCATTTCTTCATTGAAATACCAATTGCTGTAAGGCTAGATGCTAGGGTGATTTCGATTGTTAGGTTATAATTATGGTTTTGCTCAAGACAGTTCCAAGCTTTGGGTTGAAGTTGATTAATATCAAGTCGTAATTCTTGCATTATGTTGTAATTGCAGTTCAACAAATCTGTTTTGGTGCCTAAATACTTACATGTATATGCTACTCTCTTTGTGTTATCATTGTTTACTTCGCATAAATAAATTGTGACTGTCTATGTACATTGTATAACAGTCCATGTAGTGATTTTTTCTTCCTTTCTATCCCATTTTACTTACATTATGCATCATTCACGAAAGATTCCAACTGAACTTTGCTATGTTGATTTGACAGTGGAATTATAGTTTTTTTTTCTTTTTTCAGAAACGTAGTGTGAGTTTTTTCAACAGCTTTTGTATCGATGTAATCAATTTTATCTCTAGTCTCATCGTTTATTTAACACTTGCTTTATTTTTTACTCGTAAATATTTCTTTTGTACTGCATTGTATCTTGTATTCTAAAAGACTATACTGCTGTAGTGATATGTCCACGCTACAGAGTATAGTGCTCTAAAGTGAACCCGGGACAACTGCATCTTCGTCCACTAGTTGAGCGTCTTAAGAAAACATGGCCGAAGTAAGGTCATCACATATTCAGATGTCCTGGGTTAATGTTAATTATGTTGCACAACACTGTTTTAATACACTTAAGATGTATTCTTGCTAGGTCTCTAATTATAGATTAGTTCCATGACACTTTTGCTGAAAATACCTCCTTTTTATAACATTTATATCCGCACACACGAAAAGCGATAGCCTTGTAGTTAACTACACATGTTTCTTCATATGTTGTATACATATACGATGTTTTGTGTACTTTTTCCTGGAATACATGTTTCATTTGCCATCAAAGTGGTTGTACTAAGCAATATATACGTAGAAAGAATTTGTACACATTTTAGAAAACACTACCAATTTGCATGTCAGTGTTAACGCCAGAAGTCCTCATAATTGTTTTCAAAAGCAGGCCAATAGCCTCCAATTTTTGTATTCATTGTGCAAATGTATCCGAACAAAAGGCAAAAAGACGAAGATGTGCACTCTAGAGGGTCTCTTTATTTGTAAAGGATGTCTAATTCACTTGAATATCCGCATTTGATTTCAGGAAAGAAATATTATACATTATATAGCAGTATTGATAACCTGTCAGTTTCTTTCTTCACGAATCAACTGCACATGGAAAAACGTTATTCTTCAATGCTTTATGGATGTACATTTGTCTGGACATGTATTCTAATGACTTTCTGACAGTAGAATAACATTAGAACAACGACTTTGTGTCATCCTCTCGAACCAGAAACATAAATGAATATATCCAGCTCATAACCCTCACCTCTTTCTTATCTTGTGAGAAATTAGCTTCTCTGCGTACACTTTCAAACCAGGCATAGTTTTCTTCGTATGTATCCTTAAAGAAGTGTTTGTAAGCATTATTCATTTGATTTCTTCGTAGTTCGAATTAGTTTTACATTTAAAAATGAATGAAACGTAAATGATAAGCATTTAAGCTTTTTTGACTTTCAGGTAGTATAATGAGCGGCAATAAAGTCGGCATTGCTATCCATGCTAGTTTGTTATATGTATATTTATTTAGTATTACCTGATATCAAAATGCTAATTACAGTTCATTTACATCAGAAAGGAGACTTTATGTGTCCACAAACACTATTATTTTCATTAATTCCTTGTAATTCGTATCATCTATAGATAGTTCTCTGTGTACACTAAAAACCTTCTACAGATGACATTTCAGACAAACACAAAACCTTAAAACATGCTACTCTGTACTGTATCTCGGTTATGAACAAATACTTTTGTAATTGGATGAGCTTAAGGGTTGGAAAAATGTATGTGTTGTTTCATTAGAAAACCAATGAAATTTTTGTGTGTAAAGGGTACCCTTGAAAAGAAGCGTTTTTCGGGGCATAAGCTACCGATCTGAGATTGCTATCATACTGAAACATGAAGTATAGATACCAGACTAACCAAAAAGTGCAAAAAGAATTACTCCCTCCGAGTGGTACCAATCGGCCAAAATTCGGGTCCTGGCTCATGGACTAAATTAAGATGCGATCTATGAACGAAAGCCGAAATGATTAATCGTCGGACCGACAGGGCCGAAATACCGAACAACAAGTCGTCGGTGATATTGCGAAACCTCGTAACTCCAGCTTTATTAAAGCTGGAGTTACGAGGTTTTGCAATAACACCGAGGAAGTGAGAAATGACCGGATCACAGGGCGACTCTAAATACCGTCTTCGATGGATGGTCAATTCAGGAAGAGAATGGTTGACAAATTGTGCCAGTTAACCTTACACTGGACCGGACAAATTTGTCAATAATCATTGAATGGTCAAGAATTGATTTATAGATTGTTATCAAGTGGTCGAATCTTATCTTAATCTAGGGGCTTTCGGTCCTGATTGCCATTGTAGTGCAATGCAATCTTGAACATAATCCTTTAGATTTGTACGGACAGCCTGATTTGTATAAACGTTTAAAATTATTTCTCATGAATATAGTCAACTCTAAATGACGTTTCAAATAATGAGCAGTTTAAAGAAGGAAATACATGAAATATTGTGGTACTTAACCTCTAAGTGATTCGTTTTCAGGAACAAAAACGAGAAAAGAGCTGGAAACATTTGTTGTTCTTGGCTTTTTGACTAACAAAATATAAATCGTTACATGATTTTCTTTTTTCAACTTACAAGATTTCTTGTTTAAAAATGCCCATTAAATACGTGTACAAATAAAATGTGCTGCATGCAACCACGATTCTGACACTGCGTGATTACCCCTGCAAAAAGTTCAAGAACGCATTTCTAGTTCTAGAACAATTCTAGAACTAGAACTGCCATTTAACAGTCTAGAACGTTCTAGAACAGATCTTGAACAAGGAGT
Source organism: Fragum sueziense (assembly GCA_963680895.1). Taxonomy (NCBI): domain Eukaryota; kingdom Metazoa; phylum Mollusca; class Bivalvia; order Cardiida; family Cardiidae; genus Fragum; species Fragum sueziense. Next base: position 21,259,624 of record OY804596.1, on the reverse strand, counting down.
GCGTTCTAGAACTGTCATTTAACGATCTAGAACGTTCTAGAACAGTTCTTGAACTAGAAATGCGTTCTGTTCTTGAACTTTTTTTTCGCAGGGGTTCACAACTTTGCCATGTTTATTAATCTTTCAAACGACAGACTGTTATAGAAAAACGCAGATTATAAGTAAAAAATGTGATTCTCTAAAAGACAAATCTTTGATACCTGAATTTTCCATCGTCATAATTTTGTCAAGTTACAAAACTTCAAAAGATGACACAACGATTATCATCTATAATATAATTATAATTTTAATAATTTGTTATCATCTATCAAGGCACGGTAAAGTAGTTTTTGTAAATAACAAGGTAAGAAATGAATCCATTTCTAAACGAGGTCACGCTAAGAAAAATCCACTGGGGAACGTGTCTGTTGAATCGATTTTAGTACATTTTTTACTTTGTCGTCCAATTACATGTATTTTCTTTTGGTGCTTAAAGGTAAAAAAAGTAGAATGTCATGCTATGTCGGACCGTATTTGGTACAAAAACGAATATGGTACAAAGGACAAGGTTCACTTTGTTCATAAATCGGCCCCAATTTTTCAGAAAAATGAAGTGTCTTTTCAAAAAGTATGGGTCATTTAAAATGAAAGAATAACATCTCAACCTTCTGAAAAGTTATATTTTTCAATGAAAAATTGTAAATTTGTACGTCTAAATCGTCGACAAAGTAAGGGTAGTTTGGTCTTTTTAGCGGATTTTGCCTATTTGGCCAGCCTTCCGATCTAAAGTTTTAATAGAGCGCAGCCCTTGCCCAAGCTAAAGAGAAAATAAATCTATGTTAAAAGAAAGTGCACAGTGGTCTGAAAAGTAACTTTAAAGGGCGAGTCTTGCGACCATGTGTATAAAGAAAAAAATCGATACATTTTTCCGAGCCGGGTAAGGGTTGTTGCTATGCGATTTCCCACGTTTCTACTTTCGATTTCGAAACCGGAAAATCTCAACAAACGATGGATGCAAACTTTCCGTACATAATTCGTCACAAAATAATCGTCAGAATGTATTCATAAGGTTTGATAATAAGCCTAAAACAAGTGATACCAGTGCTAGTGATCGGAAACTGTGTGAAAAATCGAAACCTTTTTAGTGGTATAGTTTTCGGACGTTCAGCAGTTCGGATATGGTCGGCTACACTTTCGCAACAAGGATTTTAGACAATCCAGAGTTCGACATTGATTGAATTCCTGTTGCATAATATTGGACACTTGATATCACAACCAGTCATGCATCAGATCGGCAAACATCGTTGACGAATCGAATCGGAAGGAATGCATGATTAAACATTAAAAGACAAACATGTATGGAAAAGGATTCCAATGTAGGACAGACTGATTGGATGTCTTTACATGCCAAAATAACTCGATGTGGTGAGTGATATTTATATATTCTGCTTTCTCAACTTGTAGCCTTTTTTCTCTTAACCATTAATTTCCCAAAGAAGACATAATTTATTATGGGGTGGCTAAACCCCAGTGTCTGAATAAGGGGGGGAGGGGGGCTAAATTGAATTTTGTCTTAGTTTTCAGAGTGAAATAAGGAAAAATGGGCATTTTCTGCGAACATTAGGGGCTTAGCCCCCCCCCCCCCCCATGTAGCACAGCCCCCACTGTTCCTATGGACCTGTGGATAATTGTTGCTGACAACAGAATTGATAAGTAAAGACTGAGTATTTTGTGCAGGCTCTGGGAAACGGTTAAAAAAGACAAAGTTTGCTTTTGGGTAGAATATGATGCACATCGATTGATTGTCCTAAAACTGTTTTTCCTATCAATGATATTTCTTGTACATATATAAATCCTAAGTGCAGTTGCGAATCTAGAGGGAAGGTGGGGTTCAAAGTAACTCCCACTCTGATGCCTGATTATTTATTTTCATGTTGATATTCAGTAAAAATCGTGTAATAATAGGACCCCCGCCGCAGAAGTAGCATGAAAACTTATCATAAGTTATGTGGGTACAGATTAATTACAACCTCTACTATGCAAGTAGCAATCTATCTGGCATTGAAATGCAATATTTGTCATTTTTGCTACAACTTATATGTTTTCCAGATAAAAAAGATTGATAATTATATGACTGTCACAAACATCAACTGTCTTTTTACTCCTTTAGATATCTCTATCATTCTTTTGTCATACAAATTCTCATTTACTTTTAATTTCTCTTTACAGAAGAAATGAACCACATCTATAACAAGCCCACTTTGTTTCGATGTAGAGACCATAGGTGAGAGGATATGGGGATATGGTAAACAATTTGCAATAAGACTGGACATACTGTAAAAGCTGTTGTATTCAGGCTAAACAGACAGTTGGAGAAGTGAAGTTAACTAATAATCATTCTTTCTAATTATAACTGACTTTACTGGACATTCATAATTGAAAATAACAATGCGTGTGGTATTATAGTTCATATAATTTTGTCTAGGAATAGGATAGGGTTAAACCGTGATTAACTGTAAATCCTTCAAGTAAATGAAGTCTTTCAATCTGAGCTAGTATCTGTAAAGGTGGTCTTTGTTGCATTTAAGACCCAATGTGGATCCTGATCAGTCTTCATATATGTAATGTGATCAGGGGCCTGTTTCATCAAAACATTTAAGACATATTTTTGACTTACCAATGTCTTAAATAACGCTTAAAACAACAACCACATAACACAGGTCTTGATAAATTGGAGATACGTGTTTCTTGCCCTAAACTTGTCATAAGTCATGGTTAAGTTAAATGTTTTGATGAAACTGGCCCCTGGATCATACAATTTTTTTTATATATGCAGCTTTAAGATTTCTTTTTAGCATGGATCATCATACAGAATTTAAGCACCAGCTGTAGGCGCTCATTGAAATTTTCACAGAATTGATAAAGTTCAACTAAATAGCTAAGTGTCAGTGAAAAATTTGGAATTTGCAAATAACATTGACAATTTAACTTTTACATAAAACAATTCAATTGCTAATAAATTGTTATCGATAGATCATCCAAAATGAATAACTTTTGAAAATATTTAATATTTCAATTACTGTTAATAAATCTTTTTCCAAATATTCTGATATTCATTGATTCATCTATAAAAAAATGCCTATTGGGAAGTTCTAAAAACAATTTTAAAAGACTAGGAATTGCTGATGATCAGCTTCTTTCCTACTTTAACCCTTTCCTGAACAAGACCTTGTTTTGACGCCTCTAAGAAATAGGCTTGGGAAATCATTGAGGCAAAAGAAGAAAATGCTGATAACCATCATTTTCTCCTTTTGCCTCAATATTTTCTGAAATGTATCATAGTTAATTCATGTTGTCTGAAGCAGCTAGCAAATTGGAACAGTCTAAATTTCAGCTGTTTGGGAAAGGCTTATTATTGTTAAAGCTTTTGTAATAATTGACTTGAGTCAGTAGTTAATCTGTTCCCACATAATGACACTTTTTGACACTACTACAAAGGCTTTGGAAACATTGTGGAAAATGAAGAAATTGATCATGTAATTTCTTCATTTCCCTCAATGTTTTCTGTCTAGAAAGACTAAGAAAGCTAAACTATCATTCACTTGAACTTTTCATAAGCAACATTTTTGAATTTGGACAAGCTTAAACTGATAGTGTATTAAGGATTGTGGTTTTGAATCTGGGTTTTGCCAATGTCTGGCATCAGACATTTGTCTCTCAAATGTGAATGAGTAATGTAATTGTCTGCATGGGATGAGCAACTATGGTAGTGGATCAGAGAGGATGTTTTGTTTGTGAGGGCATTAAAATTGCCAAGAACATGGTTAGGTCATCAGCTGGCTCATTAAGACTGATAAAAATGGATGTTGCTTAACCCTTCCCAAACAAGAACTGGATTTGATGTCCCTAATGAAAAGTCTATTGAAACACATTGAAACAAAGGAGGAAAATAATGATAACCTGCATTTTAATCTTTTGCCTCATTGCTTTTCTGGGCTTTATTGTACCAAAATCACATCTTTATTCACATCAATTTTGTGTTTTGAATTTGGAACAGTCTATTTTTATGTCTTTGGGAATGGTATAAACTCCATGCATTCAACCAGTTCTCTTAACCCTTTCCCAAACATGACTTGTTTTGATGCCCCTTATCAAGTGTTTTCTATGAAAGCATTAAGGGGGATTAGGAAAATGCTGATGACCAGCATTTTCTCCCTTTTCCACATTAATTTTAAGGCTATAGCATGCATACTTCCCTTATTATACTTATTTAGTTGTGTTCAATACTTACCTATTTGGACCGGTAAGCTTTGTTGTTTTGGAAAGATTAGGTTCTAAACTTGAAAAGATCCATTTTCACACTAATCCACATTTAATTTCAGACCAGAACAGCGGAGGAAGTCTTTGAAACTTTGTTTTTAACTCACCCGAGTACTTCTGTTGTGGTCACTCACTGTCCATTGTTCATCTGTTCACAATTTGTTGTTTACACTCCACAAGTTTTATAAAATTTCGACCAAAATTTGCCTAATCATGTATGACCATATGTTCTTGAGAAAGTCATTTTTCGTCAATTTTGGAAAATTTGACCTTGATAAACGACCTTGTACTGGATGAATGACCTTGACATGGATGAATAACCTTGTCTAGTTTCTTAAAAGAAAGGCCTTTCCAGTTACATCACATTTGAGAAGTATGAAAGCCATAAGCTCTTTCACTTCAAAGTTATGACCAATTTCAATATTTGATTGCCATTTTCTGACAAACAGTTGCCATGGAAATACAATAGTCATGTTGTCAAATGTGTTTGATTTCCACTTTTATTCTTAAAAGGTAACATTTGTTCCATGGCAGAAGCTGCATCTCTACATGATAGATTTATAGATTTGACATTATTTTGTCCTATCAAATGATCTACAAACTGTTTGGTCACTTTAAAGGTATTTGAAAAATTTGACCTTGAAAAATGACCTTGACCTTCACAAATGACCTTGACTGGCCACTCAACAGATAGACCCTGTGTCATCTCTTTTGCCAAATATGAAAGCAATATATTGAATCATTTCCAACTTATGGTCAATTCTGTGATTTAAGTGTCATTTTTTGACATATTGTTGCCATGGAAATACCATAATTACCATGAAAATCTACAATATTTCCTGCCTGCACATTTCCAAAATTTTCATATATTATTACTGTTATTATAAACATGTTATTGGATTCAAGAAAATCTGTTATTTCTTAGAATTCATGATTAATTTGTCTATTTCCTGTGTAATTGTAAGGGAAATTATAAATTTTGCTACCATGGTAACCACGAACGTCGTATGTGTGTGGTTCATATGTTTTTGCGAATACGGTGCTTGGAGTGATCAAATATCAAAATTTCAGTAAAATTTGAGATGGGGGGGCCATTTTTGGCCCAAAGTGAACCTTGTCCTTTGTACCATATTCGGCCAAATATGGTACAACTGTCTAATGGTACCATACACGTATCTGCAGTTTTTGGGTAAAATGCCTAACCGAATATGGTACAATGTTTGTACCATATTCGGTCGAAAATTGTACCGTATTCGGTCCGAATATGGTACACATGTACCATATTCGTTTTTGTACCAAATATTGTCCGACAATGCTACGTTATAACAATTTTTTTACTGATCTAATTCTTTCGGTGTCAAGCGTTTACACAGGATCATTGTTGTCATCGCCGAATGTTTACGATGTCGCCGGAATAATTCCGAAGTCGCGTGAATCCTATTAGGCGTGCACTATCTTAATAAAACTGCATATCACATGGCTTTCAAACTGTGTATGGTAGGAACGCATGCATTGAAAGACCCTTTCAATAAATCTTAAAAGCCTGATATTTTCTCTTGGATTATCCGTATAGCATTGAGGTACCATATATATGCACACACCATATTTTGTACATAGAAACAAAGGAGATTTCATTCAAAATACATGTATCGTCTAATTTATTTTGCCAAACGTATGGTCTCATCTATATATCACTTAGTGCTTAATGATCACTGTGCATGTACATTTTTGTTAAAAGCTGAAGTTGTGAACCGAGTAGTGATCTGTGAAACAATAATGGTTGTTGTATCACAGATCTGCTATAACTTTCTATTTGGACCAGTTTAGTTTGTTTGTTGTTTTGGAACGGTTAGATAGATCTAAGATCTAGATAGCAACTTCAAAATTTAATAACGGAAAAGAGTTTGAATTTTCAAAACTGAAAATGAATATTAAAAGCGATATGCAAATTAAGAATTCATTTTACAGATAGCATCAAAAAACGACGAAGTATATATCAAACGCTTGTCAAACATATGTGATTTTGCACGCGTCACGCTTTCGATTCGTTTCCCGATACGCGATGTAACGTCGCTTTTCAACGAAATATCGGAACTGCAGCTTGTTTTAAAGGTTTTGTTCAAAAGCATCGATATACAAGTCTCTTTTGATATGAGATGATATATGGAAAATAGCCATATACATATATGTGTGCATTCAGGGTTCGTATTGGTATCTTACAATTGCACACTTTTGGGCAATGCTGAAATCCTCAGAACATTATGTTTCTTGATCTGTACATGCCATATCCGACCTCATATTAACCCTTTCCAAAACAAAATCTGGTTTTGACGTCCCTTATAGAAAGGGCTTGGGAAAACATTGGAGCAAATAAAGAAACTGCTGATAACCAGCAGTTTCTTCTTTTTGTCTCAATATTTTCTTTGTTATATTGTACACACTTTCACACCAATTTTGTCATCTGCAGCATATCTTATAGGACCACCACAATTTTTGTCGTTTGGGAAAGGGCTAAAATGCAAAATGCAAATCGTTTGAAAGAATTTTAGTTGTGACAGGAAGAAACATAGAATATACATGTATGTGGCAAATAGTCTTTGGACTTTTCAGAATGTCCTTGTATAACATTCTTTTTAGTTTTCAGAAAATTCGATAAAAACATTTTGTCCCTAGATCGGGGTCAATTCCTGCGAGGTCGGGTCTCATTTTTCATGTTGCTATCTGACAGAAGACATCAAATCTAATTAGCTGGGTTTTATACAGTAACAAAAATCAATTAGGGGTCCATCCGCCACATTATCGCTTTTATCTTCAACCGCTTTTATTCCGTTAAAAAATCCAATCTCCCCTTTTATTGGGTATTTGCATGCAAAGTGACCTAGTCCATTCCGTACTGAATAACCACGAAAATAGAAATGACTGTTTTGTAAACAGGGTTTTCTTTTTGTAATTGGTAATTTTGTAGTTAAAATTCCCCGTGCCTGTTTCGTATAATTATACAAACTACTCGATGCCCACTTGTAGTACATTTTCAGGATTAGCAATGGCGGGTAAGATCTAGATAGCTAACAATATTTCGACCGCGTGCTTTCATGGATGACACGAAGTTGTTCCATTTATATTTTGTCAAACAATACCTATAACGGGCTACCCTAATTAAGAAAGCTTTGTAAAGGATACAGGATGAAGAGGATGAAGACATTTTGAATGCCATTGTATTCCACATGCCTACTAAGTTTTTGTAAGCCTTTGAATTTGGACTAATGTAAGATTTTACCTTTTGGGAAATGGTTAACAGATGTCCACATTAAAATGGTGATAGTCTCATTTACATAATCATTTTTATGGTCTCTTAAAATTACAATTTAAATTTTCACTACCGAATGATGGAACATAAATATTTCAGCCACCATCGGTCAGTTGTAATATATTTTGGACGAGAAAGCCAATTTAAAACCAATTAGTCGCCAATCGTCACACAAATCATGATGAATATCAGTAATATTTTTCACATCAAACATTCTGCATTAATGTGGACAAGGCGTCCAAAAGGTGGACCAAATGTATCTTAATGATAAATTACTGTGTCAAAAACAATGATCCCGCTTGGCTTTCCAGTTTCGAGACAACACTACATATCAAATAGAAACAAAAACAACAACAACAACAACAATAACAAAAATTCAAACAAGAAAAAACTATTTTATCTCATCTGAATACATTATGGCAACCGTCGTCGAGGGTAATGAAATCGTTTTGTTTTCAACTACAGTTTCGACTCTTTTTCTAATCACACGAATTCTATACTTTCTTCCAAATACACGAAAAAAAAATTAAATGAACAAGTAATGATAGTGCGTAATAGAGTGAAATAACAATACATTCAGAATTTCTAACCGAAAACAGTTCTTAAGTATTTTGGCAAAATACACATTTCAGAAACATCATTCTTAAAAATCTGAAATTTTGTAAAACAACGCACTCTTTCTCATGATCCCGGGCCAATTTTTATTGCCCTTCTGCAGCCGGAAAGGGTCAGTGCAAAAATATAAATAATAATTAAAATTTCAAAAAACCTTTTTAGCAACTTTTATTATTTTAACATATACACGGGTATTTAGCCGAACCCTTCTTTTCACACCATGTCTTCTTTTCAAGTGTAACAAGAATGCTTCCTGATATGAATAAGGTCTTGTTGAAGGAAATGGACGGAGAAATATCTTGACCAATTCACATGTAGCTTCCGTTTCATTTCAGTAGCATTATGATATTATGTTTGATGACAGCGCTTGTCCACAACACGGCAGCTTTACTTAAAGGGGGACGAGCTAGGCTGTCGAAAATGCAAATGGCACAATAATTACAAACCAGATATAACGTATGGAATTACCAACCTGAAGGGGTAGATCATTTATGTCCATTGTTATCACTCCACGAGCTTTATTAAGTATTAAAATCCAAGTCAATTAATAACATGCTGGCATCCTTGTTTTTGTTTTGTAACGGCTACATATGCCCGACCTTCAAAAATCAATTACGTCAGAGATACGTCATCTGTGCTCAGCGAGATTTAACACACCGTACAACCGGCTGCGTAGAAAGTCAGCGAAGACAGATTCGGCATCTGATGTCATGTGCATGGTAGGTCAAATGAATTTACTTTTATAAATAAACGAAAGGATCTTTGGTATTCTATAGTTGATAAATACGCGTATAAATGTTCAGTGCCTGTACAAAATTAACCTTTTCACGTATTCCTCACAAATAAGGTCACAGTCATCGACACAGCCGGTTGCACGGTGTGTTAATACCGCGGAGGTGTGTCTCGTTGACCTTGACCTTGTCTTGTTTTGAAGTAAAAATAGAATGTGTAAACACGCTTGTAAAGGATTGATCTATAGCAAAGGAAAGATGGTTATTCGCCGAGATTGAGGTTTTTATGCATTGCTAATTGTTTTTCCATGCACAAATATTAGTTCCCGAACAGTTCGGAAGCATAAAAACATAGAATGAGCCCCTTTAAAGATTATTCAAAGAAAAGTTCGTGGGAACATTTTGAGGTACAACATTTTTGGGGGTCTTTTAGCCGATATTGTACATCTTGCCCGAAACTGACATATATTTTCTACCAAGAAAGCACCAAAGATGAAATAAGAATTAGACTGAATTATTCGAGTCAAATACATATCTCTGTAGAAAATGAGATTTAGTAGATTTAGTAGATTTCCTTTTGTAAGGCTCTTCGAAATCATAAGGCATAAAAAGTATGATCTACAGATTTCACCTTATTTGTGAACAGTTTGGTGTCTTGCAGAGGAGGCTTGATTTCACAGGGAGGCGAAACTTTTATATTACAAGTTAAATTTTAATATCAGTTTTCACCTGTCAAAAATTAGATTTGAACTGTGGTGTGGAAAAGGGGTCGTTAACAAATTCCCACACATTTACGGCTTTTTGATGCATTTAAAAGATATTGCTTTGGAAAATATTGAAACAAAAGAAAAAAATGCTACTATCCAAAACTTTTTCCTTTTGTCTCATTGTTGTTTTGCTATATTGCACACAAATAATACGTATCTTTATCAACATCTATAGTGTCGTCTGCAACAGATTCCAAATTGGATCAGTCTAAAATTTTGCCGTTTGAGATAGATAAAAGTTGAGCCATTTAAGATCAACATGTAACGATATAAGCATGAAACTAATCTAAGTAGGTATGCGGTCGGTATCCATACTTCTCTCTTATGTGAGAACAAAGTGGATCTTGATCCGACTGTGTGAATGCACAGGCTGATCTGGATCCATGTTGGCCTCAAATGTCACAATGACACGCTTTTCGATGCCCCAGTTCATTCGAATAAATCAAAGAAAGTGTTACAAAAACAGATTTAAAGCCCAGTTTCCAATTTCACAGGGCCTGGTTTGGTCGTTTGCTCTACACGATACCGAATAATAATTCTTTTGATGAAGATTCGATCGTGGTTAACGCATGCATAAAACATGGTTTGCTGAAGCGCTGCTTAAAATTTTGGTCCTCTTTGAGCTTCTAATTTGACGTACTTGCAAATATATTAATTAAAAAGTTTTAAGGGATGACAACTCAAAACCAATAACTACGAAATGATAATCTTATGGAATAAAAACCCCTTTTTTAATACAGTCAACTATGCACATTATAGAAATAAATGTCAGATCGTCCTCAGACGGGCACGTTGTGGACTTCTCCAATCATCTCTATAATTTCATCATGCATGATGCAAGCTCCTCAGTAGTAGCTGTACCTGCATCCTGCATCAAAAGGTCCACCATAGTTGTGCTGGTTCGTACTCCGTTCCTCTGTCCAAGTTTAGGGTCCACAGCATCACTTTGCTAGCAGGCAGCTCTGTATGTCTGTGACAGTGTCCTGTTACAACCCGTTTGGTAATAATAACCCGTTTGGTAATAAATTTATTACCAAACGGGTTATTATTACCAAACGGGTTGTAACAGTGTCTGGCTAGGCCCATCCTTCGATAGGCTATCTTGTATGTGAGGTTTAGGACTTTCTAGTTTTGGGCATCATTCACAATGTGCAGAATTGGGTAGATCTATATGTTCAGGAAAGCTGCGATGCCTTTCTGACTTTGATATTTTTTCTCTCTTATTCCAATCCATGGCCCTATGTATTTGGAGTCCTTTAACTCTTTACGTGGTGACCATTCAACGATTTTCAGTAAGAAATAATAATAAAAAAAATAAAAAAAAAATAGATGAACATGTTAGCAAAATTCTGACCAAATTTTTTGTTGAATACGATCACTATTACATGCATATGGCAGAAATATATATTGTATTTTGACAAAAACACTGACAAAACTTCCATCACAAACTAGGAAATGGACGCTTTTCTTCAAAAACCTCGTAACTGCAGCTTACACAAGCTGCAGTTACGAGGGTTTCGAAGAAAATCAGCGAAATATAGGCCTACTGTTACCTAGTACCATAGACATATTGTGCGACAGAGACTATCACATGTCTACAGTCGTAATAAATCAATGTGGCAGGACGCCTGATAGGATCGCATCCTGCAGCGTATAGAATAATTTGTCTTTAATGTTTTATGACAAACTGAGATAGAAATTAAACTCAAAATGACTTATGGGACAATTCATTCAATTATAAAAAAGGAAACCCGCACTTGGATGTGTGCACAAAATGGAGTAGCCACACTATGTGTATTACAATGTTAACCTTTTTCCAAACGGCATAAATTTGGGCAAAATTGATAACATTTTCTTAGTTCTATTGTATACAATCCATTTTTTACATATACGTCTGTTTTGCTGTCTGCAAAAACTTTAAAATTGGACCGATCTTATAATTTGTCGTTTGGGTAAGGGTTAACCGTATATTGGGGGGGGGGGGGGGGTTACGCAATAAACGGATGTATCTTCAATTTCTTTTTAATATAGTTTGTTATCTATTTAATTAAGTTTCATAATGAGGACGTCTTTTTTATCGCTTACCATCTATATAACTTGGTGCATGTTATACATGTAAGATGAATTTTGAAAATTTTGGCATCTTCTTTGTCAAATTCTTCTGCAAACAATGGGCAACGTGTTTTGACTTTCATGTTTTATACGCTTTTGTAAACATTGGGTAACAACAACAACAACAAAAAACAACAACATTGTTAAAGGAGAAAGTGCTGAAAACTGCTGATAATCAACATTCACTTCTTTTTATTCAAATATTTCTTTGCCATTAACTTTATACCTTTTGTTTTTGGCGACTCTTTTCTTCTCTCTTCTACAACAGCTCTGCAACTATGCAATTCTTAACATTTTCTCAAATAAGACCTGGTACTGACGTCCTTAGTGGACAGAGCTTGGGAAAATTGAAACAAAAAAAAGACAATGCATATCCATATTTTCTGACATATCAAACACAACATCCTTTGTCTACCAGCGTCCATTTTATCGTCTGCAGAAGCTTTAAAGAAGAAACGGTTTATTTTTTGTCGTCTGGTAATGAATTCAGAATAATAACAAATTATGATATAGGGTAAAGTATTTAGTTTGTCATCCGTCATACTTGGTGTCCTGACAACCGTTTACAATTTGATAAATTTGCAAAAATATATCATCTTTATTTTTCTTCATTTGTTATTTTGTCTCTTCATATTCATTTCATTAATTCATTACCAGACGACAAAATTTTAAGGCTGCCCAATTTGAAAGCTGCGGCAGACGAGAAAGTGAAAAAGAAAGGAAATGTGTACTAGGCCTATAAAGCCCAGAAAATATTGAGACAAAAGGAGAAACTGCTGATTATCAGCAGTTTCTTCTTTTGCTTCAATGTTTTCCCAAGCATTTTCTAATGAGGATGTCAAAACCATGTCTTGGTTGGGAAAGGGTTCCGAACGTTGCGTATAAGTGCTTTTACTTGACTCGTATTATAATCGCTTACATTAATTCTTCCCTCGGGTTATAGAAATTGCATTTCAAGAATAAATCATATAGAATGCATTCTTTTAGATACTTGATGATGATGGTTTTTTTTATACGAAAGTACCTAAATGTAAATTCGTTGTGACCTAAGTTTTTAATGGTCAAACATAATGCTAAAAAGCCAAAATTTTTAGTTACATTTTTAACAAGTCTGTGAATGACATTAGATCTTTAATCCATAGGTCCTTATTCCCAAAAAATAACGAAACAAAGTTGTATTTCAGCAAGGTATGCGGATCTTCTTTCCCCTCCGAAGTCTAAGAGGGCCTTACTCTCACGATCATTTTTTGTTAAACGTATTTTTTTTAAGGTAGATCTACTTCTTTTCATTAAAATGAGTTTTCACCGCCTTTATTAAACAACTACTGTTTATCTACGTTTTCGATCGTTCATTAGCCTACAGAGTTCAAAATGACGCCTTTGTTTTCCAACACCGTTTGATCTGTAATCAAGTTATTGTATGTAATACGAGAAACTGTGTGAACACTAAATATAAAACGTAACCCGTTACTTGATTGGCGAAATGAATTTTGTTTTATTGCAAAATAGAATAGGGAACGATTTTATCCAGTTAACCGTGACGTAGTTTCGGACAAACAAATGGTATTCCGTGTGTGTTGTTATAAAATCTCGCAACTACGGCTTGATTCAAGCCGTAGTTACGAGATTTTATAACGACACCGACGGTTGATCAAAACATATCGTTAAATTAAATCTATTTTTAGCACAAAATTCATCGCTATTAAGTCTTTGACATGTTCTAGTTCAGCAGAAGAAATAGCTTGTTTTTCGATCAACGTTCGAACCTGTGGACTTTGCACAATAAGCTATGATGCTGTTGTCCAGGTTTCATATGCAGAATTCTTCTCACGAATTAGGTACATGACCAGAAAAAACTTGTTTGATTGAAAAAGGCGTCCTTAATAATAGTTAATTCATTCAGAAAACGAACATATCAATCGAATTTTCGAATGAGCTCAATTTTGCCCAAAGGTTTTCTAGATGCGCTTCAATTTATTTATATAATATTATAATAATTAATGGGCGATTTAACAAAAATCGAACAAGAGAAGGGTGTTATCGGTACAAGATCAATTTTTCACTCTATTTTTTTTTTCCAAAAACGTTTGGTGAACTTGACTCCAACATTAACAGAAATAGACCCATAAACAAAAAACGTAATCAGAAACGGGTCGGTATATCAAATGTTCAGTTATTAATGGTAGTCCTTTCAACTCTCTTACACCATATGGTGTCACTCTGTATTCACGCTTTCCCAAACAAGAACTGGTTTTGACCTCCATAAAAAGAAAGCTTTTTGGAAAAGATTGATTCAAAATAAGAAAATGCTGTTAAACAGCATTTTCTTATTTTGAATCAATATTTTAAGTGTTATGATTCGCAAATATTTTGCTTATCATGACATTTATTTTGTCGTCTGCAGTGGCTTTGAATTTGGAACAGTCTATAACATTGTCGTCTGGTAAAGGGTCGAGGCGTCACGTCCCTTAGTCTGACCGGAGTTGACACCTTCGCGGGGGACCAGGGGTAAAACAGAGCAAATATTTTATGAAAATAATATCTCATACAGACTGGGTCTTGTGAGTTGCAAAAGCAGACCGAACACGATTCAAACCCAAAACAGACAAGGCCGAACGATTGAATTTTGATTTTATTGGGGTTTTACGCCGTTTTCAACTTCTATGGTCATATCGCGGCGGCTGGAGCACCTAACCGTGGGTTCCTGGTATTTCCTCGCACCAGTACAACCACATTATCCAAACCGAGCCTCCAGCTGCTCACTCGCATAGATGATTCACACCCATTGGTGAGAGACAAATGACTTTTGTCAAATGTCAGAATGGATACTGGCCGAGCCGGGGTTCGAACTCGAGACCCCTAGATTGACTCCGACGTAACCGACTGAGCTATCCGGGCTCGGCCCGAACGATTGAAGCCCCTAGTGACCAGTCGTTGTCGATAGTGTACAAAAGTTACGTTTTCGACGTAGAATAGGCAAATGAAAGAGCCTTCGAAAGTACGACACAAAATCACTGTCATGGCAGCACAATTGAGGCGTCGCAAAACATGAACACAACTTGGCCAGGGAAAGAATCGCAATGGCATCTTCACAAGTGCAATAAAAAGTGGAAGGTGCCTCAAATCTTTTTTTTTATCTGGCACACAGTTATTGTGTAGTATATGACACGGAATTTCTAGACAGCCAAGCAAAAAGCAGCAATTAGTCATATACAATGTATGATATACGGAATACGGAATTAAAAACACTAACGTATTGGCGCTGATGAATATAAATAAAGACCTGTCACTCTAAAAGGGGCCTTCTGGTAAGTCTATAATCAAGATTTTGAGAATTCAAGCAGATTTAGTAGACTTAAACCAGATGAAGCATTTGAACATTGAACATATAGATTAGTAAGATAGGAAAAATAATTTAGACCTAGAAAATTACCTTAGAGAGAGAAAAAATATTCTATGCGAACGGCGCAGACTGACAAGAGTCGATACTTTTCACGCTTCTAAGAATATTCCTTTTTAGCATAACGGGTTACAAACGTTATATGACAGGCTATCATTCTTTGACTAGCGATTGATCGAATGTTGTCTAAAATAGAACATCATAAATCACAGCTCCTGTATATCTCATTATTTAATCCGAGTCTTCTCTGATGTAAATACGCTCTTTGATATTTTGATTTTTCGCTATGTAAATAGCGAAAAATCAAAATATCAAAGAGCGTATTTACATCAGAGAAGACTCGGATTACTCATTATTATGATTTATAAAACATCTGTGTCAATGGAATCTTGACACTTTATCTGATGACTGCAAATCAAACCGGGCTGATTTTAAAGCACTTAAAAGCTATGTATATGCTAACATTAAACAAATGGCAACAATTCGGATAAGTGATGATGTTGGTGGTGGTGGTGGTGGTGGTGGTAGTGGTGGTGGTTTTATACCCACGATTTTAACCATTTTGTCGAAATTTCAATTTGACAATGATAAAAAAGTCGAAAAACATATCACTGTCTCACAAATCGGAGAACGATATGCATATTATGATATGGTATACCTATGTATGGTTTCAATCTCAGGATTCGAGTACGAATGAGTGTTTGTATTGGTGTGAGAAATGACAGAAACGCACAATTGTGCATTTGACATTCATATTCGATTATGTCAAAGAAACAAAACACACACATTAATCCGCTTCGTGCACTTTACGAGCAGTAACTCAGGCGTTCAGTTTGACAGAATTTTAAAATTTCAAATATATAAAAATAATTAGTTGCAGAAATCAAGTACATCGGATTAGTGCATGCTGGTTTCAGATATACAAACCGCTTTCAAATTCACACAACTGTTACGAATCGCGTTTTAAATCCACCCTGAATCTGAGCGTCACCACATGATTTGTAATTGCCATATTTTAACCCATTCCCACTCCCAAAAAACATACAGGCTTTGGAAAACATTGTGGAAAATGAAGAAATTGCTTGTGACAAGCAATTTCTTCATTTCCCAAAATGTTTTTTTTACCAGGAATGGCCAAAAACTGTAAACGTAATTCACTTGAAATTGTCGTCTGCAAAATCTTCGAATTTGGATCAGTCTAAAAGTTTGCCGTTCGGTGATTGGTTAATAAAGTCGACAGGAGCCTGGTATAATGTACTCAATGTTACAGGCGCGTGGCGTATCTCGTGCTACATATTTTCATCTGATCCAAACATACGACAATGGCATTTTCTCTTACTTTACCGGCTTAAGTTTAAGATAAAGAAACTGATTTATTATATGTATTTCATTTTGAAAAGGGAAAGAAAAAGAACAAAAATTCATTTGAATTCTTTCTTTAAATTTTGTACAAAAATGTAAAAATTGCAAGTAAGATATATTTTAGATTGATTTATCATAAAATCATATCTTTAGTGAAATGTATGTTACCATGGTAACGATGTTATGGAGGCTGGTGCTGGTCAGACATTTTCACTGACTTTCTGAAGTAGCCCAGCTCCGTGTCTATGAGACAATTGAAGAAAGCTTTTCATACATATTTTGTCCGTAATTGGTAAATGATATTAGCTATTGACCTACGTGTAAGAAAATAAAAGTTAAATGTGAGTTTTAATTTGAAATTACAAATACATTTTACGCATAAATCAGCAGGGTGCCAAAATATTAATATGTCCAATGACTGTGTGTAGGAGACTAGTACTTATGTTAGCATTTGCATTTAGGTATCGGAACACACTGTCGCCTTTTCCCTAAAACTTTGTAACTGCAGCTTGTTTTAAGTTGCATTTAACATTTTTTTAATAAAAAAGGAAAGACGAAAAATTGAGATCGCATCGATGAATCTAGAAGTAACAAGGCATCTGACTATGGCTTCCCATAATACAACTGTCAAATGATACCTACAAAGGTATTCCAAACATAGCAATTAAAGCCAAGGAAAGTCGCCATATGTATCATTATACTGTACTTAAACACCTGGGATAAATAGCGAGTACTTCAAACCAAGACGAGAATCTTGAAACTAACAGCAACTACGATCATTATCCTTTACTTTGTAGCCAGAGAATGTACGTGCAGTATGAAGCTGCCAAAAACAATGATGCGTACTTGAACTCATACCATTGCGAGCTTAGTTTTCAAATAGATACTGAATTAAACTCGTCCAGTTTCAGTTTTAGAAACATGCTAAATCGAGATTTTACCATTTGAAGATCAGAGAGATGCTGAATTGAGCTCATGTAGGTTCAAACTGCCTATATATAACTTTCACAACAATGATCGTGTGGTAGACATGTACGTACATTGATTATCATTAGAATTTAGTATAGTGTTGGTTACGTTCGAAAATGTAACAGGTTATAGTCATGGTCCCTTTGAACGCAAACGACAATAAAGTGTGCCATCTGCAACGGTTTACACTAAGTTTACATTTTGTTGTCGTTTGGGAAAGCATTGACTTCCAACTATAGCTACCATATACACCTCATTATTCTGCACTAAAACACCTGGTACAAAAGGTCGGTAAGTCAAGCCAGTTAGGGGTCAAAAAGGTCAACACAGAAGCCCCAATAATCGTACCTGACCACTTGATCTTTGACCCCAAGTCTCAATAACATTATGGTATATTTTGTGGTCAGTGAATTTGGAGACATTTGAACTCATTAATTCCTAGTATGAAAGTATGTAGCCTATATGCGCGTTCGATTTAAAAACAAAGACAAAAACTACGATATACTTGAGCAAGATAAATTGGTGATGCAAGTATCAGGTTCGGCGGCAATTAATTGACCAAATGGATACTTTTGATCAGGTGGGAAATAAAGTTATGCAAAAATATTTTACGAAGTATCAGATATTTGACTTCTTCTGCTCTTTTAATTTGTTAAAGGGACATTTCATTCCAATTTCAATTTTTTAAAGTATGTATTGATGCCAAGATTGGTTATTCTAATGGGTATAAATACTATTAGTTTTTTGAAGTTGTTGCCAATAAGCGAGAAACACGCATTTAAAATTGAGACATAATCGATAAATTGCATATAAATCCTAACTGTTGTCCACAACAATTTGTTCAATTTTAACACAAAAATATATATTTCTCGTAAACGGCGCAATATTTTGGCTTAAAATTTTCAGAATTTTCATAAGGAAATGTGCTCTTTCAGATAAAAATAAAAGTAAAATTCATGACAAAAAATTCTGAAATGTCACTTTAAGCGTGGGAGAACACTTAACAATCTATATTGTGGAAAGTTTGACAGGCAAGTTGGTCAGTCCAAATCGTATGTGTAGTGTACTTGTCATACTTTGAATGTTGTTATGAATAGTTCTTTACCTCTTCAAATAAATGTCATTACAAATCTATTTTTACAGATGGATTTTTATAATGTGCACTTTTATTTTTCATATAGTTTGAATTATGACTCGACGTATATCAAAAAGTACACGTAATCTACAATACATGCATAAATCTTTTACCTTATTACATTACATGAAATGACACGTTACTCCTTTGCGGGTTTAAACATCTTCAGTAACATATTTTCAAAGGCGTACCGATATTGTACGGCGCTACGGGCACCGAACAATCAAAAATGAAAATATACTGAACAAAAGTGAAAACGCTACACTGCAAGATTAGTTATTTCTGGAAAAGTATCGAACTGATAGCATGAAATATATGTTGACGTTATTTCCCAGGCTTTCAGCTATCATTTTGTGGAAATTCCATTGCCTTGTCTTCTTTAATGTCAGAGTTACAGCCCTTAATGCGTTTAGAGCTAATCTCCTCTTACACCGTATATGCGCATGCGCAGAAAACGCTTCATTATTTTTTCGGAATTGGTCGTATCAGGGTTGCCCAGAAAACACTTAAAATCTCACTTATCTCTTGTAGCAAGCTCTAAATTCAAGGTCGAACCTGTCAATTTTGCGAATTACCTCCCTTTAACATAAACAAATAGGGAATTAAAAATGTTTGGTATTCACAAATTTATCACGGTTTTCGATTGGGTTTTTCTGCAACATCATGCAGGCCATACAGGGGATTTTTGGACTCTTTCTTCGACTATGATTGTTCCCAGATGTCCATGCAATAGCGATTTCAATTTCCTATGGAGATTACATTATAAAATTTTCAAGCTTTGGAACATAATGAAAATTCTGCTTTTCAAATATCATTTTCTTAACGCTGAAACAATATTATGCAAACATTTTTCACATTTCCTGACTCGTAACTTGTATGACTACTATCCCATGCAGTCCGGTGTAACGTAGTAAAGTGACCCCCATAGTAAACTGACCCCCCGGTCACTATTCTATATAGAATACTGACCCCTTTCTATAAAATACTGACCCCCATGTAAAATAACGACCCCCCTGATTTCATCTATAAAATACTGACCCCCCACCTAGCTTATTGCTTATTAGTCCCCTACCGGCGAAGGTTTGCACTCTGTCCGTCAGTCAGTCCGTCCGTCTGTCTGTCTGTCTGTCTGTCTGTCCGTCCGTCAGTCAGTCAGTCCGTCCGTCCGTCCGTCCGTCCGTCAGTCCGGTGAATTAGTTTTCCAGACTTTTTTTCTAAACAGGGGTAGCTATTGAGCTGATTTTTGGTATGTAGACCCGCATTGATGAGTTACAGAACAAGTTTTAGTTTCGTTCCGGTCCAGTGATTTTTTAGGAAGATATGGATGCTGGACTTAGAAAATTACTGGGAAATTACAGTTTTCCAGACTTTTTTCTTAATGCTGGCAGCTATTGAGCTGATTTTTGGTATGTAGACCCGCATTGATGAGTTACAGAACAAGTTTTAGTCTCGTTCCGGTCCAGTGATTTTTGGGGAAGATATGGATGCTGGACTTAGACAATTTCTGGGAAATTACAATTTTCCAGACTTTTTTTTTCCTCAATGCTGACAGCTATTGAGCTGTTTTTTTGGTATGTAGACCTGCATTGATGAGTTACAGAACAAGTTTGAGTTTCGTTCCGGTCCAGTGATTTTTGGGGAAGATATGGATGCTGGACTTAGAAAATTACTGTGAAATTACAGTTTTCCAGACTTTTTTTCTAAACGCTTGCAGGTATTGAGCTGATTTTCGGTATATGAACACATATTGATGAGATACAGGAGGAGTTTGTGTTTCGTTCCGGTCCAGTGATTTTTGGGGAAGATACAGATGCTGGACTTAGAAAATTTCTGGGAAATCACAGTTTTCCAGACTGTTTTTCTTAATGCTTGCAGCTATTGAGCTGATTTTTGGTTTGTAGACCCGCACTGATAAGTTACAGAACAAGGTTGAGTTTCGTTCCGGTCCAGTGATTTTTGAGGAAGATACGGATGCTGGACGACTTTGAACTGTGTTGGGCTTCTTTTTCTACACACATATACATGTATAAAGCCGGTAGGCGACTTGGTATTGTTGTGCAATACTTCAGAATGCTTGTTTAACATACACTATAGGTAGACAACGACATGTGAATGATCAAAGATGAGCGAGCCTAAATTGTCGGGGAAAGAGGGATTTCGAATTATAGAAATAGGTGACTCGAACCCGTATCCCTGTAATAAATCGACGAAGTACTATCTGGATACAGCTACTGAACTCACACGGCATCATGTACTGCACGCAATACCTGTCATTGTTCGCTTTAATTCAGTGGAAAATAAGCACTCCCCCCTATTTACATGTATTGGAATATACCGTAACCTTTCGTCGAGGCTCACGACTCGATGTCCAATTATAAATGTATATCGATTCAAATCACATCCGTGTTATTATGCTCCCCGAAAAGAGTTTCGCGGATCATTTAGTCGCCATGCTATCTCTCCGTCCATCCATCCATCCGTCCGTCTGTCTGTCTGTCTGTCTGTCCGTCCGTCCGTCCGTCCGTCCGTTTACAGTCACATCTCGGCAACCTTTAGGCCGAAATCAATGAAGCTTCACAAGTGTTATCCCTGAAATACTTTTTGAGTCTGTTTTCTCATGGTTTTTTTTCTTTTTTTTTTTCTTTCTTTTTTGTTGTTGTTGTTGTTGTTTCAGTTTGAGGCTGCGTCGCATAAAAAAGGGGCCTTAATGTATAAATTAGTGTTTCTCTAATTTCTCTTCATTCGATGACCAGAATTCAGTGAAATTTTGTTCTTTAGTGATCAATGCGATGTTCTGTAGCTTATTCTACTAACAATTCATGTACAAAAATCCTGTCATGTGAAAAGGGGACTAAATGTATAACATTGCGTCTAGAGTCTGCCCGAAGCAAAATCTTCTCAATTCTTGCACCAAATTGGACGAAACTTAAATTTGAACTTCATGAAATTCTGTCAAGAACCTTTTCTCTCGGTTTCTCAGTTTGATGCTGTACGTGTTATGGGAAAAGGGGCTTTATTGTAGAAGTGTTTTCTCATTTTTCTTTTAATCTAGATAGAATTAAATGACAGTTTATATTTGAGTAATTCTTCAGATTATTTACACAACACACTATTAACGGCTTTTGTTTGTTGCTGTTGCTGTTGTTGTTATTATCATCGGTTGTTTTTTTTTTTTTTTTTTTTTTTTTTTTTTTTTTTTTTTTTTTTTTTTTTTTACTTGATTGCATCATTTATTTTCTTCTGCGTCTGATGTTTGATAGCCTTTATTCATACCTCGGCGACTTTGTCCTAAAAAACTAGACTTTGGGTAACTCTTAGTAGTCAAAATGACGAAACTTGGTGGTGTCTGCATCATTTCCGGAAACAGTCTTCATGATTAACTTTTTAAGGGGCAATGCTCCAGTTTTTCGGAACACTCGGTCATTGCTGTAGAAAATTAAATATTTCGTACCATATATGTTTCGCTACCATATTTCCGATAATAGGATCTATAACACGTCATTACAATTTATCATTTTCGAAGGTAAAAGCGTATTTATTATGCGAAACTGATTTCCTCAGATGGAAATCTATTTATTAGAGCAAGACAGTTGTAAGTGTGTTTGCAGGTACAACTGTTTTGCGTCGTTTTATGCATGTGTACCGGATCAAAATTGCTGTAAATCACTAATAAGTGCGATGACATTTTCTTTTTGCATTACCACCAGGACATGTTGCTTAATACAATAAGGGAGTTCTATCAAATTCTATTATGTAGAACTTAAAACATTTCCAAAAATATGCATTTTTTTCATTTTCGGGGGTTTGCCAATCAATGGGTCGTCAGTTCGAACCTGACTCGGCATGTATCTATATTGACATTTGACAAAAGTCATTTGTCCCTCACCAATGTGTGTAAATCGTCTATGAGAGAGCAGACGGAGGCTCTGTTTGTATTTGGTGGCAGTACGGGTGCGAGAAATACCAAGAATCCATATTAGGTGCTCCAGCCGCTGCAATATGACCATTGCAGTTGAAAACTCCAATAAATCAAATCACTTCAGATGCGGTGGAAGCGTCTAACCAGTCAGTTTGAATCGGGTTCTCCGAATAATGAATAAAAAGTTGTGGCCAAAGCACTCTGTATGTGCGGACAGACACATGCACGGACGAGTGCCATTGCACCTCTCCGATGCCTATCGATGGAAATAATGATGTTGTGCGTGTACCATAGTTTGGTTTATATTAGAGTAGGACGTTTGGTGTGCATGTGGGGAAGGGGGTCAATATTTTATGGGGGGTCACAATTCTACGTAAGGGGTCACTTTTCTACGTGTGGGGAGGTCATAATACTATGACCCCCCGGTCATAATATTATGACCGGGGGTCAGTATTCTATATAGAATAGTGACCGGGGGGTCAGTTTACTATGGGGGTCACTTTACTACGTTACACCGGCATGGTTTGAATTTTCTGCTTGGATTTCTGAAGGTTTAAATTGTGTAAAATTTTCGTTCAAATTGTACACTTGAAAAACGGACCCCTGTCACATTAAAAGGGTCCGTTTTCCGTTCCCGTAATTCAGATACACAAAACCTTTAGTGCATGGCACAACCAAGTCAATGTACAATGCGAAACACTTTCATTTGATTTTTTTACTTAAAGTATTTAGAAGAAATATGACAAGCAAAGTAGGTGTAGCGTTTTCACTTTTGTTCAGTATATAAAATAAACAAGGTGTTAGCTTATCGACTGGGATTTTTGTTTGTTTATTCGTTTATCTTTTTAAAGAGGACAAACAATTTTCAGTTGATTTGATTGTCTTGCTATTTTATAGTGCATGTAACAGAAATATCTATTTCAAAGCCACATTCATAATTCTAATAGCTATTGTAGCTGAAAACGACTTTTTAAAATTTAAAAAAGTGTATGAAATTCTAACACTTTCGTAGTACTTAGAAGCGTGTAGGACTAACACATATCACTGACGTATTCGTGATATAGTATAATTTTGTAAAGTCGTTAACAGCTCCCCTGATAAACATCCTTTTGACTATTCGTAGTTCTTATTATATTCCTCGAGATCTTATATCTTTAAAGTGAGATAACATTTTTGTAAAGATTCAGATTTATGATAATTTTGAATATTTATCTTTACCATCTATGTCCTGAATGGGACACCCTTTTGCTTCTGATCACTGTCGAAGACGGAATTGTTGAAACACAGAGAATCTGTAAAAAATGAAATCTCCGATATTTGATATTTTTTGAAATCTTGTCCTTTAGATATTTGAATATACTGGTATTAAGATTTATTTCCTCATTTGACACAAACAGAATTCGATGCTATCATTAAAAGATTCGCCATGACGGGACTTGGTCCTTTATAAATGTTTCCCTTAGTACAAGGCTGTCTCAATAAAATAATCAAAATGGTAACAAACATATCGTATACATGTAACATATATTCTTTTCAAATGAACGCACAATTGCAACTGAACGATTGACACAGCTTTTGCTGAAGCCTATTTGAATAAAGTTTCAGTTGTGAAAGTAATTTAAATTCGCGAATAAAACGCAAGAGGAAAACTATTGGACCACGGACTGTTCGTACGCGTCTGTTATTTGGCCATCGAAACATATCGCCTTAATGGGATTGTTCTTTCTATAACCTTTTGTCATTGTATCTAACTTTGTCATCAGTAAGCTACTTTGTAAAACAAAAGGTGTTTTTGTAGCGACAAGTCAAACCTTTTGTTGAGAGGAAACAAAATGTTTCTCTTTTGATGATTTATTTTACACAGGTCGTTAACATGATGCTATCAGGACCAGAGCGTTTCCAGTCGCCATTGTTCATCATAATATGAAACTAAGTGCGCTTCCTCCAAACTAGTAGTTTCAAGTTACTAGCATTGGCTCTGAAAAAGAACAAAATACTGAACATGTAATGCTTTGACACCTTTTTCATTGATATTTTACTATGTCACGAGAGTCCAGGGGTATTCACCAACAATTCTGAATTATTTATTTCTAATCTAAAATTATATTAAAAGCCATCTGATTGAACAAGACGTATGTCTCGGCCAATTGGATGGATTGTTGTGTAATTCTAATGTTTTACCTCTGATTAAACGTGTGGGTGAATGCCACTGCATGTATCGAAGTTCTTCAAACGCAATAAAAAAACACGAGAATAATACAAATGAGCGTAATACTTGAATGTGTTCATTTTAACGAAGATACGCACAACTAATGGTGATGCCCAAAAGGATTAAAATGCATGATGCAAAGCGCATTGAAGACAAATATGCTACAAAAAGTTATAGTGGAAAATAAACATACTAGTACTCGTGTGCAATAAAGGTGTCTTAGTAATAAATACATGTATACGTGCATTTTCAAATTCACAAAATGTATCTAAAGTACGTGACACGATAAATAACAAGGTGGCCCATCCCTAATGAGATTCACGCCACGTCGGATTGTTTTCGTGCGTTTCGTTTTTGTATCCAAACCTATTAAGGCGACGTCGTAAACTTTCGGTGATGTCATGTTCCACCGACAAATGTTTACGACGTCGAACGAATATTTCTGATGTATTGTGAATCTCATTAGGGTGCACTTCCTTAAGGTCGGTGATATAGAAATCATCTAGGAAATAATATCATCTTCCTCTAAATATGTTACAAGATTGAAACTGCCCGAAGCAACACATGGTTAGAGGTATCAAATGAAAAGCTCATTTCCGTGGTCAGATGACCTTTGACCCAAGAACCCGATAAAAAACAACAACCCCTGCTATTTGTGGGAGCCTAACGTATATATTTGAGGTGACCACAGTCGTCGTAATTATAGTGCATAGTAAAAACAAATGAATTTGATCGTGTCACACTGCACATAAATCAGAAACTTAACTAGGTATTTAGGCTGGGAAATTGTTACCTTCTCTAACCATACTGACCATGCACTTTTAAAATGATTTCTTAATTTTCTATCATAAGTGAAATTACTTTGGTGAAGCCTACATTCATCGCGAAACTACAGAATCGGCACAAATTCTGTGTATGTCGTCAATCGAACTACCTTAGAAACCTAGATACAAATGGCAAAGAATTTGGAGAGAAATGGACTGGGTTTACTGTTATGTTTTGATAAACCGTCGGTGTCGATACAAAATCTCGTAACAACGGGTTGAATCAAGCCATAGTTACGAGATTTTATAACAACACGAACGAAATACTATTTCTTTGTCCGAAATTACGTCACAGTTAACTGGATAAAATCGTTCCCTTTTCATAAAGCGCAAAACATACAATTGTGCAAAACTGGAAATTAATCTGTTATGCCTCCAATAGGGACTGATATTCTACAATCATCATAGACATCATTATTTGTAAGAAGGAAAATACAATTGGTATTTGTAATTTCTTTCCTATGATTAACATTTTATTTTAATTTGTCCCCTTTTAAAACTCTGTCGTCTGGTAAGGGGATAGTGGAATAGATCAAATATCGTGGTCAGAGCGGTCAGGGATCATATTACATGGTCAAGAGTACAGGTCAGATTGACGAATCTGATTTTGTTAAAGAGGGCCATTCTAATTTGTCGAAGTGACGTCTTCATTGTAGAAATCCGATCGTATTTCGAAATTTATTCCTTACAAGTCTTTCTTTGATTGATTTTCTCACTAGAATACATGCATGTAGTAAAAACTTCACAAATGGATAAAACAACAATAAGTTAATAAATATCACAGTTTCTAATCACGTACAAACTGGTGATATCAATCAAAACCATATAAAATTACATGAAAAAATTCTCTGAGAAATTGATGTTAAACGGAGAATCATACCAGAAAAAGATATAAGTGTATTCGGGGAATTTTATTTACAAAGGGAAGTAATATTTGGCCATTTTTTTTTTTGCTTAAAATAGATACGGAAAATGTCGACATTTGTCGAAAATGTACGACAATAGTAAAGATGTATTAGAATTATTTTGCCTTAAATGTCACATTCGTTACTACGCTGAAGTGTGCTCAATACCGTATGGAATTCACTTTGTCTTATCTTTCCAATACATTGTCGCTTTTCAACAAAAAACCTTGTAGCTGCAATTTCTTTTACGCTACAGTGAAGAAGTTTTTGTTGAAAAACAGCTGTATGTACACTCATGTGACATAATTATTCGCCACCACCTATTTTACATTGCAACATTTAGAGATTTCCTGGACTAGAACTGCCACAGAATATTTATTCTTTCTTTTAGCAGAAAACATAGATATGACTCAAAAGTATAAACATTACTGGATAAAGTTTGCTTGAAATTTCTTTCGGAATATCTCAAAGACACAGTTGCTAGACAACATAAGAAAATCAGTGAAAATTTCTACCAATCCTCCATAAACCCATTGCTATGGCAACAGATAGTGACTTTTTTGGTAACTAAGCAAATGAAAATATGCACAACATACTAGATATAAAAATGACAAATTTTTTATGAGATTGGACGGCTACTTACAAAGTATTACAATTTTATTTGACCAAGTTACCACAGAAAAATGCAACGCTCCATTCATTCCTATGTAAATTTTGCATTTTTGGTATTTTTTCAACGAAAAATAAATTTCAAATATTTGTTTCTCAAAGGAAACTCTATGGATATTGCAGCAAACATAATAGCTAAATAGTTTACCTATTGCAGATCGATTTTTCAATTAATCATATCTTTAGTGAAACTTATGTTACCAAGGCAATGATGTTATGGAGGCTGGTCAGAAATTTTCTCTGATTTTCTTAAGTTGCCTAGCAACCGTGACTCTGAGCCATTTGAAAAAAGTTTTTATGCAGATTTTGTCCGCAATTGATTATACTTTAAAATGATATCAATTATTGTGTGTTGTGTAAAGAAAATGAGGATTTAATATAAGTTTTAGTCTAAAATTATGCGTAAAATATATGCAAAATTAGCAGGGTGGCGAATAATTATGCCCCTTGACTGTATGTTGCAAATATTTTGCAAAAATATTGATACGACCACAACCCATGAGATTTTAGACAGTTTGGGTGATTTGCCGATTTGGGCGACATTTTCTCACGTGCCAAATCACAAGAAGTGCTCGATGACAGACGTGTTATTAAGAATGATCATGACGTCAACTCACTATGTTTACATTTCAGTAGTATAGGGGACGGTTTGGAGGCAAACAAAGATGATGCAATCGCCGCCAAAAATGACGCAATCAGCGCCAAAGATGACGTAATCGCCGCCATCTTGTTACCTTATATGGCAAACTCATTTGCATATAAGGAGTTTTCTATTTTTAGAACAGCGGCCATATTGGATGACCTACTTTGTTGATTTTGTTTTTTAATAAATATGGGTTTCTATTTTTAGACTAGCGTCCATTTTTGTATTTTGTTATATTTTAATTCTGGTAGGGGGTCTTTGACAACAGCGGCCATATTGGATGACCTACTTTATTGATTTTGTTTTGAATAAATATGGGTTTCTATTTTTAGACTAGCGTCCATTTTTGTATTTTGTTATATTTTAATTCTGGTAGGGGGTCTTTGACATCTTTTCAACCTCCCAACATATTTAATAATAATGAAGAGTACATGTGTCTATAAATGATTCAAAAGTGCGCATGCGTCAATTCATGTTGAGACCCGATCCACTTCGAGAACAATATGTCTTTGTTAACGTGGCAGATGGCACCAGATGGTCTAACAATAGGGAGATCTATTTTTAGCTTTAGAACAATAGGACAGTATTGATTTTTAGGACGACGACCCGATCTGGGATCAAAAGCTCTTTGTTAACGTGGCAGATGGTCTAACAATAGGGAGATCTATTTTTAGCTTTAGAACAATAGGACAGTATTGATTTTTTAGGGCGGCGACCCGATCTGAGAACAATAGGTCTTTGTTAACGTGCCAGATGGCATCAGATGGTCTAACAATAGGGCGTTCTATTTTTAGCTTTAGGACAATAGGGCAGTATTGATTTTTTTAGGACGGCGACCCGATCCGAGAACAATAGCTCCAGATGGCACCAAATGGTTCAACAATAGGCTGTTCTATTTTAAGCTTTAGAACAATAGGGCAGTATTGATTTTTAGGATGAAGACCCGATCCGAGAACAATAGCTCCAGATGGCACCAAATGGTTCAACAATAGGGCGATCTATTTTTAGCTTTAGAACAATAGGATAGTATTGATTTTTTAGGACGACGACTCACTCTGAGAACAATAGGACGGTATTGATTTTTCGGAGGCTTTAGGACAAAATGGAGGTATTAATTTGTTGTTACATGCAGTATATGAATTTGTTAGAAACTGTATTTGAAAATAAAATGACTTACCACGTGTTTTGTGTTTATATCCATTTTTATATTCACACAATTTTTACTAGCACACAAATACATTTTACCGGGACATTATAATTTAGATTCAACGTTGAACATGTGATAGATGCAATTAGAATATTCTGTCTAAGTTAATCCTTCTATAAATACTAAGGTTTCAATCTGAGCGCCATTGATAAATGCGAGAATTGGTCTTGTGCATTTTGAGATGTTGCCTCTAAGCCAGCCTCGTTCTGATATTGACCAATCAAATGAAAGAAAAAGGTGATGTAGTTTCTAGATATAGATACGTTTCTAAAAATAGATTTTTAGTGTAAAAATCGTCTGCAACGCTTTTCGATATGGCCCTCAAAAGTTCTGCCAAACTGCTTCAAAATTTAATCAGGGTTCTCATTTTTTTGTCGTTTTCAACATAATTTGACCAAAATATCGAATTTCTTTATTTTTGAACCAATCCGTTTACAATCTTTATTATTGGAAAGATCATGACGCGCTGATTCTAAAAATACTTACTTTGGTGGGTGTATGTCTTACCGTTTTCGAGTTATTAAGCTTCGAAGAATGTCACGTGGCCCCCAAAAATGGCGCCAAATTCAAAATATCGATTTTCTTTAAAAACTTTATGCCTATCCCTTTGAAATTACTACAAATCGAAAGATCTCGACGAGCTGATTCTAAAAATGTTTACTTTGATGGATGTACGTCTTGCCGTTTTCGAGTTAGATCTATTAGTGTTGGAAGAATGACACGTGATCAAAAATTGGCGCCAAATTCGAAATATCGATTTTCTTCAACTTTATGCCAATCCCTTTGAAAAATAAAATCAATGAAAAGATCTCGACGAGCTGATTCTAAAAAGGTTTTCTTTTGACGGGTCTGCGTCTTACTATTTTGGAGATAATGACATTTGAAAATGTCACGAGACCCCAAAATGGCGCCAAAATCTACTGTTTAAGCGCAAATTCTATTTATGTTAATATCTCAGTCATTTACCAACCGATTTTAATGATTCAGGTATCGATCGAAAGCTACGTTTATAAACTATACGACCAAATGCATACACCGGAAGTGAATTTATTTTTAAAACCGGAAATGACGTCATACAAATAAAAATAACCTATTTCTCCCTTGTACCTGTTTAGGATTAGTTTTGAAAGGGTCAGATATATACCTATCGACAGTTTCACAGAGCGCTTGAAATGAACATTTTCTATCATTGATGTTGGAATAAAACGGAACAAATCAGCGTATACATAGGTGGCACACCAGTGCAAAGTTTACGAGTCATAAAAAACAAAGTCAGTGTCCTTTTTTACATGTTTATTTCTATTAATAATACAGTTCGTTTACAAAATTGGTGACATATTCATCATTCCATGGTCTATCATACACATTCAAAGAATTTAAAATGTATTTAAAAGTCATCCCTGTACTACGAGTCACGACATAATACACGCAATAGAGTCCACAGACACCACCACCACCACCACCATGCCACCACCACCATCACCACCACATTACCACCACCACCACCGTCACCACCACCACCACACTGCCACCATCACCACCACCGCACCACTATCACCACCATCACCACCACCACACCACTATCATCATCATCACCACCACACCACTATCATCACCACCACCACCACCACCACCACCACCACCACCACCACCACCACCACCACCACCACCACCACCACCATGCCACCACCACCATCACCACCACATTACCACCACCACCACCGTCACCACCACCACCACACTGCCACCATCACCACCACCGCACCACTATCACCACCATCACCACCACCACACCACTATCATCATCATCACCACCACACCACTTTCATCACCACCACCACCACCACCACCACCACCACCACCACCGCCACCGCCACCATTGCCACCACCACCACCACCACCACTACCACCACCACCACCACCACATTACCA
Source organism: Fragum sueziense (assembly GCA_963680895.1). Taxonomy (NCBI): domain Eukaryota; kingdom Metazoa; phylum Mollusca; class Bivalvia; order Cardiida; family Cardiidae; genus Fragum; species Fragum sueziense. Next base: position 21,228,619 of record OY804596.1, on the reverse strand, counting down.
CCACCACTACCACCACGCCACACCACCACCACCACCGCCACCGCCACCACCACCACCACCACTACCACCACCACCACCACCACCACCACCACGCCACACCACCACCACCACCACCACCGCAACCACCACCACCACCACCACCGCCACCACCACCACATTTCTACTGCCACCACCACCACCATCACCACCACACTGCCACCACCACCACCACCACCACACTGCCACCACCACCACCACCACCACCGCCACCACCACCACCACCACCACCACGCCACACCACCACCACCACGCCACACCACCACCACCACCACCACCTTATTACCACCACCACCACACTGCCACCACCACCACCACACTGCCACCACCACCACAACCACCACCACCACCACCACCACACTGCCACCACCACCACAACCACACTGCCACCACCACCACCACCACTACCACCACTTCACACTATCAGCACCACCACATTAACCAACGCCATACTGCCACCACCATTACCATACTGCATCACAAGCACCGACACCATCACCACCACAATAACCACTCACCCAACCACCACCGCTACCACATTAACCGCCACCACGCCACAATCACAACAACAACCTTCACCTCCCTATCTCTTCTCACACTCCGAAGAACGTAAGAATGAATGAAGTACGCGTAAGAATTATAGAGACACGCAGCTTCATAAAAATGATTACTTGTCCCATTTGTCATATATCATTCTCGAGGCTTGACAGTATGCAAAGACACCAACGTAACAAACACGGAGGGGGTGATAAGACTCGAGTTTCGTCCAATACTTCCGAAAAAATGACGTTTCAGCACCCATTTACGATGGTAGTAACCGGACCGAGTGGTAGTGGCAAAACTGAATGGACTAGAAAAATGCTCCTTTCCAATATGATCAAAGAACCTGTCGAGCGAATCATATGGTGTTTCGGACAGTGGCAACACCTTTACGACGAAATCCAACGCAGAATACCTTGGATAGAATTTAGCCCCGGTATCCCCGATTTCTTAAGTAGCAAGGATTATTTTGATGCCAAGAAAAAGAATCTCATTATTTTTGACGATCTGATGACAGAAGCTAAATGTGACCAGCGTATCGCCGATCTTTTTACCAAAGGAAGTCACCATAGAAATCTCTCAGTCATCTACCTAACCCAGAACTTATTCCCACAGGGAAAAGCCTGCAGAGATATCGCTTTAAACACACAATATCTGGTCCTATTCAACAATCCTATCGACAGACAGCAAGTAGCTACATTAGCCAAGAGAATATACCCCTCGAATAGCGGGATATTCATGAAAGTATTTGAACAAGCGACGGCTAAACCCCATGGCTACTTGGTAGTAGATCTTAAACCAACTACGCCAGAACAAGATCGTTTTCGCACTGACATATTTGAACAGAACAGACCGCGTGAGGCAGAATTTGGTCGCAGTTCAGATACCGATAGCGATACGGAATCAATTAATGGCGACGAAGAACAAAACAGGAGGCGCACTTTAATGGATCTCCCGAGAAAACGATATAGAGAGGCTGATAGCGATACGGAATCAATTGAAGGCGACCAGGAAATTAAGAAAATGCGACCTTTAATGGGACCCCCTGGTAAGCGATATAACGTGGACTTGCGAGAACGTGGTATACGTAAAGAAATATGGAACATCCGGTTTCAAGAGCCTCTGAGAACGGCTAATCGGGAACAGTACATTGCAAAAATTAACGAATATATGGATGAGGGTCATACACGTAGCGGTGCTATCGCCAGAAGCGCGAATGACATTTTACCGAATCTGCGTAAACAGCTTAGGCTAGAGTACGCAGATTTTCTTATTGATTATCACCGCTTAGAAGAAGGATCCGTACAACCCCAAATTTTGCAATCGGCCAAGACTCTCAGAAGGGAGCACGGGATGGATGTTGCCGAATCTATAAGACAAGCGATTAAACTCAGAAAGGATCTATTTACAGAAATATGGCCAAACCATAGTGTGAAAGACGCTGACGATAGTCAAGATGACAATGACGAGGATGAAACCGGCGATAGTCAAGATGACAATGAAGACGATGAAAATGACGATAGTAAAAATGACGGACAGGACGAGAATGCGTAAGAATGAGGGATTCAGTAGACTCAATGACCTAAATTGTAAGAAGGCATTACTATTGCGAAAAAGAGGAAATTTCATCTTTATCTTAACTGCAGTGATTCCTAGAACGTACGTTAGAACAACAACCCGGCAGATTTTTATCTGCAACTTACTTGCCTGCGTTAAAAGAACAGTGGACTTAAGCTGTGACAGTAATTGCTCTCAATTGTGATTTACGACTAGAAGCATAAGACTATCTGTGTTGCGATCTAAAACAATAAAATAACATAAAAAAATCAGATATTCAGATTTGCCGAGATAGGAGAGAGGTACAAAAAACGACACTGAAAAGGGGCGTACAGAGTACATACCAGTGTCTGAAGAGTACTACAAATCGATATATCTGTAATTCAGAGACGAAGATTTAACCCCGATCGAATTACGGTCCAACGATTTTCACAACATTTCAAGAAAGGATGGGCTCCATAGAGGTGTATGACTATAAACAACAGAAATGGGTTCCTTATAGAGAGGATCCAGAGAAATGGTATCAACATTTCAAGGACTTGAGGGACGGTTACGTTAAGCCCGATCATAGAGGCCGATATATCGTAGGTAGTGGAAGCCATCTCAGAAAACTAGCGGAAATGAAACAGCAACCTTCACTGAAGCTGGTAACACCCGTAGCCCAAGCGGTTGAAATGGCGAAATCGGAAGTTGAACGTAAGAAGGTCGAAGAAGGCGAAATGGTACAGAAGCGACCAAGAAAACGTAAAAATACTTCAGTCCACATCTACAAGTCACCTAAACGACGAAAGCCCAAATTTGTTGATCCAGATTTTCAATACTAGACATGGCAGACAAAAAAAAAATGATCATTGATCTTGACACTTAGTATGTTTGCCCGAAGCACTAGATATCAAACGAGATAGTGAAATAGAAATGAATAATTTGGAAAAAGAAGAAATATTGCGAGGCTGTCCAGTAACGGTTTGTGCGGCCGATCAAATCCGCGTGAAGAGCAGGCAGTTTGTAATCATCAACACGGATACGAGCGACGGACCGGGAAAACATTGGGTGACGTTTTACTTTCCAAATGATGGACCGTTCGAGTTTTTCGATTCCCTCGGCAGAAGACCGATTGACTACAACTTCGATTTAAAGAAAGAGTATTGGATGGTATGCGAGCCCCTTCATGACTCTAAATCCGATGTCTGTGGACTCTATTGCGCGTATTATGTCGTGACTCGTAGTACAGGGATGACTTTTAAAGACATTTTAAATCCTTTGAATGTGTATGATAGACCATGGAATGATGAATATGTCACCAATTTTGTAAACGAACTGTATTATTAATAGAAATAAACATGTAAAAAAGGACACTGACTTTGTTTTTTATGACTCGTAAACTTTGCACTGGTGTGCCACCTATGTATACGCTGATTTGTTCCGTTTTATTCCAACATCAATGATAGAAAATGTTCATTTCAAGCGCTCTGTGAAACTGTCGATAGGTATATATCTGACCCTTTCAAAACTAATCCTAAACAGGTACAAGGGAGAAATAGGTTATTTTTATTTGTATGACGTCATTTCCGGTTTTAAAAATAAATTCACTTCCGGTGTATGCATTTGGTCGTATAGTTTATAAACGTAGCTTTCGATCGATACCTGAATCATTAAAATCGGTTGGTAAATGACTGAGATTTTAACATAAATAGAATTTGCGCTTAAACAGTAGATTTTGGCGCCATTTTGGGGTCTCGTGACATTTTCAAATGTCATTATCTCCAAAATAGTAAGACGCAGACCCGTCAAAAGAAAACCTTTTTAGAATCAGCTCGTCGAGATCTTTTCATTGATTTTATTTTTCAAAGGGATTGGCATAAAGTTGAAGAAAATCGATATTTCGAATTTGGCGCCAATTTTCGATCACGTGTCATTCTTCCAACACTAATAGATCTAACTCGAAAACGGCAAGACGTACATCCATCAAAGTAAACATTTTTAGAATCAGCTCGTCGAGATCTTTCGATTTGTAGTAATTTCAAAGGGATAGGCATAAAGTTTTTAAAGAAAATCGATATTTTGAATTTGGCGCCATTTTTGGGGGCCACGTGACATTCTTCGAAGCTTAATAACTCGAAAACGGTAAGACATACACCCACCAAAGTAAGTATTTTTAGAATCAGCGCGTCATGATCTTTCCAATAATAAAGATTGTAAACGGATTGGTTCAAAAATAAAGAAATTCGATATTTTGGTCAAATTATGTTGAAAACGACAAAAAAATGAGAACCCTGATTAAATTTTGAAGCAGTTTGGCAGAACTTTTGAGGGCCATATCGAAAAGCGTTGCAGACGATTTTTACACTAAAAATCTATTTTTAGAAACGTATCTATATCTAGAAACTACATCACCTTTTTCTTTCATTTGATTGGTCAATATCAGAACGAGGCTGGCTTAGAGGCAACATCTCAAAATGCACAAGACCAATTCTCGCATTTATCAATGGCGCTCAGATTGAAACCTTAGTATTTATAGAAGGATTAACTTAGACAGAATATTCTAATTGCATCTATCACATGTTCAACGTTGAATCTAAATTATAATGTCCCGGTAAAATGTATTTGTGTGCTAGTAAAAATTGTGTGAATATAAAAATGGATATAAACACAAAACACGTGGTAAGTCATTTTATTTTCAAATACAGTTTCTAACAAATTCATATACTGCATGTAACAACAAATTAATACATCCATTTTGTCCTAAAGCCTCCGAAAAATCAATACCGTCCTATTGTTCTCAGAGTGAGTCGTCGTCCTAAAAAATCAATACTATCCTATTGTTCTAAAGCTAAAAATAGATCGCCCTATTGTTGAACCATTTGGTGCCATCTGGAGCTATTGTTCTCGGATCGGGTCTTCATCCTAAAAATCAATACTGCCCTATTGTTCTAAAGCTTAAAATAGAACAGCCTATTGTTGAACCATTTGGTGCCATCTGGAGCTATTGTTCTCGGATCGGGTCGCCGTCCTAAAAAAATCAATACTGCCCTATTGTCCTAAAGCTAAAAATAGAACGCCCTATTGTTAGACCATCTGATGCCATCTGGCACGTTAACAAAGACCTATTGTTCTCAGATCGGGTCGCCGCCCTAAAAAATCAATACTGTCCTATTGTTCTAAAGCTAAAAATAGATCTCCCTATTGTTAGACCATCTGCCACGTTAACAAAGAGCTTTTGATCCAAGATCGGGTCGTCGTCCTAAAAATCAATACTGTCCTATTGTTCTAAAGCTAAAAATAGATCTCCCTATTGTTAGACCATCTGGTGCCATCTGCCACGTTAACAAAGACATATTGTTCTCGAAGTGGATCGGGTCTCAACATGAATTGACGCATGCGCACTTTTGAATCATTTATAGACACATGTACTCTTCATTATTATTAAATATGTTGGGAGGTTGAAAAGATGTCAAAGACCCCCTACCAGAATTAAAATATAACAAAATACAAAAATGGACGCTAGTCTAAAAATAGAAACCCATATTTATTCAAAACAAAATCAATAAAGTAGGTCATCCAATATGGCCGCTGTTGTCAAAGACCCCCTACCAGAATTAAAATATAACAAAATACAAAAATGGACGCTAGTCTAAAAATAGAAACCCATATTTATTAAAAAACAAAATCAACAAAGTAGGTCATCCAATATGGCCGCTGTTCTAAAAATAGAAAACTCCTTATATGCAAATGAGTTTGCCATATAAGGTAACAAGATGGCGGCGATTACGTCATCTTTGGCGCTGATTGCGTCATTTTTGGCGGCGATTGCATCATCTTTGTTTGCCTCCAAACCGTCCCCTATACTACTCATTTCATCAAGTTAGCCCTTTCCAAAACATGACATAGTTTTGACGTCTCTAATTAAAAATCTATGGGAAAACATCGATGCAAAAGAAGAAAATGCTGGTAACCAGCATTTTCTCCTTTTGCCTCAATATTTTCTGTGCTGTATCGTACACAAATACCATCATTACAAACACCAATTTTGTCATCTGTAGACGCTGTCAAGTTGGAGCAATACCAATGTTTACATTTCATCAAGTTAATGTATCCCATGTTCATTGAAATCATCTACCAGCTCATTCAACGTCACTCTCATACTACAACAAAGAAACATTTCAGCTGAGATACAGCAAAAGGGTCCTTATTTATTCATTCAACAAAATCGTCTTAATTGCAGCTTGTTCTAAGCTGCAGTTACGAAATTTCGTTGAAAAGCAGCGATTTAATACAACCATTGTTCAAGATCAGCCTTCTTCTAAATGGAGTCTGATTGAGATCCATGACACATTCCGATAGTTGCTTCAGATGATGATACAGTTATGAGAGATCGTCGTGGATCTTGATCAGACTGTGCGTATGCACAGGCTTTTTTTATCCATGTTTGTCTCAAAGGCTGTGAAGGCCATTTTTCAGATCCTGGCCCATTTTCTTTCATCGCCACATAACAATGAACAACCGTGTCGTCGATATGATTATCTATAACTTATCATGATTCATGTTTTGCTATTATAAGTTCTTTAATTCCAGAAGAGACTCTAAGAGAGCACAATGAAGCATATTCAGACAGTAGAAAAGACGAAGACTTACGTTTTTAATGTTATAAAAAAGGATGTTCCTTTGTCACATCATTCTTTTAACCCTTTCCCAAAGGACAAAATTTTAGGCTGATTCACTTCAAGAACTGCAACAAATGATAACATGGATGTTATTAAAGATGGGGTTTGTGTAAAATATGACACAGAAAATATTGAGACAAAAGGAGAAACTGTTGGTTATCAGCAGTTTCTTCTTTTGTTTCAATGTTTTCCCGAGTATTTTCTATCAAGCATGTCAAAACAAGGTCTTATTCTGGCAAGGGTTAATCAATATTCACATTCAGAATTTCTACGTGATTCACAATTATAAGAAAACCATTTCCTTATCTTTATCCAACTTTGGGTCACACGATATCAAATCATTTCCCAAGATGGGTGATTAATTTCATAGTTTTTATATTAGTTCATGAATACTTTCTTTGAAACTCACGAATACTTTCTTTGAAGTTATCGTAAATTGGGTTTTGTTTGAACCCATGGTATCGAATTGTGAATTCAATTTCTTAATGGGGTACTTTTCTTGATGAAATTGTAATGCTAATCTTCTTCATCCTTAGCTCCATTACTATCAACACCATATCGTCGTTGTAAATGCAAAACCTCGTATCTCGTTTTTGAAAAAAATCAAAGGGGAGGGGAAAAGTGTAATAACTTTTCCCAAACTGAAATGATCTATTTGAAATTTGGACATATTGTTCACAAATGATTTGTCATCAATACTGATCAGTACAATATCTCAAAACCTACAAGAAGTGTCTGTAACTGGGCACACAAGTTTGTACTTTGAAAATCGTAAGAATCGACATACGAGGTTTTGCATTTACACCGACGATATGCAAGTTTACAGTGCATTTTGTAAAGCTGGGCATTTTTCAAATACAAACAATTAGTAAAAATACATTATATGTTTCAAGTTTTATTTAATATTTCCAGACCCATGTGCCATACAAATACAGATATATGTCAGACTTAAAGATTTATGTAGTTTCATTTTGACAGGTGAAAGAACCGTGGAATCGAACAAGAACGAGGACATCGTAGAATTTTTGCACAAATTTGTAATTCTAACTTGACTAGATAATGAAATCATGTCCTAATAATTGTTACCAGTACGGACCGCTTCCTCTTTGATGTTTATTTCATCAGAAACGTTAATTTAACTCCTTCTAACGTGACTTGTTATTTGATGGACAGGAGGGTAGGGTCGTGTCGACACCTCGACACCGCCATGATATATACAGGAGGTCCGCCATCTTGATTCGTCACTCATTACGCCGCGTCACGTGACAAAGTTACTACTAGGACGCAAGTAGGTTGGGGGGGGATAAACAAAAAAACACTTCATAACGTATGCTTACTGCAAAATATTTCAAAATAATCATCGAATAAGAAAGTATGGCCTTTACTCTCTCAAAATATTGACCAATGGTGAAAAATGCTACCTTGCTCAGATTGCACAGGCTTACCAGTAGTGTCTAAATCTTTCGCACTTTTAAAATCTCTTTTTCACATGCTACTTCATTGAGCCTTTATGGAGTTGTATTCTAGAATTTCAAGGCGGACAATGGCAACTTACAATGATGAGTGAGGGTTTAACATTTCTCCAATTTTTCACATTTCAAAAGATGCATCAGAAAATGAAATTAATAAAAATTCGAAAACTAAACCGACACGTTTGAAGACCTTAGTCACCGAAACGCACTACCTGGATTTTCTGTTCTGACAGCATTTTTGGTCTGAATATGTTGAGTTCTGCAAAATGGACTGAATTTGATACTTTACCACTAGAACAACTGATACTTAGATACAGATTACTAGTTTCTGAAATGATGTGCTTAATAAAAGAGATATAGAATACCATCTTACCTGTTCCTGAATGCTCTGAATGCTCTGGAATGAATTATCGCAAAAGATAGTCGTGTACATGGTCAAGAATTTTGGAGATATAATACTATTTTGCTAATTCCATAGAGATCCAGAAAACTATTCAGATAGTTTTTTTTTTTTTTTTTTTTTTTTTTTTTTAAATCGGGCAACGTAAGTTTCTATCAATATTTTTTGGCTAAAAACGACATCTGAATCTTACGAATCAGGTATTTTCCCTACAGGTTCGAAATATGTTAATGCTAAACAGGGTTTAATTGATGGGTGAGTATATATTTGGTTTCATGACATTGTTCATTCAGATATAACCTCGAGGTGATCTGATCGCATTATAATTTATCCCATAAAACACCTGCCCTTTGATTAAAGTCTCGTGATGATAGGATGACGTAATAATTACCATCCACCAGTCTGACTCCAATTACGACATCAATTTTCTACACGAACTCCCTCAGAAAATATCGAGGAAGAAAAAGAAAATGTTTATTGTCAGCATTTTCTTCTTTATCCTCAATATTTTCCCAAACTTTTTTTTTAAAAAAAGCAATGTCAAAACCAGGTACCTTTTGGGAAAAAAGCTTATTTTGTCCCATAAAACACATGTCCTTTGATTAAAGCGTCTTGATGATAGGATGACGTAAAAATTACCATCCTCCAGTCTGACTCCAATTACGACATCAATTTTCTAGACGGATGAGGTTCGTTACAAACGGTCCATGACATGCTTGGATTTCAAAGGAAGAAGAAATATGTGCTAACAATATCTGGCCAATATTCAACGTTTATACATAGTACTATTTCATTTCAAAGGCCTTTTTCGGATTTCTCTTGAAACTTAATAACGACAACAGACTAAACCTTATCAACGACTAGTAAATAAGAACCAACTTAGGATCCCTTCTCACTCATCGAGATTGGGGGCAACTAAATTTGTGTGATATATCCTGCCAGAATATCCATAAAAGTTAAAGATAGGTGACCATTAATTCGAGTTTTCTCTGATGAAATTCGCTCTTTGATATGTTGAAGTCGCTCATTTAAATGAGCGACATCAACATATCAAAGAACGAATTTCATCAAAGAAAACTCGGATTAGGTGACCATATGCAACAATAGGCAGGGTCATTCAAAATGAGTGTTTCCTGTTGGTATCTAAGTTCCAAAAACCGTTTTAAATCAAATGCTTTCTTTTCTTTTGACGATTTTACTAAACAAGTGAAAAACGACAAAAAACAAAAAAATATAATTTATTGTGGTATGCTCTTAGCATTGCATAAGCAACCATAGTACAGTATTTCGTTCAAATTAAGTACACGTGGTGTTTCTAGAGCGTCGAACTTAAGGTAGTTCACCCCTAATGAGATTGACGTAACGTCGGAATTATTCGGGCGACGTCGAAAGCATTCGTCGGTGGAACGTTCCACCGCCGAATGTTTTCGACGTCGCCCGAATAGGGAATCTCATTAGGGGTGGTATACCTTAATGTTATGTTACCCACATAAATGTTTTTATTTCATTAAATTCTGTTATAGTGAGAAGGGATCTATACCATGGTGCCAAATGAACCATACTTCACAGGTTCACACCAATTGGATCACCAAGGACAACTCTATCGAATCATACCTTGGATGCATCTCGTAGAACTACTTTCAGACTATGAATAGAATAGAATAGAACAAAAATTCAAAACGTTCGTCTGTGACTAATGTCAACAATGACGCGACAATGATACTGAAATACATTGTTTGCAGTTCCAGTGTCCTCTCTTTTTAGAATGATTACAACCTGCAACTCCCGCAAGTTGCCATGGTTGTGCATTTGGTTGACCGTGGAAAACTACTTTATGAAGCGTAGCCACTTCCGGCTAAGAAATCCAATTTTTTTCAAGATTTCTTCATACACACACTTCCGTGGTTCACACGCGGTGGGTTGTTATAATAACTTATCATATCAATCAGTGTTGACAGTATCTAAATCATCGACTATTGTACTCATATATAGTCAATATGTATACATGATAATAAATAATAAGATTCGTGGTCTTTCTCACAAATGAAATAATTAGAGTAGAGTTTTGAAAGAACAACCACAAGTTCAAACAGTCATTCAAACCTTTTATAAAACGATTTTTTTTCTCAATCACACAGTGGTTTTGAAACGCATGTCAAGGAATGCGTGGTAACACATTGAGCATCAAAATAGAAAAAGTTGATTAGAAAGCAGAATTCCATTGCATGTGTATTCCGTGATATGATTTCTGCGTCGTAATTTGTCTTATATTCTGCTTTTTACATTGTTTGATTCGTCTATGGAGTAATTGTGTGGACTCTTATACGCCACAGCACACACACTTTGCAGAAAATGAGAATCTACTGGAAATCAGCAGTTTTCTCTTTTGTCTCAATGTTTCATAAACGTGTCATATCATGTCAGAAATGTCAAAATCGGAGACTGTTTAGGAAAGGGTTAACATAATGATCATCGAGATCTTTTTTTTCAATGCCATATACTAGATAGTAAATAATACATCTTCAATGATGCATGCTTCACACATTCACACCGCATAATCTCAGATCTTGATGCCATTTTGATAATTGTTTATAGATTTTCGTCTAAACCCTATATTCAAGATGCATAACGAAGCAAATTGTCCAAATTACCAGGAGTCCGCATGATAAATTTAAGGTATGGGTCTGTGCTCTTGAAACTTTTATTTCAGAAATAAGTCTTGATTCATTAAAAACTAGTACATATTCCTGATTGACAAAAATGAATTTTCTAAACTATGACGTTGCACCTTTACGTGTATCATGACATCGCAAATAGTTCAGTATCAAACATTTTGCGCATCATGCTGGTTACCTGCCAAAAATCTTGGATGAACTATGCAGTCATCGAAACCAACTTAGAGCACGTGAGGAGAGGAGAAAAATATCAAGGAAACGACGGTGACTATGATGCAAATTATTCTTTTAAGGAGATCCATAACTTGAAGCCATTCAAAGAATGTCGAATCTGAACATCGTTTGAATTTCACCATGGACGTTTTCCCCTTATTGTTTGAAAACTCCTACAAGTAAAGCAATACGAGTATCGCGTGTACTGTACTGCTTCTAATATATATTTTGAAACCATGATTTGTTACAATAAGATAACAGTAACAATGTAAGCAGGCCATGCGTAGTTGTTACTTCGCCATCAGAGGTTCAGATCTCCCGCCTAAATTATCTTATCTCAACAAGGGTGAATCCTGATCTTCTTAATCAAAATATCAATGCTTTTCTTCAAAAACATCGTAAATGTAAATTTACCCCTTTCCCAAACGGCAAAATTTTAGGTTGGTCAAATTCAAAAACTGCCACAAATGACTAAATGGAAGGTATTAAAGACAGAATTTGTGTAAAATATGACTGGTTATCAGCAGTTTCTTCTTTTGTTTCAATGTTTTCCCAAGCGTTTCCTATTAGGGGCGTCAAAACTAGGTCTTGTTTGGGAAAGGGTTAAGGCCTGGTCACATACAGTTCCACATCACGCTAACACCGGGTCCAAAAATATGCCATACGTCTGTCCATTTTTGAACGTGCTTCGGTCATAATGTGGATGTAGAACTACGTTTTTAACCAGGGTTTTTAATAAGCTGCAGTTATGAGGCTTTTGAAGAAACGTAGCGGTAATGTTCATGGTTTCGATCGCTCTGGGAAAGAAACCTATGAGGTTTCCGTCTTCTATAAGTAATTTCAAATTAATTCAATATTTGTATTTTTTTACCAGTTTCTCGTTTGTAAAATAGATATTGTCTTTCAGCCTTCAAACAACCAGGATAGTGTCCGATGACTTTCATAGATATCATGTTTTCTCATTTTCACATGACATTTCAATGTCATAAAGATCTAGTGGATAGATTGATTAGCTTACAAGATTTAATAATATTGTATCAATCTTTTAGATCAATCTTCAATAGGGTATCATGTTATTGACACTACTGATTTTTATTACGTGCGAGGCATTCAAACTGGGTCCATAAACTCACAACCTTAAATAAAAAAGAGATATATCGCTGCTTTGCAACAAAAACTTCGTAACTGCAGCTTAAAATAAGCTGCAGTTACGAGGTTTTTGTTGAAAAGCGACGATATAGACTACATGTATATCGTTTTAGACTCAAAGCTATGAAAATAGCCTACCTTTTACCAGTCTGCATTCGTATCGTTTTGTTGACAGGCACCAGCAGTGATTTTGTTTCTCGTAATTCCCATGTCTCATTTATGTAAAGGCTTGCATATCATCAACATCGCAAGCCAAGTCGAGTTATAGCTCTAAATCTTGCCGTTTGGAAAGGATCAACAAATTGTACGATATAAGAAGACCATTTCCCCAAAGGGGGTGGTAGGCGGTGGTGTCTCGACGTTGTTTGGCAGTTCTAGATCGCCAAAGATAAGGCCGTAGCGCCCACTAGTTGTCACATGAAGTACTTTACGAGGCAGCGTAATACTTTACTTTTTTTTGCAAAGCATGATGGTTTTGAGTGCATGTTTTTTTATGTTTTTTCCACAATTTTCCCGGTGACGACCTACGGACATCCACCGCCTCTCACACTCCACCTCGTTCTGCGTACTTTTTCCGAAACGCTTGCTACACCTATGACACGTGGCTTGAAGAATCATCTGTGACATGTCACGCTTATAGGAACCTTCTGGGAAGCACATTACACCTAACTAGAAACGGACCAGAATTAGTAGACATCATCCAGGTGTCGCATTTTCGAAAGTGGATATGTATATATAGTAGCCTAGTGCCTAAAATCAAGCTAGATCAAGAAAATAACCTAAGAGACAAAAACTTCGATCCAAGTCAGTTTGTACATTCCTTGTAGACTGACATAGGTTAATACTTTCAATACTTTCTTTTAGAAATCAATTTTTGGTTGGCTTACCCTTTCCCAAACAACCGAGACTTGGACTGTTCCATTTTAAAAGCTGTCCGAGAAGACCATAGACATTGAATGTGGATAAATTTTTGATTTGTGTATAATTTAGGCCTATCCCGGTATAGGACAGAAAATACTTAGGCTAAAGGAGAAAATGCTGGTATCAGCATTTTCTTCTCTTGCCTCAATGTTTTCACGAGCGAATTCTATAAGGAACGTCAAAACCAGGCCCCGGTTTCTCGAAAAAACTCAAGTACGATCTCATGCTCAAATCTGAGCACCGTGCTCAAATCGCATGAAATCCACGTGAACTTCAATCGAATAACCTCCAACGTTGAAGAGTATCCCTTTGAAGTTGAGCATATTCTCATGAGAATATACTTAAGTTTTTTCGAGAAACCGGGGCCAGGCTTATTTGGGTAACTGTTATCGTTGTCAGTTGGCGACTGCAGAAATTCACAGATTCAAAAGATTTATCAGTGTAAGGGAAGTAACTCATACCACACAAGTACCAAACTCAAGCGCTAAACTTGAGGTTTATTGATAAGCGCTTTGTTAAAGTCTTTATGGTACAGGAAGAAAGTTAAAAAAAAAAAAGAAACACATAGACGTCGCGCACGGTATTGGGGAACTAAATGTAACGTCAAACTATCGAACGTCATTATTCTAATAATTGCGTAACGTTGAAGTTTTTACGTAGACGGTTGTGTTGTACTTTTAATGCTTATCCTCTGTACAAACTAATGTGATTTAAAAAGACAAGACAATGTTTTAAGAAAGACTTCACTATTTCGGTCTTTTGCACTTCTTAAGCTTTAACATCACTTTGATTCATTCAATTTTCGTCTTAAAATGCGCTAAACAGATACTTTCTAGGCTACGCCAATTAAAAAAAGTTTACGTTTAAAAAAATTGTGTCCACACGATCAAATTTGAATATCATTTTTACTTTTCATTATTTTGCGTTGAAATTTTGATATAACAAACAAGAAAAAAATAATATTGCCACATTGAAATTAAATCGCTGTATGAATAATGGAACCGGTATTTTTTAAACTCTAAAGGGTAAAAAGGTAGAGTTTTCGACGGCCTGAAACAATTTCTGTCCACACGCATTTTATTTCATTAATGCTTCGTTTATTATGCTAACTAATTTTCTTGTATATATTATAAAAATAGAGAAAAATAATATTTTTTATATCAAGTTTTGATGCATTTCAGTCATTAATTCACAAAATATCAAACAAAATTGGCATTTTTTTCTGCGACGTAATTCTAATTGTTACACTGTGATTTTTGGTGAACAAATATGGCTTTTTTGCGTGATCGACATCGAAATTTGATTTCCGTTCGGCAAAACATTCTACAGCATTTCCACGGTCATATAATATATTTTTCAGTGTGTTTGACGTTACTAAATCGCAAAGTTGTTAATAGATATCCCTCGCCGTTGAAAATTTATGTTACATGTTACACGCGTTTTTTCGCCGAATTTAAGAACAAAAAGTATTTCTAGCAAATTTATATAAACTAACAACATGAAAAGAGTATGTCATTGAAAAAGATTATGGTTTTACGGTTATTTTGACATATAACAAAGTTTTCAGACGGAAAACGGTTCTTACAAAATTCAGTTATGAATCGTAGAGGGTATCGTTTTTTGAAAGTTCCCGAATACCGTGCGCGACGTCAAACAGAAAAATAAATTTCCCAAACTGCCAAGACTAAACCAGGTCTACTTATTGTACGATAGTCTTAGTGGTATGATGCTCCAAGTGCCATATCCCTAAAACCGTTTCTTAATACAAGGGAAACTACTACAGTTTTCTAGCAATTTCTATATTAAAAGAGTTGTTCCCCTTTACACCCATCTCGACTAATTTGAATTTTAGCCTAACGCTAAACAATCTCACATTGACAGGTGCTCCTAACCTTGTGTTTCTGACATTTGCCACAACAAAAAACCTGAAACACAACACAAACTGCTATTTAAGCAAATATTTGGGTACTCTCGTCAATCTTCGTTGCCACGAATGAAGCTAAAATTGCACCAAGTGTGTCGTAGACGTTCAAATAGAACAACACTAGTCCAGTATATTTTAAAATCATTTGATCCGTCGGCAGTGTTTGATATGATAGACCATCATGCCAGTCTTCTTCGACGCTTAGAACATGACTTCCCTCTCTCCGGTAAGCCGCTTGCCTGGACGAAGTTATACTTACGGATACACATCAATCTGTAGACCCTATACATATATGGTGTTTTATCAAACCCAGAACTACTGAAATACAGTATGCCTAATGATTCTGTGATTGGGCCTAAGAAAAATGTCATATATACAAAGCCAGTCTGTCCCCACAATCGCTGGACAGTATGTCAGTCTACTAAGGTAGCGGCCCGGTATGTAGTTCCATACGTATGTAGTGGGCTTATACACATCAATAATTTGAACCAGGTGGCTGCCATTCAACATAACTCCATTTTCAAGTTTATCCTCTGTTCTCATTTTATTTCCCATTGACGACCATTATAGCATATTTGCTTATAGCTCGGTCCTTGAGTATGCAGTAATGATCCGACCTACCTTAAATTCAAGAAAATTCATTAAGTCATACACCCGAAAAAGGGAATTTTAGTATGGCATGAATCCTTTTCTCTGTGACCTTTGATCCCATTTTTGAGATCACCCTAACTCCGGAGCCCGTCTCAAAAGCATTCAGAGTATAACACCCATCTTTTATAAAATGGCAAAATTGCCGAAATTGATTCGAAATCGTTGATCTTTTTGCTTTTAACTTGAAATCAGAATATTATCAGTCACAAATGAATAAATCATGTTTAATTCCAGTAAAAAGAAATTGTCCAATCACAGGTCACATTGATCTGAATTATTCATCCAGATCATCCATATACTTACGTCACAGATTTACTTCCCCTAGAAAGAAGGATATAAATTTTGTTTCTACCGGAACTCAATTTGGGGACTACGGCCCGGAAGCAGATATGCTGTGGCCTGTCTCCATTTACGCCATTCAACTACGCATGCTCAGGCTGACCCAACGTCTTATGCCATTACCAAACGGTGACCATTTGGACTGTTCCAAATTCAAAGATGTTGCAGACGGCAATATTAAATGAATAATTTTGACATTTTGTGGTCGTTCTGTGTAGAAAACTTTGTGGGAAATGAAGAAATTGCTTGTCACAAGCAATTTCTTCATTTCACACAATGTTTTCTCATCACAAATCTTGTTGGCAGTAAAAAAAAAATCCATTGTGTTATGGGTTAATGATGCATAAATTATCTTAAATGACCACAGAGCTTTCATCTTGGGTAGACTTCGGGTTATCAATTTAGGGTTCATGATTTGATTGTTTGATATCCATATACCGACAGTTAGTTGAGCCTAAATCAAATATTTACAAAACACTCAAAAACACAAGAGGTTAATAATATGGGTTCCGTCGTGTAAAGATGTGACTAAAGTAGACCTGGCGCCGGTTTCTCGAAAAAACGTAAACTTGTACGTTCTCATGCTCAAATCTGGGCACCGTGCTCAAATCGCACGAAATCCACGTGAACTTCAATCGAATAGCCTTCAACGTTGGAGAGTATCCCTTTGAAGTTGAGCATATTCTCATGAGAATATACTTAAGTTTTTTTTTCGAGAAACCGGGGCCTGGTTTTGAAGATGCTAGAAGAGAAAGATTTTGAAAACAACTAATGAAAAAAAAGTAAACGATGGTCAGTATTTTCTCAAAATTTTGAACGTGTATTTTTGCATCTGTGGTTTCCAACATTTTTACCAGCCAGGTTTTACGAAAGGCAGAACTTCTGAACAATATAGTATAGGGAAAATGATGGTAATAATAAAAGAATTCAATGTTCGACGCAGTCAGCATAAATTCTCTACCCCCTCTTAGAATTTACCAAAGTTGTTTCTCCAGCATAGACGAAACAAGCTGTTGATTATAATGAAAGAGTTAACACACCCATAGACAGCGTAGATACATAGCTCTTCAACACATGCCTCGTCACAAATGGTACTTCATCATAGATAGGGAGGGTATTTTATGACATTGTGGTGTTACAATGGGATAGAAAACAAGCGGTAAGTGATGTCCACTTTTTCTTAATTGATTGTTGCATGTATTAATTTCATAAATAAACCCATTACCAAACGGCAAAATGTTAGACTTCCAAATTCAGAGATGCTGCAGACGACAATTTCAAGTTAAAGAAATTTTACATTTTTTGTCTTCTTTTTGGTAGAAAATATTGTGGTAAATGAAGAAATTGCTTGTCACAAGCAATTTCTTCATTTCCCACAATGTTTTCTAAAGCCATTATCTTGTAGGGAGTCAAAAAGATTCATTTTTGTGGTAATGGGTTGATATTTTTTTTAATATAGACGACACGTATTCTGTTTTTGCATGTCATTTTTAAAACATTTATACAAGGCAAAAGTTTACTTTCAACGAAACTGGCGATCAACGCACACGTTTTCACACTTCTTATAAAACTGTAGACACTTATTGTTCTTGTTTAAAATTCTGATTCTAACCTCCGCGAATTTATTGAATGTCATTTGCTTTAAAAATGGTTTAACCCTTTCCCAAACGGCAAAAATTTTAGGGTGGTCCACTTCAAAAGCTGCTACAAATGACAAGATGGATGCTACTAAAGATATAATTTGTGTAAAATAAGGCATAGAAAATATTGAGACAAAAGGAGAAACTGCTGTTTATCAGCAGTTTCTTCTTTTGTTTCAATATTTTCCCAAGCCTTTGCTATTAGGGACGTCAAAACAAGGTCTTGTTTGGGAAAGGGTTTAAAATGGTTTGAAGTCTGAAATCTACGAACTCATTGTCATACAGTCCTTTGTTTGACTTGTTCAAATTGAAAGTGGTTACAGACAACAAAACTACAGTCATATGCAAAGATCACGGTGGGGATTGTGCATGATGGGATGGATAACGACTACCGACAATAGGGAACGATTTTATCAAGTAAACTGTGACGTAATTTCGGACAAATAAATAGTATTTCGTTGGTGTTGTTATAAAATTTCGTAACTACGGCTTGAATCAAACCGTAGTTACGAGATGTTATAACAACAACGACGGTTTATCAAAACATAACGGTAAACTCAGTCTATTTTTTTGCAGAAAATTAAATGCCAACTCGCCTAGCTTTAGGTAAGACATTTTGCAATAACTCTGTTATTTCTGTATCAATTTTCAATCGGTTTGCTGCATGTACCCCGCCTTATCGAGCTCTCTCATCGGATGTATGACATATTAGATAACTCATTATACTTTTTCCAAAATGTTGTCCAAACCGACCAGAAAGCGAAATGGTAACGACTACGGCCAAATTAACCACGCTTCAGGTAAGAATTTGTGCAATAACTTTCTTATTTCTGCGTCAATTTTCATGCGGTTTGTTGCATGTACTCCGTCTTACTGAGCCCTTTCCTCAGATGTATTACTTATCGGGAAACTTCTTGTACTTTTATCAAAAATCGATCCCAACCGACTAGAAAAAGGGCCTGAATTTTTTGTCGTTTTTCTGGTCGGTTGGGATCAATTTTTGGACAAAGTACAAAGATTCTACAAACAAGTCATATATCAGAGGAAAGAGCTAACTAATGCGGGGTACATGCAACAAACCGCTTGAAAATTGGAGCAGAAATAAGACAATTATTGCACAATTTCTTACCTGAAGCGAGGCAAAATTTGTCCGTATAATCCATATTCGTTATCCATCCCATCATGCACAATCCCCACCGTGAAGATGGATTATTATTTATGCAGTAGCCTACCTCAAAATAATGATAAAATGCAGAAAATGTGGGTAAAAAGCAAATTTCGTTATTTGCACACAGTTAACCAGAAATAGTGCATGACTTCTGTGCTAAAACAACCAAATCTTAAGTTTTTCTCTATATCATATATTTAAGAAAAAAAATAATCGTCATCCACAAATATATTTGGGATTATGGTTTGTCAAGAATGAAGGACACTTCATACATTCAATAGTTGGTTGGTTTGTAGTTTAGATACCAAAGTTTGTGCTGTGTACATTGCAATCCACAAATAATAGCAAAGCTTACAAGGCTTTGTGTTCCACTCTTGAACGAGATTTATTAAATAAACTCAACTCCTCCGGTACATCGATTTTTGATTAGACAAGCTTTAGCCATTCCACAAACGAAATAACTTCAGACTTTTTCCAGTTGAAGAAGTTTCAGTCAAAACGATAAAAGAAAAACGCTGAAAATCTGTATCCCAAACATAACAAAGAGAAAACATAGAAAGCAAAAATAAATTGTTGATCAATATAGCCTAATTTCTTGTTTTCTCTGGCAGTTTTTCTATACACCTTGTCTGGTATTGATGGATAACCATGAAATGTTTGAGAAAGGCTGAAATATAGTAGAATAACATATTGTGGGAATTGTTATTCTTCAAATAAAGAAGTAATTTGACTTTGGAATCGAAATTCAATGTCTTTTTTTATAAATACATTTATATACAATTTACTTTGTGGGTTCATATTTGAACAAAAGCCGTTTAGTAGTGTGAGAATAAAATCATGTTCTTGTTCATGGTAAGCTATAACTTTTAATGGATTGATATGAAATTGTGTGTGAAAGAGGCTTGAGAGTCGATTCTAATCATACTGTACTCAGGAGCAGAATGATTCGGATTTAGGTAATTCTCAAAATTTCAGCTAGAGCCTTTTCATATCAAAACTCAAATACCAATACATTCTACAATTAATCACTTTCCAACAATAGTGCTGCCTTTAGCAGTAGTAACGACTAAATAATACAATTTTTGAAAATATCATGAGAAAAGAAGAAAATCCCGGTAACCAGCCTTTTCTTTGTTTCCCACAATACTCTCAAATCTATATGCAGCATCTTTTTCTGAAAATGCCATATTTTCAATATTTTCAAAAGTCGAATGCTTGCAACAACTACAAAAATCTCATTGAATGGGTTAAGGATATTGGTTATATCTATTAACCTATCTATCTGTATACTCTATGTATAATAAATGTGCGTGTTATATGAGACAATTTTAATATATAAAGGAATATATAAAGGAATATCAATGTTATCTATCAAATAAGGTACTATAGAAATTTGCTTCATATGTGAACTATTCTCGTTGTCAATTTCTCAGTACTTTCTCTTCATTTTCTTACTCTGTTAATAGATATCATGGAGTCTCTGTCAATAGTCATTTTTATAAAACATTCAAAATGAAACGAGAACTGTTATATCTCTCGATAAATGACCTGGCAAAGCATCTCTAGCTATATGACAGAGATGATATGTCGGGTCGTTTGTCGTGAGCTATACATACAGTCGTTTTGATCAATCAAAACAGGTCATTTATCGAGACATACATATCTAATGTCCAGCAAGATTAACCCGGGAAATCTGCATATGTAACGACGCCACTTCGGTAATGTTTTGTTAAGACGCTCAACTAACGGCCTCTTAATTGAAATACAGTAAGAAAAGGAACTAAATTAATCGAAACGAGCATTTGTCTGTCAGTCACATGCCAATTATTCTTATTAAAGGTATACAGCCCGTCATTAAAAAAACACAACTTTCTAGCGAACGAAATGCATGAAATTACACTCTTGTAAAAGTTGATTCACCATGCCGGATTTCAAGATTATGCTTCAAGAAGAAAGCAGTTTGCAAATACTATTTTTCTCTAAATTCTAACCCGTTCAAAATGCTTATGTTTGTATTTGGAATGGAAATGTTACACAGTTTAGGAATTACCGGCACTTTTTCACTATTCTTTTTCATTTAAATTTCGCCTGCTAATGATGGGTTGCATACCTTAATTGTGTTTCCAATTTTTAATTTTTACTTTGACTTAAGCAGGCTTTCAACTTGCCCGGTGTCTAAATAACGACTGTCAACAATTATTATATCTGTATAAAAGTCGACAATACCAGAATGTGTTTAAGAAAGGGTTAAAACGATGTTTTGTCAAAATAGTTGGATTGATCTTCAAAGCATATTTTGGTCTAAATATTTTACAATAACTGGGTAATTCTGTATGTGTTGACAACCGAAGGTCGAATTTGATAAGTGCCCGTCTACAAGCTAATCATTCTATCTTTTCAAGAGTCAATTCTTCTCATACCGTCGCTTTTCTTCAAATTTTTCGTAATTGCAGTTTGTCTTATAAGCTGCAGCTACAGCGATGCATTAGAGGTAATGGTTTAATTAACCCTTTCCCAAACGGCAACATTCGGGCTTTTCAAAATTCAAAGCTTCTGTGGACGACAAAAATAGATGTTGATAAAGATAAAACCTTTTTACAAATTACAGGAAGGAAAATATTGAGGAAAAAGAAAAAACTGCTGGTTATCAGCAGTTTCTTCTTTTGCCTCAATATTTTCCCAGGCCTTTTTGGGGACGTCAAAATCAGGTCTTGTTTGGGAAACGGTTAAGCTGCAGTTACATGATATTCTTGATAGTCACTGACAAACATAATGAAAGTAAAGGCTATGCTAATGATAGAACCATCCTTACAAACTAAGGCAGTCAAATTTTGACTTATGAGATTTTTTATCCTTTTTCTGCACAAACCTCCCTTTTTACAAATCATTCTGACGGACACCTGGTAGAGACGAGTCTATAGGCGCGTTTCCATTGCCGACCAAATCAACTCGATCAAGCCCGATCAAGCGATCGAGTACTGATCGAGATTGGTCGGCAAAAGTGATCGGGAATTAATCGACAAGAAATAAAGAAGTCGTGTAAAAACATTTGATCGAGTTTAATCAGGTTTGATCGGGGAATTTATGCGACCGAGTTGATTTGGTCAATGGGAACGCCGCTTAAGCTTTGTATTAACTAGCTTGTGGCCACTGGTTGCTTACCAACCGTCTGCTTCGGATTTAGACTACTAGCAGATAGGCTGATTTTCACCGGGTCTCGAACATAACACCTCACCAGGGGGACTTTGAGAATCCCAGAATATATTTAAATTATATAATATACCAATCAATCTAATTTGACGGGACATAAGTCTCGTCAAATCAGAGGACATGTAATGAAATTCAGAATCATACAATTGCTGTAAGCAGGGTGCTAGGTTTTGTTTCAGAAAGGGTTGAATAAAGTAATGAAGGAGACAAATTAAATTAAGATTGGTTTTGTTTATGCCCCTAACCAACGTTTTTGTCCAAATGATATGCGATATGGGTATTTTGGGTACTGAACAATTGAACTCTGTTCACACCGCATTGATTTTCAATCAAACATGGCGAGTCATTTGAATTCACGAAAAAAAAGAAGAAATGTACGTATATGGTTTATATCGTTTCGAATAAATTATTTCGTTGATGAGCCACATACCAACAAGAATATTGCATACTTAACTTTACTTATAGCATCTTTGTTAGTATTGGTAGTACATAAGCGTATATTAGAAAACACCATGCAAAAAATTAGGCACAAGAAATTATGTTGAAGTTTTTAGTGTTTTCCTTCTTACATTTTCTGCGATATAATCTAAACAGAGTTTGTTTTGATTTACGTCTATTTTGTCTTTAATATTAGCTTTGGACTTAGAGCACCTGAGACAGGCTTTAGAAAAAACTCTTGTTGGTACATATCCTTTCTGGAATTAAGGTAGAATACCCGTAACGTGGCCATTTTGAGATTAATAAAATATCGGATTTTCTCGAGTGTCATCGTTACGTATCCAAACTTATTGGGGCGCAGTCGTAAACATTCGGCGGTGGAAAGTTCCACCACCGAATGTTTTCGACGTCGCCTGAATAATTCCGACGTCACGCGAATCTCACTAGGGGTAGACTACCTTAATGTATTTTATTCAAAACGTACCATGGTCAATAATTAAATTGGTACATGGAAACCAATGCGTTTGTCTTAAAATACAAACAATGTATCCTTAAAATATCTGCAAATCGTATGTGTACTTTTTATCCCGACAAGGCCTTGCATTCAATACGTGGAGGTCAAAAGCCAGGCACAAGGGTTGAAACTTGATATGCGTCTTTATAAAACTATTACTAACTTAAACAATAATGTAGGTGGGAAATAATGCAAATATACTATAAGTGTGATCTAGATAATGATCTGTTGAAATAAATATAAACGATTTAAAACGCATTTATGTGCTTGTGTATGTGTAGGAAGTTATATGATGGAACAGAGTATATTTTAGAAAGAAAAAAGACTAAAGGAATCGTTGTAAACAGGTATTAAAGTAAATTGAGTCTGTTAAAATTCGTTTTGGCTGTCAATGTATTTTTGTCGTATGGCATTCAATCGCCCATCGGTTTGTTCCAAATTACTGAACATTAGCATTCATATGTCCTTAAGTGCTATACCGTCTCGTCGATTTCTTTTGAGGCTAGTATAAACTTAACTCTCAACTTTGAAATAGGAGCGAGTCATCACGCAACAATGCAAAAACTTCGTTATTGTTGTTTACGCCCGTTGCCATGTATATTATCAAGTAGAGAATTTCGATAACTTTAGAGTGTTAAGATTTTGGATAAAAATACAATAAATCTAACACTTCGCTGATAATCTAAACTTGTCTGTGTTTCAAGTATCAGTCTACTTGACTCGCTTCATTTTGGGTCTAGGTAGAGGAACATTAATTTGTTTTTCAAAATGTAAGCTGCAACTTCTTTTTCATGATTTCATACAGTGTGTAATTCCTCTCCAATATTGAACTTCAAATTGAATACGGGGTCCATCTTAAATGACCATCTTAAATGAAATAACAAACTCTGCAGCAAAATATTTTTGCCTAATTTTATCATTATGCATATACTTAAAGACACACATAGTCCATTTGGAGTTCCCTGAATAGCAGAGTTAATGGGGAATGCTCCAGTTTCCTAATTTTTTTCCCAGTAATAGAATTTATTCATTTCTTGTATGTTGAAATTACATGTTATTACCAATTGAAAAATAATATAAAAATGGATGGTCAGCGATGTCGTTTGAATTTATAGGCATTCGTATCACATACCCCTACAGGTAAAAAATACCCAATTTCGTGCACATGTCGAAGACCAATTAAATGCTCAGAAAATGCTGTGTAACCATTGATTTTTTTCCGAAATTGCTTTAACCCTTTCACTGCCAAATATTGACCTTTGACGCGTCTCTCACCGCTGAATTAATTCGAAGAAATTTCCAAGATTCGATGCCCTGTACACAAAATCATGCTTAACTTTTGGCTCATTTGATGGATTCCTTTCAAATCTTCAGGACATACAGACAAATGAAGCATCTTTATGTTACTAAAATTTCAAAGTTATTCATGAAATGACAATATTTTTTTCTTTTTCATCTAACTCACAAATTGCTACAATCTAGTAGAACAATGAAAAAATTGGGTGAGCAAACATCGACTAAATGTTTCCGTTGAAAGTATAATAATTTGATGGAACAGATTGTTGAATTGTCAACTAAACATAATTTCAAACTATCCCGAAGCTTTTTCCAGTAATTTTGTTGTCATTCATAGTGATATTTACAGCTTGTATGTATAAATAGCAAGTGTATGATCTAATGGCAGCCATATTGTTGTTTTTTGTCTTGGAAAATTCCCCATAAAAATACCAAAAGCTTACCGATTGTAACACAAATTCTACTATTTCACCTGTCAAACGCTAGTACTTTGATTACTAAAACGGTGCTATAAGAAAGAGAATGTGTGAAAACCACTTAGCTGTAAAAAATATCCACATATTTCGCCCCCATAGATGTGTCGACTGAAGTCGCCTATGGCAGGGAACGGTAAAGCGACAAAAGTCGCCTATGGCAGGATATACTATGTATAAGACCAGAAAATCCAAAACACGTGTAGTTATAAATGTGATAATGTATAAACAGCAAATTCACATATTCAATTAGGTCCACGAAGCCAAAGCATTTTATGTCAAAATTTGCATATTTTTGGAAATATTTCAAGTTCTACATAAAAGATTTGATCAAACTCATCATTGTATTAAGCAATGTGTCCTGGTAATAATTCAAAAAGAAAATGTATAGGTCGCCGCACTTATTAGTGAATTACAGCAATTTTTATCAGCTACACATGACACAAAACAGTGGTAAGTGTATACATACTTACAACTGTCTTGCTTTGAATCCTCGATTTCCATCTTGAGGAAATCGATTTTGCATAACGAATACGCTCTTACAGTCGATAATAGAAAATTGTAATGACGTTTCATATTTACGAAAATATGGTAGCGAAACATATATGGTACGAAACATTAAATTTTCTACGATAATACCCGAGTTTTCCGAAAAAACTTGAGCATACCCCCTTAAAAAAAGACAAAAATGTCAAAGTATTTATATTGACAATCTTTGGTTTCATCAGCGATTGATTCTTTAAAACAACTTACTAATTGTCAGTAATTACATAGGCCGGAAACTAAAAATGGGCCTTAAATGTTTTTAGAACAACATGAATCCAGACAAGTCGGCGCATGTATACACGCTGTCTGGTGAAGATCTGTGGTGTTCTCTCATATCCCCCTCAGGGCGTTTGAAAATTTTGAGACATTCATTCTGATCCTGATCAGAATAATGAGCATATACATAGAAACAAGTTTACGCTTATTCTACTTTCAGAGACACATGGCATAACGCAATTGAATTAAGATGAAGCTCGACAAAGCACCTGGTGTAGCAGATCCACCAACTATTAATGTAGAGGCTGCAGACGACAATCCTACACCAGCGGTGAAACAAGGCGACAATGACAATGAAGTTAAAGGTAAGCCAGTTAAAGCTGGTGCTGTTAAAACAACGTCCGAGGAGGACGAGGAGCTTGGTATCTACAATGATCCAAGCGAGGGTGATGACTTGGATGATACTGAATTCGAAATAGAAAAACTTAGAGCTGAAAAAGCTAAACGTGATGAGGAAGAAAGAAAAGCGAGAGAACAAAAAGAACTAAAAGCAGAAACCGGGGCTGACGGTAGACATGCGGGAGATAAGCCTAATAAACCGGATAAAAGTCAGGATAAGATTGAGGAAACTCCTGACAAAACTTTCCTAACAGGAGGTGGGATGGAAGTTGAAGAGATGATGGATAGGGATCAGAAAGTTGAGGATTATCTGGAGAAGAACGTCCTTTCTGATCCGCTCCATGTGCAAGGTGTCAAGAGGAAAGCTGGATTCAGCCAATCAGCATTTAGTCGCCCTGATCACGTGACCAACATGGCGGAGCAACTTGAAGAATCAATGTAAGTATATCGTAGCTTTTTCAACAATAACCTCGTAACTGCAGCTTGGTTTAAGCTGCAGTTACGAGTTTTTTTGTTGAAAAGCAACGGTGTTTGGGATAAAATATGGAAAATGGCCGATAAGACATCTGATAAGCACATGGATCCGGATCAGCCTGTTTATACGGGTAAACTGATAATATAAAGTCATATTGTTCTAGATAATTTACCTTCTATATTATAAAGAGAGAGTAACAGAGGGTAGATCTTGATCAGATCTAGATCTACATTTTAACAAGGCGATCCGGTTTCATTGTGGCTTCAAATTTCATAAAGGCCCCTTTTCTGTTTTCAAGACATTTTGTACATTCGTCACTTTTGAATTTGTTGAGGTTCTTCTAAATATATACAAGATACAGACAACCCTTCATACTCACTGTATTTTCAACCTTTCACTTCGGCAAGAAAATATTGTAAGGTCATAATTCAAAGATCGTCTGGGGCCATATTCACCAACATTTCTAAATCGATTGTCTGAAGTAAAATTATATAACAAGCCATCTGATTGGACAAGACGTATGTCTCGACCAATCCGCTGGATTGTTGTGTAATTTTAAAGGCAAACTTTGAATCAGACTGGTTGGTGCATACGACCAATGTATTGCCTCTCAATGCAATACTGATTAAGTCCAGTAGAATTTCGGGCTATCAAAAAGTAGAACCCAAAGATAGACAACTCAAATTGAAGTATTCTTAGTTGTCATTCAAGTGATCGTTCTTATTTGTAGACAAGCTAATGCAGCTTTACAGTTGGCATTTGACTTGGAAAGGGGAATAATTGTGGCGACATTAATTTAAGAAGCCGATTGAATACACGTTCCTATCTTATGGGCGATACACATTTTGGTTTGAATATAGAAAGAGTACCCTTGTGACATTTAATACCAATATGGTTAAGATCAGCCTATGATTGCGTACAGTACGATTACGATCCATATGTCTGGGATAAAAAACAAAGGCGAAAAAAGAAAATGCTGATATCCAGCATTTTCTCCTTTTATCCCAATATTTTCGGGGTTATATGGTATTCAAATGCTTTCTTTATTCACCTCAAATTTGTCATCCGCAACAGCTTGCGATTTAGAACAGTCTATTTTTGACATTTTGGAAATGGTTGAATTAGAATTAAGCTGAGATATTGATTCCTTATCCCAGACATTCAAGACGATAAAACCATGGATTGTTTTGGAAAGAGTGAGAGACAAATAGTCGGTTGTTAGAAAACAATAATCTTAGATAAACAAATTAAAAGATTTCTACAAGATAAATTGATTGATTAATCGATACTAAATACCAAATGATCTTTATGTTTCGAGGAACCCCCTTTTCGGTTTAATCCTTCCAAAACAAAAAGGGTTGAGACGTTTTGACCTTCGAAAACATTGAGACAAAAGAAGAAAATGCTGATATTCAGCATTACTTTTTCTTCTTTTGTCTCAATTTTTCAGCATTAGATCTGTAGTGTGCACATATTCAATCTTTATCAACATCCATTTTGTCGCCTGTATCTGTTTTCAAATTGAAGCTCCCTACATTTTTGCCGTTTTGGAAAATATAAATTATTACTCGACGAAGTATACATTTTTGAAAGATAGAAACAAGAATAACAATATTTGTTTAAAATCCCATGCCAATGTCAATTCTCTACACTTTGATATGCCTATAAATTGTATTCTTTCAGACGATTTAAGTTCATTACCATTTCACTTCGCTTGTGTAGAATATACATGTAGTGCAATGTTTTACTAGTCTGGAGAAAATGCTTATAAATCGTCAGCATTTGTTCCTCTTGTGTCAATAATTCCCAAGCTTTCACTCTTATGGTTGTAAAAAAGGAGGTCTTGTTAAGATAAGTGTTTAACTGCGTCAAGGTCTATAATCTAGTAGGTTTTATATCCAATAATTATCTGAACGTTATATTGTAAAAGAACAAATCCTTTGTTATAATGCCCATCGATTTTGAATTGATAAGATTAGATCAAATATTTTTGAGCTTCGTTATGCGAAACTAGGCCTTCCTGCTACATACATAATTGTGAGCCGGGATATGTGGAAAAGAGACCATTTACAGTGGCGTAGGAAGGTTTATGATATGGGGGGCAAATGTTAAAGTAAAAGGAAATATGGGTGTATTATGGAGGGCCATAGGGGGACCAGGCCCCTTTTCTAAATTATTGGGGGCCAGGCCCCCCTGCCCACCCCCTCTTCCTACGCCTATGTTAAGCATTTAAAATCAATGCGAATCCTGGTCAAGTTCCTTATAAGTCTCTTTTAGCGCATCGATTTCATGTACATGTAGCAAAGGTCAGAAAGCAACATGGGTCCAGATCAGAAGCGTATGGAGTGGTATTCACCAACCAATCTATTTCTTAGTAGATATATACCTGTAAAATAACACAACAATCGATCCGATTGGCCGAGACATTCGTCTCGTCCAATCAAATTGATTGTATGTAATTCAGATCGAGATAATCGAATAGGAAACGTTGGTGAATACGGTGACTAGTTCCAAGGCTGTGTCAAATATCATAAGAGGTCTTGATCCATTTTTAAACAACGACTCTTTTTGACTCCCCATAAAATTATTGCTTCAGAAAACATTGTGGAAATGAAGAAATTGTTTGTGCTTAAGTTTCATCGGCTTGAAACTGACGCCTGCAACATCTTTAAATTTAAACCAGTATTAAAGTTTGCTGTCTGGTAATGGAGTAATTAATTACACGATACGCAAAAATACGTCATTTTAATATTCAGGATATTAGACCATTTCATTCGATACCCATGACCTAAGCCATATCCTTATTATAAAAGAATCAAGAGCTAATGAGCAATGGCATTTGAAGACTACACAAACATACTGTTCTCTTATCTCGGCAAGGCAAAGGAACCAATGGCATTTTAATTTTGAAACAACTTTCATAAAGCTAGAATATTATGTTTGAGGTGACTTATCTTAAATATTGTTTGGTTCAAATTCAATACACAATATCACTCGTTGTTTGTAAAGATGTCAAAGATTCATATCGTCGTATGTACCCTTTCATAAAGTCAATCTTCTTGAGTCTTTTTTTCATATTTTAGGTTAGTAAGCATAATTTTAAGGAGAAAGTGTATCATTTTCAAATTCATATTTTTGTTGGTGGCTTAATATGATAAGTAACTTCTCATGGAACATGTTTAAATCGCATCAAGTGACCTTTTCCCATACTGTAAAAAATATTCTGTTGCAATTTAACAGCTGTTGCAAGCGGTAAAATATTAGTGTAAAAAGTACAGAAATGTGTCTATTATAACATTGAAAACATGTAGGAGAGATGACAATTTGCTAATTATCAGCAAATTCTCTTTTTATCTCTACGTTTTACAAAAACTTTTTTACTTAAGGGACGATCGAAACCTTGTTTTGGAAGGTATTGATGGCGCGCAAACTTTATATCTTCTATTGTCGTGGGGTAATTATTTATATGGAGAAAATGGTTGATTAGATTATAACTTGGATAATAAGAATCAATTTGATCGATATTTAGATTCTGCTCTATAATCTAAGAGATACATTAAAATAAGACTAGATCTAATCGTGCTTACAAAGACTTATCCCTAGGGATAAGTAAAACAGTTCTATTATTTAAAGTAATCTGCAAGTAATGTGTAGATTATCATGTTTAGTGACACTTGGTTTTGCATATATACAGTGTTGGATTGGTGTTCTTTTCTGAAACTTAGACTGTGAATTGTGACAACAAAATTATCATGCACGGATGAAAAGTAGATCTATAATATGAAAAAAGAATATATCTATACAAAAAGTTGGTTATGATAATTAGAAAATATTGATTTATTGTCAAAAAACACAAAATTGAATGTGTTTTTAAAGAATTTTAATTAGACTATTAGTTTGAAAATGTGCTACATTACAAAGAGAGTTCAGTGACTTTAACAATTACGGACCAAAATGCCTATTGTTGAAGGAAAATCGCGTACTGTCTTACCCCCGATTGTGAAAGTAAATGGCGCTATGCCAGGGGATCTTACTTCACCAGCGACAAACGTAGAAGTGAGACTAAGGAGTGAAGATTCACTAGAAGTTGGAGAAAATAATGACAGTGATAATTTAAAAGGGGTAATCAAAGCAAACGATAAGATACTCCAAGATGGTCAAAAGGATCTAGATGTTTTGAAAAACGAAATTTGTGATGTGGAGTATGTTAAAGCGGACGATGGATTTAACGGTTTCAAAGTTAGTGACAGCACAAACCAAGAACACAGACCAAGAAACGTAGATGATGATATTCCACTCGACGGTAAAAGTCCAGAACAAAGTGAAATCGAACACAGCGACATTGAAGACGAGCGAGATGAGATAGTCGCTGCCTTACAGAGTATAACAGACTCAACCGACATTAACCCTGACGTTGAATCCGAGAGTGGAGCCAAACTAAGTGATCTGTTCGGACCTGACGAAGGTGTGGATGACGCTCACGAAGACTTGACCACTCCTCTTGCAGAACTTGGACTCGCAACTAAAACACTGACAGAGCTAAACTTTACCTGGGATAGCACTATAGCGACAAGTGCTTTAGGAACACTAGACACACACTGTACGGCTCCGAGTAATCAGTACTTCCAAGGTACAGGGTCTGACTTTGATATTGACCACAAAATGGAGGATGTGAGAATTAGTGACACTATGTACCCTAACCCAGTAACTGGTGTTACGTTTGATAATAGACTGAATATTTATACAGAGCCGCTGAAACTCGGACGCGAGGAGGATGAGTTTGATGATACATTTTCTGATATTGATATAAATTTTACAAGGTACGTCTCATATACATATAACATAATGCATATAAATGAAAGCAGAGCCACAGATAAGAGGGAATGAAAGCTTTTCAAAATGCAATATTTCTTTTATTGTTAAAAAAAACTCTTTGTTGTGTGTACTCATTAGAATCGTCTCATCGAGACGATTCAAATGAGTACCCACATCATAGGGTTTGAATTTGAAATAAAAAAAACACCTCTTATTTGTCTCTGAATTATGATATTTTCATATTTCAAACAGTATACGTGAAACAAAGGACTGATCAGTCCCATGTTATGAGTGTTCGTTTGTAATGTATCGTTCGCGAATACAATACATATTGGTCATGACAACATCGGGTTAGGGTGAAAAAGAAAAAAAAACTACATGTGTGTACAAAACCTCTGAATTCAGGGCATTTGGGAAGACGAATTCGACAATACTTCTTGCGACATTAATATCTTTTTACAAGTAAATCGTTGGTATAATTCAATGCTAATCAAGCTGATACATGTATGAATTCTAATTTGCTACGATCATTACAGCATCCTCGGATACCCCAGGGTATCATACCACGTGGTATCCGATAGTGTCTTTTCACAGTATAGTCCAAATACTAGCAGTGTAAACAGCTGAGTGATGCATTGTCGGACCGTATTTGGTACAAAAACGAATATGGTACAAATTTGTACCATATTCGGCCGAATATGGTACAACTGTCTAATTGTACCATATACGTATCTGCAGTTTTGGGGTAAAATGCCTAACCGAATATGGTACAATCTTTGTACCATATTCGGTTGAAAATTGTACCGTATTCGGTCCGAATGTGGTACAAATGTCGCCACGCTGTCCGTCCGTCCGTCCGTGTGTCCATCCGTCCACAGCCAGATCTCAGCAACCCTTGGACCAAATTCAATGAAACTTCACATGTAAACTCCCTGGGATAATTCCTAGGGACCTTTTCTCCGTTTCTTGATTTGAGGCTGCGTCATGGAAAAAGGGGCCTTACTGTAAAAATTAGTTTTTCTCTAATTTCTCTTCATCTAAAGGGCAGAATTTACTGAAATTTTGTACTTATGTGATAAATGAGATGTTCTACACCATATTTTATGAATAATCTTTGTACAAAAAATCCATCATGGGAAAAGGGGGCTTAATGTATGATAGTTTTTATTTTGTGACAAACACTTATTCGGGGAGCATAATCCATCTGTGACGGCTCTTGTTTCAATTCAAAATCCATGTAAAGTGTGGTTAGGTTAGCTGTTTCTGTTACTGCTGACGACGACGACGTCGACGACGATGGTGATGCTGCTGCTGCTGCTGCTGCTGCTGCTGCTGCTGCTGATGATGATGATGATGATGATGATGATGATGATGATGATGATGATGATGATGATGATGATGATGATGATGATGATGATGATGATACAATGTATTTGAGT
Source organism: Fragum sueziense (assembly GCA_963680895.1). Lineage (NCBI taxonomy): Eukaryota > Metazoa > Mollusca > Bivalvia > Cardiida > Cardiidae > Fragum > Fragum sueziense. The sequence goes on along the minus strand of OY804596.1, from coordinate 21,195,452 downwards.
TTGAAAAAAGTTTACACATCGGCAGACTATTTCATTTATTAAGAAATACATAATATTTGTACCATATACGTAGGCCATTTTGATTTTATGAGTTTTTTTTTTTTTTTTTTTTTTTTTTTCTTTTTTTTTTTGTATGTACCAAATACGTTTTGGCGAGCATAGAAAAACTTATTCCAACCGAATATGGTACAATGTTTGTACCATATTCGGTCGAAAATTGTACCATATTCGGTCCGAATATGGTACAAATGTACCATATTCGTTTTTGTACCAAATACGGTCCGACAATGCATGACATTTCCGGAGAAAATACTCTCTTTAATTAAACGACGCTCTCATGCGCGGGATACATGGATAAGTCACACATCGACGCAAAATCTGATGAAGGTCCGTGTTATTTTCAAACGGCATCAAGTTTTTTTTTTTTCATATTCAAGCTTATTTGAAAATTACATACATTAGCACCGAGCTTTTACATTTGTGTGCGGAACATGAATTCGATCATTCTAAATAAACAGTGTTATTATATTTATTTACAGTATTGATCAAATTATAATACCGAAATATGAATTTAATAACCGTAACATTTTACTGTAAATAGAATCATTGGAATGGCAAAAATTATAATATAATACCTCAAAAGTGAATGAACATTTTCTTCTTCGGACTAAACCTATGTATTATCAGTATATTCATATGTTGAGTCTTGGAGTATACAACTGCTTTTAAGTAAGTTTTTGCTATTCATTGTATCTAAATTGTTTGTATTTGATAGGTATTATTTAGATTGTGAATGTTGAATGTTGATTTTTAGTCTCTCTTTGAGAGAAAAGTTTACGGGTAAAATGACTATATAAGGACCAGTAGTCCTCTAATTCTAGTTACCAACCAACTGCACCAAGGCAATTTAACCCTTTCCCAAACAAGACCTGGTTCAGATGTCCATGGTTGAAGAAGTTTTGGAAAACATCGAGACAAAAGAAGAAAGTGCTGATAATCAGCACTTTCTCCTTTTGTCTCAATATTTTCTGTGCTATATTGTACACAGATACCTTCCTTTTTAACATCAACTTTGTCGTCTAGAGCAGTTTTTAAATTATTAAGTACCGAACTTATATGGCGCTTTTATCATACGAAAGTACGTTCAAAAGCGCTTAAATAGGATTACCCTAAAATTTTGTTGTTTGGGAAAAGGTCCAAGGTAAAAAGTCTTTCAAAGTTTCAATGCATGCATACATATGAGCAAGGGTGTGGGAAAAGGAGTATTATAGACTTTGAGAAAATTTCAGATCAAGACTAGCCTGCACACAAACTACTGATCTCTAACGGTAATAGAGTTGCATGGATACTGACCGGGAGTAGTATTCACCAGCGTATGTCTCGACCAATCGGTTGGATTGTTGTGTGATTTCTCTGTAAATTTGGAATTAGACTGGCTGATGGTGTGACCCCAGTGTAAATTTGCCTTCTTTAGCGTATGTGAAAATGGTCAACTTACCGCCGTCACAGCATCTTCCACAACTTTTGCGGACACTCGCGGCTTGGGTTGCTTGAACTGCTGCCTCTGTACTTCCTTTTCATTGTTGTTTTGGTACAGATAGATAAGGAAAAATTGAAAATATCCAACATAGAACAGAACCACCAGTTAATTTCAGAATGGCTGTCTTCCGCCCAACTACATGCACATTTTTGGAAAACACCTGCAGAAAGCAGTCCTGCAAATAATGCAAAAATATGATATACAACCAAAGAGCAGATGCAGAAATACTAGATAATCAAAGAAAACAAAATCTGAACTATTGTTTAGCACTCCCCACAGCCCTCTCCATGCACAGACAACAATTTCTTGGACTTTTTTCTATTGTACAAAGACCCGATAGAAAAAAAATTGACTGGAGTCAATTCTGATGAATACAACCCGTAGTTTCATTTCGGCCCAGAAGCGTTTTTCAGTGTCAAAAGAGCTGCTCTCAGAGATTTCTGCTAAACTATAACACAGATCTATATGACATGCTTAGGGAAAAAGCATTGAAAGAAGCAAGAAATTGTTTTAAATTGTAGAGGAGACCGGGGCAAAGTGTTACATGAGGCAAAGTGGTCATTTGATTTTTCAGCTTATTCATGTTTTCTGACACGACAATTCCATTTAGTAATAAATTCTATGCAGATTTTCCACATTATCTGATTTTTATGGCTATCTTGGTTTTTAGGAGAATTCTAAAATCGCGAAATTTACTTTTGGGGATCAAAAAGTAAATTTTTCAAATTTTTCAAAAATCAGTTTATCTAATGTCCATGACAAGGCTATTTTTTATACTTGTGGTCATAGTTTAGAGTCATTATTAATCATTAATTTGATATGCGGGCTATTTCAAAAATTGCACGCGGTTTCGACTTGTGACCTTATTTTCAACATGACTGTATATTGGGGCAAAGTGTTACATTTCATGCGGGGCAAAGTGTTACACTCTATTTTTTGTAGTTTTCGCTTTCAAAAGAAGACGCATGTTGGGTAATAATGTGGCGCGTAATGATAAAACACTAAATTATCCGTCACCAGGTTTCGTATTTTGACGTTAAAACAAATAGAAAGATTTAAAAAAAATCCGTTATATATGTCTACAGTTTAAAAAAATTAGAAACTCTTCATGGGAAATGATGGAGATTTCATAAATCGCATATTCTTCAGTAATCTATACCAGTAGCTTTTATTCCTTATCTATTTTCTTAACTGATCTAAGTAAGAAACTCGTTTGTGGCAGGGATATTTTTCCACATGATGCCAACTTTAGGCAATGCTAAAATACTTATATGCATAGCTTGTAAACCCCATCAATTCGATATAAACAACAATAGTCGATAGATAGCTATAACTACAGTTATCCCAGGAAATAGAATATTAAATAGCAGCAGAGGACAATCTGTCTGTATTGGAGTGATAGGCTAAGTCACTCTCGGATTGGGTGTTTTCTTTTCAAAATTGTAAAAATTAGAAAATTGGATGCTTATTTCTGCAATACTGATCGGTTGTATCTATTTTATTTTTACCTCAGATTTAAGCCCCCGCCGTTAACTTTAGTGTCAATGAAATTAGTATAAGTGATTATCGTGGAAAGAAAAAAGTAACTTTGTTACACTTTGCCCCGGGCATTGTAACACTTTGCCCCGTGCCCTGGGCAAAGTGTTACATTTTTTTGCATTTTATGTTTTCTTTCTAACATATTAATAAATTAGCAAATTATTATGGAACGCCGGCACTGTCTTATGATGACTTCCACATGCATTCATATGGCTATTTGTCTTTATATGTAGTGGAAACTACTTTATATGTAGTGCAAACAACTTTATATGATGTGCAAACGCCTTTATATGTTGTGCAAACACCTTTATATGTTGTGCAAACACCTTTATATGATGTGCATATTTCTTTATATATGTAGTGGAAACACCTTTATATGTAGTGGAAACGCCTTTATATGTAGTGGAAACATCTTTATATGATGTACATTTTTCGTTATATGCAGTAGAAACGTCTTTATATGTAGTGGAAACATCTTTATATTTAGTGGAAACATCATTATATGTAGTGGAAACATCTTTATATGTAGTGCAAATACCTTTATATGTAGTGCAAATACCATTATATGTAGTGCAAACTACTTTATATGTAGTGTATTGTTCTTTATATGTAGTGTCAACTACTTTATATGTTGTCCAAACACCTTTATATGTTGTGCAAATTACTTTATATGTTGTGCAAACATCTTTTTATGTTGTGGACACACCTTTATATGTAGTGGAAACATCTTTATATGTAGTGGAAATATCTTTATATGTAGTGGACACACCTTTATATGTAGTGGAAACAACTTTATATGTAGTGGACTTTTCTTTATGTTATGAGGATAATTCTGCATTGGATATTTTTATCGAACACCGTTTCATTAAGCGGGAAACTTTCGACCAGAGCTACAGATAACAGGTAGTGATAGCTTTTTAAAATGGAATATTTTACTAATTGATAATCAAATCCGATGTTTTGGGTACACATTTTAATTGACTCATCGAGACAATTCAAATGAGTACTCACAACATAGGGTTTAGATTTAGAATAAAAATTGAAGAAAGTCTTCAACCCCTCTTATCTGTTGCTCTGCTTCCGTCTATCGTCATTATGGTCTGGTCTAAAGAGTCCCTGGGGGATTTTACCAACCGGCGATTTGAACTCAAATATTCTCATGTTCCCGGTCAGGAATTTGTTCGTTTTGCATTGGTTACATCCAATTTCACCTGAACTTTTTTCTTTTTTAAATTGAGAGCATTTACATTGGATCACGGCCAAAACAATAAGATCTGATTCTTAATCATGTGGAGAAAATTGACCTGTTGACTTGACCCCACATTATCACTCTATTACCAGGTCATGTACAATAACTTTTATTCTGGGGTTGTAAGAGCGGTACCCTGTAAGAGTGCAAATAACAAGTTCTTTTCTTAGATTGGACCAAGTTATGGATTCATGTATAGAATTAAGACTGTCGTCACATAATCTGGAAATTGAAAAAAAACATAAAAATCGAATGTATTTTCCTACTGGTTTGCCCGGAATTTAATGAAATTATGAAAAAATCTAATACACTTTTATCACTTTTGGCCCACAGTTATTTTTTCACTTTTTTCCTAACAAAAAAGTCTAGACCAATTGTTATTAATGTAAAGAAATAATTTATTTTTTTGCTTTCTTTACAGAAATCAAACTTTCATTCAGGTGTTTTAATATGTTCTTCTTTTGTCAAAGTTATTTTCACTTCTTGTGCTCTGTTAAATTGTTTGTTTGCTGTAAACATTGTTGTGTAAAATGCTACAATCTAGTTGAAATGCATTGTATATTGTAAACAGAAAAAGTACAAATTTATACCTACTCATTTGCGATTTATTCTGTCTTAATGTTTCCAGTGAACTGAGCTTAACTAAACTGAGCCAAACAAACATTAATTGACAAAAACTTTGTTAAAAGTCATAAAATAGGAATTACAAAAAAAACCATTAAAGTAAACTAATGATCACGTGTTCTAAATCTGATTGTTGTATTTGAAAATTTGTCTGGACAGGTTACATTGGATTTATTTATAATGATAATTCGACATAACAAATATTCAGTATACAATATATTTTGTTGAAAAATAAACATGATTTCCTGACAAAGAAAGCCTAATATGAAAAGATACCAACATTGATGAGCAGTCTTTCTAAAGACACTTAATGTGACATAATGTGACATTAATAAATTGAATGGAATCGAATGAATTTCAGGTCTTTTGGTCTTTCTGAGAAGGAAACATTGTTGGAAATGAAAATATCGCTCGTCATATAATTCAATCTAATCTTATTCTACCAGCATTTACTCTTTTAGCCTAAATCAAAATGTTTTTGGGATATTGTCCACACTTGCTTTTTCTTTCTACATTAACAATTGTGTGATCTGCATTAGACGTCATTAAACAACATTAAGGGAGAAGTTAAGTGTTATGAAAATAACATTTTCTATACCCGTCATTGCCAGTCTAAATATGTGTCGACTGATAGATGCATCGTAACATCTGAATGGTTATAATGATTACTGCAAGTGAAAATATTGAGACGAATAAATAAATATTTAATAATCACCGGCTTCTCACCTTTTTATGATTCCCTGATACATTTCAAAACATCTCTCAAGAATTGTTTATTGCACCATCTTTATTTTGATTTATTTGTTTATTTTTGACAATTTAACAATTCAAAAAAAAAGTTTGAAGGATTTAGATTTTAAGTAAAAGAAAAATCTCAGAAAACAAGAGATGGCTTTACAGTTCTACACTAATGGGTCTACATGGTAATAAATAGTCCCCTAATGTGTTATCAATTAGGCAATCCCATCACGGGGGTCAGAATTTACGACCCACCTTGACATCGGATGGTATAAAGTGGGAGGACCGTATTCGAATTCATAAGCCAATCAGATAACACCTCTAAGAATCAAGACATAGCCTTTGTCAATTATTCAAGTAAGAACAGACAAAATTGTTTTGTTTCGATAAAGAAAAAAATGATGTGTTATTGATACGCCGAACCATTCTTTTACCGTGTTCTTATGTATACGTATGCCTAATTACTTCAAAATTAATGCTTTCGCTTGAACGTTTTAAGAAACCATGGCAGTCGGTGTAGAGTGAGTTAGAATCGGAAATGGACCTCTCCAAAGCGAGTACGGTACACTTTATCGTGCAAAAATCCGAAGGATATAACCTGAGAAATTTAACAAAACATAATTGAAGCGCACGATTTATCGGTGTGAACGCTGCCCAAAAGTCACATGGGTTATCCACCGTATTGTAGGAAAACCGTTAGTAAAACAGAATGACATGTTTGATATAGAAACAAAAAGACCACCAAGGTTTCCGAAAAAGTATTGCATGCCAAAATTTAGTGATGTTATCGTCATTTTTCCTCAAAACCTCGTAACTGCTGCTTAAAACAGCCTTTAGTTATGAGATTTTGAGACATACATGAGAATATTTGAGTTCAAATCGCCGCCCAGCAGTCAAAAGACGTCACACAGACGTCTTTTTTTGGTTGAATAGTGGTCACGACGTCATATAACCAAATATCGACCAGAAAAAGACGTCTGTTTCCAGACGTAAAAAAGACGTCCTAATAAGACGTTTTTATGACGTCTCTTTCGGGTTGTGGTCGCGACTTCAACGTGAACACAACGTCTCTCCACAGACTTAATTTCAACGTCATCTTAATTACGTCTTAGGGACCTAGATTTATTGACTAAATTCCAATAATGATGTTTTGTAAACACTTTTTTTCCTATTGGAAACTTTTAAAGTTACATGATACTTACTCCGTAACAGTATCTATTGTGCACTCTTTGTCTACAAATCAACACAAGTGTTCTGCATGGCTGCTTGGACCTGACGTCCCTTACAGAAATGAAAACTGTCCCAGCAAACATGCTTATATGGGTCCTATATGGGATGTGTATGGGTAAGCCCATGTGGGTAGGCCCATATTGGACCCAAATAGGACCTATGTAGGTAAGCCCATGTGGGTTTGTTCATAAGGGACCCAGATTGGTCCCATATTCCCAGCATATGGGCTGTGTCTGGGCAAGCCCATATGGGTATGCCCATATAGGACCTATGTGGGAAAGCCCATGTTGTTTGGACAATAAGGGTCCCAGTTACAATAATTGACTTGCGCCCATTCAAGTACAACAGAATAATTATGTATACATGAGAATATCTAAAATATCCATAATCTGAATATGCAGCCTATAGAATTATAAGTTTTCAATTTAAATGACGATCTTATTTATATCCATCAAAATTAATGACCATCAAATCAATACAAATTGAAAAACAACAACATTAGATTCAGCAAGACAAGTAAGGCAACATCAATAAGACATGTCTAATCCTTTCTCGAACAAAACCTGGTTTTGACTTCTCTAATAGAAAGGTAGGCATAAATTGCAAAAAAAAACCCATAGGCCTAGAAATAATTAGCAAAAGTTGATAATCGGCAATTTCTTCTTTTGCATAAGTTTTTTCTGCGCTATATTGTACAGAAGTACATTCTTTGTCAATATCGTTTTTTAAACATGGGCTTCATGTTGGATCATCCGAATTATTTTGTCGTTTTAACGGCGTTTAAACTGTAATTAGTCTGTTCAAATCACTAACATAATCTTATCAATTAGTGTGTTACAGTATATTAAAGGGAAATAATTAAAAATGTTGACAATAAATCATGTTTTTACAAAGCGTTTATGTAAAGAAAGCATTTGGCTTAATAATCCTATATGATTCTGTTAAAAGAAATTAAATTGTGTACACATTTTCAAAAAAAGATAGAAATAAATCTAGACATAAAATTATATCAAGAAAACAAATAGATAGTTATAGAAAGCCTCGAAAATGTTATGACAGTTAAGACCAAATTCCTAGGTATGAAACCTTAGAAAATGTGTCAAGGTCGTCAGACATACCTGGCGAGACCTTTCTCCTCTGTGATGGGGAATAATTACCCCCACTGAGCGAGAAGCTCTGGAAGATTTTCATCTTCGATCAACACCAAACGAAAGCCAATAGAAAAAGTGGTCGGTTTTACGTTGAAAAGACGTCTTTTAGAGACGTTGGGAAAACGTCTTTTTCTGGTTGAATTTGATATAAGGAAAGACGTCTTTTTCAGACGTCTTTTCAACGTCATTAAGTGACATTGTTCAGACGTCTTTTCAACGTCATTAAGTGACGTCTTTTCAACGTCACTTAATGACGTGGAAAAGACGTCGGGAAAAGACGTCTTTCCTTATATCAAATTCAACCAGAAAAAGACGTCTTCCTGACGTCTCTAAAAGACGTCATTTCAACGTAAAAACGACCAGTTTTGCCAGCTGGGCGGTTGGTAAAATCCCCCAGGGACTCTTTAAAGACCAGACCATAATGACGATAGACGGAAGCAGAGCAACAGATAAGAGGGATTGAAGACTTTCTTCAATTTTTATTCTAAATCTAAACCCTATGTTGTGAGTACTCATTTGAATTGTCTCGATGAGTCAATTAAAATGTGTACCCAAAACATCGGATTTGATTATCAATTAGTAAAATATTCCATTTTAAAAAGCTATCACTACCTGTTATCTGTAGCTCTGGTCGAAAGTTTCCCGCTTAATGAAACGGTGCTCGATAAAAATATCCAATGCAGAATTATCCTCATAACATAAAGAAAAGTCCACTACATATAAAGTTGTTTCCACTACATATAAAGGTGTGTCCACTACATATAAAGATATTTCCACTACATATAAAGATGTTTCCACTACATATAAAGGTGTGTCCACAACATAAAAAGATGTTTGCACAACATATAAAGTAATTTGCACAACATATAAAGGTGTTTGGACAACATATAAAGTAGTTTACACTACATATAAAGAACAATGCACAACATATAAAGTAGTTTGCACTACATACAATGGTATTTGCACTACATATAAAAGGTATTTGCACTACATATAAAGAAGTTTCCACTACATATAATGATGTTTCCACTACATATAATGATGTTTCCACTAAATATAAAGATGTTTCCACTACATATAAAGACGTTTCTACTACATATAACGAAAAATGTACATCATATAAAGATGTTTCCACTACATATAAAGGCGTTTCCACTACATATAAAGGTGTTTCCACTACATATAAAGAAATATGCACATCATATAAAGGTGTTTGCACAACATATAAAGGTGTTTGCACAACATATAAAGGTGTTTGCACATCATATAAAGTTGTTTGCACTACATATAAAGTAGTTTCCACTACATATAAAGACAAATACCCATATGAATGCATGTGGAAGTCATCATAAGACAGTGCCGGTGTAACGTAGTAAAGTGACCCCCATAGAATACTGACCCCCCGGTCACTATTTTATATAGAATACTGACCCCCCGGTCATAATATTATGACCGGGGGGTCATAGTATTATGACCTACCCACACGTAGAAAAGTGACCCCTCACGTAGAATTGTGACCCCCCATAAAATACCGACCCCCTTCTCCACATACACACCAAAAGTTTTACTCTAATATAAACCCAACTATGGTAGACGTACAACATAATTATCTCCATCGATAGGCATCAGAGGTGTTATGGCACTCGTCCGTGCATGCGTCTGTCCGTACATACAGAGTGTTTTGACCGCAACTTTTCATTCATTATTGGGCGAACCCGATTAAAACTGGCTGGTTAGACGCTTCCACCGCATCTGAATTGATTTGATTTTAACCCCACGCTGTTTTCAACTGATATGGTCATATTGCGGCGGCTGGAGCACCTACTATGGATTCCTGATATTTCTCGCACTAGTACTACCAAAAAATACAAACAAACCCTCCTGCTGCTCTCTCATATAGATGATTAACACCCATTGGTGAAAGACAAATGACTTTTGTCAAATGTCAGAATGGCTACATGCCGAGCCAGGTTCGAACTCACGACCCCTTGATTGACAGACTCCGACGTTACCAACTAAGCTATCCGGTCTCGGAGCAGCTGTATTGGTTCTTAATCGTATGCACAGTAGGCGTACAGTATGTTCATGGATCGAACTACTACCGATGTATATTTGTGAGGAAAGGGTAAATGGTTTTAAAAGGTTTCTGACCGAAAATCACTTGTCCCTCAGCGTTGCGAGTTCGAAGCCTACCAGATTTATGTGTGTGTCTGCCATACGCACTTTCCTACCTGGTGGATGCATATTAGACACGGTGGATAACCCATGTGACTTTTGGGAAGCGTTCACAACGAAAAAATCGTCCGCTTCAAAGTAGGTTTTGTTTCATTTCTCAGCTTATACTCTACGGATTTTGACGAGATAAAGTGCACCGAACCCGCATTTGAGAGGGCCATTCGCGGTTGTACGTCATTGTGCTCAGAATGCAGTGGTTTCTTCAAACATTCAATCAAAAGTTTTTTTCGGTGCACGTGAACGCTACTCACTTTCGTTTTGCACCGAAAAAACACTTTCGTTTGAATGTTTGAAGAACCCACTGGATTTAGAGCAGAGTGAGTTAGAACCGAGAATGGCCCCCTCAAATGCGCATACGATGCACTTTACCTCGTCAAATTCCGTATATAGTATAAGCCGAGAAATGCAACAAAACATGCTTTGAAGCGGACGATTTTTTCGGTGTGAACGCTTCCCAAAAGTCACGTGGGTTACCCACCGTGTTAGAGTGATTATGTTAACATTTAGCCACTTTAAATAGCTAGATAGTTATCTAGGCTTCTCAATCTGATTAAATCCTGTGTTGACTTGACAGTAAATCTGACAGGCACCATCAGGGGGGCATCTTCTGTGACCCTTTTTCTGACCAATCAAATAAACGCTTCAACGATTGGCGAAGCGATTTGATCCGAAAACTAGGTTACGATGATGTCACATTTCAGTGTAGAACCACGTGTTTGTCATGGGATGGTATAAGTAACCCGTCAAGCTAAAGGGATATAATGGGAAGTCCATAAAACTTAATTTAGAGAAGAAAGTCAGACTTAAAAGGTGTCAAGCAGCTGTCGCAATTGGAAAATAAAGATGTAAGATATGAAAAAAAATATTAATCGAATATAGAACTTCATTAAATTCTATCTAGATTAAAAGAAGTATGAGAAAAAAACTTCTACAATTAGGCCCATTTTCCTATAACGCAGCATCAAATTGAGAAACAGAGAGAAAAGGTTCTTGACAGAATTTCACGAAGATCATATTGAAGTTTCGTCCAATTTGGTGCAAGAGTTGTGGAGATTTTGCTTCGGGCAGACTTAAAGATCTAGACGCAATATTATTAAACATTTAGTCACCTTTTCACATGACAGGATTTTTGTACATGAATTATCAATCATATAAGCTACAGAACATCTCATTCATCACTGAAGAACAAAATTTCATTAAACTATGTTCAATGAATGAACAGAAATTAGAGAAACGCCATTTTCTACATTAAGGCCCCTTTTTCTGTGACGCAGCCTAAATTTGAAACAACAACAACAAAAAACAAACAAACAAACAAAAAACAAAAAAAAAAAAAAACGAGAACACATTCTCAAAAGGTATTCAGGGATTACACAAGTGAAGTTTCATTGAATTTTGCTGACATCTGACTGTACATGTATATAAACGGACGGACAGACAGGCGGACGGAAGGACGGACGTACGGACGAACGAACGGAAGGATAGCATGTCGACTAAATGCTCCCGAAACTTTTTTCGAGGAGCATAATAAACACGGATGTGATTTGAAACGATATGTATACATGTAGTGTATGTTAAATTAGCAATAAACTATGTGGGGGGTCAATATTTTATAGATAAAATCAGGGGGGTCATTATTTTACATGGGGGTCAGTATTTTATAGAAAGGGGTCAGTATTCTATATAGTAAAGTGACCGGGGGGTCAGTATTCTATGGGGGTCACTTTACTACGTTACACCGGCGTTCCATAAATTATGTTGCAAAAACTTATATTTGGTAAGAATTTTATACATTTTAAGATTTTATGGTTTAGGCAATTTTAAGGTTTATAATATTGTCAAAATTTTTAAAAGTCGGAAAAATGCAACACTTTGCCCCAGTCTCACCTACTTGGGCATTGTTTTATTTTTGGAGTCATGTTAAATTTTGATATTTTCATGTTATTTTTTAAAAAAAAAACATGCATTTTAACGACATGTCTATGGTGGATTGAAAGTATTCCAATTAGTTCTATCCACGAAAAGATAATATTAAAGCGGTATAATGCCCTTGAAATTGGTATGGAAAATTGAAAAGTGTTTTGGCATTTGATCTTGATCCAGATCAACCTACCACTTATAACCCGTCTGATCAAGATCCCTGCGACTCTCAAACAATTTCTAAGTTATCAAAAAACTTGAAGGGAACGAAGTGAATTTCGGTCAGCCTACCCCGAAATTATTTTACTTTTTATGGAAATATTAGAGTACTCTAATAAATCAATGGTCATTTTTCATATCCTATGTACATTTATGCTTTTGGTGGATTAGAACTTAAAACTTTTTTTAAACTTAACATGGCTTTTTAGTATGCCCATATTTCAAAACATTTTTTTCGTACACTCGTTTGACTCTTTGCTTCGTTTCCATAGTTTGAACATTAAAGTGACATTTCACATTTATTTCATTTTTTTAAAGTATGTCTTGATGCAAAGATTGTTTATTCTAATGCGTAGAAATGATATCAGTTTATTGAACTTGTTATTTATAAGCGAAAAATACGCCTTTAAAGTTGAGACAGAAATTACCAATTCTATAAAAATCTGAAATGTTGTCCACAACAATTTGTTTAATGTTAGCACAAAAATATATATTTCTCCTAAACGGTTCAATATTATGTCTTGAAATTTTCAGAATTTTCATTGGAAAAGATGCTCTTTCAGTTAGAATAAAAGTAAAATTTATGTAAAAATAATCTTGAAATGTCACTTTAAGACTGTAACTATAAAGGGTATTGTCCGATTGACCTCGTTAGGCCAGACATTTAGAAGTGGTGGTCATAATTACATGCATTTAAATATAGGAGATTAACAGATTAAATCATTTGCTGAAGTAGAGGTTCTGCTTGGGTCTTGAATATCCCAATAAACTTGACCATGAATCGTTGTTTCGAATGCCGATTTGCACGATATCCGGTATGATATTTAACAAAATTAATTTGATGGTTAACGATTAAAAATCCCTACACAGGCACGATTGTTTACAATTTTTTTCTTTGATTTTTTTATCCAACGTTTCGCCCTTATAATGGGCTTCTTCAGGGATGAAGATAGTGAACGGATATTAACGGATTTGATGGTTAACAAAATTCATTTTGTCAGATGTTTAACAAAAGTCATGTGTCTCTCACAAGGATTGGATTGCAAGTATTAAAATGTTATACGTATTAGATAGATGCTGTATAGCACTCGAAGATTCTACGCACAGCGCAATGAATGTTTATTTCGCGTCGAATCTACTATTCAGCCTCTACCTGACTAAAGTGTTCTTTAAGCCTATAAACTGCATAGGAGACGGGGCGTGGCTATGCCTAGACGTCTCGTTTATGCAAATGATAGCGGCGAAATTTTTAAATATGCTGCAATTTAATTAGTCCAAAAAGTAGGTCGAACACTGAGCGGAATGAACATATTTAACGCTAAGTTTGGTCTGGTTCTAGAAAGGCCAGAAGCATTATGTATTGTTAGGTTACAATTCAAGTCAATCAGTCAATCATTTGGTTTTTGCTGAGACACGTTAAATATTTCCGGAATTTTCAATAGTAATGAATTTTGTGCTAAAATTGACTGGGTTTACCGTTATGTATTGATAAACCGTCAATGTTGTTATTTAAAATCTCGTAACTAAGGCTTGATTCAAGCCGTAGTTACGAGATTTTATAACACCAACTTTGACATACTATTGTTTGTCCGATATTACGTCACGGATAACTGGATGAAATAGTTCCATATTAAACATAAACAGATATAATGCAATTATGACATCTGTTTAAGCTCTTCAACATACAATACATTCTAGACCGTATCGTTAACCTTAAAGTATTCCTTCCGCCATTAGATATAAAACACTTCGTGCAGCTTAGGGCGTCATCCGTGGCAACGGAAATTGACGAGGGTACACCTCATCAAATTTAGTTACAATGGATAACAACCCCCCCCCCCCTTCCCATTTGGAACACCACGGACAATATTCTGTCGAATCATACCTTGGATGCAAGTCGTAGAACTACTATGAATAGAATAGAATAGAACAACAATTCAAAACGTTCGTCTGTGACTAATGTCAACAATGAATCGACAATGATACTGAAATGCATTGTTTGCAGTTCCAGTGTCCTCTCTTTTTAGAATGATTACAACCTGCAAGTCTCGCAAGTTGCCATGGTTGTTTATCTAGATGACCTTGAAAACTACTTTATGAAGCGTAGCTACTTCCGGCTAAGAAATGTGTTTTTTTTAACATTTCTTCATACACACACTTCCGAGTCGATGATTCGATCTTTGATCGACATTATCCGAGAATATCCGAACCCCCCCCCCCCCCTCCCCGGAAATTGACGCGTTGCCACGGATGATGCCCGAAGTTGTATGAAGTGTTTGGTATGTTATGCTGGATGAAATACTGTAGTAAACGATGAAATGAAAAAGGGGAAAGGATAAAATCAGTATTGATCTTAAAGAGGTCCCCTTTTCCATACCCTAGCCCATTCATTCAGTGGACCATTATACCGGGCCGTCCCTAATCATTACTGTTCAATTAATACATAATACAGCAACACTTGTTAGCAGTTCGGCTCAGCAGTTCTATAAAACAGCGATTATTTGTCGATAGTGTTCTATAGTGCTATATATTAAATCATCTCATTGATCCATTGAACGCAACATGGCTGTTCTTTTTATACGTTTTAATTCTAAATTGGAGTAGATCTAAATAAATTGGAATACGACCGAATGAAATGAAAGTTCGATGTGGATTTTTTTCTTTCTTTTTTGTAGAGATAGAATTTATATGATTCCTTTTATAACCCCTGTGCGTTAAAAAAAACTAAGCGTAAAAGTACTGTGTCGAATAACATTCATTTTTGTCATTTTTCCATGTATTCGTTTTTTTCTAATTCTTTCTTTTATAATAGGTCACGTTTCGAATTCAAAAGTGTGATGTCCAAAAAAACAAATATGTAGGCTTGTTTTTAGATATGTATGCTAGTAAATGCAATTTGAAACAACTTAACCCATTGCCACACATTGACACTCTGACTCTCCACAAAATAATGGACATGGGAAACATTGTGGAAAAATGAAGAAATTGCTTTTGACAAACAATGTCTTCATTTCCCACAATGTTTTCCTTCCAAAAATACCTAAAAATTAAAAAATCAATTCATTTGAAATTGTCGTCTGCAGGATCGCCCTTAAATTTTGTCGTTGGGTAATGGGTTAAACCTTAAAATTGCAAAGTTTATGGTTGGCATTCCATCACATATCTGGTATTGTCTACTAATTTGACAGGAGCACACAAGCTAAACGTTGCTTAATTGCCTATCTTAGTTAAACATTAAGAAAACCTGTAAACCCCCCATTAGTGTATTGGACCACAGGGGTCCGTAATTTGAGCCTTGGCACCATCTAGACTATTCTTTATCACAAGGGATGTTTCTACGTTCAATCTGATCGTCACCCCTCTATCACAAAATACGGTGGAACTTTTTTCAAATTTACAGATAATCTGTCCAATTTTTCGTTAGCCGAGAGCCAACATGTTTTTCTTCGAAGAAAATGCAATTGTTTTGGGTGGGTAACGAAGTCTGACTGCTACAATGGCTCAAAGTTGAAATTTCCACCGAGCCATTGTAGCAGTCAGACTTCGTTACCCACCCCCAAACAATTGCATTTTCTTTGAAGAAAAATATGTTTGCTTTTAGTTAACGAAAGATTGGACAGATTATCTGGTAATTTGAAAAAGTTCCGCCGTATTTTGTGATAGAGGGGGTGACGATCTGAGTGAATGTAGAAAAGTCCCTTCTCATAAGTAAAGACTAGAAGGTGTCAAATTACAGATCCCTTTGTATTGGACGACACTGGCATATTTAATATTTTATTCTGCGACACATGCCTTTATATTTTTTTTTATTTTTGAAGTCCAGTTTATATAAAATTGCAGTCACCAAAACAGATCTAGTTCGGAACCAGGCCATTGAAGGCAACAGGCTAAAATTCCTTGAATAATGATTGCATATTGCACCCATTGTCTGAGTCTATGGTACTTTAACAAGTTAATAATTTCAGACGAACTTCTTTTGGTCTCCAAAGTTAAGTTCCTTTTTTGAAGTTAGTTTTCGTAATAAATGCCCTCAAAATTCAGTCTATGTTAATAAAATTTTCAATTGAAAAGTCCATATCGATAAACGTACAAATTGAAATTCAAATTTATGGGAGAATTATACAGTCATTGGCCTACAAACAGAATGCTTTACTTAACAGACGATGGACAGGACTTGATAATGTGTATGAATAAAATGTGGATTTTGTGATAAACACTGAGGATATTTATAGTAACATGAAATCGGATGTGACGTCAGAGGATGACCCGGATATGACGAGATTTCCGAATATTCGTGAGTTATCGGACCTGTCTAGATTACCGTTGATAGATATAAGTAAATCCGGTCTGGTTCTCTCGTTACCCGTGGTGACGATTAAAGAACGACATTCGTGCTTCACGTGCAGGCATCTCTACACGTCATTTGGATCCAGACGAAGGTAATTATTTATCCACTTAAAAAACTGGTTGAGTTACATTTCACTTCAAAGTTCAATTAGGGCCTATTATAGACATTTATTTCACAATATCATATTTTCAAAACGAGCTCTCGAAGATATTATCACTTTGCTTAAATTTTCTTTGTGGTAACTCGTTTATCATTGTGTTTTCTGCAAGAGTATTCGATATAATAAAAACTTGCTCATCAGTAAATTACAGGAAAGTTGACTTCGGACAAGTCCTTTTTGGTACTCTTAGTCGCTCACTCCATTATAAAGGGACACAGTCGTGATAATTTAGGAATCAGACAACTCGGAGGAAGTCCAAGCATGCTCGTTTACTTTGGCATCGCATTATCTCAAGCCAAAAACAACGGGGAGTCCCTCATCCTTCTCCAAAATGAGCGGACGCCATCATTTCATGCCAAAAAGATGTGGATTTGGCAGAAACGACATAGCCTTTCAGGTTGACAAATTCATACCAAACGTCTTGTTTCTATTCTAATCTGTTTGAATTTTCGGCTAATGAGACGGATCCCTTATAAGTTCATTAGCGGGCCTATAAATGTGTTATCTTAGAAAAAAAATAGAAATAAATTTACAAACTTAAAAGGAATACAGTCTTTGATTCTAGTCTTAAACCACGTTCTAGTAGTCTATGTTTATTTTCTCATCTATCAGCATTTTACAACAACGTGTCTGGTTTTGTTTGTTTGTTTTTTTTTTTTTTTTTTTTTTTTTTTTTTTTTTTTTTTTTTTTTTTTTTTTAATTTCATCTACGAATGCATAATTATTTGTAGTTGTTACTGTGGTTAATTTTTCCTCTTCATTAGCTCGAGTGTTGAAAAGATCACAAATTATTCAGTTAATCCTTTCCCAAATGATAAAATTCTACTGTGATCCAATTCTAAAGGTCTTACAAACAACAAAATAGGTGTTACAAAACGCAGATAACGCGTAGAATATAGCTCAGAAAACATTGAGAGAAAAAGAGTATCAGCATTTTCGTCTTTTCTCAATGTTTCTAAAGCTTCGTCTATGGGAGAAATCAAAAAGTGGTAATGGAAAGGTTTAAATTCTCATTGAGTTTTGCTCTCAGACATTTATAATCCGGTTTTAAAATCTAATTAGTTTAGCATGAGATTTATTTGTACATGGTAGTTTAATGGCATGTATTGAACATAGCTTAAGGTATGTTAGCTTTACTTGTTTACTATGTTAATATTAGATCCATTAATGTAGGCTACGTACTAATCTTAACCATTTTAAAAAGCTTCAATTGGCTTGTCTCATATCGCTGCTTTTCAACGAAAACCTCGTAACTGCAGCTTAAAACAAGCTGCAGTTACGAGGTCATCGTTGTAAACGACGATATCATGTAATGTTATATTGTCAGTATGTAGAGATTCGGAGATTCTAGTAGTCCACATGTAAGGTATTTCATCCATCATTAGATACCAAATACTTCCGTAAAACTTCGGGCGTCATCCATTGCAACGGAAAAAGATGAGGTATATCCCTCGTCAATTTACATTGCCACGTAGAACGCCAAGAAATTGGCCTGGGGTATGCTATCGCCAAATTCCGTGCAACGGTTGACGCCCGGAGTTGCACGAAGTGTTTGATATCTAATGATTGATGAAAATACCTTAACGTTACATACATATTTTTACTACATTGTATGATAGAAAACAAGATTTCTTGTGGCATCAAGTACATGTATGCTTTAACTTATGACCTATGACGTACCTATGACGTACCAAAGAGGTCAAAAGTCTACAAAAGGTAAAGGATTGTTTATTATAGTGTAACTTAAAACAAGCTGCAGATACGAGGTTTTTGCAGAAAAGCGACGATATTCATGTACAGTGCCTGGTTGGTTTACTTTTCACTACGTACACTGACTTACAGAATACATGTTGTTCTCAAATGCAACAAGGACTTTTCTTTCCATGGCGCGGATTTGGTGCAGTGGTAACGCGCTGTAATTTTGGGGTCGTAATAGTAACACAGGGGTCGTACGTTCATTACCCCAACCACTCCAATCTGTCGGAGGAGACTTAAATACCGAAGTTTCGTCTCCGTAATGACATTAGCTGTTGAATTGGGCACAAAAGTCAATCCAACCCTTTCTTTCAAAATCTCAGCACATAATAATCATCCTGTTCCTAACTTTCAAACACGGTGTAGGGTAAGATCTGTTATCACTCATCAGTCAATCGCTCAATAACAGCGACGTAAATTCATGTCAAAACGTCAACCTTATCTATTTTAAATGAGTGACTCTTTCTTAAAGCTCCATAGTATCGGTTACTTTATTGTGATAGTGGTACATTTGTAAAGTAATTCCAAAATAGTGAATGTCTAAAGACGCCTTGGTCACGATGGATAATCACGTGATGCAACAAATTCAAGCAGAGAATGTGGTCAGACGTCACGCATTAGATGAACGTATTTGATTTTTGAAAAATCAACTGATAAAAAAAGTTATTGAAGATAAACCAAATTTTGGGTTATCTTCAATAACTTTTTTATCAGCTATTTTTTTCAAAATTCTACTACGTCCCGGTTATTCCTGACATTTTTCCGCCTTCTCTGCTTCAAACCGAATTCAAATCGGCCCACTATTGGCAAAATTATTGAAGATTATCGGAAATTCTAAGTCACGTGATTATACACCGTGTTGGTGATTGAAGGAAATTGCAGCTTTTGAAATGTTGCGTGAACGTAACCCAGAAAATATAAACAATTTAATATTTTCTACCGCCCATTATGGGCTGATGATATGATGTCCCCCACGCTTCTTTTTTTCAAGATCCATTATGGTACTACGTCTGCAAGCGACCGTGGTATTGTTGCAGGGTGGCCGCACTATTTCAACGCAAAATTGATAGATCTACTGATAAAGGTAGCCTTTGTTTACAAAATAGCAGCGAAAATATTTAGGCAAAGGGAGAAAATACTGATTATCAGCTTTTTCTTCTTTTGTCTAAATATTTCCCAAAGCCTTTTTTATTAGGGACGTCAAAACCAGGTCTTGTTTGGGAAGGGGTTAAATTATTTCTTTTGCATAAAAAACGGTGTAGTATCGATCGTGCATCGTCGTGCTTGGTGTTTAAGATTTGCTGATGCTAGCTTGTCTCCATACGTGATGTCGAAATCCTTATGCATAATGTACGAATACCTTAGATAACACAATATTTTGGTAGGTTTCAGGAATACATCCATATAGTTTATCATTACACTTCATTTCTTCATGCCACTGCCGATATAATCAATTAGAAAGTGGGTTCACTGATAGGCCGTCTAAGATATACAGGATGAGGTATTCACTGTCTCTTGATTTATAGATTGTCAGAATGTTTAATGGACTACATTAATATATTTACTCTCTAGATCTAATCTTATGTTGGAAAAGTAAGTAATATTTGTTTTTAATCAATTGAAAGAGTTTTATTTCTGAGAAAATGACGAAAAGTTACAAGGCAATAAACGATACAGATGACTGGGGACAGGTCAGACTTTCCATTTAATTAACACGAAGGTTTAGTACCGTATACAAAAAATCTAAATTTGAGTCAGAGAGCGGAATATGAGACTATGGCTTGTGGCTTGAGTATGAAATGGTTTCAGATAAGCCTGCTATTACACGTAGTAATCGCAGGACCCATTATTATTCTTACAACTTTTCCATTATCAATTCTATAGATTATATACGAGACCAGAATCGATAGACTGATGATAGGCACGGGATAACCCTGATGAATGATGCTATCAAAAGCCATCAATTCATAATACCATGAATTTTCCACAACTCTATTTTCACGTTAATCGAGAATATGTTGGAACCGAATAAAGGGACAATACTCTTCATATTTTCCTTGCGAATTCAGTTTCTGATATCATGGGTTGTCGGTGTTGTCCAGAGTTAAAATTGGAACCGATGTTGATAGATTGACAGACACCCGTTTCCACCAATTATATGTTCTTTGTGGGAGTCGGAGACCAGGATAAAAATTTCTAAAGCCTCTCTTACAACCCGTCGTGCGACTTTTTAAATCGTACGTTTTAAAACTCTGCAAAATCGCACGATTTATAAAGAAGCACGACGGGTTGTAAGAGAGGCTAAAGAATTGTCCGGTCAATTCTTTGCTGCGTGCAGTCTGTGTCGTGGTTGCGTCCACCAAAATCGTACGTTGCACGTGCGTGCATCGCACGACTAAACGTACGTTTTAGACGCAGACCGCACGCAGGAGCACGTACGACCGGTTGTAAGAGAGGCTTAAGGAACACAGTCATGACAGTTGGTGTAGAATTCTTGGTTTGCGAAGATGGTCATAAGCCTTATACTCTCTTTTCTTTCTAGATGCACTGCCAAAGGTTTTTGTTTTGAAATTGGTTTAGAAATACAACAAAAGCTTGTGACCAAGTTAAAGATACGAAGCTTACATAGACCTAACGGCATGGTGCGGCTACCATTGTCAGTCAAAATATCGACACACCTGTCAAAGGCTCTTTCAGCCACATGTAGCTCCAATATAACGGACACAAATCTTTATTTATCTATTTATTCATTTACTAGAGTGGCGACACCTAAAGGATGTCACATGAAAGAATGAGTGAAATAAATAGAACTTGTTATGCGTTTTGCAACTTATGTAACCCGACAAATTGATTTTTCTCACAAAAAACGTTTATGTGGATACCTAGATGGAGGTTTCTATATGAAATTCGATAGGCCTACCCACAACATAGCCATAGGAGCAATTTTCCTTGTATCACAATAATTTGAAGTATTTTGGTAGAAGGCTTTGAGACAATTCTGCTCATAAAATTTCAAAGCTGTAAGCCAAACAGTTCAGGAGAAGATTGTACAAGATTTCCTTCTTTGTCTCTATATAATAATACATACCCACAACATAGGGCCCATGCTAAGGTGAGCTAAAAAGCTTTGAAACAATTGTTGAAAGTGAATAAATTTTTGTAGTTAACATATTTATAAATTCTTCATTTACAACAATGTTTTCTACACAAAAGAACAAAAAAAAATAATGTAAAATTTTATTTTTATGAATTTGAAACATTTTGATTTTCATGGGATTTTAGCATGTGCATATTTAAGGATAATCCTTTCCTGAACAAGACCTATTTTTGATGTCCCTGGGGTACACAGAGACAAAAGAAGCAAATGTTGTATAATATAATACATGTTATATAATTATATCATTCACAAATTTCACCTTTTACACTCCCAAGGGCTGGCAACCAGGGACGCCTTTTGACGCCCTGAAAGTTAAAAGCATTGGAAAACATTGTGGAAAAATGAAGAAATTGCTTGTGATAACCAATTTCTTCATTTCCCACAATATTTCCAACTCAGAAAGACCAAAAAATGTAAACTTCCATTCACTTGATATTGTCTTCTGCAACATATTTTAATTTTGATCAGTCTAAATTTCTGCCATTTTGTAATGGGTTAAAATGGATTAATAGAATCTATTTATTCAGTAGTCTGCAACAACTTTAAAATTTGATCATCCTAAAAGTTTTCTTTGGCAAAGGGTTAAATCCTTTCCCAAAACACAACAAGAGATGTTTGTAAAACATATATGCCACCTCAAGGGCCTACATTTGATGTAGGTCAAAGTCCAAGGTCAAGTTAAGAAGGTCCAAGGTCATGGTCAAATATGAAAGGTCTTGGTAGGAGGTGTTTCTGTGTGAAATATCAAAGCTGTATATGTAAAAGTAAAATGAAATATAGGCCAGGTTAAAGTTTTTAAAAGTAGGCTAAAAGCCAAGATCAAGGTCAAATGTGAAAGGTCTTGGTTGGAGGTGTCCATGTGAAATATCAAGTCTGTAGGTGTAAAAGGACATGATATATATGCCTGGTTTGAGTCTTTTTAAAAGTAGGTAAAACTCCAAGGTCAAGGTTGCAATATTCAAGGTCATGGTCAAATGGGAAAGGTCTTGGTAGGAGGTGTCTATGTGTGAAATATCAAGGCTGTAGGTGTAATAGGACATAAGATAAAGGCTTGGTTAAAGATTTCTAAAAGTATGTAAAAATAAAAGGTCAAGGTCACACAGGCCAAGGTCATGGTCAAATGCGAAAGGTCTTGGTAGAAGGTGTCCATGTGTAAAATACTGAGTCTCTATAGGTAACAGGACATGAGATATAGGCCTAGTTTAAGTTTTTTTAAAGTAGGTCAAACTCCAAGGTCAAGGTCCCAGGTCATGGTCAAAAGTGAAATGTCTTGGTTGGAAGTGACCATTGTGTGAAATATCAAGGCTGTATGTGTAAAATGACACGAAATACAGGCCAGGTTAATGTATTATAAAAGTAGGTCAAACACCAAGGTCAAAGTCACATGGTCCAAGGTCATGGTCAAATGTGAAAGGTCTTGGTGGTAGGTGTCCATGTGTCAAATATCAAGGCTGTATGTGTAAAAGGACATGATATATCGGCCAGGTTAAAGTTTTTTTTAAAGTAGGTCAAAGTCCACGGTCAAGGTCACAAGGTCCAAGGTCATGGTCAAATGTGAAGGGTCTTGGTAGGATGTGTCCATGTGTGAAATATCAAGGCTGTATGTGTAATAGCACATGAGATATAGGCCCAGTTTATTTTTTTTAAAGTAGGTCAAACTCCAAGGTCAGGGTCACACGGTCCAAGGTAATAGTCATATGTGAAAGGTCTTAGTCGGAGGTTTCCATGTGTCAAATATTATGGCTGTATGTATAAAAGGACATGATATATTGGCCAGGTTAAAGTTTTTAAAAAGTAGGTCAAACTCCAAGGTCAAGGTCACAAGGTCCAAGGTCATGGTCAATTGTGAAAGGTCTTGTCAGGGGGTGTCCATGTGTGAAATATCAAGGCTGTATGTGTAATAGGTCATGAGATATATGCCCGGTTTAATTTCTTTAAAGTAGGTCAAAGGTCAAGGTCACAAGGTTCAAGGTCATGGTCAAATGTGAACGATGTTGATAGGAGGTATCTATGTGAGATATCAAGGCTGTATGTGTAAAAGGACATGAGATATAGGCAAGGTTAAGAATTAAGTGTTAAAATCAACTAAGGGCAATAACTCCAAAAATTTGATCGGCAAGGTTATGGTTCTTGTGCACTGCATCGCTCCATAATCCAGTATCCACCTGTAAAGTTTCATGATTCTACCTTATATACTTTTTGAGTTGTGCTCCGGACAAGATTCAAGTTTGAAAATCAATAAAGGGCAATAACTCCAAAAATTTGATCAGCAGAGTTACGGTTCTTGTGCACTGCACCTCTCCATAATGAGATCTATCCACCTGTAAAGTTTCATGATTCTACTTTACATACTTTTTGAGTTATGCTCCGGACAAGAATCAAGTTATAAAATCAACAAAGGGCAATAACTCAAAAAAATTGATCTGCAGAGTTACGGTTCTTGTGCACTGCACCTCTCCATAATGAGATCTACCCACCTGTAAAGTTTCATGGTTCTACCTTTAATACTTTTCGAGTTATGCACTGGACAAGGTTTGGTCTACGGACAGACGGACCGACCGACACTTGCAAAACAATATACCCCCATTTTCTTCGAAAGGGGGCATAAAAATTATAGTCCTGAAGTCCAAATTGAAAGCTTTTTGTGGTAACAAAACAAAATGTCATCTGAGATGGGAAATGTGAAACAATATAGCATAAACAATATTCAGGAAAAGGGATTGTTAATTAGAATTGATTTTCCTTCTTTTGTCTCAATGTTTCCCAAACAATTTCCAAATAGGGACGTCAAAAGCAGGTGAGTGTGTGGGAAAGAGTTAAGAACTGTTGTTGGTAGAGAAAGGGTAAAAAATAAACCTGAAATGTATAGTGTTTATTTAAATGATTATCATGTATGAAAACATTGTGGAAAATGAAGGAAATACTCAAAATAAGCAATGTCCCCCCTCCCCCCAAAAAAAAAAAAATGTTTCCATTATCAGTGTTTGACTTGACTAAGATACCTATAAATCACCATATGGTGACAATTTTGAAGACATTGACCCTTTCCCAAACAAGACCTAGCTTTGACAACCCGCGTAAAACATGCACAGTAATCACATGACTTTGTTTTTGTGTAATCAACAAGGCTGGGTAAGAATTCAATTTTCATAATTTATGTTCAATTATATATTTTGTGGTTTGCAATAACCAAGAATTTTGACAATCTTAAGATATTGTTGTTTGGTAATGCATGAAGATGACGGCCATCTGGCATAGGTAAAGAATAGCAGGGGGCCAGTTACCCATGGCCCCTAGGTTTTGGGCTAGGCCACTGAATATATAGAGAAAATGACCATACCCTTAACCCATTACCAAACGGCAATATTTTGAGCTGTTCCAAAATCAAAGATGTTGCAGAAGGCAATTTCAAGTTAAGGAAATTTAAAATATTTTGGTCTTTTTGGAAGAAAACATTGTGGGAAATGAAGAAATTGCTTGTCACAAGCAATTTCTTCGTTTTCCACAATGTTTTCCAACGCCATTTCATTGTTAGGAGTCAAAAAGAGTCAGTGTGTGGTAATGGGTTAATGTTATGTATTGATTTTGCTAGTCTGTGCCCTTAGTAAAAATAGTCTTTTTTCCTGCATCAGGGTATCATTTTAGAAAATTGAATGATAATTGATAGGTCAGATTTAATCGTACTGTAATGGAAAGTAATTAAACATATATTGCCCAACTGGAGCACCTAACCATGGATTCATTTCATTTCTCATAGCATTACTAACATAATACCCTAACCTAACCTAACACCCCACATACATTCACTTACTAAATATATTATCAAACCATTGGTGGGAGACAATTTTGTCAGACAGGATATTTGCCATGACCAGGGATCAAACCCGGGTTCTCACTAGTGAGAGTCTGATGCGCTACAAACTGTGCCATGGCCATGTACCATGATAAGACAAATGTAATGTTACTTACAATCAACAATATCCTGTAACAATTGTTGATAAGAAACCAAAGTTATGCAACAGATGATAATTGGTTTTTTTTTCATCTTTTCTTCAATGGTTATCCCTCTTCCAAACATTAAAAATTAAGGGAAGTTGCTACAGGCAAGAAAGTGAAATGCAAAATCTCTATACATATTGAGATTGGAGGATAAAATGCAGGTGACAAGCATTTTCTTCTACTATATAACAATGTTTGCCGCATAAGCGTATTTTAACATGGTGGTGAGTCATGTGACACAACAATGGTAGTAAATCTTCTATAACTTTGTTAACATGTGACCCATTTAAAAGTTGTTTGAATCAGAGAATGCAGATAAATGTTAGGAAATTTTGAAGTCGCCTGATAAAAAAGTTATTGATGACTGACCAAAATTTTGGTTGATTGTCAATAATTTTTCATCAGCTAATTTTTTTAGAGATTTACCATGTGCAGCTTATTTTCTGCATTTTCATACCTTAATTTTAATGCTTCTGACCGAATTCATATTGGATATTAACATAGTTCTTTGAGACTTTCTGAATTGGTTATTATGTCCTGTGGTTCCCCACCGTGTTCTAAAATGGACATGATTGTCGAACCAGGGTTTGTTTGGGACAGAGAAAAGAGGTTCTTATGTTGTATAATGTAAAATCTAACTAACAAACTATTCTATATTTTTCAACATCTGATCCTATAAGATTAAAGGGGAAAGAGAAATGCTAGTTTTCAATACTTTCATCATTTACCTCAATGCTTTAAATAACATTTTGAATTAAGGTAGGCCACCCATATAATGAAATTCATGTGATGTTGGAATTCTTTGTGTGACATTGTAAACATTTGTTACAAATCTTATCTATGTGCACACATTATGAGTTAGAAATAATATTCATATTTAGATCTACTACCACCAAAAGCTTACAAAGTCACAAAAAAAAACTTCAAATGTTACATTGATGTCATAAAGCTTACAAAGTCACCAAAAAAACTTCAAATGTTACATTGATCTCATTAGGGGTGGACTACCTTAATAAATGCTTCAGAAGTTTTAAAACACTGTCATTTCATTAACAAATTACAAAACAGCAAAATTTGAGACTGAAGAGTGGCCCAAATTCAAAGGCATTGCAGATGACACTTTTAATTTTTTTGGTCTTTATGGGAAGAAAATGTCTTCATTTTACACAATGTTTTCAAATGCCTTTATATTGTGGCAGATCAAAAGCATCCTTACGTATGTGGGAAAGGGTTAAAACTTAAAACAATGAAAACTGGAAAATAATTGATATCAAACACAAACAGCAATGAGCATATATAGCTCTCAATCTTACTCTTGCCGAGATTCGAAGTCGTAACTCCAAGTTTCCCAGACGTTTTAACGTTAAAACTACAAGAGTTTTGAGTACACTCATTCTATAAACTAATGAAGAATTTTTCACAACGCAACCCTCCCCCCACCAGAAAGGATATTGGTCGAGCCAGTGTTCTGGTGCCTTTTTCTCAAACAATCCTTGGTTTTGATGTATAGATCTATGAGATGATGCTTTTGAAAACATTGAGGGAAGAAAAATAAAAATGCTTACAATAAGCATTTATCCCCCCAAATGAGAATTCAACATCATCAACAGCTCAGCGTGAAACAGTTTTAACTGCCTATATGTTTATAGGCAGTTACAACTGTTTCATGCTGAGCCACTGATTTCACATTGTAAGACAGATTAACATTGTTATCAGCAACCATTTTCAATTTGGACCAGTCTAGCAGACAAGGATTAATCGATTAGTTTACCATAGTGGCATTTTGAAATTGATTCCCCATCCACAAGATAGAGGATTTGGAATATAACATTGTGGAAAATCAAGAAAGTGCATGTGACAAGCAAGCAATGTTTTCATTTTCCATAATATTTTCCAGCAAGAAAGGCCAAAAATCATCAAATCTTTTTCACTTTTACTATCTGCAACATCTTTGAATTGGGACCAAACTCAAATTTTGTTGTCTTGAGAAGGGTTATACAGTACCACATTGTACAAGTTTGACAGGATTTTATTCTGTAATGAGCAAGAACACCAAATACATGTAGTATCAGACTGCAAAATGCTTCATTGATCCTTTCCCAAACAAGACCTGATTTTGAAGTCCTTAATAGAAATGGTTTGAGAAAACATTGAGGTAAAAGAAGAAAATGCTGATAACCAGCACTTTCTCCTATTGTCTCAATGTTTTCTGAGCTATATGATAGGCATTTCGGCAAGACCTATATCATAGTCAACATCTATTTTTTGTCTCTGAAACAACTTTAAAATTGGACAACCCTAAAATTTTGCAGTTTGGGAAAGGGTTCATTTAACTTAAACTCCTTTAAAAGCTGTAGGTCTGGTCATTTAATAGCATTGCCAGACTGGGAACCATCATCCTTAAAAATATCTTGAAGCTTGATTGTGGTTTTCATCATCTTGTAGTATCAAACTTCATAAATCAATAGCATCCAACTTTACCACGGTGGGTAACCCACGTGACTTTTGGGAAGCGTTAACACTGAAAAAATCGTCCGCTTCAGGGTATGTTTTGTTTAATTTCTCAGCTTATACTCTGTTGATTTTGACGAGATAAAGTGCACGAAATGCGCCTTTAAGAGGGCTATAATTCCTGGCTCTAACTCACTCTGCTCCATTTTCAGTACTTTCATCAAACATCCGAGCCAAAGTTTTTGTAAGTGCAAGACGAAAGTGGGAAGCGTTCACATGCACCGAAGGAAACTTTCGCTTGAATGTTTGAAGAATCCACGGGATTCGGAGCAGAGTGAGTTACAAACGGGAATAGCCCTCTCAAATGCGCGTTCCGTGCACTTTATCTCGTCAAAATCAACAGAGTATAACCTGAGAAATTAAACAAAACATACCCTGAAGCGGACAATTTTTTCGGTGTTAACGCTTCCCAAAAGTCACATGGGTTATTCACCGTGTTACAATGTGTTTACAAAGTTCAAACATGCATAAAAATGTTCATTTGTGAAGGTAATTTATCTGGTATGCCGTGTCAGTGAATTCAGACAGTTATGTCAGTTCTTTCTCGGAATTCATCAGGACCCGGATACTGATCTATCTGCTACGGTCAAGTGTCTGTTATGGAAGATTAACATCACCTGAAAATTATAAAAAAGATTTATTCAAACAAAGGAATTATAATAATGACAAAAATGAATACAACGGTTACAACCCAAGGGTGGATCGAGGTCTTTTTTCCAGGGGGGTCAAAGCCCAAATGATGGCATTTAATAAGAAGTTATATAGTCAAAATTCCAATTTCGGCCATTCCAGGGGGGGGGGGGGGGGGGGGGGGGGCATGACCCCCTGACCCCAGCCCTAGATCCACCCTTGCAACCATTTCCCAAACAATGAATGATACAAGTAACATGCTGATACAACCAAGTGTTGAACATTTAGAAAATATTGACAAAAAGGAAGAAAAAATTTGATACCATCTTCCTTTTCCTTAATATTTTACATCTTATCAAAGGGAATTATGCATATATACTGCCTTTAAAAGCATTAATTTTGATGTCTTTAGCAGCTGTTAAATCCAACCACACTCATTTTTTGCTGTTTGGGAAAGGGTAAAGATAATTTCGGCAGAAAACATTGTTGGAAATGAAGAAATTTCTTGTCACAAGCAATTTTTCCATTGTCCACAATGTTTTCCGAACTCGTTATCTTCTGTAGAGTCAAAAACAGTCGATGTGTAGGAATGGGTTTATGTTTATCGTGTCTGTTGATGTACTTGATAATTTTATGGCATGATTGCGCATCATTGGCATTTGGAAACAGTGTGAAAAGAAAATGCATTTTTTCCATGAACATGAAGTTCGAGTTTCCATTTCTGAACCAATACAAACGGATTGGTTTCATAGAATATTCCCAACATAAGATCCAACAATATGAGCATTTTAACAAATTATATATTTGCGTGAGTTTATTGCAATGAGGTCGATCAGCGCATGGGTCTTACCGTATCCGAAAACATGAATGTCTGGTAATCACTTCATCTGGTCCACGAGTGCCAACTGTATTGTAGCCGCCATTACAGCACTTGAATGCTCTTTTGGAATCAGTCGGGCAATTTAAACATTTTTGTCGTCGACAATGAGCTGTTTATCGTTACAATATCGTTGTATTTTTGACATCAAACATCCAATAGACAGACATTTTGTTTTGTTTGACAACGCATTGAAAGTTGCAGGACCGCTTACATTGCCGAAAAGGGAAAAAATCGTGCTCAACAGAGAACGTCTCGACAACGTTTTATAAGACTGGATTTCAAAACGTACTCACGGGAGCGCGTCTTAACGTCTAGAGTTGATTTTCGTATTCAACGTCTTGAGCACAAAATCATGCTCTCAAAAGGAAAGTTTTATAAGACTGGGCCCTGGTTTTGATGTCACTATCAGAAAAGGCATTCAGAAAGTATAGCAAAAAAAAGTAAATGCAGCTAATCAGTATTTTCTTCTTTTGCCTAAATATTTTCTAGATGATATCATTCACAAATCTGACCTATCTTTATCAACATTCATTTTTTGTTCTGCAGCAGCTTTGGAATTCGACCACCCTATTTTTTCTGTTCGGGAAAGGGTTAAACCCTATCAGTTTGTTAAAAGTCTTATGTCAGGGGCTGCACCCCCGAACCCCTGCTGCTAATAAAGATTTAAATGGCCCCAAACATCATCATGACAAGCCTCAAGGATTTCTGTGCAGGAGGTTCAAAAATACCAAAAGGAGATGTGGCATTTTCTTGGTATTACACAATTTAGAGTTAATTTCTATGAAAGTGTTCAAAATAATAATACTTCCCAAGACCCAAACCCCTCTGGATCTGCCACTGTATAGTCTAGTAGACTAGCAGACTTCTTCGTTACCGTGTCATTTACAGTACGATGGTAATCCAAAGCAACTAAGTGAAACATATGCTCATTTCCAGAGGAATTGCTACAGAACAAATTTGTACATGAACATGATCAGTCAAACTATTTTAGCAAAATCAATCTCTCAAAACTTCGGATCCAGAAGTGGATCAAATTCTGGTGGGTTCAAACATACACTGGGCATGATCTACACTGTAATCCCTTCGTTGTTATCATTTACAATTTCATCTTCAAAACTGAACCTCTACTTACATCAGGGGGCTGCGCCCCCCGAACCCCCTGCCATTCTAAAAAATGTATTATCCTAATCATGTCTCCATGGTAGATCTAGATCTAAATCTATAGATAGATAAATTAGATCTATATAGAAATAATTAGAACTCAGCATCACAGTAGGTAATGACATACAGACTTGCAATTTTAGGGGTTTGGATTGGGCGAGGGGGAGAATGTTTTTCCATTAACTTCATAGAACTAGAAGACACATTAAAAATTCTACTGTAACTATACACATTACACAGCACAAGCAAGAAATTGAAACATGACTCACCTTGCACTGGCCCATTTGGGTACGAAAACTAGTGACATTTCATCAATATTCACTGAAGATAATTCAATGCAAGTCACAATAAATTCCATGTCTGCCAAAATGTCAAACCAAACACACAAACTTGTTTCCTAGTGTCCGAATATCATTTCCCTTCTATAAACGCAAAAAAAAAAACACATCTGTCACCTTGAACGAACTTTTGGGTGTACTTGATTGGGCCATTTTGTTGACACACAGTCCCCCTTTTTTAGAACTGAAAAGACACCATGTTTTAATGAAGATTCTAAACAACTGTGTTTGGAATGTTATTCTACTATTTTACAATAGAAAACTCGTCAATAGTTATCATGATTTATATCCAAACGCATATGATTGGGCCACACAGTTCGGGGTGAAAACGGAGTAAAACCAATCAAGTCTGACCCTACTTAGCAACGTCGCTATTTACCAGACAGCTCGAGTATGACAACTATCTCAAGCCGTATGTTTCAAGTTTTGTTTATATTTTCCTTCTATGCACGAGATACTTACTTCTCCGCAGTAGACCATAGAATCTGGAAAAAAGTGAATTTTGGTTACATTTTGGGTACTGGTTTATGCAAGGATTCGACAACGTGACAAAGAATGATATTGGGGGGCGGTACTTGTGACGCAGAATTTGTAATTCAATATCGGGTGACAAAAAGCGAGATCCTGCAAAGCTGGCGACCGTCTGTTCTCGCTTTTTTAGCAATTAAAATCCAATTTCGTCTTTACAGAAACAAATTTAATGACTTCTTTTGTGAAACAATATGGATACAACAATTTTCACGTCATTTTTTAGTGGGAAAGCCTGCAAACCCGGGTTTTTTTTACGTATCTAGGGTCGGTATCTATAGCAAGTCCGGTAATAGGTGCAGTTGCATTCTGCACTTTGTGTGTTAAATATCTAGAGAAATAGATTTTTCCTAAATATAACACCTATTTGGAGACCTAGATGGAGTTTGCGGGAATAGTTGCTTACATGTTCAAGAAAATCCCCCGAACAGTTTTGGAGCGCATCAAATCGCGGTATATAGCGGCAGAACGGTGACTTTTAGCCCTGTTATATCATTCATTCCATGAATCGAACAAGTTCTTTTCATTTCACTCATTCTTTATTTATCTAAAATTATCTATTTACTTATCGTTGTTCAAAATGACAATAAAAAATAATCGAAACCGTTTGATCAGAAATCTGGAAAATGGTCATTTGAAGCATATGAGATCAACATGGGTCAAGATCAGTCTGTGTTTACACGTAGTCTGATCAGGATCCATATCGCTCTCAAACAGCTTCTTCATGAGCTGTAGCGACTGTGACAAAGCAGCATGGGCCTTGATCAGACTGCATTAGGCTAAGGCGCAGTATGATCCGCAAACACGGTGATCAATCTGAGATGCCACAATGGACTCTTTTCCAGATCCATGCTTTCTCAATCGGTCTATCAACCAATTTTCCGATCAATTTATATATCATGATCCGTTATCGCATCTTCTGCTTATAAATTCGTTTTCTACAAACGCAGAAAGTATTTTCAAAAAGATCGCAAATCGTTGTAATGTAATATATTAGTTTAGGATTATCGATTACTGATTGAATATATCACCCAGTAACACGTACAATTAATGTTTCTCAATAGGTCTTATATCACCCGCTATCAATTGGCCTTTACTCTCAAATATCTTAAATACAAATCTTAAACTGTATTTAACTTTTCCTTGTGAGATTTGATACCATATTTTATTTCAAAATGATCACTTTTATTAAACTTATTAGGCCTATAAATATTTAAAAATATAGAATGTTCCGAGTAAAACCATACACTATAGACAGTGCTCAACCAAATATAATAAAATTATGTATGTTGGGAGCATTATAATAATAAATCCAAAGACTTAGGTGATCATACACATTCTTCTTTACAAAATTGTTTCGTGGAGTACAAACATGTACCTCACTCTTCAGAAGTATAATGTATAATGGGTTGAAAATATGTAAAGAAATGGTTAATGGTAATTTGACACGAGTTTAATGTCTACAGTGTTTTCTATGGCGAAATGTACTCTGTTTTTCTTTGAAAATCACTCTCGACTGTAGATCTATCTTCCAAAACTCGAGGAACAATCAAACTGAAAGTGCTCCTTCGATTTTCCGTCTGATATTTGTCAGATATTTAGTTTTATTTATCTTTTTGCTTCAAAAACATATAGTGTTATATGGATTCTTTTACTTCTTATTACTTCTTCTACTTTTTCTTTTACTTTTTTATTCTTTTTGATTGGCCTACCATTGTTCTTGCATGTAAATCAAGTGCGCATTTCATAACCTTCGGAAAGACATTTAACACCTCCCAAATCTAGAAGTAGCTACTATCAAACAGAATCTATGGGAAATTTATGAAAATAAGAAAATGGTGATTTCTCTCTATATTCTCTCAATGTTTTCAAACTCACTGATAGACCACGATGTCATTTGTACATTTTTGTTTAGTCGTCTGTAATTCTTTTCAACTTTGAGAAGTCCTCTCGATGTTTTTAAATTGTTTGATGGATTCGAAAAACTGTGTTTATGAAGAGAATGCATCTCTAGACATTTAGTTCAGTCTCGATATCACGGTACATGCACAAGGGAAAGGCGTTCTCTCAACCCATTAACAATTGACAAAACTTAGATTGTTCCAATTTCAAAGATGGTGCAGACGGCAATTTCAAGTGAATGAAATTTTACATTTTTTTTTGTCTTTTTAAGTAGATCTAGAAAACATTGTGGGAAATGAAGAAATTGCTTGTCACAAGCAATTTCTTCATTTTCCACGATGTTTTCCAAAGTCATTTTCTTGTGGTGAGTCAAAAGAGTCACTGTGTGGTAATGGGTTTTAAAACTATCAATACAACTTTGTATGCGTTGCTTCGAATCTTGCAGGTTTGAGGCACCTGCAACAATCGAAAACTAAATGGCATGCAAATTACAGTAGCTTGCTGTTAAACATCCTGTTGTTTATACAGGTGAATTTTGTAAACATATGCCATAATATCATTGCCGGACTATAGGTCGGATTATTTTGTGTGTATGGATGGAATGAACTCATGAGAATATTTTTGTCGCCGATTATGTTCCATTATCGATGGGATTGAGGGTTTAACTTTCAAATGTTCTTTTTACAACTCGGTGTTTAGTATTATAAACGGGTATTGGGAAATACTCTTAAAGACCTTTACCTTTAATGGGGGAAATTATTCCTTTGGTAAGTGGTATGAACAAAGATCAGCCTGTACATACGTGCAATCTGATCCTAGTATTTCTTGATTTCATTCCATGCTTTAGCCTTATCATTCAATGGTTTTCAACACGCTTAATTTTAATATACAAAATAATTGCATAATCAGCACTTATAGAAGGTCCTAATCTGATTGAATTGTGAATATGACGGGGTTATCCACAGGTTTTAGAGAGAAGGGTGATACCCACAAAGCCCTGTATATCTATTTGACTTCAAACACGAGTGCATCGCAATTTATCTGGCCTGTATTGAAAAAAGTGTCAATAGTTTTCAAATTTATCACTATTTCTAAATTGGAATTTAAACGAATTTTTAATGCGTAGATAGCAAATCGTGCATACTAAATGGAATCGGATGAGAAACGTACGACCTCTCAACCAAACGTGCTCTGTGTTGAGATTGTATTCAGACAGTCGGACGAAAGCGAGGATTCTGGACATATTTCGGATAATAGGTCTAGTCCGGGTTTAGTGTCACCGAGAACTGTAGGGACGGATGGGTTCGCACCTAGCGCACCTCCATCTCCCAGGATTGTTCAGAAATTAGTGTTTAGGTACTTGTATTTATTTATTTGTCTCGACATTGTAAGTTTTCACGAATTACTTTTACAGTTCGATTCCTTGATTTTTTTCACGTGATTAAATAGGAATTAAATAGGCATACTACCAAATGTTCAAACTTTATCGTTCAGTGACTAAAGGACCTTGAAAGGGCAAGATGCATACATATCAATTTACTGGGCTTTAAGGGCATTTGTAACTTTTTTTTTTTTTTTTTTTTTTTTTTTTTTTGTTAATCTGAAAATCCATTAAAAATAGTTATCACTAGGGTATGGGAACAAAAAGTCAATAATACATAGTCTTATTGATATAATTAACGATGTGATATATTAACACAGAAACTGAAAAGGGGGGAAATATTTATCAATTCTTCTAATTTCTGTCATGTGAGCGAAATGGCTAAAATATTTAAAGAATTAAAAGACTTTACTTAATTTTTAACCTAATATAATTTATTATATCAACGTGGTGCGGTGGTGTAGTATTACACAAAGTTTCTTGATTCTGGTCTGGAATAGGGTCACTCGTGATACTTAAACGACCTTGGAAATGGTCCCCATTAGCTTTTGCGTCCATGCAGTCTGATTCGAACCTTTATTGCTATCTTATAGTTGTCAAACTATGGTACAGGAGATCAAGACGCATCTAGACCAGAATGCACATTAACATGGTGTATAATCACGTGACTCAGAATTTCCGATAATCTTCAGTATCTTTTTTAATACTTGACCAATTTGAATTCGGTTTGAAGCAGAGAAGGTGGGAAAATACAAGGAATAAGCTGGACGTGTTGGATTTTTGAAAAATCAAATGATAAAAAAGTCATTGAAGATTAACCAAAATCAACCACGTCCATCTTATGCGTGACGTCTGTCCGCATTCTTTGCTTCAAACCGAATTCAAATCAGCCCAGTATTTACAAAATTATTGAAGATTTTCTGAAAATATTGTATCACGTGATTATCCACCGTGTTTATTCACGTACCTGCTAATCTGGATTTATGTTTGTCTCAAAATTAATGCCATGAGGGTCATTCTACCACCTGCCTGTATACTTAATCAATAAGATCAAGATCTGTGTTTTCTTAAAGTCCCGCCCTTTCTTCTAACAGCCGAAAAATAGAAGCGTAACTTATTCTAGTTTTACTGTACTTAGGCACACATTTCGCTGGTATCATGGTGGTCTGGAACGTCTAGTCTTACGATTCCCCTTTTCATATAATCACCGCTCAGATAGTTACATTTTGCCGCTTTTCAACAAGAACTACGCAACTGCTGTTTAAAACAAGCTGGAGTTACGAGGTTTTTTGTTGAAAAGCAGCAATTTCTTGAAAATGGTGAAGCTGAACAGAAGCTTTGACTGTCGTTTGGTTAGTATTCATTGAATATTTAGGCTTCATTGTACTCGCTTTAATCTGGTATGAGCAACCCGTTTGTCTATCAGCATGGTGAATTTTGCGTTTGACAAAAGTAAATCCATGAACTTTACGGATTTCAAAAAGATTAATTCCACGCGTGATATATTTTCATTATTTGCATAACGGATGAATCTGTTTACAAAGTTGTGAATCGGCTAATGGGTTAAACTGTCAATATTTCCACAGACTCAAGAATGCCACTGAACAATGGGCCGTGTCAATATAGACCTAAAATCAAATATCGTCGCTTTTCTGCAGAAACCTCGTATATGCAGCTTAACCGAAGCTGCAGATGCGAGGTTTTTTAAAAGAAAAGTGACGATATATTTGGTGCTGGAAAAAAAGACACTCATGGCATTTGAAACCAACATGGATCCTGATCAGACTGCGTGTATACGCAGACTGATCGGGATCCATATACCGGTATGTCCATATTGTCCCCCGATAGCTCCTTTTTATCTGTAGTCAGTGTAAGAAAGCAGTAGGCATACGAGCCCGCAGCAAATTTCAGTAAGACAAGTCATATAAGATGTTATGGAGGCAAGAAGGTCTCAAAGCCATGATAGGTAGCCTTTTTTCAGATACCAGTTCAAATATATTTACCATTTCGAAATCAAATGTTAGACTGGTCCAAATTAAAATGTGTTGCAATCGACATACCAAATATGATCAAAAGACATGGACTTTATATGCCATTTAGAACCGATGACATTTTGGGAAAATGAGAAAATCCTAATTATCGACATTTTATTATTTCGTTTTAATTTTCTCAAAGGCTCTTTCTTACGACACTGATTTTACGGAACAAAAAGCGAATGGATCAATTTATACTTGATTGTGTTGTTCTAATTCGTTTATTTGAACAAAGATAGCTCTAGATTAAAACTGACACCGCGGTTGTAAGCTTTTCAATTTACTATTTGAATAGATTAGTGACAAAGTATAGTATTTGCTTATAAGTCTATGATTGTCTTACAAGAGTTTTGCATTGTGGCATTGACATTGTCACTAGGTGCCGAAATGTCGTAACAGTAAAGTTTACAGACTAAATGTTACGTCGTTTTGATCGCAAAATAAAAACATTGAAAACATTGAACTTGTCAATTCGCACTCCATATTTTTTAATTATTTTCGACTATAAATTCAATCGAGATGGATTCATCCACTAAAACCAAAGGTTTTGTTATCGTTATGTTGCTGACTTTAAAGAATATTCATAACCATTTCCCAAACAACGAAACTTTTGACTGTTCCGCTTGGAAAGCTGCTGCAGACGACGACATGGATGTTCACATAAAGGAGATCTGTTTATAATATAGCAGAGAGAATACTGAGACAAAAGAAGACAATGCTGAGTTTCAGCATTGTCTTTGGTTGTCTTGATCTTTTCTCAGGCCGTTTCTATTAGGGACGTCAAAAGCAGGTCTTAATTGAGAACAGGTTGATTGAATATTCCTTAGGTTTCAACGACATTTTATTCTGGAATTTGAATGAAAGCAGATCTACGTTTTTGAATTATTCACAGTCATACCGCAAGTGCCTATCTTTCTACTTCTTTGATTATCATTTTGACTATCATATGATTTTGATCATAGGCCAGATTGACATTTTAGTGCAGTGGAAAGGTTTACGTCATTAATTCAGAAACATCACCATGAGTCTTGTGTCTCTCTGATACCTCATTACCAGACGGCAAATTTTAGACCTGTCCAAATCCAATGATGTTGCAGACGTCAATATCAAATGAATGAAATTTTACATTTCTTTGTCTTAGTGGATAGAAAACATTGTGGGAAATGAAGAAAATGCTTGTCACAAGCAATTTCTTAATTTTCCACAATGATTTCCAAAACCCGTATCTTAAAAGGCGTCATTGTGTAGCAGGGTGTAGAAGGGGCACTTATACTATCTCGCCGTACAAGCTAACATTTATAGCGACATGGTAGATTGATCGTTTAGGGACAGAGAGGTCCCGGGGTCGAATCCTATCAGAAGACGATATTCATTTGCTAATTACAATTATGTGGTAATGGATTAATTTCCATACGTTATATCTATTATCAGAAATGCATCTCGACTTGCCCTGGAGTCCCGTGAGGCGATGTTCGGTCGTGCCATGTCGTTGCTATCAGCCCGCTGTACCAGTGTAAAACAAGATTAGGCTGCTTGTCAATAGCAATTTCTTCATTTCCTACAGTATTTTTAACGCCTTTATCTTTTGTGGCACCAAAAGGCGTCACTATGTAGGAATGAGTTAATTTCCATACGTTATATCTATTTCCAGAAATGCATCCCGACTTGCCCTGGAGTCCCGTGAGGCGATGTTCCGGCGCGCCATGCCACTGCTATCAGCTCGCTGTACCAGTGTAAAACAAGATCAGACTGCTTGTCAATAGCAATTTCTTCATTTTCCACAATGTTTTCCAAAATGTTCATACGTCATATCTATTTTCAGAAATGCATCCCGACTTGCCCTGGAGTCCCGTGAGGCGATGTTCGGTCTCGCCATGTCACTACTATCAGCCCGCTGCACCAGTGTAAAACAAGTTTACAATGCTTGTCACAAGCAATTTCTTCATTTTCCACAATGTTTTCCAAAATGTTCATACGTCATATCTATTTTCAGAAATGCATCTCGACTTGCCCTGGAGTCCCGTGAGGCGATGTTCCGGCGCGCCATGTCGCTGCTTTCAGCCCGCTGTACCAGTGTAAAACAAGATCAGACAGAGGGTGGTCTACCATTTGGTATACAGAGTCCTAAATACTTCTACGTGACACAAGATAAACCACTACCAATGGAACCATTAAAGGTACGTGTGAAAATTATGGTCTTAGCCTACATGATAGAAAGGAAATACTCCAGGGGGAATGTGTGGCTCAAATGCAGAAACTATGTGAATTACCACTAATTTGAATTTCGATCTTATTAACACTTTCTTTTTGTTTTTTGCTGTGTTATGTTGTGTCTACTTTGACGCGGACATTTAAACGGCGTCGAAATATGTAGGTGCGTCTCGCCATCGCGTTTCTATTGGTTGTAATGTAATTCACGGGTGGTAAACAGAGAAACTAGCTCCAAAAAGAGGTAGTTGCATAGAGCGAAAATTTGTAGGTCACGAACATATTTTCAAAAATTATTTCTTTTAAAGCGAGTTTTTGAGAAATCTGGCGATGCTGTAATATGAAGAAATGGTCGAAGTTTGTTGTGCACAATAGTATACGGCATTAGTAGCAGGGTTTGAA
Organism: Fragum sueziense; assembly: GCA_963680895.1. NCBI lineage: Eukaryota > Metazoa > Mollusca > Bivalvia > Cardiida > Cardiidae > Fragum > Fragum sueziense. The sequence continues at coordinate 21,155,614 of OY804596.1, read as the reverse complement.
TACAATCGTTGAAAAACATTTCAAAATCGAAAGTAAAAAAGGTTTTACTTTCGATTTTGAAATGTTTTTCAACGATTATATTCAAACTCTGCTTACTAACACCGTATGTTCTCTTGCACAACAAACTTCGACCATTTCTACATATTACAGCATCGCCGGATTTTTCAAAAACTCGTTGTAAAAGGAAAAAAATGTAGAAAAATGTGTTCGTGACCTACCTTTGTATACAGATTTTAGCTCTATGCAACTACCTCAGTAGAGGCCGGATGTCACGAGGAAACGAAATACCGTTGACTCTTTTTGGAGCTAGTTTCTCTGTTTACCACCCGTGGTAATTGTCATGCAAACTTAAAAGAAACAAGATTGGCTTACTTTAGTAGATCTATGCTAGAGTGTAAACACCAAATTATTGACAGACAGACGGAAAGTGACGACAACAGATCACCTTAAGCACTTCTTGCTAAGGTGAGCTAACAATTGGTCTTTCGGAAAATTGGAAAAAAATAACGAACATTATCTTGTTTTAATCGATATGAGCTTAAATTGGACAATTCAAAATGTTCCTTATACCATGATGTAGATCGAAGTTCAGTATCTTTTGCAAAAATTGTTTATATCACAATTCTTACAATCAGCTTATAAATGAGCCAGGGTCTAGAAAAGGGGTCCCTTATAGCATTTGAGACAGCCAGGTTGCAAGAGTAGACTGTGCCTAGATACAGTGTAGCCAACAGCCATGTTACCATCAAACGGTTGCTACAGATCACGAAGAAGCTTTTGGAGAACACCATGGTTTTTGGTAATTGGCACCATGTTGTTCTCAAATGCTATTGGGGACGTTTTCCAGATTTTGGCTCAAATATATGACGAAATGCGATTTTATAATTTCAGGCCTGGCGTGGATATAACGGTAACGTATACTTCGAGCCGATACAGATTAACCATCTAAAGGTGGACGAGACAGAAGTACTTCGAGCCAAGACATCTGTACCTCGAACCCGACAGAAGCTGACGGCTAAACTAGCGAGTCAGCAACAACAGAGACTCGCCATTACGGACAAGGAGAATAAGGCGGAGAGCCGCAGTGAATCTAGACAGACGAATAAAAGTACCCAGAGTAACACATCCACCGCTAGACAGATGGCCATACTGGACAGACAGATGGTCGCACACAGACTCAACGATAACATACACGAGGACATGATCTGGATAGAGGGACAGGAAAACACCGGAAGTCTCGCCATTAGACCTAGGTCACATCCGGATAGAAAAGCGCGGGAAAGAGACTTACAGTATAATAAAGAACGGATTAAGAAAGGATCAGTTGTGCATAAACTTTATGAAGAAAGGAAAGCCAAACAACGACCCAAGTTAACGGTAAGTGGTGGGAAGTTTACCCCACCCACCTCAATGTCGCCATTATTACGGACTCAAACTCAGTACTCATTGAGCCATAGACTCACAACTAACAGTCCTGACCCGTATCATGGCGACGCCAAGCTGCCGCCACTCGATCATTTACGTGCTAGTTTAAAACACATGAACACTAAATCATCCCCCGTTACTAAGGGATACAGTAGATCAGTGACCTTGACCGATGATATGAAACCTTTTATCAAATATAGTCCGGATGTAGTCGCAAAGTTTTCACAACAAGCTGCATTGTAATTTTGAATGTAGGGCCTACCCATCAAAGAATCTCTTTCGGCCAAGATAATTCAGGCTACCTATCAATGAATCTCAAATTCATGGCTACAATATTTGACTGTAAAACCAATAGAACACAGAATTTCTTTAATCGACCCAATGAAGAAAGGGTCTAAAAATGAATGCGAAAATCGAGATGTAGCCTTCTTGAAAACAATAAAATCTTTCTATGCCGTTTAGGTATGAAATTTCACGGAATTTCATGGAATACCACACACTCACTTGGTTCTTGTGTAACTAATACCGAGTATAAGGAAGCGTTGCATTTACACGTTTTTGTACATTTTGTTATCCATCCGTCCATTTTAATGTTGTCTCCACAGATTTTTTAAACGTCCAACGTGCATGCATATTTTTAAAAGAATTTCGGAAAGAATATATTGAAGTGTAAATATTGTAGTCGCCCATACATCTTTGCTATTTATGTTATTGTGTAGGCAATGAGTAATTGATTGAAATCTTTGTGATAAAAGGGTTCATTCAGTATCGCTGAACGTGCATTTCGTCGGTGTTATTGCTAAACATCGTAACTCCAGCTTTAGTTACGAAGTTTTGCAATAAAACCGACGATTTTTGCTTTCGGCAATACTGTTCGGTCATTGAATACAATATCAAACAGGTTGAACTGACATCGAACACTCAGCTGTTGGCTATTTAGACAATGTTGCTGCCTTGGAATCTATTGGAGCCAACAAGACACACGTTGGAATACGAGTGATAGGAGTGAACGTGTCGGGGAATTGTTGTGATCATGTTCATTCGACAACGAACTGTCTGCTAACGAGACCACGATTGTGATGTTACAGTGTTGGTTTTTTACATCAATACTTTTTCGAAACTATACCTTGCAATATCAGTGCAAACCATGGATAAGTTTATATAAATAGGAGAAATTTTGAGTCGATCTTAACGAATGAAGAGTAGAAAATGTTACAATGTATTAATCAAGCATGCTTTGGGCAAACTTAATGACAATCCTATTTTTCCTGACGTTAAGATTTGAAATGTCAATTCTTTATTCCTAGCATACCATTGATTCTTGAATTATAAACCGAATTGGATCTGGTGTCACGGTGCCATTCTTGCAGTGAATGACACCCTATCAAATGTTGACTACTCGCGATCTACGTCAGCTTGTTTTCTATTGAAAGCAACCAGGCTTTGAAAAATAATTATATTTTATAACTTCCAAACAGTCAAAGCGATGTACATTTTTCTCTGTAACAAGGTATAGATATTTTGCGTTTAATTTAAATGCGAGTTCAAAGATCAGTTTTTCTAATGTCAATGAATTTGATCTGGTTTAGTTATACATTGACTAACCATCGGTGTCGTTATCAAATCTCGTAACTACGGCTTTATCGAAGCCGTAGTTACGAGATTTTTTAACAACACCGACGGAATACATTGTTCGGAAAAACGTCCCTCGCTTTGGCCGAGTTCACCACCAGGGATACTGACAGAAAGAAAATACGAAAAAAGGATAACGCTTGCAACAGCATATCCTACATATCGCATTAGAATGGCTAAAAAGTACCCCTGTAAATCTGCGATTTTGCATTTTCAAAGACGCACATTGTCAGACATTGGTTTGACATCCATAGTAACAATGTTTTGAGAAAAAAATGAGGGAAAAGAAGAGGTTTCTGATAACCAGCATTTTCATATTTTCCTTCAATATTTTCAATGCTACAGCATACACATTTTATACTTTCAATATCAATTATTTCGTTGTCTGAAACTCCTTTCAAATTGGACAACCCTAAAATTTTGCTATTTGGGAAAGGGTCTAGACAATTTCACGAATACATCAAAAGGCCACGTTTTAGTTTACCAAAGCTTGTATATGTTAACAGTATTTATTAATTCGTTTTGTTTGATTTATTCTTTATTTGTGATATGAAGTGAACATGTCTTTTCAGTCATACATCCCACATTAAACCATTATTAGATATTTTTGCGTTTCTGCCTCATAACTGATTAAGATACGGCGATACACCGCCGGAAACTGAACTAAACTTGGCTTTGAACTTTTTTTTTTTCGAGCGGCGGCGTTACGTATCCGAACTTATTCGGGCGCGGTCGTATATATTCGGCGGTGGAAAGTTCCACCGCCGAATGTTTACGACCGCGCCTAAATAATTCCGACATCGTGTGAATCTGATTATAGTTGGACTACCTTAATCAGGATTCAATATACACCCTGAAGTTGTCAAAGGTAATGAAGAAGCTTGACCCATTACCATACAACAAAATTTTAAACTGTTCTAAATTCAAAAGCTAATGCAGCCATCAAATGGATGTCGAAAAAGACCGGATTTGTGTAAAATATAGAAAACATGGAGGTAAAAGGAGAAACTGCTGGTCATCAGCAGTTTCTTCTTTTGTCTCAATGATTTTCCCAAGCCATTTAATCAAGGACGTCAAAACCAGGTCTTGTTTGGAAGAGTTAAAGAGAACAGCATGGATTTTGATCAGACTGTGTGTTTACCAGGCTGATCAGAATCTATGTTGTTCTCAAAATGCTATAAATGCCCCCTTTTCCCACGTCACCTAGATCCCAAAATATTCTTTAATCAATCGTAAAAGGATGGGTGGACGGACAGACGGACAAAGAAGAACCAATATAACCCCGTCTACTTCGTAGGTGAGGATATACATGTACTGGATATGTATAGAGAATAGGCCAGAAAATATTGACGGAAAATGTTTTAAAGCATTTTCATCTTTTTACTTTCTTCTGTTTACTCAATGTTTTACATAGCCTTTCTGTTGTGGTCGTCGAAACCACAGGGAATTATAGGGATTTTTATGTCGTCTCCTTCTTTATTAAAGAAGGAGACAAAAAAATCGCTGTTATTCCCTGTGGTCGAAATATGCATTGTTTGGAAAAGCGTTACGCATTATTTGAAAAGGATTGGTGGCAAAATAGTTATCCTAGTGGTACAAGGACAATTTGAATGCTCTATAAGCAAATAATGCCCCAAGAACGAGCGATGGTCATAATAAAGAATCATTCCTGACGGACAGATGAATGGACACATTGGCAGACACAAGCAGGATTGTACGAAAGTAAGTGGGCTTCAAACAAAATTCTTTGGAAAGATAACAAAAGAAAACTACAAACGACCTAGGTAGATGGTGATTGGTCTTTATTTGCCAAAAATGAGAGTCAGTCTAGATAGTGCCACGATTTATTTATATTCAACCATTTCCCAAACGGACATAATTTGGACTGTTCCAATTTAAAAGCTACATCAGATGACAAAATGAATGTTGTTAAAGAAATAATTTGTATAAAATACATCACAAAAAAATATTGAAACAAAAGGAGAAATGCTGTTTATCAACATAGTCTCTTTTGTCTGAATACGCCTTTCTATTAGGGACATCAAAACAACGCTTTCTTTGGGAAAAAATTAACTATCTGTGAAAACGCAATTTCAGACAGGTCTAAATAAGCACTGTCCCTAACGGCAACATTTTAGAGCGGTGCAGCTGTTGCAGATTATGAAAGCAATTTTTATAGCCAAATGATTGACACAAAAAGAGAATATGCTGACTATCAGCATTTTATTTTAATGATCAACACTTTCTCCTTTTACCACATTGTTTTACAAATCCTTTTCTATTAGGGATGTCAAAACCAATTCTTGCTCAGGAAAGGGTTAAATTTACGGTGTTGCAGACCACGAAAATCTACAATTTATATCAAAGATGGATATCAGCAATTTCTTCCAATTATGAATTCATAATTCATTATTGACCGTGAATCATGGTCTGTTTGAGAAACGGTTAATTCTATTCAATCTTCTTCATTTTGAATTATGATCTTACCAATCAATTCCTAACATTTTTGATTTACTCATTTTTTCCAAACATGGATGCTGCTTTCAAAATGGTGGTCGATTTCGAAATTGGTTTCTTATGATACTTCAATCCAAGAGCATTGTTGTGACACAGATGTAAGAAAATGCTTGTTAGCAGCATTTTGTTGGTTACACATATTTGTCCTTTCCTAAAGTTTCTTAAAATGTTTCAGAAATAGAAATCCTTGTAGCAGGGGTGTCATAACTAACCAAACAAGTCATTCACCAGGTGTGTTTGTGAAACACTAATGCCCCCGAAATGGCAAATTTTCTAAAATGTTGAGTTTTCTTGTAAAGGGTTGATAATGGTTAACAGATGACCTTGAGGAAAGTCATATTCCATGGAACAGACAGATATCATTGAAAGAAAGTTACATACCAAATTTGAGCTTTGTATATCAAATACTTTTGGAGAAAAGTCAAATGTTAAGTTTTTGGACAGACGGACGGACAGACAGACAGACACGAGAAAAACAATATGCCCCGATCTTTCGATACTGGGCATAAAAATATATCCTAATCTAACAAACATAATTTAACAACTATTCTTGAATACCATCAGGGATCACTGTTGAAAATGTTGCTTCCCATTTACACAAGTAAACTCACAAACACTATTCACATGTACATATTGATAATTACACACAATTTAATTGTTTAAACAATTGCATTTTAAAGCATTGCAAACAAAAAAGTGAAAAAGAACAACCCTGATAAAATAATAATACTTTAACAAACATTTAAAAGATAGGCTCATAAATTATTGGACGGTGTTTGGACGGATCAATTACATAAATAACATTAATGGTATTATATAAGACAAAGAAAGAGATAAATATATAAATATACTTGATACGTAAATAGAACTTAAGTTCACTTAAATATAGGAAATAAGACAACCACATTTTTATCAACAAACGCAAAACAGTATCACAAGATGTTGGTCCCTTTATTAAGTTGATAATAGATAATTCACCTTTGGCAGGAAGCATAGACAAGGATCAGACTGTACTTATGTGCAGGCTGATCTTTGCCTAGGCTGCCTGCTAAAGTGTGACCATAAGCAAGTGAGATTCTCATCAAAAGCAAGTAATAATATTTATTTGAGATGTCATTTGAGATGTTATTATAAAAGTAGATTGATAAAATTTTAAGCATAACACAGTCTAATGTCCCTTGAGGAAGAGCGCCGCCCCACACTGCACCCACAGACTCTTGTTACCACCACAAGGTACATTGAGTTTAGTAATAATCCTATCTCTGTCTGCACTGTAATATATAGGTATAGAGATAGTCTCATCTATACCATACGGGTCTGGAGCATCATCCTGTAAATAAGCAGAGAAAAATGTTATTGGGACCATTAAAATTTGAAGCATAACACACTTTAACCCTTTCCCAAACAAGACCTGGTTTTGACGTCCCTAACAGAAAAGGCTTGGGAAAACATTGAGACAAAAGAAGAAACTGCTGATAACCAACAGTTTCTCCTTTTGTCTCAATATTTTCTATGCCATATTTTCAACAAATCCAGTCTTTAATAACATTCATTTAGTCATCTGTGATAGTTTTGAAGTGAATCACCCTAAAATTTTGTCGTTTGGGAATGGGTTAATGTCCCTTGAGGAAGAGCGCCGCCCCACACTGCACCCACAGACTCTTGTTACCACCACAAGGTACATTGAGTTTAGTAATAATCCTATCTCTGTCTGCACTGTAATATATAGGTATAGAGATAGTCTCATCTATACCATACGGGTCTGGAGCATCATCCTGTAAATAAGCAGAGAAAAATGTTATTGGGACCATTAATATTTGCAGATGCCTAAGAAATATGTTGACAACCGAGTGTAAAGCACTCGGTGTGTCTTAGTGTTTTCAAGGCTTCTTTGAATGTTAAAGACATACAAATATGTGAATTGACGCTATTAATGCATAAGAACTTAAGTCAGCCATTGTTTATTTTGGTCTTATAAAACTTCTGATACTTTTTGTTATGCTTGACATCGTCAAAAGAACATTGTGTCATAATTTGGCGCCAAAAGCGAATGTTACCTGTTCAAAATTAAAAATTTTGTGGGAAAGAAATAGTTGTTTAATTGGAAAGCTCATATCAAGGATATTTGAGTAAAAACCCGGGCGTTAACGGCACATGAATTTACTGAATAATACATGCTTTCTCCAGATAACTTCCCTGTTTCTTTCCTTTAATTCTTGCAAGTAATTGCCTGGAAACACACATTTTATGTATCTATGAGGTTTAACTCCATTGTAATGAATACTTTAGTCATATCATGGATGCAGGAGCACCTAACCATGGCTTTCTGTTGTTCTCTCACCACTATTACTTCAACATCCTTTTAAAGCCTACCCTTTAAGTTTACAATTATCATTCTATAGCTGGGAAACAAACATCAGGAAGGATATCTGACATGGACATGGATCAAACCTGGGATCCCATGAAAGTTTGGCGCCAGAACTGACCTTAATCCAAGCCACAACACAAGGTGGTATAGCAGAAATACTGGGTGAGTCTCTCTGGTTTTCTGACAGCTTACTACCATCAAAACTGTACTGTACTTGGATAGAAAACATTCAGCGAAAGTGATAAATCATCAATGTTATTGGAAATTTTTGTAACTCCAGCTTTTATCTAAGCTGGCGTTGCATGGTTTCGCAATAATACCGATAAAATGCTGTATAACTTACTTTAATCCAAGCCATATTACAAGGTGGTATAGCAGATTCACTGGGTGAGTCTCGCTGATTGTCAGACAGGCTTCTACCATCAAAACTATATGGTACTTGGATAGAAAACATTGAAGGAAAGTGATAAATACAGGATACTAACCTTAATCCAAGCCACAATACACATTTGTTTAGCAGAAATACGCAATGAATCTCTCAGGTTTTCTGACAGCTTACTACCATCAAAACTATGTGTACTTGGTACTTGGACAAAAAAACATTGAGCGAAAATGATAAAATATTGGTGTTATTTGCAATCCAGCTTTTATTAAAGCTGGAGTTACATGGTTTCGCAATAATACCAATAAAATGCTGAATAACTAACCTTAATCCAAGCCACAACACAAGCTGGTATAGCAGAGATACTGGGTGAATCTCTCTGGTTCTCTGACAGCCTACTACCATCAAAACTACAGCCCTCTAACTGTAGACCCCCAATCTTTACATTTAGTTTGGCTCCTTGTAAAGAACCCTTCCAACTACAACTGAACTTCAGATTGTCCATCGAACAGCCTAGCTCTCTGTGAAAAATAAATTGCCTACCAATATAATAAAATTCTCAAGATAAAGATAGATCTAGTGGAAAATAATAAGTTATTCATGATGACAACAATAATATAGGCTAGCAGATGTGTTTGTGAAACAAAAATGCCCCCCAAATAGCTATTTTTTGGAGAAAAGGCCAATTTTAAGTTTTCGAATAGACTGACAGATGGACGGACAGACAGACATGAGTAAAACAATATGTCCCCAAACTTTCGATACAGGGGCATTAAAAGCGCAAGACAATATCAAGAGCTCTCTATCAAAATATCTTGTTTTAGATATGTTTTCAAGTCTAGTCAGGGACAATAATTTTAATATTTTAAGGGCATTTTCACAAAAGTTGTTTCTTACACATCTACAGGTCTTAGTGACTTCTACAAAGTATGAAGCGAATCAGACGGAAACTATGGGAGGTGTTGCATGGACAAGCATTTTGAATAAAGCATAATGTCGCTTTTCAACAAAAACTTCGTAACTGCAGCTTAAATTAAGCTGCAGTTACAAGTTTTTCGTTGAAAAGCATCCATAATTACCTGGCTGTTTGTTGTCTGAGAGCATTGAGGAATGTATCAGGTCTAAACAATTCAGACAGATCTAGTGTGTCTCTCAACAGTGAGTTATTCTGAGCTTTATCTACCCATGTTTGTACGGCTACAGCTCTAGATACTAGACCACTCAGATACTGTACTGGGTCCTCCGGGCCGTCCCATTTACTCTGCCAACTGAGGGGGGTCTGTAAATTTAATATAGTAATCATCATTAGATAATACATGGAAAACTGGAATTCAAGACACAGGGGATGCAAAATTTGTTTCAAACAGATCAACAAAAAAATATTGCAAAAGGATGGGTTGCAACAAGGGGTGAAAAAATAGAATTTCTTTAAATTTTGTGGATTGATAGGGTTACATAATATTTTTAATTTGTATGTGTAAAACATCTGGTTTCGGCTTATTTTACGAGATATGGGTAAATAAAGTGGGTGGGGTAAGATGGACTGAAACACAGTAGGGGTCATTCTAAGTCGCCTATCTTTCTTATTTTTAGCCCAAGATGGGAAAATTTGTATGCGTGTCTTGTGATATATGCGTTAAACATTTAAGGGCTTATATTTGATATTCCATTTATATCTTTTCCGTAATACTCATTCTTCTTTCTTTCGAAGAATTTCGCTATTTTTTAACGACCAACTTTACCAAACTATCTCCACACGTTTTATTTGAAACCCGATTTCTTTGAAACTTTACAGATGTATTGACCAGATATCAATGTAACTTTGTGTGAAATTTGAAAGAAAAGCGTTGGTCCGTTTTTTAGATATTTGACCTTGACCTTCAAAATGACTTCAAAACTCGGGAAATGCCAAAATGTGATAGTTAAAGCACCAATTTTATTCATAAGAATTGGAAGCATGGTTTCTTTTTATTGTTCCTAATGAGTTTCGTAGCAATATTTACTTTTTTGTATCGTACAACCCATTCGGAAGAATGGGAAAGAAAAGAAATTCTTTTTACTTCTCAGTTTTCTTATCAAACTAAATATTGCACATGAAACATGTCTACGTGGAAAGCGCTGTGATTAATATTACTACCACAGGTGAGTGAAATTAAATATTAGCATTATGTTAAGATTGCTAGAACTACCAAAGCTTTATATGCAACTTGAATTGTCTAAGAGTTTATATTCACTCATCTCATGATGGACAAGAATTATCAATTTGCAAGGAGAAAACTTATCATTTTCAGATTGTATTTCTTATATGGTTATAAAGAAGACACATTGTGAATGATTTTACTAAATGACCAAATGTGCTTACAATTAATTAACTTAAGCTAAATATTTATATAACGTCATATAATGTCAACAAAAAGAAAATAATGTTAAATGTATAGACATGCCTTAAACAAATATCTGTCTATCAATGATTTCATTAGATGAAATGACTGGGTAACTCTGAGAGGTGACCAAGTTTATTATATTGAGTATATCAATTCTAACGGTAAAATCATACAATAAAAAACCTAATCATGTGTGAAATGCATTTTTTTATGAATGGGCTGTCACATGCCATTCAACCCTTACCATTTTCTCAACAATGCGTAGTTTTAACATACATTCCCGAATTTGATGTTATTTTGAAGGTCAATGTCAAATATCTCAACAACGGGCCAATGCTTTTCTTTCAACTTTCACACAAAGTTATATCTATATCTGGATAATACATCTGTAAAGTTTCATAAAAATCATGTATCAAATTAAACGTGTGGAGATAGTTTGGTAAAGTTGGTCGTTAAAAAAAAGCGAAATTTTACGAAAGAAAGAAGAATGAATATTACGGAAAAGATATATATGGAATATCAAATGTAAGCCCATAAATGTTTAACGCATACATCACAAGACACGCATACAAATTTTCACGCATCTGGGGCTAAAAATAAGAAAGATAAGCGACTTAGAATGACCCCTTTTGTGTTTCAGTCCATCTTACCCCACCAACTTTATTCACCCATATCTCGGAAAATAAGCCGAAACCAGAGTTTTCACACACACAATTTAAAGATATTATGTAACCCTATCAATCCACAAAATTTAAAGAAATTCTATTTTTTGACCCCTTGTTGCAACCCATCCTTTGTCTCGATAAGTGAATTCTACAGCGCATTGCTTGCTCATAAAGCCCTCCATTTCAATTAATCTTTTATACTAGTATCCAATCATGTCCAATAAAAAAGGTTATGTAAGCCTTACACTAAGTAATATTAATGATCTCATAATAATACCTTCTCACAAACTTGAGCCTTTCAAGTAAGCAATGAAAGATTTTCCTTAAATTTCAAATCATCATTACAACACATTTTGGAGGGTTTCTTTTTGATATTATTTTACATGTACCACCCACCTCTTGGTTGAGTAATGCAGCTGCCAGTCCTTGCACCTCCTTACTAAGTAGCTGTGTTCCACGGATCACCTTGGACAGGGCTGCCAGACTCTGATGCACTGTCTGTACCAGTCTAATGGCATTATATCGCTCCAGCAAGATGAATGAGATGATCGGAGATTCATTACCCGACTTCTCCGCTGGTGGGGCGATCTTCTGCTGGATCAGATTTACACCCTATGGAAAACAAAGAAATTTGTTGATTGATTCTACATACCACCAATATGATCATTAAAGAATTGACCATCAGAGAAACTTACAAGAGCTGTCCGAAGACAGCGCGCTCGACTTTCTAAGTTGCTTAGTATAAAGGGGGCATAACTCCAAATATAGTGGAGCCAGGGTCATGGGCCCTGATAGTAAGGTAGAGGGTGTGATGGTGAATAAGTATTCCAAGTTTGGGTTGAATCCCTTTGATAGTATGGAAGTTATTGATGTTTGAAAAAACTTTAACCTTGGTTGCAACGCCGACGCCAACGCCGATGCCCGGGTGACAGTATAAGCTCTCATTTTCTTCAAAAAGTCGAGCTAAAAAGGAATGAAGCACCATAATGTGTTCAAATATCAATGTTCTTTGTAAAAGAACATTACATTACTCTTATTGTTTCTCTATCCCTTGAATTTTCAATGATATGTCATACACAATTCACTTCTATTATACAAGCAATGTGATATTAGCTAAAACTTCAAATCATCTAAAACTGTTCAGTTCAAAGTATGCCTTGAACACGAACTAACCTGGTTCAGCTTCTTCCATAGATTAAGTACAGGTCCGAGTTCATTAGCCCATACTTCTTTATCAAACTTGGTGGCTTTGGCGTCCGATCTCTGTAACACTTTGAGCTGCGATATCACCTGACTGCTCACTATTCTCTGGGCTGATCTCTCAATGTTCTCAGGTAGTCCAAAATAAGATGGCTTATCAAACTCTGGCAGGTCATTGATGACATCAAGATAGTCCTTTGAAAGAGAAAATTTGCAAAATACTTCCAATAAAACATTATAAATGTTAAATCTTTAAAGTTTCCATACTAGCAAGAATTAAAATCTTAAACATTTTCTAATCAAAGATGGAATACAACATTTTCTTAGTTTCTCACACGATATTGTCTAAAGAATAATAATGAAAAAAGTTAAGTGAAATGATCAAGATGTGTTTGTGATCCCCCCGCTTAGATCTTACATAGACCTTATGGCCTTGGCATGAGAAAATTTCTTTGCCACAAGGAATATACATGTACATATGAAAATTAATGTTAATGCCATGCAACTTGCAGTTCTAATCTATACCAATTTTCTAAGTTTTTTACAGACATACAAAATGCCAATAATATATAATACCACAGATTTATTGATACATGGGCATTAAAACGATGTGATATAAAAAACTAAGTGCACATGTACTTACCCTAAAGTTAGTAGAAGTAGGTAACCTCAGTGGTCCTAAACGTTTATTTTTACTGCCTGGTGCCAGGTTAGACTGATCAAAGAACTGCTCTAGATACGCCGTCATCACAGAAACATCAAACGGATTATCTACCCTTCCTCCGTAGATGGCTAACTCAAACAGGCCGTGTATAAACTTCCACTGGACCTCCTGACCGGCTGAAATACACACATTTACCCATTACCAAATAGGAAATCTTTTAGATCCAAAGTCAAACATTTTGCAGACGACACTTTCAAGTGTATGTCATTCTACATGTTTGGACTTTCATGGTAGAAAACATGAGAAATGAAGAACTTGCTTATTACAAGCAATTTCTATATTTTCCACAATGTTTTCCAAAGCCTTTACCTTGAAAAACGTCATAAAGCATCTCTGTTCGGTAAAGGATAAATGCATGTGAAAATGCTCAAAAGACAGTTTTATGACTTGTTCCAGTTGTATTTGTATGATTTATATATATAACTGGATTTACAGTGTTTAATCTGAACAAGCTGAAGTGCCAGACTTCAGAAAAGAGTTATTCTGACCCTTAGAATAAATTGCAAAGTATGATCAGATCAATATCATTTTGTATATATAACAATGTATTATGATGCTGAATATCTTTTTATACAATTAACCAAGATACATACCTCCACCACATAGTCTGTCTATAATATCAGCTCCAGCCCTCAAATCAGACAGAGAAAACTCATAAAACTTGGTCCAACCCTGAAGTAAACGAAGATAAACAGATAAACATTATTTCATGTAGAGTTGAAATGCTAATTGTATAAATTGTGATTCTGTTTATGGACCATCCATTTTTGGAGCAATTGATGTCAAAGTTTGAAAATAAAATACCATGCCTTTATTTACTAAGTATTTCCAGACAACCTAATTAATAATGTAAATATCTGTGAGAAGGATAATTAAATCTTTCGAAAGAATGGAACTATGCATATATCACGAAAAAATCTCCCATTATCAACAATTATGAAGACAAACTTAAATTCCGTCATTTACAATTTTGTGCATTAACTCTTTCCTAAACAAGACCTGGTTTTGACATCCCTAATGGAAAACTTGTGAAAACATTGAGGCAAAACAAGAAAATGCTGATAATCAGCAATTTCTTTTTTGTCTCAATATTTTATTGACCATAATTTACACAAATGTTATCTTTATCAGCATCTATTTTTTCGTCAGCAGCAGCTTTCAAGTTGGATTGCCCTAAATCTTTGATGTTTGGGAAAGGATTAATGAAGCACAATAATTACATGAAATTCAAATATTTTTAGAAACAGTAATTACCTGTGGAATGTACATTCTTCTTTCTTGCACCACAGCATGGAACCATGCCAGGGCAAACAGTGCCTGACTCCTCACTATATTACCTCCTTTAGCCACATATTCTGGACTCCAGGATTCATAAGTCCTGAATAAGTTTCTCTTTACTCCTGGTGGAGACTGTCGAAAAAGAAAAATAAGAGCAAATTAATAAAAATGTCTGTAGATAAAGAGAAATGTTTATTAGGAACTTGATTTTTTGATAAAAAATTGAAATTCATCTCAAGAACAGGGTGAATATTGAATGTCATACAGTTTTTTTTGTGAACAGTGCCTGTTGCTTAAGCAATAGATTTAGATTTCTTAATTCAAGCCAAAACTAATTGGTGCATTGGCAAAGCTTCAGGTTCAAGAAAAAATGTGGGCTCGTCTGAATAATCTTTACTTCACAAAAACAAAATCTCAAATATTTTCATATCTTCATTCAATTGCCTGCACAAATTTCATTTACACTAGTTAACACAATTTACAATGTACTTCTCTCTTTTATCCAATTTTATTCCAAATGTAAAATAGAAATATCTTACCTCATATGTAATTTTAAGACTTGATTGTAGCAGAATGGTTGGGAACTTGGGATGGACCTCAGCTGTCATCCACAGTCTAAAGTCTTTATGTGGCTTCAGGGTGTTCAGCTCCTACAGAAAATATACAAAACAGTGTAAATATATGCCTTCATCCGTATGACTTCAAAAACTACCAAAGATTTTTTTCTCATTTATGGTTAATCTATCTAGCACATTTATCAAATTTTCTCAAATTCAAGCACTTTACAGCATGAAAGTCCACTACATATTCAGTTAATAAACACAAGACTATACTTAGAATAACTCAATGAGTATCATTCTCAAAGAATAAAACATTCTGATAATATGATGACCATTACCCACCTTTTCCAATACAGGCAGCCATGGCGTCACCAGATGTAGATTTTTTAGACATAACCAGTCACCCGACTGTGAACATTCTCTCAATAACTGCATGGCTATATCAGCCTGGCCTTGACCCATTGCAACCTAGATATAAAACACAAAATCTGTCATAAATCTTTTTTTCTGTTTTTTTTTAAGACAATAAAGACAATTTTATGTTTATTTGCCAGACTGAAATTAGCATCAATTCTAGGATTCTCAGTAAGGAAATGATTTTATCACAAATATACTCATAACTCTTCTCTATGCCTGTCACAAAATAAAACTTCATTGTCATGATTGCATGTTGGTATAATTCAGTTTATAAGGCTTGTGTTAACCCATCACCACACAATGACTCTTTTTGACTCCCCGCAAGATAATGGCTTTGGAATACATCTTGGAAAATGAAGAAATTGCTTGTGACAAGCAATTTCTTCATTTCCCACAATGTATTTCATACAGAAATACTATGAAATATGGAATTTCATTTACTTGAAATTGTTGTCTGCAACATCTTTGAATTTGGACCAGTCAAAAATTCTACTAATTGGTCATGTGTTAAGACTTAATCCAAGTATCAGCTACTTACCTGATGGTATCTCTCATGTCCGATAACCTCACTAGCCAACTCTTGTAATTCTTGTGAAGGATCAGCTCCAGGAGATATGACCACCAATATGGGTTCTTCTGCTAGTGTCTCCATCTCATACAGTCTCTTTAGGTTAACACTAGGGGGAGATAACTCCTTCATACCTGCGGAATAATAAAGGTTTAATATTTACTGGAAGTTTCTTTTTTATAAATGAAATTTGAACTATAATTGTAGTTCTTGTGAAGGATCAGCCCCAGGAGATATGACCACTAGGATGGGTTCTTCTGCTAGTGTCTCCATCTCATACAGTCTCTTTAGGTTTACACTAGGGGGAGATAACTCCTTCATACCTTTAATATATTGATAAAGCATTAATGTAAACAGGAAACTTATCATTTCAAATATAAACTTTTCAAAATCTCTTGACTGTACATGTTCTTTGATATCAATTGTTTACAAAGACATCATTTTCCATTACAAATACACATATATCATTATTTAAGATGTGTATGTCATTAAGTAATGTGCATAATATTATTCAAAGCATGTAACATGCTTTTAAACCTATGTTAAAAACAAAATATTACTAGTATCTCATCAAATCAAATATATCCAGAGACTAATAACATTATACTACTCATTTTGTCCCAGTCATACTCAATCAGACATACCTCACCAGATTTTGAAGATGATGTCAGAAATATTTCACTTGGCTGCTTAAAGATACATTTCATGCAGTGAGTTTTGACCTAGGAGACACTTTTGTCTTTGAGTGCACAGTTCCTCAGACATCCTCGCAAATGATGCTCGGTGAATGGCAGAGGTGCGAACCAAATTGTGGATCCAACTCTAATACATTGTAAAATGTGAGTATAACATCTTACCTAGTGCTCTACAGGCAAACACACTCATAGCACTCTGAAGCCTATCTGGTCTGATGGCCTGTACAACTAGGACCTGTTGGAAGAGGGAAGTTTTCTTGGCCATCACTGACGGGAACTCCTGCTCACATTGACTGCTTCGTGAAAAGTTAGACCAGGTACTGCCATCCTCCAGGGTTAATGTCTGATATAGTCTGCCCAGATTGGACTGAAATAAAGAAATCAGAAGCTTAATTGATTTATTCAGGTTTAATGCCTCTTTCGACTGCTATGTCATATTGCACAGCTGGAGCACCTCACCATACATTCCTGATTTTTCTCTCACCATTACTACTACAGCATCCAATCCTAGTGAACAGCTGCTCTCTCACAAAGATGATTCATATCCATAAGTCAAAAACAATCAACTTTTTGTCAAATGTCAGAAAGGATTTAAGCGTAGTCAGGGTTCAAAACCCTAGATTAACCCATTCCCACATGATGAAGCTTTCTGATGCCCGGAAATTGAGGCTTCAAAAAACAATTGTGACATTCTGACATAGAATTTCTTCATTTTCCACAATGTTTTCAGCCCAGAAAGACCAACATTTCACTCACTTGAAATTGTTTTCTGTAACATATTTCATATTCGCCCAGTCTAAATTTTGTCTAAAACAAAACAAGACCATGATTTATCAATTTCAATCAGTAATTTCTCCTTATGAATTGCGGATAAAATCAGTATAAATATTTTTTCAAAATACCTTCAGATTGGCCACAGCTTGAGCCCTCTCTGGTTCTATCCAAGATGGGAGTCCCCGGGCAGCATCTGTCTTAACATCTGCCACTATCATACCAGTAAACGCCTCCCATTCCTACAATATAATAATTATCTCATTTAGCACTGAATGTATGCAAGATATGGTTACACATGAAAAAAGAAATATCATTGCTTTTCAACAAAAACCTCGTAACTGCAGCTTAAAACAAGCTGCAGTTTCGAGATTCTTGTTGAAAAGCTACGGAATTCAATAGAAACATTGTTTTCAAAATATGAATCATACACACAGCATACTGTTTTGCTTGTAAATAAGCAATAAGATAAAATTATGAGTTATAGATACAAGCCATGAAAAAGAAGAGCTTTGGAGGATGTTAGAAAAACATTAAAGAATTTGACATTAGGACATGGAGCATGTGATAATGATTCATTTTGAAGCATACATGTTGACATAACCAAAGGAATAGCAGAATTAGCATAACACATTGCAACAAACATGTAACTTAGAAATACATTGTGGCTTCTAGCTTGTAATATTTTGTTACATTTTGAAAACTACTTACATTTTCTTCAAACATGTCAGGTTTCATTCCATGTACCATATGCATAGCAAACATCAGTCTATCTGCCTTGAAGAGTGATCTACACACATATTCATACACAAGTTGTTGTAGGTGGGCAACCAACATTTTTATACGATGTTCAGTCCCGCCCCCATCCTGTCTGGTGTCCAGTGATCGCTGGAACAGACGCAGAAACGCAGCCAGACTGAAGCGGTACATGTTGTTGATCTTGGCCAGGTCACTGATCACAAAATACAGGGCACTACCATTCTCTGCTAGTGGCAGGTAGATATTTCTCTCCTGGAAAACAATGCCATTCAAATGATATTATAGCAACAGACAGCAAGATTTCAATTCTAACATAATCATGGGAAAATTATTGCATGATTGAAGCAAACTACTAGTCAATCATCTTCGCAAGCCAAGGGTGACATCTACGACGTAACGTCGTTTCTGTATTCACCCTTGGCGTATTAGGCTGATTTTCTTGGTCTCCTGGAAAGCATTTTCATTGGTTCCAGCGAGGTCTCGCTGGAACCAATCAGATTGTCGACTGATACATTTGTTATGAGTAACCAAATCATGACAACGGGTGGGAAAAAGCATTGCATTTGCAACTCAAAAACGCGAAGATACGCAATTTTTCCTAAGAATTTCACTGCAATAGACAGGAATTCCCTAACTTTAATCGACAAATTATTATACTTTCGAAAATTCGACCAAAAAAGCAGTTAATTTTACATAATCCGCATGACGTATGACGCGAAAGACAACGTGTGTTAATGACGTCATCAATAATGGACGTAAACAACCAGCAAAACAACCGCTAGGCGGCACTTCGCGATTTCAAGAAAATCGGACTAAATCCGCCACGGGTGAATACAAACGTAGGTGGGTTCAACCTTGGCTAGCGAAGATGCTAGTCAATCAGCATGGACTGTGTGGGTTAACTTTACCATACATGACACATCATGCTAAAAGGGACCTTCTGGAAAGTAATTACAACTTTAAGAAACATGATAATTTTGACACAGAAGAAATGATAACCCACCTGATCTAGGGAAGCCTGCATCCTGACAGATTCAGCTAGTGAGTCAGCTATAGTTATACTGCTAGCTTTGGTCTTGTTGAGAGAGTCCAGAAGTTCCTTATTCTCCAAGATGTTACAGTGCAAAAGTAGGTTTATGGGTTATATAATTACCCACCTGATCTAGTGAAGCCTGAAGTCTGACAGATTCAGCTAGTGAGTCAGCTATAGTTATACTGCTAGCCTTGGTTTTGTTGAGAGAGTCCAGAAGTTCCTTATTCTCCAAGATGTTACCTTTAGCATTTGCTAGCTCCTAGAATGACACAAAAATAGAAAGTGAGCTTTCATACATTGAACACATCTTTAAACATTCTTATATATTTGACAATTTGATAATTTGCATAATTCAGATTTGCGTTCTTCAAAAGATCCAACAAAATTATAGCATTAACTTTTTTAGTATACTGTCAAAGAATTTGCAGTAGACAAACCCAAGATGACCTTAATTGACAAAAACAGCCATGTGTTTTCAAATTGTCAAAAAAAAAAATGCCATTAAAATTACCTTTAGTAGAGATTCTTCAAGTTTGGCCAGTTCTATTTTTAGATCATCCTCCTATTTCAACAATGAAGTCTTCTTCTCTTCTTACTCTGGTTTCTCATGCTGTATTGTGATGTCCCTATTGGAAAGTGCTTGGGAAAACATTTAAGCATAAGAAGAAAATGCAGATAATCAGCATTTTCTTCTTTTGCCTCAATATTTTATGTGCTATATATTTTTTACACAAATCCTTTCTTCGCCAATATCCATTTTGTCGCCCACAGAAGCTTTCAAGTTGGAATAGTCCAAGTTTCTGCAGAAAGGGTTAACTTGACAAAATAATGTAATAACAAATACCTCCAGGAGAGATTCTTCAAGTTTAGCCAGCTCTATTTTCAGGTCCTCCTCCTGTTTTAACAATGAAGTCTTCTTCTCTTCTAACTCTGGTTTCTCATGCTGTATTGTGGCAGCCAACAACTATAAACACACACACAAAAAAACAGGTAAGACAAAATTATACATTTAAAGGCTTCAAATAAAATGTTTATTACTCACGTAAATACAAAAAAGTTCAAGTACAATTAATAAAAGATGGAGTTGTTTAACTAAATATTTTCAATCTTCTTTGTTCTGCAGATGAATTTGCTTGAAATGACAGTCCTTACAAGCTACCTTAACTCATCCCAAAACAAGACCAAGTTTTGATGTCGCTGAGGACAGAAGGTCAGAAAACAGTGAAGGAAGGGAAGAAAATACCGATAATCAGTATTTTCTCATTTTCTCATTTTCCTTCAATATTATTTATACCCATTTTGTCCTCAGAAGCAGCTAGCAAAGTGGTAAAGACTTTGGTAAAAAAATCATTACTTGGGGGATGGGTTAAGAGACTAAGGCTGTAGGTGTTGTAACTTTATTCTTGAGAAATTTCAATCATTTGAAGAGGGAAATGAAAACAATAATTACCTGTCCAGTAAGTCCAGCTTTAGTTGTTGTAAAGTTGACCTCTGTAATGACGGAGGCTGCATCAGGTGGTATCTCAGGGGCGGGGTTATGTGTCGTCAAAAATAGACGGAATTCTTCGTTATAAACTATAAACAATAGTGTGAGGGTGGGGTAATAATTACCTGTCCAGTAAGTCCAGCTTTAGTGGTTGTAAAGTTGACCTCTGTAATGACGGAGGCTGCATCAGGTGGTATCTCAGGGGCCGGGTTACGGGTCGTCAAAAATAGACGGAACTCTTCATTGTAGTCAATCACCTTCTCACCTATCTGAACCACAAATCTGGGGCCTGGGAATGAAGTGTAAATATCAAACATAAGTACTCACAAATTTTATGTTCTCTTTCGTATTTTGTACTTTTTCCTAAATATTTTTTGTGCTACATTTAAAGAATTTCTTCTTTCATGAACTAATAGATAGAGTGGTTTCGGGTGAGCTCGGCTGTCGGCTGCTCTCGGCCATGTGTCACATCATAATTGGAAGAAGTAGAAAAATCCTTTACTCATAAACTTCTGTTTTGGTGTCTGCAACAGCTTTTAAATTTGAACAGCCTATTCTGTAACATTTTAGGAAAAGGTTAAGCACCTACCCTGTGATATGAGGTCCCCTCTCAGTAATGGATACAAAACAGGTTCTACCCCATCTACCTCTTGTATAATCAGAGTTTTACCAAACCTCACAGCTAGCTCTAGTGATGTACTGAAGTTGGAGTCCTATAATGTAACAACAATTATTGTTAGATACAATTCACCAATTGCAAAATGTCAATCATGATATGCATTGATTGTCATCAGCAATGTCCTACTCACAGTGACAAATAGTTAGGCTGTCCACCTTGAAAGCAGGAGATAGAAAGTAAAAGACAGCCAACCAACTTAAAAGACTTTTTCTATCCATCAACTATTCAAGGATTAAATCTGTCTCTGCTAAGCACCAAGACTGAACATGTGCACTCAAGCACAAAAGTGTAATACATGTATCTAGCCTTTTTTTAAAATGACAAATTCTTACGCTTACCAGAATGAAATTCTGTTGCAAGTTTTTGCCAATTTTGTATGAACTTCAAGTCAAAACTTTAAATAATAGTATTTTCAAGACAGATTGCACAGTATGATAGTTTCTTCAAAAAAGATAGACCAACAAGTGAAATCTATACCTGTTGATTGATGACCTCTAGTCTTGTCTCTTTCAGATGACTCTTCAACCATTCTGTAGCTCTAGATGACGGATCTATCAAAAATGGGCGTAGAGTACTCTGTAAACATACAAATAGCAAATCATTCAATAACATTATTGTTTGAATCAGATTGAACAATGTTTTATAAAATGGTAGCTCTATCTTTTGGAAACATACAAATAGCATGGTAAATATTACATTACATTTATTAGAATTGGAGTGAACCATTTTCTTTACAATGATTCTTCTTGAATCATTATATATTTATAATCTATATAGACAGTATCTTAACATATCGTCTCTTCTCAACTAAAACCTCGTAACAACTGTTACGAGATTTGTTGAAAAGCGACAATATATTGCTTGCTAGGAAAGAAATCTATTGCATCAACAAATCTGGAACTTTGTGTGCAGTGTGTATATGCACAAAAAGCTGTCCCAAGCAATTTCTTCATTTTTCACTGTTTTCCAGGGCTATCTTGGGGGTATCAAAAAGCTGCATAATGTAGGAATGGGTTAAACACACTTATTACATGACATGTATATTATGTGTATCATTAATGCTCTAAAACTTCACTCGCTTATAATTCTAAAATCTGGGCAATTAGTAGTATAACAAAAATTTGTTTGTGAAGAAACATTCTTTTGAACATAAAGTATTGGAAATCAGGTGCAATTGTTAGATATTCACTTTAACCCTTTCAAAGACTGCACAATTTAATACTGGTCAAACAAGGATGGTGTTGCAGATAACAAAATGGAAATTGATCAGACAAGAGCCGTCAGAGACGGACAATGCTCCCCGAATAAGGCATTGTCACAATAAATGTATGCCATGCAGAACTAACATAAAGCTAGCAAATGTTAAGCCCCCTTTTTGCATGACATAATTATTATAACCAAATTTCACATAGTTTATTGTCAAGGGCATCTGATTTACTACTCAATTATGAAATTTCTGACCATTAGACTAGGAGAAATTAGAGGATAACTATATTTTACCTTAAGTCCCCTTTTCCCATGACGAGGCCTCAAATCCAAAAAGCGGGAAAAGTACAACGGCATTATGTCATAGGGAGTTCACATGGTCAGTTTCATTTGATTTGGCCCAAGGGTTATGGAGAAATCACTTCGGACGGACGAAAAGAATGACGGACGGACAGAACTGAGGGACAGACAAAGCGGCGACTATATGCTCTCCCTTCGGGGAGCATAAAAAATATTTTGTATACTGTACTATAGAATAGAAAATAATGAGGCAAAGGAGAAAGTGCTGAATATCAGCATTTTCTTCTTTTGCATCTACGTTTTCAAAAGCTTTCTATGTTAAAGAAGGAAAAACCAGGCCCCGGTTTCTCAAAAAAACTTTAATACGTTCTCATGCTCAAATCTGAGCACCATGCTCAAATCGCACGAAATCCACGTGAACTTCAATCGAATACCCTTCAACGTTGGAGAGTATCCCTTTGAAGTTGAGCATGTTCTCATGAGAATATACTTAAGTTTTTTCGAGAAACCGGGGCCTGGTCTTGTTTGAGAAACAGGTAAAAGAAACAAGGAATATATTAATTACTTTTGCATGTCTCTAAAATGGACAGCCAAAATGGACACAATGACCCATAACCACACAATAAAATGCCAATTATAAACTCCATCAATAATTCTTTGATAACCATGAAAAACGATTGAATCAGTCTGATTCAATGATGAAGTTACATACAAATGCACATAAATAATTAAGTGGGAATACAAATATTTGGAAAAGGGTGAATTTATAATGATGCTTCCAGCATTTTATGAAAGGGGAATGAAATAACCCCAAAAAACTTATGCCTTTACCCTTTCCCAAACGACAAAATTTTGGACTATTCCAATTTGAAAGATGTTGCAGACCACAGTTGAAGAAAATTTAAAATTCTTTCTATTTTGAGTTAGAAAACATTGTGAACTAGAACTGTCACAGGATGTGACTTGATACCCCCGCAAAAGCTTTCACTACAAAAAGGACAATAAGTGTAACAAGTTTAAAGTTGCTAGCACTTATGGTTTAGAAGATATGTTCCTGACAAAAATGCAAGGGTACAAACAACAAAGGGCAATAACTCAAAAAGTGGGCGTGGCTGAGTGACCGTTATTGTACATGGCACTTCCCCAAAATGAGATCTATAAGTGTACCAAGTTTGAAGTTGCTAGCACTTATGGTTTAGAAGATATGGTCCGGACAAAAATGTAAGGGTACAAACAACAAAGGGCAATAACTCAAAAAGTGGGCGTGGCAGAGTAACAATTCTTGTACATGACACTTCCCCACAATGAGATGTATAAGTGATAGCACTTATGGTTTAGAAGATATGGTCCGGACAAAAATGTAAGGGTAGAAACAACAAAGGGCAATAACTCAAAAAGTGGGTGTGGCAGAGTAATGGTTATTGTACATGACATTTCCCCACAATGAGATGTGTAAGTGTACCAAGTTTGAAAATGCTAGCACTTATGGTTTAACCGATATATCCTGGACAAAAATCCAAGGGTACAAACAACAAAGGGAAATTACCCAAAAAGCGGATGTGGCAGAGTAACAATTCTTGTATATGACACTTCTCCAAAATGAGATCTATAAGTGTACCAAGTATGAAATTGCTAGCAGTTATGATTTAGAAGATATGGTCAGGACAAAAATATAAGGGTACAAACAACAAAGGGCAATTACTCAAAAAGTGGGCATGGCAGAGTATCAATTCTTGTACACAACACTTCCCCACAATGAGATCTATAAGTTTACCAAGTTTGAATTTGCTAACACTTATGGTTTAGAAGATATGTTCCGGACAAAAATGTAAGGGTACAAACAACAAAGGGCAATAACTCAAAAAATGGGCGTGGCAGAGTAACAATTCTTGTAAATAACACTTCCCCACAATGAGATGTATAAGTGATCCAAGTTTGAAGTTGCTAGCACATCTGGTTTAGAAGATATGTCCTGGACAAAAATGCAAGGGTACAAACAACAAAGGGCAATAACCCAAAATGTGGGCGTGGCAGAGTAATAATTCTTGTACGTGACACTTCCCCTCAATGAGATCTATGAGTGTATCAAGTTTGAAGTTGGTAGCATATATGATTTAGAAGATATGCTCTGGAGAAATATTTTGTCCACGGACAGACAGACATACATACATACATACATACAGACAGACAGACAGACAGACAGACAGACAGACAGACAGACAGACAGACAGACAGACAGACAGACAGGTTGATTCCAGTATACCCCCTAAAACTTTCGTTTTGCCGGGGTATACAGTCTTTCCGAAACTCGTCAGACCGACGGACATGTCTTGTAAAAACTGACTCGGTCTGGTATGGATTTGTAGTTGGCAGGACCGATTGTCCGGTAAAATATTTTAAGGCAGTGATTGGAACTTGGTAAAATTTTGCAAGATGTGAGTTTCAATTACAACATGTAATCTGCTTTTTCAAACACTTGAATAAAGGCCTGGCTGAGAACAATTAGATTGTGAAGATAGTTAAAAATTCCATGTAAAATCATCAAAAAACTTGAGAAAATTCTCATTTTGCTTCAAAATCAAAATCAGATGTTAATTTTGTTATTTGTGAAAATTTTCGGTCTTGTAAAAAAATTCGGTCTGGTAAATAATTTTTTTTACCAGACCGAATGTCCAGTAAACATTCTGCAACTTTCGGAAAGACTGGGTATAAAAATGAAGAAATTGCTTGTCACAAGCAATTTCTTCATTTTCCACAATGTTTTCCCAATCCTTTTATTCGGAGGGAGTCAGAAGGCATCACTGTGCAGTAATGGGTTAAAAGCAGAAGCCACTGATAAAGCTACTAATCATGAAAGTAAGAATCGAACTACCAAATGTTACATGAATAAGCAACAAATACATTTTTGACTCCTGATCAGGGCTCCGGAAAACCAATGAAATACCGGTCTGGACTGGATTTTGATCTCTGAGACCGATTTAAATGATCAAATTAACTGAAAAAATCGGTCCAAAATATTTCCACAATTCATAAAAATCAACATGAAAAATAACAAAATCAAGGGTTTTACACTATACCCCGAGATAAGGAGGTGACAGAAACCGATAATTGACCCGCAGGCATGCTTACTGTACAGTTACCTGCAGTTTCACGGATGATTGATCTCGGATTTAGCTCTTGCCAAACACTAGACTGGTTCCCGTCTCTGATGCCACTATGTTGTATACATAGTCATATGACGGGTACCAGTTAAGCCAAACACATTTGAAATTTCTATTCTCCCAACCACAGATTTTGGTTTCGAATTGATCACGTGAGCTTACACCTTTTTCCAAATAAGGCAACAATTACTAATCCACCTGCCAAATTTGAAAGTGACGCATGATTGTGTTATCGTTTACAACCAATCAACCTGCTCATTTATCACGTGCACATTGTAAACGGTACAAATGAGAAGAATTTATTGGTTTAGAAACAAACACAAAACTATGTCACTGTCAATTTTTGCTTGTGGATTTATACGATGGTTTGTTTACAAACTGCGCGCGAGACACCAAGCAGGTGCGTGATTACGAGAGATGATGTATCAAGGCTTCAGTTGAAGTCTGCAAATATTTAAACCTTTCCGCAATTGTTGTGGAAGTTAAACAAGAGGACCATGATGGTCCTATATCGCTCACCTGAACCAAAATGATATAAGCAACACTTTTCTTCAATTCAAAAAATATTTATGACTCTGAGACTGAAAACGAACTTATGGTCAATAACATTGTGAAAATCGAACTCATCCAAGATTTCATCGAGCCCAACATTGTGTCCAAGATTTGTCTTGTTTGATAAATAATTGTAGATTCTGGAGTATAAACAAGGTCGAAAAAAGCCGAAAACAGCAATTTTGTCAAATTCAAGGGCACTCTCGACTTTCTGGTCAGATCAGGCTGAAAATCAAACTCATCCGAGATCTTATGATATCCAACATTGTGTCCAAGATTTGTCTTGATTGGTCAATAATTGTAGATTCTAGAGTGTAAACAAGGTCTAAAGCAGCCGAAATCGGCAATTTGATCAAATTTAAGGGCACATAACTCTCATCTTTCTGGTCAGATCAGACTGAAAATCAAACTCATATAGTCTCCAACCTTGTGTCCAAGTTTTGGATTGATTGATCAATAATTGTAGATTCTAGAGTGTAAACATCGTCGAAAACAGCCAAAAATGACAATTTTGTCAAATTCAAGGGCAAGTAACTCTCGACTTTCTGATCAGATCAGACTGAAAATCATACTCATCCGGGATCTCATGGTCCAAAACATTGTGTCAAAGTTTTGTCTTGATTGATGAATAATTGTAGATTCTAGAGTGTAAACAAGGTCAAAAACAGCCGAAAATAGCAATTTTGTCAAATTCAAGGGCACATAACTCTCGTCTTTCTGGTCAAATCATACTGAAAATCAAACTCATCCGAGATCTTATGGTCTACAATGTTATGTCCAAGATTTGTCTTGATTGATCAATAATTGTAGATGCTAGAGTGTAAACAATGTCAAAACTAAGTATTTTTCGCATTCAAGGGCAGATAACTCCTGACTTTCTAGTTCGATCTGACCCATAATCGAACTCATCCGAGATCTTATGGCCATACATGTTTTGACAAAGTTTGGTCAAGATTGGCTTATATTTGTAGATGCTAGAGTGTAAACACGAAATTGTGGACGGACGGACAGACGGACAGACGGACAGACGGACAGACAGACGGACGACGGACAAAAAGTGACCACAATAGCTCACCTTGAGCACTTCGTGCTCAGGTGAGCTAAAAATCATCCACAGAACATACGCGAATAGTCCACCACGCATTTAGTAGGGACTGTCCACTAGATTTTATTCATCCAGAGTCAACTGGACATTCCCAAATACATAAAGAAAAAGAAAGATATGAAACACATCCGTAGATCTATCTAGGCCTACTTGAGCGTGTCACTAGCGAGGTTTCTGGCGATCGTAGCAGACGTAAATTACCTACTAATAGTAGTACTTGGTTTATTCCTTCGTTTCTTGCCCAATTAATATTTTTTCTTCATTAGAACATAACAAGAGCTGTCCGAAGACAGCGCGCTCGTCTTTCTAAGTTGCTCAGTATAAAGGAGGCATAACTCCAAAAAGAGTGGTCCCAGGGTCATGGGCCCTGATAGTAAGGTAGAGGGTCTGATGGTGAATAAGTATTCCAAGTTTGGGTTGAATCCCTTTGATAGTATGGAAGTTATTGATGTTTGAAAAAACTTTAACCTTGGTTGCAACGCCAACGCCAACACCAACGCCGACGCCCGGGTGACAGTATAAGCTCTCATTTTCTTCGAAAAGTCGAGCTAAAAATCCACACTCGAACTACAGAATAGCATGACGTAAATTTATACGATCTATGACATAAATACGATTTACACGAGGGAGGTAGTTGGATCCGTTTGACGTATATTGGATCACGTGATGTTTTATATCTGGGGAACATCTCAAACACTCCGTGTGTTTAAAAAAAAGGAATAGGAAAAAACTTCAGATGTCGCCTAACAGCAATTTCATTATTTCACGTAAGAGTGATTAAATCATTTGTCATTCCCAGAATAACATAGATGAAACTGCCCAAAGTGCCTTATGCAGTTAGGGCGTTTTAAAAAAGTGAAAGTAGCAATTTGTCACTAGTTTTCGTGTATCTTTCACTCGAGCTATACAGATCACAATTTAGTTTGATCTGATCATCGGGAATTGAAACATGGAAGAGCTGGTAGCCCAAACTGTTGTATAAATGGGAAAGATATGAAAAATGATGTGTGTGTTTGGGGTGTCCAATTTTGGTACTAGTGCATGGGCGGCGGGGGTGGGGAGGTTTGGGGGGGGGGGGGGGGGGGGGGGAGGTAAACGTGGACCGATTCAGATTTCAAAATTTCCAGAGCCCTGCTCCTGATGATATTCAAACCAAGACTTGTCTGTACGTACACAAAAGGACTCTCTACAATGCAACTATAAAAGCTGAACAACAAAATAGATTAAGTGCTTCTTATACAACCATCATCTACACACGCCATACAGGTTTTGCCCTTTCAATTTAATTTCTTTAAATGAAATTGTATGAGGCTGACAGAAGTTTGAAACTAAAAAACAATTGCTCTAAATTTCATTCATAATATCAAAAATCGTCTTTCGCTTTTTTTTTTAATACTTACATACATTTGGGATTGATTTGGAAAAAAGAACCGACAAATGTTAAGCCTATGCAAATGAACCAAAAGCAAAATAAGAAATATAGCAGCATACAGACATTATTGCAATGAAATAAACAGAAATGGTATGTGGCACCGGAGCTTGAATAACACTCCTGCAAATTTAAAAGCAAACATCTTTATCATAATACTAACCAATTTTCAAGCAGCCTATGGTTTTGACATCTAAGATAGGTAAAGAATTGTATTGAGGAAGACAAAGATTAACACATTACCAAACAACAAATTTTGGACTGGTCAAAATTCAAAGATGTTGCAGACGACAATTTCAAATCAAGAAAATTTAAAATATTTTGGTCTTTTGGGGAAAAAACATTGTGGAAAATTAAGAAATTGCTTGTGACAAGCAATTTCTTCATTTTCTACAATGTTTTCCATTGTCATTTTATTATGAGTAGTCAAAAAGTGTCACTGTGTGGTAATTGGTTAAGAAAGCATTTGAGACAAGGAGAGAGAAGAAGCAGAAAGGAATGGTTCACACACATACACACACAAAAAAAGTTCATAAAGAGCATCACAGGTACACAATTGGGCAAGCTGCATAGGAGAAAGCCCTAAGATGGGATAGGCATTGTTTTTATCTTAACGTTTTCTAAGAATTTTACAGAAATTTGAAATGATGCAGGTGACACAAACAATGTAAACCAATGTGCAAAAATGTATGTTAATGTATGGAAAGCTTTTGAGAACTGGATAAAATGTTGGTTTCAGCATGCTTTCAGCTGCTTATCAACAATGTCTTCATTTCTCTAAAAAAAACTTTCAAAGCTTTAATAAGAGACATCAAACAAGGGTTTTTTTGGGAAAGGGATAAATAGATCATGCGCACAATAATATTACAGTATACAACACTAATAGATTGGTAAGAAACAATGGGTGTCAGGACTGCATGCTTGACTTATCAATTGCTGGATAGTCTATGAGAACATTATTGAACTTGGTCTATAATCTTGTGTAGTAGTGGCCCCTCCACACATATCGTTGGTTAGAGGTAAAAACCTTGTAACTACAGCTTTTTCAAACTGTAGTTACAAGCTTTTGACCTCCCACCAACAACATACAATGTTTCAAATGTATAGGTCAACTGATGTGGAGATATATGCATGGCAGGAAATCATATGACAACAACAACAAATTGGAAATAATCATCAATTTATATTTTTACAAGATGTGTTTGTGAAACATAAATGCCCCCGAAATGGCCATTTTTCTAAAATGTTAAGTTTTTGTAGAATAAAGGGTTATTAGGGTTTAAGGGATGACCTTGAGGAAGGTCAAATTGCATGGAACAGATAGGTATCATTGAAAGGATGTTGCATACCATTTGAGCTATGTCAAATACTTTTGGAGAAAAGGCAAAGATTAAGTTTTCGGACAGACGGATGGACAGTCCGACAGACAGACAGACAGACAGACAGACACAAGTAAAACAATATGCCCTTGATCTCTCAATACGGGGGCATAAAAATATATGACTGATTCGAAAATAGTTTGCAACAGAAGGGATAAAAACACAATGGATGTGTAGGATGTGGTGGATATCTTACATGACAGCTGATAAAAAGTTATTGAATAGCATGTAAAATTTTGCTTGCTAATCGATACTTATTTCTTTGGATCTAATTACAAAGATCATACATAATCAGCTAATCCCAGACATTTTTGCACCTTCTCTGCTTCAAACTAAATTCAATTCGGTCAGAACAGAATCATTTTACCTTTTCCCAAACAAGACCTGGTTTTGACGACCCTATGAAAATAGGCTTGGAAAAATATTGAGGCAATAGAAGAAATTGCTGATAATCAGCAATTTCTCCTTTTGCCTCAATATTTTCTGTGCTATATTGTACATAAATCCTATCTTCTTCAACATCAATTTGATCTTCTGCAACAACTTTCAATTCGGACCATCCTAAAATTTTGTTGTTTGGGTAAGGGTTAAGATTTTCTGCATGTATTGGTGTTGTTGTGTCATATAACTCCCCGCTTAGACTGGGTTCCAGACTGATCATTTTTCCCTCCTTTACTTTCTCCGGTCCAAAGATCAGTCTGGGGTCAAGCAAAAGCGCCATCTGCTTTTTTCACAATTTTTGGGGGTAATTTCACGAACGGTAACTCGTCCAGATAATTATCTAGTGCTATATTTAGTAACAGAAATCCCCATGGACTAGACTGGTACCCGTATTTCTTCATGGAAATCGGGTACCCGTCTTTTTCAAGATAATTCTAATTAGGCTAACAAATATTGCACAATTCAGCAATTATTGGATTTTATATCTTTTTGGTAAACTGTTATTGCTAAGGGTTAAACGGTTGGCTATAAATCCTACGGTGTCGGTCGCTTAACCCTTTTAAAAACGGCAAACATTTTGACCGCTTTATTTTGAATGCTGCCGAAAGGGATGTTGAACAGAAAAGGATTTGTGAACCAAGAAGCTGAGAAAAAACTGAGGCAAAAGGGGAAATTGCTGTTTATCAACATTTCTTCTTTCGCTTTAATGTTTCCACAAGCCTTTTCAATTAAACACGTTGAAACCAGGTCTTGTTTGAGAAAGGGTTTGCCCTTTCCCGAAAAAGACCATAATGGAAACGGGTGATCTAAAAAAAGAAGAAAAAAAGCAGAAACTTAATATTACCATCAGTTTTCTCCTTTCATCTCAATATTTTCTTTCTGTGTACAAATGCCATCTTTATCAACAACAGTTTCAGGTTTTGCAGCGTTTTCAAATTGGAGCAGTCGAAGGGCTGACTAATAACCAGAAAACAAAGTTTCAATCTTGTCTAAATTCTAGATGTTGCAGACGACATTTTCAAGTAAATCATTTAATGATATGTAACTTTTTTTCTTTTTGGAGAAAAAATTGCGAGAAATTAAGAAGTTATGTGCCACAAGCAATTTCTTCATTGTCCACAATGTTTTCAAAAAGCTTTATCATGTCGGGTGTCAAAGGCGTCAATATGTGGGAATGGGTTAGTGTGACACACTTACAGTAGACAATAACACATATAACACCTCTTCTTATCAGTCTGTTATCTTATCCACCAATTTACACCTTAACAAACGACCGCAATTTAGACTCCCATTTTAGAAGATGCTTGCAGGCGACAAAATTTGTGATGATAAAGGTAGGATTTGTTTAAAATAATGCAAGAAAATACTCAAACAAAAGGAGAAAACTGTTGGTATCGAAATATCTTCCCAGCCTTTTCTATTGGAAAGGTCATGTTCGGGAAATGATTAAATAGTTTAAATGGCCCATTGATGGGTTAGTTTTTACATAAAAAACACCCATTTCTCGAAATATTTATTAACTATTTGTCAAATTGCGTCATAATAATTTTTTATTTTTCTCTCGACCATTTTTTTTACATTTTGTATCAGACAATAGTAAGAAATGGAACATAACATTTTTCATTGTTTTTCATGTATAATAGAATTTCAAACAACATTAATTTCTCCTACTGTTGTAAGTTTGAAGGAATTTAATAGTTAAACGAATTTATGTTCGAATAAAAGAAAATAAATAAAAAGGAAAAGAAGAAGACAGAATAAAAATCGTTTGCAAGGGTTCCATCCAAGCTTTAGGGTAGTTCACTGTTGAGCTTTAAAACAATCATTTTGTGTCGATATAAACCAAACAAAAGTCGTGCTTGTTCCTTAAAAACTTTTTTTGTAATTGTTACAGAAAAAAATATATGCAGTTTGGGAATGGTTAATCTATCCGCATTGGATTTGCCATGGCTCACATAAAAACCATTGTCCCCCAATTGCATTCTTAAAAATCTATTCATCCGTGCAAAACCAAATTTTACCTGACAATGAATATGTGATTTTGACAACCAAAACTAAAGAAGCACATTGGAAACATTCTTGGAAAATAATGAGAAAATGCTAGAATTTGCAGAAATTTAATTATCTCTCAATATTTCAAACGTAATTCATTCCATTATAGTATCGAGCCTCGTTTTAAAACGACAGGCTTTAAATAGGTTATACGTCTAAAAATAGACCAATCGGTTTATCGGCTTATCATTGGAAAATACCGTGCTTGTCCCCAGGCGTCAATATCAACACGATCAAAAACGGATGCCGCGATATCTAACGGGTATTGATTTTTTATGCGCTATCTTATTGACCAAATTGTATATTGACGACTGAACCCAGGCTACTCCCCGCTGTGACAGCACATAAAACCTTTAACCCTTTCCCAAACAAGACCTGGTTTTGACGTCCCTTATCGAAATGGCTTGGGAAAACATTGAAACAAAAGAAGAAACTGCTGATAACCAGCAGTTTCTCATTTTAGTCTCAATATTTTCTATGCCATATTTTACACAAATTCTATCTTTAATAACATCCATTTTGTCATTTGTGGTACTTTTTGAAGTGGATCACCCTAAAATTTTGCCGTTTGGGAAAGGGTTAACCAATGCATTACATCTTATACTGTGACCAATGCTAGGGTGACTAGAATAGCTCCATATCCTTTGAAAAGTGAAGCTAAAAGTTGATTTGCAGTGAGAGTGAGGGTGATCACACAGAATTTTCAACACGCTGCTGTGGTGCCTTGAACAAATGCTTACCCCTGCGGCAAAATCATTCAGCTGCTCTCCATAAAACATTTTACACAATATAGTTTACATATACAATACATGTTATTATGATTAGTTTTCATATACAGTTTATATTCTTGATTATACATTCCATGCTACATTATTAAAAGATCATACAAAAACTACACATACAAACTATTTTGAATACTTGGTGAAAGTTAATTGACCTGTTCCAAATGTCCTTTGATACATATACATTCAAGTGGTGTCAGTGATTTAGAGGTAGAACTTTGATCGTGATATCAAGAGGTCCACAGTTCTATTCTTAGCAGTGGAGGTTGTTCTTTGGCTCAACCTTAGCCCTAACATTTTGCATGAGTACTCTACAACACATTGATTGATGTTATTTGTCAGGTATTCACAATCAGAAATGAAAATAATGTGATTTGATTTTCGCTTTCTATCTGTTATTTAAAGCAAGGTACATGCCTACTTTTCATACATGTTACAAACAAATTATTTAAAAGCAAAATGTTAGATGTTAATTTGAGACAAAGTTTTAGAATGATTTTATGTTTAAAAAAATACAGATATTGATGCTTTTTAACAAAAACCTTGTAACTGTAGCCTAAGACAAGCTGCAGGTTACGAGGTTTTTGTTGAAAAGTGACAATATGTAAGAAAACCGAAAATCCTGACCTGTAGAATGACAATGGCATTTTCCACAGACAAGTCATCAGATGGCAGGCCTTCCGACTTCCAGATCAACTGCTGGCTCTCGGTGCACAAGAACCTGCGCAGCTCAAAATGTCCAATCCCCAGCGCCTCACGCCAGTTTGTGAGACAGCTCTGACGGACATCCTCAGGAGCCTGGGATAGGTACGCTACAAAACCAGCAGCTAACAGGGCCTTCTTGGGTAACTCTTGTAACTCTGTAGTCAACTCTCCAACCTAGGTGAAAAAGGAAAGGATTCAAACATTACATATATTTTTTATCTGTTCCCAGAAAATTCCCGGTCATACAAAAACAAATATCAGAGCAACAGACAAGGAATTCTTTTCCTCTATTTTTTTTCTTCTTTTAAATCCAAACCGTATCTTGGGATACTAACATGAATTGTCTCAAAGTAAAGACTCCAATGACTGTCCATTAAATAGGCTTTGATTTACATTTATAAAGATAGTTTGCACTTTGAAATGTCATTATCTGTAGCTCAAAAAATATCAAATCAAATTGTTTATTGCTCCTAACTTAAAAAATGCACTAAGAAAACAGAAGAAAATGCTGATGATCAGCATTTAGTTCTTTGCTCTCATTGTTTTTCAGTCTACATCATACACATTTCCTAACTTTGTAACATTCATTTTGCCATATCGTCGGTGCTATGACAAAATTGCGTAACAAATAAGTTACGCAATTTTGTCAATTTTTTTTGTAAATGCTTTCTACTTAGTATGTAGGAGCGCATATCCTGTCAAAACGGCGATTTTCTACACCTATTAGAACACTTTCAATTATCATGTGACAAAATTGCGTAACTCGATTTAGCTGACAAAAATGCGTTATACGTAGACAAATTATTTACACGAGAGTAATAAAAGGCTGAGAAATGGCATTCTCCTCTGTATTTCTTCTACTTTGACCAATAAATGAACCGTAAGTTATGTTCAATCACCTTATTTTACCTTAAAGAAGCTGAATTGTTCATGTAGTTATTGAGTTACGCAATTTTGCCGGCATATTTTTTAACATTTTTTAAAGCGGCAAAAACGTTTTTGGCTCTCCTGAAAAAAATGGTTTTCGAGCAAAATTTCTATTACGCAATTTTGTCATAGCACCGACGTTATGCACCACTTCTGCATTTGGACTTGTCAAGAAATTTGTTATTTGGCAAAGAAATTGAGCCAAAACAGTTTGACTATATAGGGTTAATTCACGTTTTTGAGGTCGTTAACATTCTCAGAGGCCCAAAAAATGCGTTATCGCCTGAGACCAGAGGTCAAAGGCGATAACCCATTTTGTGGGCCTCTGAGAATGTTAACGACCGCAAAAACGTGAATTGACGCTATTATTGCATAAAATATGAAGAATTTGCAAAGAAATGTAGATCTAATAAAATAAGACGAATAACTAAAAAACTTTGTGAAAATTTAGCCACATTTACACCGACAGATACCAGAGTTTTTCGGCATTCGACTCGACATATATCGAGTAAGTATGATATCCACTACACGGGCCGTTAGATTTTCATCTGGTAGCTATGTAGTCAAGTTTCATCGCATATTTACTGACATAATCTTCATTTGGGTTGGCGAAATCATAACAATATTCGACTTAGTTTTCTTTTGGAAACATACTCTGGATATTCTAACGTTCATTTCAGTGCGAGTAATAAATTAAAAGGTCGGAATTTCCGAGGTAGATCTCTGGACCATCTGATTCATTTCAGACATTCGTTCATTTCAATAAAAAAAAGGTTGTAAAGGAAAATTTGCAGTAACTAAAAGAAGAACAAGAAACACACAGGCTTACCACCACGTTTGACCTTGACCACAACCACTCAATTCTAATTTCTATCCTTCCATGTCCACGAAATCCACTTTTAGTTTAAAATCTGTTAGCTGCCCGTTTGTTTACTTTTTGATTCCAAGAATTAAACCTACGTCACTATATTACGTTGTAAGGGCCAGGTTAGCGGACTGGCAGTTTGACGACTGATCCAAGCAATTTTAGTAATTTTCCTTTTATCATAATGATTTATAGTCACTGTTTGTGCCTTAGACTATGATACCACGAGTCATCGAGTATTATCTCTAATGCACAGGCAGCGTATTTATTCGTTTCTAGTCGTTTGACAGTTGCTGACATTGACCTAGTTTTGAGATTTTGTCTACCTCACTTTAGATCGCGAATTACGCAGTAGTGCTTTAGGGATGCGAGTTACGAGTATTCTAGCTCAATTCCTTAACATACATACTGACAAAAGATGTAGTATTTACCTTATGACAAAGCTTTAAATCCTATATTTTAGTGTTTTATCCACATGCATGCCCTCCCCGCTTCATTAGCGGCGGCCATTTTGAATGTTTACTGATAGTGCATTGTGGGAAATGTCAAACTTGTCATTCCGCGTTCGTTTGGTGTTCTAAGCCTAGCCTTCAGCTAAAAAGTCAAATCTAGTCATTAAACTTAATTATTTCAATATTCCAATGTACGTATTCGCCATTTAAGGGATTTTTCTTCTTAGATTCATTGTTTTCGAGTGAACTTTCATTCATGTTTAAGGAGTTTGAGCAGTATTTTTGTCAGTCGGGTGAACGCCGTAAAAGCGCACATAAAATCTTGTGCACCGCACAACATTTTTTGTGCGCTCTTACCGCGCAACAAATCTTGCGCATTTTACTATGGAAAGCGCACAGGATTTCCTGTGCGCTAATTTTCAGCGCACACGAAAGCGTGTGCACCGCACAGAAAAGTTTGTGCACTGGCATTTACTATAAATACCCCGACAAATCTCATTTTGTCATCTCCCAAATTTTGATTTTTTCGGAAGCAAACTCCACGACGGTCGTTAACGCATTTTTTTGATAATAATAAAAGGTTAGGATTATTTATTTGAACGACTATTTTGAGAAAAGGAGTTTTATTAAATATTTGATTATTTTACATTGACTTACGAGTTTTATTTAGTTTTAAAAGCCTATTTATCCCGGGAGATCGCCTTAGTTAAATTTTAGTCAACCCTACCAACAACATAGCCAGCGCGCTACATTTCATGGTGACAGAGAGGTGGAATCTAATTTAATATCCAGATTCAGAGATCCGAACAGAGTTTCCGAGCAGACTGGTGGTGAAAACTGACAGATCTACAGTGGGAAGAGGACTTACAGAGTTGACAGTTTTATAGCTTCAAGATGACAGATCCTGTACAAGTAGACAGCGAAATTTCCTTTCATCACAGAGCTTCACAGATCAGTGAGTCACAGAGCAGGCACAGTGTTGATCAAGACCAGCCAGATGCAGTTACAGATTACAGATCAGGTTACAGTACACACCAAGATCAAGTTGCTACATCCAGCTTACAACATGAAGGGACAGAGGAGCTTGTAGCTGTCATGACTAACCTAATACAGGTTTTATCGGATAGAAGTGGCGGTGACATTGCTTCGCGGACCCCGAGACAGGGATGTTCTGAAGATAGCGCTACAAGAGGCACCTTTGGGCCTATACACCATCACCCTAGCACCGACTTCGACAGATCGGAATGCGACAGAAACCAGAGTAGCAACCAAGCAGATGACTACCACCTCCCGGCAGACTACAACGTAGAGAACAGACTTAGCAGACCCCTGCCAGCCAGAAGCTCATATGCAAGTAGAAACCAATGTTACCCTCTAACCAAGATGCAACCCTTT
Source organism: Fragum sueziense (assembly GCA_963680895.1). NCBI lineage: Eukaryota > Metazoa > Mollusca > Bivalvia > Cardiida > Cardiidae > Fragum > Fragum sueziense. The sequence goes on along the minus strand of OY804596.1, from coordinate 21,117,320 downwards.
ACCGGGGAGAACGAATGGTCAACTTGGATTGCGCAGTTTGAAGCCATCTCAAGAAGAAACGGGTTAAATGAAAGGGAGATGATGGACCAGATTTTACCCAGATTAGATGGACAAGCAGCACAGTTCGTGTTCACACAACTTCACCCGTCGGTACTAGAAAACTACCAGTTGCTGAAAGAGGAGATGAATAGCAGATTCAAGGCGATAGAAACAGCCCGCTCTTTTGCTTCGAAATTTAGTAGAAGGTCACAGCAGCAGAACGAGACATTAGAGGAATATGCGTCGGACTTGAGACGGTTGTACGACAAGGCACATGGCTACCGCAGCAGAAGGGCTAGAGATGAGGACCTTGTGCGGAGATTCTTAGACGGACTGTCAGATGAGGATTTGAGTTTCGAGATAGAATTCCACAAGGAGCCAACAACGCTAGACGAGACGGTATTTTACGCAGTGAATTATCAACAAATAAAAGGTGTCGTTCGCAGGGACCGAAGAAGCCGATTTCAAACCAGGAGAGCTGCAAATGACCGAGAACTTCAGAACTCAGAGCCAGAACAGACCGTAACAACCCGGCCGAGTATAGAAAAGACAGATCATGAAGAAGAGAAAACTATGCTAAGGGAGATTATAACAATGTTGAGCCAATTCGGGGAAGAGATGCAAGAAAGAAAACGGAAAGAACGCAGGCAATGTTACAACTGTCAAAGAGAAGGTCACTTTGCAAGAAACTGCCCGTTGAACAAGTCCAACCAAAGCCAGACAGATAGGGGACCGAGACAAGATGTTAGGCGAGAAGCGCGCAGCAATCCTTTAAACGGGAACGGGTCGAGCCGAATGGCCGCAGCAAGACCCCTGTAAACACCGAAAACGGCCAGCAGATGAATCGTGAACGAGTGCAGGAGCGACACACAATAAGGAGGCGGAAACCATTCAGTGATGGAGTCTATGTTAAAGGCACAGTTGAAGGGAAGGATCTGTATTTTACAGCAGACACAGGAGCCACTAAAACAGTATTATCTGAGAAGTTCTACAGAAGCATTCCACAAGATAAAAGACCAACCTTAACCAAAACAGCTTGTTTAACAGGTGCGGGAGGCTTACCTTTGAAGGAGTATGGAAAAGCACTTTTCGACATACAGCTGGGTCCAATTTCATTCCAGCGGGAACTCATAGTAGCGGACATCGAAGACGAGGGCCTGCTAGGTGTAGACATCCTTCAAGATGATGAAGAGGGCCCAGCCGACATCCTTTTGAGCAAGGGAAAGATCATACTGAGAGGGAAAGAAATAGACTGCATACAGATTGGAAAACGAAACAGTGTGAGAAAAGTAGCAGTGGCTGACCTGGTAGTTATACCACCCCAAAGCGAGTCATTGATCGATGTCTATATTGAAAGAACAGAAGCAGACGACTTGAATCCAAATCCGAATTTCCTCATAGAACCTACTGAACATTTTAAAGAGACCTACCCCCTCCAGATGGCGTCGGTTCTAGTGGACATCAATAGTGGAGTTACAAGTAAAGTCCGCCTGCTAAACCCATTTCCGACTTCGGTTACCATCCATCAAGACTCAGTTATTGGACAGGCAGAGCAAACCGATAAGATCCAGACCACAGTTCTAGATGAAGAAAGTCCAAGACAGAGATCAGACAATGCATCAGTAAGGCGAGTCGACGCGTCACGGACTAGACCAGAACAGAATTTAGAACCAAAGGCAGAAATCAAGCAAACCGACAGAGAAGTCCCAGAACATCTCACAGACCTCTTCAGCAGGGCTACTACAGGGAGAAGTGATCATGAGAAGAACATACTAGCCGGTCTTCTAAGTGAATATCAGGACAGTTTCTCCAAAGACGAATGGGATTTGGGCCTCACTCACCTTGCGGAACACTCCATAAATACAGGCGATGCAGTACCCATCAAGCAGCCGCCGAGGAGAGTCCCAATGGCGTATGCAAAGGAGGAAAAGAAAGCTATACAAGATCTACTCGAGAAGGGCGTGATAAGGAAAAGCACATCACCTTGGGCCAGTCCAATAGTCCTGGTACGGAAGAAGAACGGAAGCGTGAGACCTTGCGTTGACTACCGACGTGTAAACAACCTGGTGAAGCCAGACGGATTTCCACTCCCCCGAATCCAGGATTGTCTAGACGCAGTGGCTGGGGCTACGTTGTTCAGTACCTTCGACTTGACCAGTGGCTATTTCCAAATCCCGTTGAAGGAAAGTGACATTCCGAAAAGCGCCTTCGTATGCAAATTTGGCCAATTTGAGATGCTACGAATGCCCTTTGGTTTAAATAATTCGGCCAGTACCTTCCAACGCACAATGGAGCTTGTTCTCCAAGGCCTACAATGGGAAACTTGTTTGATATATATTGATGATATCATTGTTTTCAGCACAGACTTTGACGAGCATATCTGCAGGGTGAAGGAAGTTTTGAGTCGGCTCCAAGCAGCAGGTCTAAAACTGCGTCCAGAGAAGTGTGAGATGCTGAAAGAAGAAGTTACCTTCCTTGGTCATGTGGTCTCTGCCGCTGGCATAAAGCCAAATCCGGTCAACATCGCGAAAGTTGTTGAATGGCCCGCTCCCAAAAATGCGAAACAAGTTAAGCAATTCGTAGCGCTAGGGTCGTATTACCGAAGGTTTGTCCCAGATTTTGCCAAGATAGCCCGGCCGATGGTAGATCTGACGCGCAAGGGACAAGAATTTGTATGGTCTGAGTCGTGCCAAGAATCGTTCGAAAAGCTGAAGAGCCTTCTTGTCGGTTCCGAAATCATGGGCTACCCCCTCGAGAGCGGAGGCAGTTTCATACTGGACGTAGACGCATCAGATTGCGGTATAGGCGGCGTGTTACAGCAGATGCAAGGGGGACGCGAGCGAGTCATTGCGTACGCAAGTCGCGCGTTAAACAAAGCAGAAAAAAATTACTGCATTAGCGAAAAAGAGCTTCTCGCGATACGGTACTTTATCGAATATTTTAGACAATACCTCCTGGGAAGACGATTTTTAGTCAGAAGCGACCACCAAGCCCTGGTTTGGTTTTACAGCCTGAAAGAACCTAGGGGAAAGATTGCCAGGTGGATCGAGATACTATCACACTACGACTTCGCCATTGAGTACAGACCAGGACGGAAGCAGGGACATTGTGATGCATTGTCCAGGTGCGAGAACCCAAAGGAGTGTGACTGCCCCTATGAAGACATGAACGAACCATTGAAGTGTGGGCCCTGCAAGAAATGCATGAAACGTGCCCAAGACATGTGCCATTCCAGGCTGCTCGGCGAGTCCAGTGACGTGGCAACATCGGCGGTCCGGGCGGTTACTGAACCAAGACCAGGTCCATCGACGGAACAGAACGAAGGCCCTAGGTTGCCCGAAGAGGTAATGGCAAGTGGTAGAAGTGCAGACAACCTAGCCAGAATGCAAGCTGAAGACCCTCACATCGGTCCCATATACCGTGCCCAAGTCAACAAGGTCAAACCTAGTACCAGCAGCATGTTGACAGAAAGTCCAGCTACCAGACATTATTGGATTGTGTGGGATTCCTTGGTATTACAGAACGGCATTCTATACAAGAAAGCACCGAAGAAAAACGGCTGTGGAGACTATCACCAGTGCCTGGTACCAGCGGCATTGAGGGCCGACCTTCTATTCCAGTACCACGACTCAGTAATTTCTGGGCATTTAGGGTGCAAGAAGACCTACGGGAAGTTACGACAGCAATTCTTCTGGTTTGGGATGAAGACAGATGTTAGACTGCACATCCGACAATGCGACACATGCGCCTCGTTGAAGAAACCAGCAAAGGCCCCTAAAGCTCCACTTGGGACCATAAGAGCAGGTGCACCGTGGGATGTCGTAGCAACAGATTACATAGGACCTTTCCCTGTAACGAAAAGGCAGAACAAGTTTATCCTAGTGTTGTCGGACTACTTCACCAAATACGTGGAAATAATAGCTGTTCCAGATCAGACCGCCGAGACATGCGCATCGACCATCCTAAATGAGTTCATCGCTAGATGGGGTTGTCCACTGTCCATAATAAGTGATCAAGGGAGGAACTATGAAAGCAAGATATTCCACGAACTATGCAAGATGCTGAAAATACGCAAGATCCGGACCAGCCCGCACCATCCAAAGTGCAACGGGCAAGTCGAGAGATTCAACAGAACCCTGAAGAGGATGATTAGGGCCTATCTCTGCGACGAACAAGACGACTGGGATTTGAACCTAGGATGCCTGGCCAGCGCATATCGCTCATCTCCAAATGAAAGCACCCAACTGACTCCAAACCTGCTAGCCATGGGTCGTGAAGTGCGTCTCCCCGCCGAAGTTGTGTTTGGCAGTTCCACCGATCAAGATCAGGCGGATGTCTCCAATTACGGCAGATATGTTGCTGGTCTGCGATCCAAGATGCAGCGAGCGCATGAAGTAGCCCGTGAACACCTGAAAACAGCTGCAAAGAGAAACAAGAGCATTTATGATGTGAATACAGTGCAGAACAACTACAAGGCAGGTGATGCAGTATGGATCCTGTCCGAGAGTCGATCCTTGGGAAGTGCCAACAGACTAGGGAAAACTTACCATGGACCTTATATGGTGACGAGAAACATCAACAACATCAACTTCGAGATCCAGACGGAACAGACTGAGAAGAAGAAGAAAGTTGTCCACCATGATAAGCTGAAACTTTATGAGGGAAAGAAGATGCCTGCCTGGATCACAGAGGCCAGGAAGAAGATGGTTACTCAAAACTAATACAGATACAGGAGGAAAATTTATAATGTACTTCTGGTCAAAATTGTTAAAATTTGTTAATTTGTATGCTTTATTCAATGTTCTACAAATATTATGTATGTACTTGTACCTATTAATCAACTAAACCAATTTAAAGAAAATCACAGAATTTGTTAAGAGTAGGCAAAAATTTTAGACGTTATCTGAGTATGAGAGTAAGGTAACAACAACAACGATGACAGATCGAGGGGCGTAATGAGGTGTTGATGAGCAAGGGCAGAGTGAGAGCAGGCTATCGGGAATGCAACCAGAGAGCAGACGAATGGAATCGTATGGGTATATCCAGAAGGAATATCGGTTAAGATTATGAGCAGTTTATAGAGTACAGAGATGGAGATGTAGCGAATAAAGATAGCAAAGTGATGAAAAGCTTGGGTTATTTGTCTGGTTTAGATTCCAATATTGCCTAACTGTCCCGCATTGTGATTATGATTTGCATTACGAAAAGTTGCACCCTTTCTGTCATCTGCACTATTTACTTTTAAGCGAAACTAGATGATTATTATAACGGACTTACTCAAATGGCTTCCACCATGTATTTTCAGAATGGCTGAAAAAAAGAGAAGAGCCTACCAGTGCCTGAGATGCCTGCATAGAAGTAATACGACGTACGTTGAGGCAAAGTACCGAGTAGAAGCTCATATCCTGAAACTACACCTGGGATTGGACGAGGTTCCTTTCTATTGTAAATTATGTCTGTTCCGGTGTTTTAAGAGGGAGGACCTAGAACAGCATGTCACAACGTTCCCGAGACATCGGCTGATGCTGCAGGAGAAGGGGCTTGCTGACAGCCGGGACATGTTGGTCCAGAACCCGAATGCCCACCAGATCGACGAGAGGGATATGGTGGCCCTGTCTCCCGAACAGTCGCACCAGCACTGGATGGCGAAGAGGAAGAAGCCTGACATCCTGGCGTTGGCCCTCAGCCAAGCGTGTCCGGACGGTATCATGACGGAGTCACCAACGACAAGCCCACAGACGACAGCGGCTGGAAACCTGGGACTAGGATCGCCGCTCATACAGCAGCTGCAGCTGTTCCAGAAGTTCCAGGAGTTCCAGCAGCTGTTGGGCGCAAGCACCACCACCCAGCTTCCTGGTGCGACAGTCGCTGTCCCACCAACGACGAGGCCCGTCAAGACATCCACGGTGACTTCCGGTGCGCTGCTGGAGGAGGAGCAGACCGCGCGTCCAACAGCCCAGCTAACAGAGGCGACCACTATGGAACAGACGACAACCTCTCCTACGCTGCCGACAACTGCCACCAGGCCCAACAACGACCAAGTCTCGCCGTCCCATAGCACAACCACGTTCGGAACAGACACTGGAGTTCTAGTGCATGACGAGCTGGACTACGAGGATGATGTGGAGGAAGACGTTATGGCCGACGTCCTTCCCGGCAAGACCCCATCCTCTGTAGAGGTAGCAGAGACGAGGACAACAGGACAAGAAGAGGAACGCGGATGTCAGGCAGACAAGGACGGAGACGTCAGGCAGTTGTTGGTTGAATTGAAGAGAAGTACAGAACGGAACACAATGGCGATTCAGCAGCAAGAAGAGAAAGTGGTTCAACTGGCTTCCACCATGATGGAGCTTATAAGGGTGCTGAAGGAACAGAAGCCGAAGGCCAACAAAAGGACACAGACTGAAGAACCACCCAGAAAGACACAGACCGAAGAACCACCAAGAAAGACACAGACAGAGGAACCATCCAGGAAGAGACAAGCCGACAGCGACAGACGCTACAACACAGACCGACAACACGACTCACGGAGGTATAACAACTACCAAGAAGAGAAGAGGAGGCGAGAGGACAGACACGACAACCGATGGAGGCGATGAATTACCAACCTTTAATTTCTACTGAACACTAATGGACGTTTGACAATACTACTACTAATGACTACGTTTTACTAATCCTGCTACACTACAACGACACTACATCTATTTTATCAACTATTTAACGCAACATGTAACCGCACAAAATCCATTTCTACGAAGAAGTTACTGGTTCACCAGTTCTACATCATCACAACACTACATCTATCTTATCAACCATTTAGTGCAACGTATAACTGCACTAAATCCGTTTCGACGAAGACGTTACCAGTTCAACAATTCTACATCATCGCAACACTTCTTCTATTCTATCAAATATTTAGTGCAACGTATAACTGTACTAAATCAATTTCAACGTAGACGCAACTGGCTCACCGGTTCCACATCACCACAACACTACTTCTATCGTATCGACTATTTAGTGCAACGTATAACTGCACTAAATCCATTTGGACAGAGACGTTATTGGATCAATCGTTCCTTGGAGAATAGAACATTATAACACTACTTCTATCGTATCGACTATTTAGTGCAACGTATAACTGCACTAAATCCATTTGGACAGAGACGTTATCGGTTTAATCGTTCCTTGGAGAATAGAACATTATAACATTACATCTATCGTATGAACTATTTAGTGCAACGTATAACTGCACTAAATCCATTTGGACGGAGACGTTTTGGCTCGTTTGGGTTTACGATTATTGGCGTTTTGGGTCGCTCGTCTATATGACGAGTCCGCACACATCGATCTAGGGCCAGTGCTGTGCGGAAAAGTCGCTCACTATGAAGGCGGTAGTGAGTCCACAAATTTCTATTTTCTATCCACTATCCCCGATGAGTCATTTGTGGGTTCAGATGAGATGTTACAGAACTAACTACAGACTACGCGAGAAGGACGATGACGATACGGACTATATTCGAAGATGTTACCATTACTATCGGGTGTGTCACAATCAGATGTGCAAACTATGTTTCACCAGGGGTGATTTTTCAAAGTCATTGAATACAAAAGCGGTAACATTTTCTTGAAACCTAAATAATATATCTTCATAAAAATAATAACATTTTTCATATAGTTTTAAAGATTTTCATGATTTTACATGTCAAATTTGGGATTTTAGAGAGCAAAAAATAAGTTTCCCATAATTTATTACACATATTTAGAGATGTCAGTTTCATTTATTACGGAGAAAACCTTTCACATCATAACACGTACAGACCAAGCTTTGAAATGAAATTCAAAACAAACTAATCATGACATATTTACTTTGAAAAAAATTTGATTTTCTCACATTTTTACTGAATTAGAAATGAAATGACAACTTTCAGTTTTCTCTTTTCATTCAGTATTGTATGTAGTGCTCTAAAAGTAATAAATATTGACAGGAATTTCAATTTTCTTTAAAATGATATATACATTTATTATCTTAATACAAATACTTACAGAAATAATCATTGTTGAAGTTGGTCATAGGGCCTATTTTTATTGAAAATCGTCTACGGACTGGACATTTAAACAGTGATTACAGTTCTAAGGTATCATTATTATTATGTTTAATTGACAATAAACAACACCAAAACTTTTGGGTTTTTATGGAAAAAAATAAAACAAAAAAAGTACAAATTTGGAACAGTTATTGGACTGTTGAATAGACATTCGGACAAACGGACGACGATGGACATTGATCGATCGCAATTACCTTAGCTAGAGCACTAGAAGGTTAGGTGAGCTACAAATAATAAGCTATTGTAAATGTTTAAGACCCAAGCATGAAAATTCCACAAATCAATTTGAACTTAAAATTGCGGCGTTTATTATTTTAATGAATACGAATGTTAACCATTTCCCGAACAAGACTGGGTTTTGACGCCTGTACTAAAAGAGCATGGAAAATCATTATGAAAAAAGAAGGGAGTGCTAGCATAACAGATTATTTCTTATTTGTCATCAATATCTTCTCTGTTTTATTATCATACATAAATACCAACTCAACGAACATATATTTAATCGAAATCTGCAGCATATTTCAAGTTGGAAGTCAAAAATGTGACATTTTGTGAATGTTTAACAGAATTTAGCGTTCATGGCAGTTGAATGTTTAAATGAGACAAGGTAGAAAATACTGGGGAAAAATGAAACTATCGGTAAGTAATCTAATCAATATGATATATATTTGCCTTTGGTGTTTCTTCTATTCTATATTAGAGACTTCAGAATAAGGAAAGATTTATCAATATACCGGTATATATTGGGTGTTAAAAGTTTGAACTAATCGGATAGAAAAGGCTAAGGAAGCAAAATAGGTTGTACATCAGTACTAAATTGCTCTTTTTTATCTTTTGTGTACAGTACACAATTTGGGAAATGGTTCGTGGGAAGATTTTTTTGATTGATTTTGACTGATAGATGCCACCAATAATAAAATGCACACAGAAAATGATGATTAAAATGCGGCATGAGGTACTCATAATATCTGTTATGTAATTTTGTCTTGTCCGTAGACACATTTAGTTTTGCCCGTGAGCTGATATTTGACCTTATTTTTACTAAAAATACATTTCTTTCAAGAAAAGGCACAATTATATATCGGAAACATGTCCACAATATCAGCTAACAAAGACTGTATTCATTTTAGAAGCGATTTTCTATGTGTCTACGGACAAGACATTTTGTCTACGGACAAGACATTTTTGTAATTGTACATGAAAAATAAAGTACTCAATACAATTTGATAAAATTTCACGCCAACGTACTTTTATACATTTGCTAACGGATAGTGAACCTTTTGCCACAAACTATTGTGATATTACAGAAAAAAACTTTGTTAAAATGTGTCTACGGACAGGACATTTTTGGTCAACGAACTTCTTGCCGAAATAGCTTAGTTATCCTTTGAGGCATTATGAACATTTCAATTTAAATTTTTATTTACAGGTCTTTTTTCAAAATAAAAATGAAAATAATGAAATTCTGTAAGTTATAAGTTAACTTTTTTCGCAGTAAAATATACCATCTACAAAAGTGAAATTCTATAACGAAACGGTGGTCTCGGTCTGTTTGTAATAAATCAATCAATTCTGATTACATCTTTATAAAATAAACTGCATATGAAAGCTGAATGATTTCTCTAACCGAATGTTGCATATTGTGTTAATAAAAGAACAATTTCAATAAAAATTCTTAAGTGAAAAATGAGCAAAATTCAAATGAAACATCATTGTTGCATTTTTACCCCATTTTTTCAATACATTTGTTGTAATAACTTTTTTATCGCTCATGTGTTCTTCCTAAGATTTGGTACACAACATTATAACTATGTTGTGATTGATACAAGATCAAATTTATCTTGTTACATCGATTTGTATGTCAACTGGAATCGCATAACATGAGGCAGGTACAGGATGTACATCTGATTGTGACACACCCGTATATATTAATATTCAGTGACATTTAAGGTTAATTTAAGAAAGTGCTTAATTAATTGAACGAACAGTGTTAGGTCTTGATTTTAGCAAAAGTGTTTGGACGTTCTCCATTTGTTAACACCGTGAATTTGGACGCTAATTTATCAAGTGTATTGTGTTAATTTTTTTCATTCATTGGTGTTAGCAGGAGCTTTAACACTTTAAGAGGGGGGTAATGTAAGGGCCAGGTTAGCGGACTGGCAGTTTGACGACTGATCCAAGCAATTTTAGTAATTTTCCTTTTATCATAATGATTTATAGTCACTGTTTGTGCCTTAGACTATGATACCACGAGTCATCGAGTATTATCTCTAATGCACAGGCAGCGTATTTATTCGTTTCTAGTCGTTTGACAGTTGCTGACATTGACCTAGTTTTGAGATTTTGTCTACCTCACTTTAGATCGCGAATTACGCAGTAGTGCTTTAGGGATGCGAGTTACGAGTATTCTAGCTCAATTCCTTAACATACATACTGACAAAAGATGTAGTATTTACCTTATGACAAAGCTTTAAATCCTATATTTTAGTGTTTTATCCACATGCATGCCCTCCCCGCTTCATTAGCGGCGGCCATTTTGAATGTTTACTGATAGTGCATTGTGGGAAATGTCAAACTTGTCATTCCGCGTTCGTTTGGTGTTCTAAGCCTAGCCTTCAGCTAAAAAGTCAAATCTAGTCATTAAACTTAATTATTTCAATATTCCAATGTACGTATTCGCCATTTAAGGGATTTTTCTTCTTAGATTCATTGTTTTCGAGTGAACTTTCATTCATGTTTAAGGAGTTTGAGCAGTATTTTTGTCAGTCGGGTGAACGCCGTAAAAGCGCACATAAAATCTTGTGCACCGCACAACATTTTTTGTGCGCTCTTACCGCGCAACAAATCTTGCGCATTTTACTATGGAAAGTGCACAGGATTTCCTGTGCGCTAATTTTCAGCGCACACGAAAGCGTGTGCACCGCACAGAAAAGTTTGTGCACTGGCATTTACTATAAATACCCCGACAAATCTCATTTTGTCATCTCCCAAATTTTGATTTTTTCGGAAGCAAACTCCACGACGGTCGTTAACGCATTTTTTTGATAATAATAAAAGGTTAGGATTATTTATTTGAACGACTATTTTGAGAAAAGGAGTTTTATTAAATATTTGATTATTTTACATTGACTTACGAGTTTTATTTAGTTTTAAAAGCCTATTTATCCCGGGAGATCGCCTTAGTTAAATTTTAGTCAACCCTACCAACAACATAGCCAGCGCGCTACAACGTCATCAGATATGGTTACACTGGGAGACCTAGTTTACTATTTATTGGGGCGTAAACTGGAAATGGGGTCTTACAAGAATTTACAACGCAGATTTTAAGGGAAATGACAAAATTTCGGCTTTATTTTCAATTTTCTGAAGCACTCACAACAAATCCCCGATCGAGGATATTTGAGTGCAAAACCGGTCCGATATCGCACGTGAATCTGCCGATTAATGCACGATTTCTCTGGATATCCGCCCTGTTTCTGCTTGTTAAACAATGCCAATAACAGACTGGAAACACACATTTTAGGCAATAATACCTGGTTAATCCATCTCTAGTTTAGAGACCAGTGTCTCTGCAGTCAGTATGGTCTCATTTTTCTTGTCTAGTTTGGTGTTAATAAAGAAAGGTTTGGAGGAACATTTATTTTCATGACATTATTTTACATAACCCCACCTGGTTACTCCACCTCTGGTATTCTCCCTCTAGTTTAGAGACCAGCGTTTCAGCAGCTACAATCGTCTCATTTTCCTTGTCTAGTTTGATCTTCAGCTCCGCGGCCTCCTTAGTCAGGGTCTCAAACCTTTCTGGTCGACCTCATCCGGGGCTCGACTCCAGTTGAGTAATACAATTATTTGACCTTGCACAAACAGGCCAAGGTTCTGAAGCCCATAACACAAAACCCTTTGGAAAATATTGAGGCAGAAGAAGAAAATGCTGATAATCAGCATTTTCTTCATTTGCCTCAATATTTTCTGTGCTTCACTAATCATTATACATAAATCCATATCTTTATCAACCTTCAATATGTAATCTAAAACAGCTTCAGATTGAGTCACTTTAAAATTCTATTGTTTAGGAATGGGTTAGCATCGTAAATTCAATTTCCCTAGAAAGACCCACCTGGTTACTCCACCTCTGGTATTCTCCCTCTAGTTTAGAGACCAGAGTTTCAGCAGCGACGATCGTCTCATTTTCCTTGTCTAGTTTAATGTTATTAAGGAAAGGTTTAGAGGAACATTTATTTTCATGACATTATTTTACATAACCCCACCTGGTTACTCCACCTCTGGTATTCTCCCTCTAGTTTAGAGACCAGAGTTTCAGCAGCGACGATCGTCTCATTTTCCTTGTCTAGTTTGATGTTATTAAGGAAAGGTTTAGAGGAACATTTATTTTCATGACATTATTTTACATAACCCCACCTGGTTACTCCACCTCTGGTATTCTCCCTCTAGTTTAGAGACCAGAGTTTCAGCAGCGACAATCGTCTCATTTTCCCTGTCCAGTTTGATGTTATTTAGGAAAGGTTTAGAGGAACATTTATTTTCATGACATTATTTTACATAACCCCACCTGGTTACTCCACCTCTGGTATTCTCCCTCTAGTTTAGAGACCAGCGTTTCAGCAGCGACGATGGTCTCATTTTCCTTGTCCAGTTTGATCTTCAGCTCGGCAGCCTCCTTAGTCAGGGTCTCAAACCTGTTTCTGTAGGATGCCACTTTCTGGTCGACCTCATCCAGGGCTCGACTCAACTTCTCCATACGACTCTCAGCCTTGTGCAGGTTTCTAGTAAAGTATAATGAAGTTTGAATTGGAACTTGTCTTAATTAAACTCGATTCATAGATCAACTAAGAGGTGATATAAATTTACTTTTATGAAAAGCTGTTAAATAATTTCTAATACAAAATAAAGTTTAAAGAGATATGGGTTTCCCTTGCCAGACTGAGCGAAAAAGTTCTTGCTAGTGTTAGAACATCTAAAACATAACCCGAACAATTTTCTGTGCAAGCACTTTTAGAATATACTGAAAAGAAATATTACGTATGTCCTAAAAGTCTCAGATTTCCATTCCTCAAATACCTACTTCTTGAGATCATTCTGCTCCTTCTCTAGGGGTTCAATCCTCTCCAACACATACGAGTACTGAACATTGGCTTTAACCCAGGCTGCTAGGGGCTCGGCTGCCACAGAAGCTCTTCTTGCACTCTGAAATATGAATAACAATGCTACTGCCCCAATAGTTTGATTAGACAGGTGCTCCTCCAACCCATAACCCCCGGATTACTAGTCAGAGGCTCTAATCCCTGAGCTAGCCAGGCACCTGGTCATGAGTCCTCCTACCTTAAATTATTGAACAAGTGACAGGCATTTATAGATCACATAAACTTAATAAAGGCTACTTGTTACAAACAAAGGATGACAAAATTACGCTGACATTGTGGAATAGTATTAAATAATGTCAAAAAGGTAATGCATTGAGAAATTGAGAATTTCACATTTGTTTAACCCGTGATAGAAAAATACACAATGTTCACACACAGAAAATGATATACATTCAAAATTAAACGAGAATAATTACAGTTGTTTTGATAGACTAAAACAACTGTAACAATTCTCATATAATTATGAATGTGTAATACCTTTGGCTCAAAAGAGTCTCTATTCTTCTTCAACAGATCTTCAACACTCTCTCTAATATCTGAAGATATCTTTCTGGCATCAAATGTCTGAATCTCTTCCTTTACTCCTCGTTTGGCGAGGAAACTAGTGATAAATGAAGATATTAAAATGTTATAACTCTTGGAAGGCATTTAGCAATAAACAATCAATTGTATGTTGTTGAAAAAAATACTTGTAATACTATGTATTTTACAAATCAGAAATATCCACAATCCTCTTGTGCATAACTCTCTCAATGATTTTGTGCAGAGTGTAAGAATTAAGAAATAATCTTTTTTTACCTCGGTTTATGGTTTATTTAACCACGGTTCTGAGTTAGGCGGCACAATAAACAATCCATGAGGCCGGAGGCCGAGTGGATTATTCATTTTGCCGCCTAACTCAGAACCGTGGTTAAATAAACCATAAACTGAGGTAATAAAACAGATTATTTCTTTTATAACATTGTAAAACTACACAAATTAAGGGAAATAAATTTTGCGAAATGTCAACAGTAATCGCGGATTAATTCCTTTTGATTCTTTCCAACTTCCGCTGATCGAACACCAACAATTTTTCTTGACCAGTTGTATGATTAAAACAACCTTCACCATAAATAGGAAGTAATCAACTTCAAAAGACAATTAAAACTGCGTTACTTCAAACATTTGTAGTTCAATTTTACTCTAGAATACTACCGAATTCCAATGCCATTGAAACCCTGATCACCAAGGATAAAAATGGACTCGTCTGGTCTCCGAGTTTTCAATTCACAAAATATCATGAAACTTACTTCGAAACTGTAGAACTTGCACACATTTTACTCGAATAGCCTACTTTTAAACTAATGTGTGCACGAATACACTCAAAACTTTCTATGAATAAGGTCTATCCACTATTCTGTCCGTGCAAAATGATACAAGAAAACGAAAATGGCGTCCTTCAGATTCACTGAATTTTCTTTGAAGGAAGGTCGTAGCTATATAACATCATTACTAATTGTGATGTCACATTTCTTAGAACGCGTAATAACCGCGCGGCTTAGTGCACGTGTACGTTATAATTATCTTCAAATCATGGACAACCAATTTATAAGATACATCAACTTAGAACTTTAAGATCCTGAAACTCAAACAATGTCAATGACTTATTTTCAGAAACACTTTTATTTCAAGTTTTCTTTGAGGTATAACAAGTAGTTAGTCTCTACCCACCTTTTCATGCTGACCCATGAAGTATCAAAGATACCCATAAGTCTCAGTACCCCCTCTAGAATGTCTCGAACAACGGGAGGTGGGGCTCGTAGAGACCTGATCTCAGACAGAGACTCAGTCTTGATGGCACCTACAGCTTTTCTAGCCTCCTGAACTAGAGGCTCAACCTCGGCCAACTCCTTGTCTATAGCCTTCTTTCCCACATATTGATACTTTTTGATGCCCTTCAAAAAAAGCATTGGAATACATTGTGGAAAATGAAGAAATTGCTTGTGATAAGCAATTTCTTCATTTTCCACAGTGTTTTCTATTCAAAAAGACCAAAGAGAAACAAGACATGTTTGTGAAACACGAATGCCCCCAAAATGAATAATTTTTTTGACAGACAGCAAGACAGATGGGGGACAGACACTTGTAAAACAATATGACCCTGATCCTTCAATACAGGGACTTAACAAGTAATTCTCTTGAAATTGTCGCCTGCAACATCTTTGAATTTGGACCAGTCTAGAATTTTGTTGTTCAGTTATGATTGAAAATAAGCACTTGTCCAGTTTCCCGAGAAGTACAACAAGAAGTTAGTCTCTACCCACCTTTTCATGCTGACCCATGAAGTATCAAAGATACCCATGAGTCTCAGTACCCCCTCTAGGATGTCTCTAACAACGGGAGGTGGGGCTCGTAGAGACCTGATCTCTGATAGAGACTCAGTCTTGATCGCACCTACAGCTTTTCTAGCCTCCTGAACTAGAGGCTCAACCTCGGCCAACTCCTTGTCTATGGCCTTCTTTCCCATATATTGATACTTTTTGACGCCTCTCAAAAAAAGCTTTGGAAAACATTGTGGAAAATGAAGAAATTGCTTGTGACAAGCAATTTCTTCATTTTCCACAGTGTTTTCTATTCAAAAAGACCAAAGAGAAACAAGACGTGCTTGTCAAATATGAATGCCCCCGAAATGGACAAATTTTTTGACAGACAGAAAGACAGATGGGGGACAGACACTAGTAAAACAATATGACCTTGATCCTTCAATACAGAGGCATACCAAGTAATTCTCTTGAAATTGTCGCCTGCAACATCTTTGAATGTGGACCAGTCTAGAATTTTGTTGTTCAGTTATGGTTGAAAATAAGCACTTGTCTAGTTTCCCGAGAAGTACAACAAGTAGTTAGTCTCTACCCACCTTTTCATGCTGACCCATGAAGTATCAAAGATACCCATAAGTCTCAGTACCCCCTCTAGGATGTCTCTAACAACGGGAGGTGGGGCTCGTAGAGACCTGATCTCGGATAGAGACTCAGTCTTGATCGCACCCACAGCTTTTCTAGCCTCCTGAACTAGAGGCTCAACCTCGGCTAACTCCTTGTCTATAGCCTTCTTTCTCTTGGCCAACAGTTTGTTCTCTTCTGCTGCTTGTTGTTTCAATACTTCCATCTCATTCTTTTGTTCATTGGCATTCTGGAGAGTAAAGATGTGATTTGTCATATATATTTTCATAAATGTTTTGGATACAAAATTAAGGTTGTGGAGTTGGTGTTATTTTTAAGAAAATTACACAAAATTATTGCCTAAAATGTGTGTTTTCAGTCTCATATTGGCATTGGATAAGGAGCAGAAACCGGACGGATATCCAAAGAAATCGTGCATTAATCGGCAGATTCACTTGCGATATCTGACCGGTTTTACACTCAAATATCCTTGATTTGACCCTTCAATAAAACAATTGTCTCTTTTCCCGCAAAGTTCTCAACGTCTTACGTTAAATAAGCGGCGTTCGCCTTTTGGCGCCAAATTATGACGTAACATTGTTTTACCGACGTCACGCATAACAAAAAATTCTCGGAAGATTAATCAGAACAAAACAACAATGGTGGACATTTTCTTATCTCACCTCGGTTCATTTTTTGCACATATAAAGGGGTTTGGGGTAAGTAATCATTGGAATTTTATGCTTTTTATGCAATAATAGCATCAATTCACATATTTTTCGGTCGTTTACATTCCCAGAGGCCCGCGAAATACGAAAACGACCCTCCTGCTTCGCAGTCGAGCGTTAACGTATTTCTTGGGCCTCTGCGAATGTTAACGACCTCAAAAACGTGAATTAACCCTATATTGTACCTATATATTTTGATATTTACTTGATTTTGCTTATGCAGCTTTACCAGAGTCAACAAAATATTGATAGTTTCACCAACAGAGAGAGAGATACTGGTAACAACAAGGTTATTGCCATTTAAAATTTCAAATCCCAAACATGTTCCTGTTTTTCCTATAAATTCACTGCGACTAGTATCTATAGAAGAAATATGTTATGTTCTTTACATAATTTTATTCCAAAAGCAATACTCTTTCAATTTCCTTTGTAGTATTAAGCACCCCTACCTGCATACTTTCTGTTATATGTGACAGAGCCTGGTCTGCCTCACTCTGTTTCTCTGCCAGTAGCACACTCTGTTCTGCTGCCTTCCTCTTTAGGTCATCCACCAACTGTTTAGCTTCATTCAGCTTAGATACTCCAGCCTAAATATAATGAAGTAACAAGCACACCCACCTGCATACTCTCTGTTATATGTGACAGAGCCTGGTCTGCCTCACTCTGTTTCTCTGCCAGTAGCACACTCTGTTCTGCTGCCTTCCTCTTTAGATCATCCACCAACTGTTTGGCTTCATTCAGCTTAGATTACATATAATGAAGTAACAAGCACACCCACCTGCATACTCTCTGTTATATGTGACAGAGCCTGGTCTGCCTCACTCTGTTTCTCTGCCAGTAGCACACTCTGTTCTGCTGCCTTCCTCTTTAGGTCATCCACCAACTGTTTGGCTTCATTCAGCTTAGATTACATATAATAAAGTAACAAGCACACCCACCTGCATACTCTCTGTTATATGTGACAGAGCCTGGTCTGCCTCACTCTGTTTCTCTGCCAGTAGCACACTCTGTTCTGCTGCCTTCCTCTTTAGATCATCCACCAACTGTTTGGCTTCATTCAGCTTAGATTACATATAATGAAGTAACACCCACCTGCATACTCTCTGTTATATGTGACAGGGCCTGGTCTGCCTCACTCTGTTTCTCTGCTAGTAACACACTCTGTTCTGCTGCCTTCCTCTTTAGGTCATCCACCAACTATTTGGCTTCATTCAGCTTAGATTACATATAATGAAGTAACAAGCACACCCACCTGCATACTCTCTGTTATATGTGACAGAGCCTGGTCTGCCTCACTCTGTTTCTCTGCCAGTAGCACACTCTGTTCTGCTGCCTTCCTCTTTAGGTCATCCACCAACTGTTTGGCTTCATTCAGCTTAGATTACATATAATGAAGTAATACCCACCTGCATACTCTCTGTTATATGTGACAGGGCCTGGTCTGCCTCACTCTGTTTCTCTGCTAGTAACACACTCTGTTCTGCTGCCTTCCTCTTTAGGTCATCCACCAACTGTTTGGCTTCATTCAGCTTAGATACACCAGCCTAGATTACATATAATGAAGTAACAAGCACACCCACCTGCATACTCTCTGTTATATGTGACAGAGCCTGGTCAGCCTCACTCTGTTTCTCTGCCAGTAATACACTCTGTTCTGCTGCCTTCCTCTTTAGGTCATCTACCAACTGTTTGGCTTCATTCAGCTTAGATTACATATAATGAAGTAACAAGCACACCCACCTGCATACTCTCTGTTATACGAGGGTTGTTCGGAAATTATTGAGACTCTTCATTTTGTTTCATTAAAAGATATCGGATCAAGTTGATAATACATATATGTACTAAACAACATCTATTGAAATTGTAGGTAGATAAAAAACACAATTTTATCGCCTTCTTTTGGTTTAATTTGCATATTTTAAATGCATGGTATCCCGACCCGGAGCACCTCGTAATTATTTCTAATTCTGCATACACCGTACAACTGAATCTGCTAAATGCACAATGAAAACGCGGGAATAGACGTTCTAAATTTACGTCGCACGTAACGTTCATCTGTGACGTCATTCAGTTGAAATTTCACAACAACCGAGTCGTTAATACACAACTTATCGTATTTTTTCGGAAGTCGCTACCATCGCAACACCGACGTCAAAATGAACAGTGACGTAAAGGCGGAGCAGCGATCTTACATAAAATTTTGCGTGGAATTAGGAAAGACTCCAGTGGAAACAAAGAAATTGATGGAAATGACACAAAGTGGTAGCGGTGTGTCTCGAGCGCTGGTTTATAGATGGCACAGACGATTTTCGGAAATGACTTCATCTCCATACAACACAAAAGGAGCGGGTCGGCCGACGATCATCACGGAAAGATTGACGTCTGACGTTGCTAGCACACTTCGTGAAGACGCGCGTTTGACGGTGCGGGACATTGCTCGCAACTTTGACATTGGTGTAGCCACAGTGCATAAGATACTGACTGAACAACTCAATATGGAACGTGTTTGTGCCCGTTGGGTACCCAGACTATTATCAGAAAGTGACCAACAACGGCGAGTTGCGGCATCGAATGTCTTCTTAAAGCGGTGGCGAGCAGGTGGTGACAGGTTTCTCGACCGCATTATCACATGCGATGAAACATGGTTGTACTACTACGACCCAGAAACTAAACAACAATCAAGTGTTTGGGCAGTGAAGGGATCAGCTCCTCCGAAGAAAGCCAGGGTCAGCAGGTCGTCCGGAAAGCACATGTGCATTATGTTTATGGACCGCAGCGGGATTCTTCTGACACATTTTGTTCCTAATGGTCAAACAGTTAACTCCGCTTATTATTCAAAGGTATGTGAATTATTTAAATGTATATAAACACGACGTAGGTTTTAATACTTTTAAATTGATAATTCTATGTTAGACCTTCTTATTTAAATGTTTTATCGGTGGCGAAGTCAGAGGCAGCTCGAGGGGGGGGGGGGGGGTTTGGGTCAAACGACTGCATCTCCCCTCTGTAGTCTGATTATCACATTTTCGTGCAGAAATTAAGTCAAAATTGTATACGTTTGGGAACCCCCTCCCTATTTGTATGTTCAACCCCCATTCACAGAAATCCTGGACCCGCGGCAGTTTTATGGCTGCACGTAGATTTTGTTATTTATCTCATACAAAGATTATTTAGTAAATCGCTGCTTTTAAAAATATACTTCAGGTAATCAGACGGGATCTCATTCAGGCAATTAGGAAGAAGAGACCACAGATGGCACAGAATCTTGAAAATGTTATTTTCCACCAGGACAACGCACCGGCGCACACTGCTTCAAGTACACAACTGGAAATCGGACTACTAGGCTTCGACCAATTAATTCATCCGCCATACAGCCCGGATCTAGCGCCGATGGACTTTGCGGTTTTCCCCCATGTTAAAGCACAGCTGCGAGGTATTCGTTTCAACGATTTTAAGGAGTTAAAGTGCGCTACATTAAATACTTTGAAGAAATTCGACAGTGATTGGTGTAAAAACGTTTATGATAAATGGGTGCAACGTCACATGAAGTGTGTAAGACTGAATGGTGTTTACTTTGAAAAAGAGTGACAGCAAGTGACGCGCTCTTGGGAACGTCAGTTAATTTGACGTCATGTGAATGACGTCGCGGTGCTCCAGTACCTTTCACACAGGAAAGGCTTATTGACTCCAGTTTGTTTACTATGATAGCATATTTTGAAAAAATGTTACAGCTGTAGAGAAATATAAATTGCCTTTATAATGATGTATTTTTTAATCCATTGCTTGTTATTATCACAATCCTATAAGCGTTGTCTCAATAATTTCCGAACAACCCTCGTATGTGACAGAGCCTGGTCTGCCTCACTCTGTTTCTCTGCCAGTAATACACTCTGTTCTGCTGCCTTCCTCTTTAGGTCATCCACCAACTGTTTAGCTTCATTCAGCTTAGATACTCCAGCCTAAATATAATGAAGTAACAAGCACACCCACCTGCATACTCTCTGTTATATGTGACAGAGCCTGGTCTGCCTCACTCTGTTTCTCTGCCAGTAGCACACTCTGTTCTGCTGCCTTCCTCTTTAGGTCATCAACCAGCTGTTTGGCTTCATTCAGCTTAGATACACCAGCCTAGATTACATATAATGAAGTAACAAGCACCCCTACCTGCATACTTTCTGTTATATGTGACAGAGCCTGGTCTGCCTCACTCTGTTTCTCTGCCAGTAGCACACTCTGTTCTGCTGCCTTCCTCTTTAGATCATCCACCAACTGTTTGGCTTCATTCAGCTTAGATTACATATAATAAAGTAACAAGCACACCCACCTGCATACTTTCTGTTATATGTGACAGAGCCTGGTCTGCCTCACTCTGTTTCTCTGCCAGTAGCACACTCTGTTCTGCTGCCTTCCTCTTTAGATCATCCACCAACTGTTTGGCTTCATTCAGCTTAGATTACATATAATAAAGTAACAAGCACACCCACCTGCATACTCTCTGTTATATGTGACAGAGCCTGGTCTGCCTCACTCTGTTTCTCTGCCAGTAGCACACTCTGTTCTGCTGCCTTCCTCTTTAGATCATCCACCAACTGTTTGGCTTCATTCAGTTTAGATACACCAGCCTAGATTACATATAATAAAGTAACAAGCACACCCACCTGCATACTCTCTGTTATATGTGACAGGGCCTGGTCTGCCTCACTCTGTTTCTCTGCCAGTAGCACACTCTGTTCTGCTGCCTTCCTCTTTAGATCATCCACCAACTGTTTGGCTTCATTCAGTTTAGATACACCAGCCTAGATTACATATAATGAAGTAACAAGCACACCCACCTGCATACTCTCTGTTATATGTGACAGAGCCTGGTCTGCCTCACTCTGTTTCTCTGCCAGTAGCACACTCTGTTCTGCTGCCTTCCTCTTTAGATCATCCACCAACTGTTTGGCTTCATTCAGCTTAGATTACATATAATGAAGTAACAAGCACACCCACCTGCATACTCTCTGTTATATGTGACAGAGCCTGGTCTGCCTCACTCTGTTTCTCTGCCAGTAGCACACTCTGTTCTGCTGCCTTCCTCTTTAGATCATCCACCAACTGTTTGGCTTCATTCAGTTTAGATACACCAGCCTAGATTACATATAATAAAGTAACAAGCACACCCACCTGCATACTCTCTGTTATATGTGACAGGGCCTGGTCTGCCTCACTCTGTTTCTCTGCCAGTAGCACACTCTGTTCTGCTGCCTTCCTCTTTAGGTCATCCACTAACTGTTTAGCTTCATTCAGCTTAGATACACCAGCCTTTAAATCAAAAGACAAGGAATTCATGAGTAAATTAGTATAAGCATTCAATACTGAGGAATGTAAAATGACAACATGATTTAAACACTGAAAATACTGAGATACACATGTCCTTTAAAAGGTTTCTGTGTTTATAAATTATTCAGAAGAACTTGAAAGTCTTGCAAAGAGCCCAATAACTTTTTAAGTATAAACATAGCCTTAAAATTTCAAAGTAATTTTGTAATACAATAATATCTAATTGGACCTTACCTTCAAATGCTTTCAATAAATACCAGCTCAAATTTGCAAAATGAACAGCGATAACTCTCACCTGTAAGTGCATCTGTCTGACTTCAATGCCATTTTTCTTGTTACCGTACACTTGTTGATATGTGTTGAGGAAGGCTATGTAACGTCGTGGTGTGGCTCCTAGGTTACTCTCAGAAGCAGCTTGGTGAACATGGAGAAATCCCTTCAGAAGTTCTTCACCACCGGACAGTTTACGTTTGTGTTGTTTAACCTCTCCAATTGAAGCACCCTCTACTTTAGGTGGTCTTGTAAGTAACATGTAGGGAATCTAAAAATTACAAAACAAATAATTTTTGTACCTGTTTCAATTACAATCAAGTTTCACCAGTAATCCTGTACCAAAATATTATTTTCAATCTTTAAGCTACATAACTATCAAACAGATCTCTTATTCATGACTGTTGAGCGGATATAGGACATAGCGAAGTTCACATCTAACTTATTACCAAAGTATTTTACCGACATCTGGTCGACAAGGATAGCTCCCTTTTTCTTCTAATAGTTGTTGAAAATTGAGAGTAATGCTACCCTATCCTACCTTGAACATGCTGTCTCTGCTCCACTCTTCCATCCACTGAACAGCGCATTCTTTATACAGGGCTGGGTTACTCTCACAGTTCAGTATGAACTTGTCATTTGTACAGTCCATTATCAGGGCTATATGTAGGTTGGTCTTGATCCCTAGAGAGATAACACAAATGTTTACCATCTGAACTAATGTATTACTCATATTGCATTCATTTTTAAGAAGAGCTATCATTTTACAATTTCCCTATCAAGCTTTAGCTGCATTGCAGCAATTGATACACATAAGAATGAACAACATACAAATACCAGCTACCAACAGCTCATCTCAGTGAAGGGCTTTAACCCTTTCCCAAACCAGACCGGGATTTGACATCCCTAATTGGAAAGGCTTGGGAAAACATTGAGCCAAAAGAAGAAACTGCTGATGACCAGCAGTTTTTCCTTTTGCCTCAATATTTTCTATGCTATATTTTACTCAATCAACAGTCTCTAGGCTTTGACACAAAATGTTTGCCAAATTAACCTGTGTGTATCATTTCAGGCCTTTCTTTTAACCCTTTCCCACACATTAATGCTTTTGGACGCCCCACAAAATAAAGGCTTTAGAAAACATTGTGGAAAATGAAGAAATTGCTTGTGACAAGCAATTTCTTCATTTCCCACAATGTTTTCTACCAAGAAAGACCAAAACATGTTAAATTTTGATCACTGGAAATTGTCGTCTACAACACCTATGAGTTTGGACTAGGCTAAAATTTTGTTGTTTGGTAATAGGTTAAAGTAACTAACCATGATGTGCTTTATATTCATTGTAAAAAACTCTTCTTATCATGAGAACTTTCTCTCTTATTACTTCAAATGTTGTAATTGGAGCTCTAATAAGCTGCAGTTACAGCAAATTTCAACATAACTGACAATAAGATCAAAGTCGGCACATACTTTGAGCAAAGAAGTTGATGAGTGTTCCCCTGAAGCCCGCCTCTGATGCCATGTCCCTGAGTGGGGACAGTAAGGGTTCAAGCTCCTCTGGTGAGTAGAGCCCCGGCACCTCCCCGGCGGACAGGAGACTGTTGATGAGCTCAAGGAATGTAGGATCCACAAACTGATGGTCTTCCAGCATCAATACAACCTGCTCTCCTTCTATACCAGCTAACTGCATCACCTACAGATAGAAATGCCCATTAGCAATTCAAATGTTCCTTAAAGGTCAAATTTAAGGGTGCAGTACAAAGGAAATTTTACAGAAAAAGAACAAGATTGGTGATCAACTTTGTATATCTTCTTTTCATGTTTGGTAGCATGTGGTTTGTTGTCTATAAACCTATTCAATTATATAATTTGTCCATAATTTTGTATTCTTGGAAAGGATTACTGCTTTGTCAAGTGAACATATTATATTCAATTAATATAGGCCCAAAAAATGCGTTATCTCCTGAAGGTCGAAGGCAATAACCCATTTTGTGGGCCTCTGAGAATGTTAACGACCGAAAAAACGTGAATTGGCGCTATCATTGCATAAAATATGAAGAATTTGCAAAGAAATGTAATAGAATAAGACGAATAACTAAAAAAATTTGTGAAAATTTAGCCACATTTACATCGACAGATACCAGAGTTTTCCGGCATTCGACTCGACATATATCGAGTAAGTACGATATCCACTACACCAGCCGTTAGATTTTCATCGTGTATCTAAGTAGTCAAGTTTCATCGCATTTTTACTGACATAATCTTCATTTGGGTTGGCGAAATCGTAACAATATTCGACTAATTTTCTTTTGGAAACATACTCTGGATATTCTACAGTTCATTTCAGTGCGAGTAATAAAACAAACGGTCGGAACTTCCAAGGTAGATCTCTGGTTCGTTTCAGACATTCGTTCATTTCAATAAAAAATAAAAAACAAAGTTGTAAAGGAAAAATTGCAGTAACTAAAAGAAGAACAAGAAATACATAGGCTTACCACCACATTTGACCAGACCACAACCACCCAATTTCTATCCTTCCATGTCCACGAAATCCACTTTTAGTTTAACCCATTACAACACAGTGACGCTTTTTGACTCCCCATTAGATAAATCCATTGGAAAACATTGTGGAAAATGAAGAAATTGCTTGTAACAAGCAATTTCTTCATTTCCCACAATGTTTTCCATATAAAAAGTTATACAATTTTAGAATTTCACAAATTGAAAATGTTGTCTGCAACTTCTCTAAAATTGGACTACCCAAAAATTTTGTCGTCTGGTAATGGGTTAAAATCTGTCAGCTGCCCGTTTGTTTACTTTTTGATTTCAAGAATTAAACCTATGTCACTATATTACGTCATCAGATATAGTTACACTGGGAGACCTAGTTTACTATTTATTGGGGTTTAAACTGGAAATTGGGTCTTATAAGAATTTACATCGTGGAAAAGGGAAATGACAAAATTTCGGCTTTATTTTCAATTTTCTGAAGCACTCACAACAAATCCCCGATCGATGATATGTGAATGCAAAACCAGTCCGATAATGCACGCAAATTTACTGAATAACGACCGGTTTTTGACGATATCGGACTGATTTTTGCTCGTTATCCAATGCCAATATCAGACTGAAAACACAGATTTTAGGCAATAATATATGTTATTATTATTCCTAACCTTTGGGTTTTTTGCCCTTTTTTTGTAAAATGATGAATTAATTTGCTCGTATATTTCATAAAATACGAAATATGAGGCCTACTCATAGCCAATTAAACAAAATACATTATTTCAATTTATGTTTACTTACATTCTTCAGATCATTTTTGAAATGTTTGATGGCATAGCCCCTAAATGTTTTGGGTGAGAAGAGTTGCATCTGGTGCATGTGTGAGACGAGTGATACAGCGGTCCTGCGTCCTACACCACTTCTACCCGCCATCAACAGTGACCCACCAGGCATGGTCAACACGCGGTCAACTCTCGCCATGTTGTCCAGAACTTCACGGAATATCAGGATGTCCAGGTCACGATTCTCACGCTCTGAAATCAAATTAAATTCAGGTGCATCTAAGAAATTTAGCATTTTGACACTTATCTGCAAATTCAAACCAAAGCATTTCATCGAAGGGAATGTCAAAGAAGAAGCTAAAGCCTTGATCAGACTCTTTAAAGTTTTTCGACATAAATGAATTTCATGTAAATTTTCAGATACATTGGATCATAGTTCTTTGTACTCATAGTAATGAACAAGCAATCATTCCATATAGATGGAGAAAGATGTTAAATCATTATTTTGAGAATTATAAATCAACATATTTATAATTTAAACCACAAACAGTTTGTAATCTTCACATCAAAAGAACAGTCTTAAGTCGTGTGCAATTTAGGCCAGAAGTGGTTTTACCTCTTCTGAAATCAGAAGAGTCAATTGACAAGCACTTACGATTAAATCTATTATCAAACTGGCCTCTTCTGTTTCTTGAAGCTCTTCTGCCTCTTCCAATTTTCAGCAGAAGACAAAAGGCAGAAGAGGTCACATGGTTGGCAACATGATGGCGTCTTTAGTTACAAAGTGCGGATTTTCTCAATTACTTAAAATTACTTGTTTACATCTAGTTTGTATCAATTTTGGGACAAAAACATGTACAAAACTTGTGCTATTGAAAAAGAAGTGCCTTTCTCACTACAATGTTGTAGTATAAGGAATGGTAACCAGTCTACCAAATTGGAGCTGGCCATTCTAATTTCCTCCTTTTTGAAGAGCTTTTTGATAGATAAGCCACTTCCGTTTTCAAGAAATGTTCGATTTATTTTCGGTCTTCTGTCTTCTACGCATCTTCTATCACATGACTAAACCACTTCTGTCACATGCTCTTCTGCTTCTGGCAGAGGGCAAATGGCACAGGCCTTTACACTTTCAAAAATAAAAGTTTGGATCAATACAATGTACACTTATACTTAAACCTTCCCAAAACAAGACATGGTTTTGAAATTCGTATAAGAATAGGCTTGGGCTGATTTTCAGCATTTTATCCTATTGCCTCAATATTTTCCATACTATATTTTACACAAATTTTGCCTTTGTAACATCAATTTAGTCATCTTTCAAAGCTTTCTAATTGCATGGGACAGTCCAAATATTTGCTACATGAGAAAAGTTAATAGACAGTATACTTACGGAAAAGTCTGATTCCTTTCTCTATGATAGTTTTGAGGTCATCCTCGTTCAGTTTACCCAGAGGTTTACCGGAGGGTGGGAGAGGTGCACCGGCTGCAGCTGACGGCGTGGTAGAATCCTTCCTAGCTCCCCAGGTCACAAAAAACTCTCCTGCAGAAGAAATGGTAAAATTTAGACTTATGATGAATCTATTCATATTTAGAAAGCGATATATTCAAATAATTTGTGCCCCTTTCTAACTCTTAACAAGCATGCATATATCAAAATTGCAATTCCCCCCTTAAATTGCCATATCTTATGAACAAGATGTGTTTTTGAAAGACAAATAGCTCTAAAACATTTCCATTCTAAATATTTGACCTTGACCCTGCTGATCATCTACACATTTAATCATCTATCTTAACAAGAGCTGTCCGCAGACAGCGCGCTCGACTTTTGATTGCTTTGATAGTATGGAAGTCATTGATGTTTGAAAAAACTTTAACCTTTGTTGCAACGTCGATGCCGACGCCAACGCCCGGGTGACAGTATAATCTCTCATTTTCATAACTGAGATTAATTCAAATTATCAAAGACTAAAATGCCATCATTACTTACTGTCCAGTTCATCAAAGATGTTTGCCGACCAGTCTCCTCGTATAACACTCATGAGAATGTTATCAAACTTGTTGAGACCTTCCTGACCCACGATTCTATCTCTGAACAGTCTTCTGGCTTCATAAGCAAATATCTCCAGTATATGATCACTAGAGTTCTCCTTGGCCCCTCCTGACAGATCGTACCGTAGAAAACTGAGGACCCAGGATGTCAGATCTCGTGGTGTAAACAGGTAATGGCTGTAGTCATCTACTGTGAACCTTGTCTTCAACTGTCAACAGTAATTAGAAAGAAAAGCACAATGAGATTTATATCCAAAACATTATAAATTAAGTCGTAACTTTTAACATTTTTATCTCATCATCTTGTGAAGAATATACCCAATGCATTCTTAACAACTATTCATTAATGCATTTCCTGCCATTTAGTTGTTTTTGTCTAATTATATAGTTGACCTTGGTATCATTGAGTATAATATTGTTTAGAACAAGAGCCGTCAGAGACGGACAATGCTCCCCGAATAAGGCATTGTCACAATAAATATATGCCATGCAAAGCTAATATAAAGCTAACAAATGTTAAGCCCCCTTTTTGCATGACATATTTTGTATACGCACATTTTAAATAAATTATTGTCAAGGGCATCTGATTTGCTACTCAAATATGAAATTTCATCAAATTCTGACCATTAGACTAGGAGAAATTAGAGAAAAACTGTATTTAACCTTAAGTCCCCTTTTCCCATGACGAGGCCTCAAATCCAAAAACCGGGAAAAGTACATCGGCATTTTGTCACAGGGAGTTCACATGGTAAGTTTCATTTGATTTGGCCCAAGGGTTATGGAGAAATCGCTTCGGACGGACGGACGGACGGAATGACGGACAGGACGGACGGACGGACAGACAAAGCGGCGACTATATGCTCTCCCTTCGGGGAGCATAAAAATGCAGTTCTGGAATAAATATCTATAACAAAAGCTGTCTGAAGACAGCGCGCTCGACTTTCTAAGTTCCTTAGTATAAAGGGGCATAACTCCAAATATAGTGGAGCCAGGGTCATGGGCCCTGGTAGTAAGGTAGAGGGTGTGATGGTGAATATGTATTCCAAGTTTGGATTGAATCCCTTTAATAGTATGGAAGTTATTGATGTTTGAAAATCCTTTGTTGCAACACCAATGCCGACGCCAACGCCCGGGTGACAGTATAAGCTCTCATTTTCTTAGAAAAGTGGAGCTAAAAAGGCAACAATTTATGATACTTTGACTCTAGGAATGGCAATCTCATAAAAGAATCTTTAAGTAAACAAGAGGACCCTGAGGGCCCTAAATCGCTCACCTGAGTTATGTTTTAATAATGCCAAATAACTTTGCATATGTTACGCATTGTTGTCCCAGGGAAGAATTTGGCCATGTAGTTTCAGAGGACATGTTGTTTACAGAAATTGATCAGCTGTTATGACATTTCCCATTTTCTGATGCCACAGCAACCAGAGTTTTTCATAGATTTTAATTCTTTTAGCAATTTTTATAAGGGACCACCCAATGAACATTACTGCCAAGTTTGTTGATTTTGACCGAAAAGTTAAGGAGATGTCGTTAAAAGAAGTTGTTGAGCTTTTGTGAAAACTCCCATTTTCCGATGCCACGGCAACCATAGTTTTCCATGGATTTCCATTCTTTTAGCAATTTTTATAAGGGACCACCCAAGGAACATCTCTGCCATGTTTGGTTGATTTTAACCCAGAATTTAAGGAGGAGATGTCGTTTAAAGAAGTTGTTGAGCTTTGTTAAATTTACCATTTTCCGATGCCACGGCAACCAGAGTTTTTCGTGGATTTCAATTATTTTAGCAATTTCTATAAGGGACCACCTTAGGAACATTTCTGCCAAGTTTGGTTGATTTTAACCCGGAAGTTAAGGAGAAGATGTTGTTTAAAGAAATAGTTGAATTTTTGTGAAATTTCCCATTTTCCGATGCCATGGCAACCAGAGTTTTTCATAGATTTCAATTCTTTAAGCAATTTTTATAAGGGACTACCCAAGGAACATCTCTGCCAAGTTTGGTTGATCTTGACTCGCAAGTTAAGGAAGAGATGTCGTTTAAAGAAATTGTTGAGCTTTTGTGAAATTTCCCATTTTCTGATGCCACGGCAACCAGAGTTTTTCATGGATTTCAATTCTTTTAGCAATTTTTATAAGGGACTACTGAAGGAACATTTCTGCCAAGTTTGGTTGATTTTGACCCAGAAGTTAAGGAGGAGATGTCGTTTAAAGAAGTTGTTGAGCTTTTGTGAAATTTCCCATTTTCTGATGCCACGGCAACCAGAGTTTTTCATGGATTCCAA
Organism: Fragum sueziense; assembly: GCA_963680895.1. Lineage (NCBI taxonomy): Eukaryota > Metazoa > Mollusca > Bivalvia > Cardiida > Cardiidae > Fragum > Fragum sueziense. The sequence goes on along the minus strand of OY804596.1, from coordinate 21,087,155 downwards.
TTCTTTTAGCAATTTTTATAAGGGACCACCCAAGGAACATTTCTGCCAAGTTTGGTTGATTTTGACCCAGTAGTTTAGGAGGAGATGTCGTTTAAAGAAATTGTTGAGCTTTTGTGAAATTTCCCATTTTCCGATGCCACGGCAACCAGAGTTTTTCATGGATTTCAATTATTTTAGCAATTTTTATAAGGGACCACCCAAGGAACATTTCTGCCAAGTTTGGTTGATTTTGACCCAGAAGTTTAGGAGGAGATGTCGTTTAAAGAAATTATTGAGCTTTTGTGAAATTTCCCATTTTCCGATGCCACAGCAACCAGAGTTTTTCATGGATTTCAATCATTTTAGCAATTTTCATAAGGGACCACCCCAGGAACATTTCTGCCAAGTTTGGTTGATTTTGACCCAGTAGTTTAGGAGGAGATGTCGTTTAAAGAAATTGTTGAGCTTTTGTGAAATTTCCCATTTTCCGATGCCACGGCAACCAGAGTTTTTCATGGATTTCAATTATTTTAGCAATTTTTATAAGGGACCACCCAAGGAACATTTCTGCCAAGTTTGGTTGATTTTGACCCAGTAATTTAGGAGGAGATGTCGTTTAAAGAAATTATTGAGCTTTTGTGAAATTTCCCATTTTCCGATGCCACGGCAACCAGAGTTTTTCATGGATTTCAATCATTTTAGCAATTTTTATAAAGGACCACCCAAGGAACATTTCTGCCAAGTTTGGTTGATTTTGACCCAGTAGTTTAGGAGGAGATGTCGTTTAAAGAAATTGTTGACGCCGTGACGGACAGACGGACAGACGGACGCCGGACATTGATAGATCACAATACCTCACCTTGAGCACTTCGTGCTCAGGTGAGCTAAAAAAACTTTTTCTAATTGTTTCAAGTGTTTTTTACTACAAATCTGTATTTCAAGAAATGATATACACACCTCCTCATATAGTTGTACCATGGATCCAGCTAGAGCATGTATTTTGGACACATTTCCCCATACAGGGTGTCTGGTTAACTGTCTATGTAAGATGGGCTTCAGATAGGAACTGTAGATCGCCTGTAACTGCTCTCGGTCTGGGTATCTAAAAAGGCATACAAAATTTGTTTGTGAAAGCCATAGGGGGGCCAGTCCTCTTTTCTGAATTATTGGGGGGGGGGCCTGTCCCCCCTAGCCCCCTCTTCCTACGCCTATGGAAAAGGTCAATGTTAAGTTTTCACATAAAATTTTCAGACAGACAGACAGATGGACAAACTTACAGACAACGGTAAAACAATGTGCCCCTAATCTTTTGATATGGGCGCATAATAATATCAGTTAATAAACTTCCATTGTCAGACATAAGCTAAATGTTTGTTATCAAAGACTTTATTCTTTAACCCCTGCGACAGATTACCACATGGTACTTATACAAATTGAGGTAAATAATCATTGTGTTTTCTTAATTGTTGTGTACTGTTTATTCAAATTAAAACAACAAGTATCCTTGGTTTAAAAAGTTAAAAAGTCTTTTATTAAGAATTTCAGAAACAGGGGTTGCAATTCATTTTTCCTGTTAGAAATATTTTGAAAGTCAATCTTCAGAACTTATTTTTAAACAGAAATAAACCAAAGCACTTACCCAATACAACAGATCCTGACTACAGATGTGAATCTAGGTGTGAGTTTATGTCTGCCTAATGAAGCTCCAGCATTCATACTAGCCACAATCTGTACTCCCTCTAACCCCACCCACTCTATGTTACTGTACACTTACCCAATACAACATATCCTGACTACAGATGTGAATCTAGGTGTGAGTTTATGTCTACCTAATGATGCTCCAGCATTCATACTAGCAACAATCTGTACTCCCTGTAACCCCACCCACTCTAGGTTACTGTTATAACTTATAAAACTTACCCAATACAGCAGATTCTGACTACAGATGTGAATCTAGGTGTGAGTTTATGTCTACCTAATGATGCCCCAGCATTCATACTGGCAACAATCTGTACTCCCTCTAACCCCACCCACTCTAGGTTACTGTCATAGAATCCATTGTAGGTCACAACCTGAAAATGAAGTATCAAATGAACAGAAGGCTTTTATGATTAAGAAATATCCTTTATCATTGTTAAAAACTTATGAAGTAAGTTCTCATAGACGTTGTCTCAAAATGACAATTCAAATAAGTACCCACATCATCAATTTGTATGAAAATTAACAAGCAGATGCTATTACTCCTGTTCTATCAAGAGCTCTTAAAGTATTCCACCATCTTCGGATACCAAACACTTTGTACAATTTCTGTGTGAAAAGTGTCAGAAAACTGACAATGTTATGGTAACAAGTGTTTGATATCTCATGAAAGGTTGGATACCTTGAATAATTTAAGAATTAATTAGTTTTTTTTTTTGAAGCTGAAATGACCAATTAAAAACAATTAATTAAGTTTATAAAATTGATGAACTTTCATGTAGAATGCTTTTGGAAAACAATAAGGGAAACAAAGAAAATGCTGACCATCAGCATTTTCTTTGTATCCTTTATGTTTTAAATAAATAATACATAAAAATAATACGAAATAAAGTTGAAAGTAACAATTTTTTCCTAAATAAAAACAACAATACACACTTGCCTGTTGCAAGAAAGCAATAAGTTGACATGTCCCCCACTTATCAGGTTTGGGTAAATTGATATCCTTGAGGTAGAGGACAAGTCGTTCGCAATCTTTTGGTCTGTAGACTCGTCCTGTATTGTTATTACAAAGTTTTTCTCCTTTTTTTCAGTCTTTAAATCAATGCACATTCAAGAAGAGCATGCTTTTGGAAAACAATAAGGAAAACAAAGAAAATGCTGACCATCAGCATTTTCTTTGTTTTCCTTAATGTTTTAAATTCTTACCAAAACAACAACAAAATAAGGTTAAAAGTAACAATTTTCCCTAAAACAATGATAAACACTTGCCTGTTGTAAGAAAGCAATAAGTTGACATGTCCCCCACTTATCAGGTTTGGGTAAATTGATATCCTTGAGGTAAAGGACAAGTCTCTCACAATCCTTTGGTCTGTAGACACGTCCTGTATTGGTATTACAAAGTTTTTCTCCTTTTTTCAGTCTTTAAATCAATGCACATTCAAGAAGAGCATGCTTTTGGAAAACAATATGGAAAACAAAGAAAATTCTGACCATCAGCATTTTCTTTGTTTTCCTTAATGTTTTAAATTCTTACCAAAACAACAACAAAATAAGGTTAAAAGTAACAATTTTCCCTAAAACAATGATAAACACTTGCCTGTTGTAAGAAAGCAATAAGTTGACAAGTCCCCCATTTATCAGGTTTGGGTAAATTGATATCCTTCAGATAAAGGACAAGTCTCTCACAATCTTTTGGTCTGTAGACACGTCCTGTATTGGTGTTGAGTACCATGCATGTTTGACTGAGCTTCTGGAGAATGTGGGTGGGGCTCGTCTGGGCACTACAGTGTACAATTGCCACTTGCGTGGATCGCAGCTGCTCAAAACAGTGCTTCAACATCATCCTAGGATATAAAACAAGTAATAAAAACATTGTGTTAACCCTTTCCAAGACAATAACATTTTAGAATTGCTTAATTGGAAAGCTGCTACATATGACAAAACAGATGTTGATAAAGATTGGATAAGTATAAAATATAGCAAAGAAAATATTGAGGCAAAAGAATACAAGAGCTGTCCGAAGACAGCGCGCTCGACTTTCTAAGTTGCTTAGTATAAAGGGGGCGTAACTCCAAATATAGTGGAGCCAGGGTCATGGGCCCTGGTAGTAAGGTAGTGGGTGTGATGGTGAATCAGTATTTTAAGTTTGGGTTGAATCCCTTTGATAGTATGGAAGTTATTGATGTTTGAAAAAACTTTAACCTTGGTTGCAACGCTGACGCCAACACCGACGCCGACACACGGGTGACAGTATAAGCTCTCATTTTCTTCAAAAAGTTGAGCTAAAAATGCTAAATATCAGCAGTTTCTTCTTTTGCCTCAATCTTTTCCCAAGCCTATTTCATTAGGGACATCAAAACCCGATCTTGTTTGGGAAAGGGTTAAAAATGCAATCATCAACATGGAAACATAGTGGTCAATAAAAAAAATGAGGATACATTTTGATATTTCTCACATTTCAGTTTCAAAGTCACCAAATGTACTGTGTTTCAGATTTACATGGTTCCGTCATGTAGCGTCTTAGTTTTCACGGAAATGTAACATCATTCTACTTATGTACATATGTACATATACATGTATGTGTTCATCAATTAACCCATTACAAGACAGCAAAATTTCTGGCTTTTTCGATTTGAAGGGTGTTGCAGTCGATAATTTCAAATTGATAAAAAAAATAAATAAAAATCAATTTGGGGTAGAAAACATTGTGGAAAATGAAGAAATGTTTTCCAAAGCCTTTCTCTTTTGCGGAGTCAAAAAGAGTCATTGTGTGGTAATGGGTGAAAAGAACTAGAACTGTCGCAAAGTGGACAAATACCCCCCACTAGCGCCTTGTCACTGAAAAGGTGCTGCAGGTCAACCGGTTCTGGACTTAGAACACGGAAACAGATTTTAAACAAAGTCTGATTGTGACCTTGACCTTTGACCTTGGTGACCCAAAAACAATAGGGCACCTCCTTGGGTCATGGGCAACAACTGTGTGAAGTTTCATGATCCTAGGTCAACCGGTTCTTGACTCAGAGCATGGAATCGGATTTTAAACAAAGTCCAATTGTGACCTTGACCTTTTGACCTTGGTGACCCAAAAACAATAGGGCAGCTACTTGGGTCATGGGCAACATCTGTGTAAAGTTCCATGATCCTAGGTCAACTGGTTCTTGACTTAAGAGCACGGAAACGGATTTTAAACAAAGTCCGATTGTGACCTTGACCTTTATCCTTGGTGACCCAAAAACAATAGGGCACCTCCTTGGGTCATGGGCAACATCTGTGTAAAGTTTCATGATCCTAGGTCAACCGGTTCTTGACTTAGAGCACGGAAACGGATTTTAAACAAAGTGCGATTGTGACCTTGACCTTTGACCTTGGTGACCCAAAAACAATAGGGCACCTCCTTGGGTCATGGGCAACAACTGTGTAAAGTTTCATGATCCTAGGTCAACCGGTTCTTGACTTAAAGTACGGAAACGGATTTTAAACAAAGTCTGATTGTGACCTTGACCTTTGACCTTGGTGACCTAAAAACAATAGGGCACCTCCTTGGGTCATGGGCAACAACTGTGTAAAGTTTCATGATCCTAGGTCAACCGGTTCTTGACTTAGAGCACGGAAACGAAAAAGTCGACGGACGGATGGACGGACGGACGGACGGGCGGACAGACAGACAGACATGGTGAAACCAATATACCCCCTCTACTTCGTAGGTGGGGGGTATAATTAATCCTTACCCTTTTCCACAGCCTTCGGGGCCCACTAAGATAAAAGGTTGTTTATTGTCTGGGCTCAACCAAGGTGAGAAATAGTCCATGCTGCGTTGTACATCGGTCGTTCTGATCACAGGTAAACTTGTGTTGTTGTTGAAATGGTCCGGAGTCAGTTCTACAGATTGCTGCAGAAATAAGTATTAGTACTTAGTAAGATGGTCAAAATGTATTAACTTTAGCTTGAAAAAAATATATATCAGAGGAAAGAAAAGGCGTGCATTTCCAGAGCCAAAATGTGTTTCTAGAAGTTCTTCTGCATAATAATGTTCCTGTTAGGCAGATATGGTGGGTTTGCCCATATAATATTCAACTAATAGTAAGTAGTAAATTAATTGAAACTGGCCAACAAACATTAGAACTATCATTCATTTGCAGAATAATTTCAATAACTCAAACCTACATGGTCAAAGTTTTAACTGTTACCCTTTCAAATAGCCATACCTAAGATAGTATTTCTATTCTATATTCTCTAGCACGTAAACTAATAAAGGGGTGATATAATAATACAGATGATATAAAGAAATGATAAAAATATCATCAAATGCTTGTTATCCTCTTTAGAATATAAAATCAACACATTTCTGAAATCTTTCTAATAAGCGCTGCCACCTATTTGTATTTTATTTGTGCACATTAGACAATGTACTGCAATCAGTGTGGCAAACAATATGTCATATACATTAATTTTGTCTTTACCCCAAATAATTTCAAATTTTGCCAAATCTAAACCAAAGGTATTTCCCGAGACATGGCAACTCTAAAGCTGAAAGTATGCCCTAAAAACAAAGACATTTTTTAACTTCTATTTCTTGTACATGCTTGTACAAGCACAAGCCAAAGCCTAGTGTAATATGGAATACAATTATCTAACATAAAATCATGCTTCTAAATCTAAAATGGTATATAGTTTCATACATGTCTTTTTAAGGCAAAAACATAATGTAACATATATGTAGTTCTATACACATTTACAAAGAAATTGTTTATTTCTGACCACTAATCTGTCTGTTTTCCATCATATGGGAATAGTGAGGTTTAATGATTGATCAAGTTTACATATCAAACTGTGAATTTACTAAGACAAGAGCCGTCACAGACGGATTATGCTCCCCGAATAAGTGTTGGTCACAAAATAAAAACTATCATACATTAAGCCCCCTTTTCCCACGACAGCTTTTTTGTACACACATTATTTATAGAATATGGTCTAGAACATCCTATTTATTCAAAAGTACAAAATTTCATTAAATTCTGCCCATTAGATTAAGAGATATTAGAGAAAAACTAATTTTTATTCTAAGGCCCCTTTTTCCATGACGCAGCCTCAAATTACGAAACAGAGAAAAAAGTCCCTAGATATTATCCCAGGGAGTTCACATGTGAAGTTTCATTGAATTTGGTCCAAGGGTTGCTGAGATCTGACTGTGGACGGACACACGGACGGACGGACGGACGGACGGACAGACGGACGGACGGACGGACAGCATGGCGACTATATGCTCGCCCGAATTTTTTCGGGGAGCATAAAAACAGAGCTGTTTTATTTTTGAGAACAACTGTTAAGAGTACATTAAACAAATGCCTTTTGAAATCTGAACAACCAACAATTTGAACTCATTTCTATTCCATATTGCCACATTTTCACTGTAGTGTCCACCTTGGACTGAAAAATATACACTTGGAGCTACTAATATGTGACCCGTCACGCTAAAAGGGACCTTATCCGAACTCCAAAAACCCAAATTTTTACAAACTTGTCAGACTCAGCAAAGGCAAACCAGATCCCGTATGCGAAAAGTGAACATATTGTAAGATAGGGACAACTTTCCAGATTTAGAAAATTACATAAAAGTGAAAAGTGTCGACCCTAGTCTGGCTGCGCGGACTGCGCAGACTGACTAGGGTCGATATTTTTCACACTTCCAATAAGGTCCCTTTTAGCTTGACGGGTCACATATATCTGTATGAAAACATAAACTAGCAAATAAATTATATATCTTGCAGACTTCATAGTAATTTCATAATTGGTAAAAAGGTTCTTCAAAAGCAATGATTATTACAGGAAAAATTAATTTGTCATGGCCATCATTTATTCAAGACAATTTCAAAATTTGATATCAGCAATAAAATGGATGCAATAGAGTTTTGAGATATCAATTTCTTAACCAATCCATATTCAAGCATTTACATTTTTTTGTACTAAGAGTCAGATTTTGAAAGTACCAATTATACCTATCATTTTTATAATACCCATTTTTGGCCACAAATTTGAATATAATGGAATATAACAAGAGTTGTCCGCGGACAATGTAGCTCGCCTATACGGGATCTTGTCACAAAAAACAGCTAATTTTTTAAAAGTAGGTCTAACTCCAAGGTCAAGGTCACAAGGTCAAGGGTCATGGTCCCAAATGAAAGATCTTTGCAGGAGGTATCCATGTGTGAAATATCAAGGCTCTATCAATGATAGTGCATGAGATATAGGCCAGGTTAAAGTTTTTCAAAAGTAGGTCAAACTCATAGGTCAAGGTCCCTAGGTCAAAGGTCATGGTCAAAAATAAAAGGTCTTGTCAAGATGTATCCATGTATGAAATATCAAGGCTGTATCTTTAATAGTGCCTGAGATATAGACCAGGTTAAAGTTTTTCAAGTGAAGACAAGACGGGACGGGACGCCGACACTAGGGCTGTGACATTAGCTCCCCGGACATAAAGTCCCGGCTCGCTAAAAATTAGATTTAGAAAGGTGTTATTGAAGGAAATTTTTACATTTAAATTTTCAAGACATAGACCTAAGTGCATATGGGACCAATATGACCATCCACTTCAAACGAAATGTATTCAAACATTTTTGTGCACCCAGAGATCACCCATGACAGTCTGCAAACAACTTTTTAAACTGTAAATATTTGTAACTAGCAAACTAAACATGTCTACCACATTACCCCATTGTAATATGCAGATATCTGAAAATGAATAACACATTTACTACTGAATTCCCATAAAAAGATTCCATGAAAATTGACAAGAATTTTAAATTTGATATTTTTTTGTTTTTAAAAATAACATTTAATGTTTGTGTCTAATATAATTTTTAATAAAAGATATTCTTTGGCCCTAAAGCACCATAACTACAAAGCACAGATCACTTATTCAGACAATGATACTTTTCCAACGAAATAATTGCATGACCTTAATTCTCACTACCTCATTTGATACATATGAAGAGAGATATTAGAATCCTTGTATAAGCCATTCTACCTTCCCACTTTATATCTGCAACTTGCACAATGAGTCTGACATAGTAACATCTTACAGTGAGTGATCCACTAGATTTTGCTTGCAAGTTCATTACTACATTCTAACAAAGGTATGTCAATACTCATTTCTCCCAACATTGTTTATTGTACATGTATTACATATACAAACAGTGTTTTAATCATCTTCAAATTAATATTACCTCCATACTGTATGTCTGCAGCCTTCCCATATCAACATCATAGAATGTGTCTAGTGGTCTTCTGGAATCTGGTGGGGACTCTTGGGTCAAGTGGAACACCTAATGGTATAAAAAAAAAAGCAAGATAAATAAAATGTGTTTGTGAAACATGAATTCCCTTGAAATGTCCAATGTTAAGTTTTTGGACAGACAGTCGGACAGACAGACATCTTCCCATGTCAACATCGTAGAATTTTTCCAGTGGTCTTCTAGAATCTGGCGGCAACTCTTGGGTCAGATGAAACATCTAATGAGAACAATAAAGACAAAACATACACAAATCATTATTCTAAGATTTATCTTAAACATGACGGCGAGAATAAGATCCTTAACTCCACTTATATCAAAACCAGAGACTGCGATTATAAATGAAACTTTGAAATATCATTTTCCTTTGTGAGTTGCATTTTTCAATCAATTTCTGAGAAATCAACTGTTCTGCTCAGATAACATAAAAATCAAAAATAAATTTCCAAGATGTAGGCAACTCATTGTTAATTCTTGTTCATCCAAGTAATCTCAGGCACTAACATCAAATTTTCCGTAGTACAACACCAATTTAGACAAAACGAAATCAAGTTTCCTATATTGCAATAGCTTAAATTTATGCAATGTAACAAGAACATATTGTCGTTTTACAACATAAACCTTGTAACTGCAGCTTGTTTTAAGCTGCATTTACGAGGTTTTTGTTGAAAAGCAACGATATCTCACCTCTTTAGCAAAGTTTTCCCTGGTTCCCTCGTTCAGATTGCCTCCAAGCCCTCGTATAAGACACATGGCAAAATGTGCCTTGTTCCGTACGTGACTCAGGTATGACAGGCCATTCAAACACAACTCCTACCACACTAGTTTCAACTATCTGGTGATTGCTAAAGTTTATGCAATGTATCAAGAACATATCATCGCTTTCCAAGAGAAACCTTGTAACTGCAGCTTATTTTAAGCTCGACGCTTTTCAACAAAAACCTCGTAACTGCAGCAGCTCGTCGCTTTTCAACAAAAACCTGGTAACTGCAGCTTGGTCAAAGCTGCAGGTACGAGGCTTTTGTTGAAAAGCAACAATATCTCACCTCTTTAGCAAAGTTTTCCCTGGTTCCCTCATTCAGATTGCCGCCTAGCCCTCGTATGAGACACATGGCAAAATGTGCCTTGTTACGCACGTGACTCAAATGTGATAGGCCGTTCAACACAACTCCGACCAGACTAGTCTCCACTACAAAGTCATTCTGTAATGATGATAGAGAGATTATCACTACATGCAACATCTGAATTAACAATGAGGTTATGCCTTTCCCAAACAAAACCTGGTTTTGAAAATCCTTAAAACTTGGGAAAACATAGAGACGATAGAAGAAAATGCATTTTCTCCTTTTGTCTCAAGATTTTCTGACCACATTTGTACACAAATTCATTTTATTAACATCTGTTTTTGTCCTCCATAGTAGCTTTCAAATTAGAGCACTCTAAAATTCTGATATCAAGTAATGGGTTGAACAAATAATAAGTAATAAGGGAAGGAATCAGTTGTAAAGAATCTGTGTGAGTTTTTACATAGATGGATTTGGATGATTAGACTAGGAGAAGTTTTCTGTACGAGGCCTAAAAATGGTTCCAGGGAGGACAACTTGTTACAAGCAAGAGACAATGCTTAAACGATGTAGCAATGTCCCCTTAATCACTTAAGCCCTGTCTCTCTGTCCGCATCAATGGTGAAGTAGGTCTAAGTAGGTCAAAGGTCAACTAGGTCATCATCATCATCATCATCATCCGGTTTTGATTATCCAGGCCTACGATTATTCCTCAGTCGAGGGTGGGGCCTGGCTGCCCAGTCTAGATCGGAGTCTACCTCTCCACGTCTGGCGATCATTTGGGTTGGTGTTTGTTAGTCCAACGATCTCACGGTCTCTGCGTACAACTTCATCCCATGTCAGCTTGGGTCTCCCTCGGGATCTATTTTCCTGTACATTTATGGCTCGCACTCTGGACAAACAGCCTTCGTTACGTTCTACGTGGCCAAACCATCTCAATCTGTTGGCCCGTAGGATTTGGGATAGGTCCTTAATACCCAGTTTGGAGCTCAGGCTATCGAGGGTCTCGCTGACATCAGGCTTTATGCCGCATATCCACCTGATCATCGCTTTCTCATTTCGGATCAGCTTCTTCTGCATACCAGCAGTCATTGCCCATGTCTCTGACCCGTATAGCATAACAGGACGCACATAGCTGGAATACAGTCTTCCTCTGGTTCTGATAGGGAGGTTCCTGCTTGTTAGTATTGGAAGGAGCTCCCTAAACTTTTTCCAGGCCGATTTGCATCTAGTTGTTGCGGCTAATTCGCAGCCACCACCAGCTGACAGAGTATCTCCAAGGTAACAAAAGCTCTGGACGACTTCAAGTGTATCCTGTCCTATAGATACTTCTGTTACCGTTTCACATTCATTGGGTGCGACACTTCCTGTGCAACGTGGGCATTTGTAGTCTGGATCTGGTTTTAGTGGACCATTGATACCGCTACACTTCTTATGGACCCATTGGGAGCAACCACTGCAAAAGATGGAGTTCTGACCTGTGCCATTTAGGCAAATGGCGCATGGGTACTTTCCAGACTTCTTGGCAGGCACTTGAGTTGAACTGGATATCATTAGCTTGGTTTTGCTCATGTTGACCCTGAGGCCTTTTTCTTCCATGCCATTCTTCCAGTTGGTGATTCTCTCTATCAAGGATTCTAGGGAAGTGTCCACAATTGCGAGGTCATCTGCGTAAAGTACCTCCCATGGGCAGCTGGAGCGGAAGTGTTTTGAGAGGGCTTCTAGCACTATTATGAATAGAAGCGGGCTCAGCACGGACCCTTGATGGACGCCTACTTTGACCTCAAATTCGTCGCTGTATGCAGTTCCAACGCGGGCACGGCTTCTAGCGTTACAGTACATGGCCTGTATAACTTTGATTAGCCATTCATCCACTCCTAACTTGCGTAGAGCCCACCAGATGACTTTTCTCGGTACTCGGTCGAATGCTTTTTCGAGGTCTACAAAGGCCATATATAGTGGTCTGTTTGCAGCAATATGTTTCTCCTGTAACTGCCGTATTATGAAGATGGCGTCTATGGTGCCTCTACCTGGCATGAAACCATATTGCATCTCGTCGATGTTCACACGCTGCCTGATCAGCTGCTCCACAACCCGTTCCAGAACTTTCATTACCTGGTCTATGAGTTTAAGTCCTCTGTAGTTACCCCTGTTGAGAGCATCTCCCTTTCCTTTGTATAAGCTCACGACGTAGCTTTCCTCCCAGTCTGATGGTATCTGGCCTTCCTGTACTATTGCTTGAAAGAGGTCACGAATTTCAGCTGCGCCATTTGTGCCTGTGGGCTTTAGCATTTCTGCTACAATTCCTGATGGGCCAGCTGCCTTGCCCTGAGCCATCTTCCTGATTGCCTTTTCCACCATTTCAGCTGTAATCTGTACACTCGGTCCCTCAACAGGTGGCTCATAAGAGAGGTCATCTGGGTTCCATGGGAACTCAACATTGAGCAGCTTTTCGTAGTGCTCTTTCCATGCGACTTTCCTCGACTCATCATCCAGACAGAGCACACCTTCGTCATTCCTCACTGGTTTGTCCCCGATGACATCTTGATTGTCTCTGCGCATCTGTTTGGCGAGTTTGTAAATGTCACCGTTCTTGGGATTGATGTTGAGGAAAGCCTCCTGCTCTGCTTCACGTTTGGCTGTGTGAATGGCCTGTTTTGCTAGGCGCTTGGCTGCATTGTAGTCTTCCCTACTGCCCCCTGACTTCCATGCCTTGAAACATCTACGCTTTTCTGTTACTGCTTCATCCACTGCGTTATTCCACCACCAGGACTCTCTGTGCCATTGGTGGTTGGTACAGATTCCGCATGCTTCGCTTGCTGCCTCATGTAGGCTGTCCTTCAGTCTTTTCCATCTTTCCTCCACACTGTTACCTGGCTTGTTCTTGATCTTTGAGGCAAAGCATTCAGCAAATTTGTCCCTTATGGATGGATCTTTAAGTTTCCATAGTTTCAGTCTTGGAGTAAACTTGTGCTTGCTTTTCTTGGTTGCCTGTACTTTGAGATCACATAACAGCAGCCTATGTTGTGGAGCACACTCTTCATGGATGATAACTTTAATGTTCGATACGTATTTTCTGAAAGAGCGGCGGTATAGGATGTAGTCTATTTGGGTGTTGATGTTTCCTGATTGGAATGTTACTAGGTGAGTGCTGCGTTTCTTGAAGAGCGAGTTGCCTATTACCAGATCATTTGCTGCTGCGAACTCCAACACCCTCTCTCCTTCCGGATTACGTTGGCCAAAAGCATGACCACCATGCCATTCTTCATATCCTTCAGGGCTGTTGCCTATGTGTCCATTCCAGTCGCCACACACAAACAATGTCTCCGATGTTGGTGTACACGCAATAAGGCTCTGCAGTTGCTCATAGAAACTGTCTTTGGCTTCTACACTGAGACCAACTTGGGGTGCATAGATGCTTACAATAGCGAATACAGACTTGCCAACCACAATCTTGATCAACAGGATTCTGTCCGAGACCCTCTTTACTTCATATACTTTCTCCACCCATTTATCTGCCAGCAGTATTCCAACGCCACCTGTCCCTTCATTGTTGCCAGACCAGTAGAATTTGCACTGGGAGTCCTTTCCAGTTATTTTCCTGGTGCCCTCGTTTCTCCACCTGGTCTCCTGAAGACATAGCAAGTCTGTCTTTCTCCGTGTCATCATTTCGACTACTTCACTGACTTTACCCCGCATGGTACCTACATTTAATGAACCAATCCGAAAATCTATGGGACGTTCGTAGGATTTGCCTTTACGGCCGGACCCAGCAGACCCAAAGGTGCAAAAAATAAATGGTATATGGGGTAAAGTTAAACAATCCGCTATAACTCATTTAGTTTTGGGTTTAGAATAACATATTTGGTATCAAAATGAAGCTTAGACATTGATCTTTATTTTGAAGTATAAATATGCAAATTAGCTAATTTGCATATGCATGATTCTGAAGATTTAATTGGAAATTTTGATCATTTTTGGGTCATTTTTTCAAAGTGTAGTTCGAACGAAAGCCATAGCCCACTAAGTTGATGGTGTATATTCACAAATTTGGTACCAAAGTAAAGCCTAGACATCTATCCTCAAGTTAAGTTATGCAAAAAAACTAAATTGCATATGCACAATTTTTTATTATTTTTAATTAATTGATGAAAATGTCAGCAATTAGTGAAAATTTGATACATACCGAGCTTTGCAGCTTTCTGGAAGGACATAATCGCATTGCATATGTAAAACGTCCTGTTCAAAACAGAAGTTAGCATTTTTAGGTCTTTTTTTACAGAATCAGATTGAATTACAGTATAGTAGAGTGCTTGGTTTCCATGGAAACATATATTGTAAAAGTAGTTTTTGGGTAAAACGGGAGAAACAGCTATCAGTCATTAAGTCCTTGGTGTAGACAAACAATCAATGTTTTTAAATGAAGACAAGACATCCATTTTTTTCAGAATAAGTATGCAATTAAGCCTGTGGAGGCTTATTTGCATATTCATAACTTTGAAGAATTTATTAGCGAGCCGGGACTTTATGTCCGGGGAGCTAATGTCACAACCCTAGTGTCGGCGTCGGCGTCGCGTCCCGTCCCGTCTTCACTTGAAAAACTTTAACCTGGTCTATATCTCAGGCACTATTAGAGATACAGCCTTGATATTTCATACATGGATACATCTCCACAAAACCTTTCATATGGGACCATGACCTTTGACCTAGTGACCTTGACCTTGGATTTTGACCTACTTTTGAAAAACTTTAATCTGGCCAACATCTCATGCACTATTATTGACAGAGCCTTGATATTTTACACATGGATACCTCCTGTCAAGACCTTTCATTAGGGACCATGACCCTTGACCTTGTGACCTTGACCTTGGAGTTTGACATACTTTTGAAAAATTAGCTGTTTTTGTGACAAGCTCCCGTATAGGCGAGCTACGTTGTCCGCGGACAACTCTTGTTGGAACAATTGATGGAATTACAGTCAATTTTTGCGAGTACATCAGAAAAAATCATATTTCGAATAGTTCTTGGTATAGATTAACAATTTTAGTATCAAATTGAAGCTTTTAAGCATTCGTCTTTATTTTTCGGACAGTTATGCAAATGAAATAATTTGCATATGCATACTTTTGTAGATTTAATTGGAAATTTTGGTGAAATTTTCAGTTTTTGTTAAGAATTTTGCAGGAAAAGGGATATTCCTTAATTAGTTGATAGTGTTCTCTTACAATTTTGGTGTCAAAATAAAATCTAGGACTCCTTTCTTAATTCCAGTTTTGCATAATAGCTTATTTACATTCCAACAATTTCTTTATTCTATTTTAAATCATGATGAAAATATCACAAATTTGTGAATATTTGGTACTCGCTTTTTAACATACATAGACGAAACTAAAACATATTGTATAATTATGCACTTCTGCCTGTCCCAAACAGAATTAAGCATTTTGATGTCTTTTTACGAAGGAATATTGAAATACAGTATGCTAGGGGTGTTGTTTCTAGAGACGTGGTAGAGGTTTTATGGGAACAGTTATAACTCACAGTTTACAAGATCAACTGACTAACAATTACTGTATCAAAATGAAGCAAAGACTCATATAATTTTTTGGAAATATTTTTTTTCAAATTAACTAAATCATCGATGTTTACTAGGAAACTGGGGCCGTTTATTGCCCCTTCCCCCCAGAGATTTTTTCCCGTGCAGTTGTTTTTCCCCTAAAAATCATTTTACCCCAATTAAACAATGTTACGGTCCTTGTAGAATGGTCTTGATTTTGCTTGAAATTTGTATTCTTACCGTTAAAAGATTATTTTCAGATCTGTATATGTTTATGAATCCCTATATTGAAGTTTAGAAACTTTTTATCAAAATATCCAATTATAAATTTCCCATAGAGCTGTATTTCCCCCAAATCAAGGGTCCCGGGTCCTTTCTCCTTACCTTAGAAATAAGACCTACAAATTGCATTAGCTAACCTGTATTTTGGAAAGAATGATTGCCATATATGTTTGCAACGAAAAATGTTGACGAAATGGTCATTGTTGTGAACCAGTGTGTAATACGATTTCTAGTCTAATTCTGCTTAATAGGTTGAAGAGCAATTGCATGCAGTTTATGGGTGTCCTCTCCTTCTTACCAAATTTTGGATGAAGGAATTCCAAGATTGCAGATATGGTTAAGAAGACGAAAGAGGTTAAAAGAACGCTACTGTGGAGAGCTGGTTAGGGTAACCAAGGCGTTGACTTCTATAGATCGGGTATCAATAATTGGCAAACTAGATGGAAATGTAACATTGTGGAGTTGGAAGAACTAAACAAACAGTGATTGCGTAATCTGCTGATTTCCACCAAAAAATAAAAAGGAAATCATAGCGATCATAATCATGATTGTTAAGTAATTGTGACGACATGATTTGCACAAGCAAATAACATGTCTTTATAAGTTTAGATTTTGTTTATAAACATCAGTTTATCTTGCGACCATTGTACGTGTTATACATTTAACTGAGAACTTGTACAATTCATAGTATTCATTAAACACTATACAGTCCATGGTTTGGATATCTTACAGCTAACCCCCTACTGAAACCTATAAAACCTTTAAAAAAAACTTCAATTTCAGAGCAAAACTTTAAAACCTTTACTTTTTTTGCCAGAAAACCTTTTCAACCGCAAAATAGCCTGTAATTTTCACCCAAAACCTGTATATTTGCTCTGGCTGGTTGTCTTGCAAGCTTAATGTAAGCGATGGCTTCTTTCTGCATTATCCCTCTTTATGCGTAGTTTAACAATGAAAATATCACCAGATGCCACCAAATCTTACCCTGATTTTTAAATTTTTGTCGGCAAGATCCCGTATACCCCCTTACGAAACAAGTGCGTAAAATGACTTTGACTGTATATTTTCTACGAAAATGGCCACTATTCACTCTTATGTTTTTCATATTTTACACTTAGAGGTCTTTATTTACACAAATGTGAGCCTTTATGAAAACATTTATTTCTATTTTGGTATGCTAGGAGGCCTGCTACAGACTATTAGTTAAAGTCTCAAGGGAACAGATCAAAACAACAAAAATCTATTTTATTTCTATTTTCTAAATATTTTTTTGCTATATTTCAATATAGGTACATACAAGTGACAGATACAGATTGATTACAACGATATTTATAACTAAATGAATATTTTTTATATAGTAATAAGTGAAATATTGTCCATAGATTTGTCAGATATATTTTTATGGGGTTAACTAAATCAATCACAGGTCCAAAGATTTCCGCTACTTATATACCAACAGTTTATCTGTGTCTACTCCAAAACATACCAGCTGTGGATCAACGTGGTAATATTAGACTTAGTATTTGATAAAGACCAATTGGTTGAACACATTTATTGAAAAATCATGATGGGATTGTGAAGAAGGCCGTAGGAACAGGGGGGTGGGGGGTGGGTCCTTATTTTTACTGAAAATTTAGGGAAAACCCAATTTAGCCCCCCCCCCCCCCCCCCCCCAGTTTTCAGACACAGGGGTTTCAGCTCCCCAATATAAAATTGCCTCCAACTGGCCTGTGAAGGATGGATAAAACACACATAATGTCACATGTACTGAGTGATTTGCATTATAAGAGATACATGCAGGACCGAAGAGTTCGATTTCTTTGACAGGTGTAATTATCAGAATTGCAATGATGGCAGTTAACCTTCTGTTTACAGAAATATATTACACGTATGCCATTTTTGTACGAAACATATTGAAACATGAATACATCTTTAAAGGCACCCATGCAGGGTTGTCAGACGTACAAACATGTAAATATATTAAAGAAATATCGTATGGAATGGTCAACCTAGATGCACATGTAGCTAGATAATTTCTGTACAAGGAAATTTCAAATGAAGTTCGTTTGGTCCTTCTAAATAATGTCTGTATATAATTGATTTACCCGCTCCTTATATTTATAGTAACATTTATGTGAACCGGAACCTTGATAGATAGTTAAAACTTGGTTCCAGCACTAAATTCCCTTCCTTTTGGATCTAGATAATACAATGCAACACACAGAAATGCAAACTGCCATTCCCTATGTTGATCTGATTCCTGAAAAGTCTAGCATGGACCCCGTTAATGTCTTATAATGACTGTAAGATATTGAAAGGAGTATTCTCAGCTGTCTTTTATGCTATTTTTATTTTGAGTTTTGCTTTATCAAATTGCACTTTTGTGTATACTAGATAAATATTTGTTTAAAGAGTCGTGGTTTTGACATTGTGATGTTGATATTTGAGCGGTATCAGGCTCACATGATGTTTTATTTAAATGTTATTTTTGCTCATAAAATTCTGATTAATTTTCAGGAATATGTACTACAAATCCATGCAAATATGATTTCAAAACAATAATTTTCTATAACATATCTTTGAATTTATCATAGAATAACATTTATGTGTAAGACGTATTGTTACATCAAAGTTTGCACTTTTTGTATTTTTTTGGAAAAAATTACCCCACCCACTTTTAGCTATAGCTACAGGCGTAAGCTAAAGACTAATAATGTGAACAAATATATATAAGTCAAGAACAGGCTTCTAGGCAATTTTTAAGCATAATTTCACAAACACAAACATACATTTGGTATTTTCTAAACTTTTTTTTCATTTTTAGACAAAACTTATTTTTGTGATTTTTGGCCAGTTTTCGCTATATTTATTTATATTAACAAAAATACAGTATAAAAAAGTTGCATATTATTGTTGTAAGTAAAAGTGCAAATCATCAGCTTTATTTTGATACCAAAATAATTGTTTTAGCTTTATACATGAGTAAGTTACGGGGCATTTTAGGAGGCATGTGTGACAAATGCACCGAATGACCTTTGACCTGAATAAAATCCCTTTGCGCCATTGATTTGGATAAAGAGACAGGGCTAGAATTGACCGTGATATATAATTGAATCATTCTATATATGTCTCCTGCTTGTAACAAATTGTCCTCCCTGATTTGATTTTTCAGATTTTCACTACCAGTCTAGATAAATGGTTGGATGAAATGACAGAATGATTTTGAATATTGCAGAAGTTATTGGCAAAATAGTAAAATACCTGTCAAAGTAGATATTTACTTTTCTTATTTCTTTGAATAAATCAATGAAGGAATAAATGCAACAGAACCTGGAAAAGGGTCCTTTAAGGTATTTGAGACAACCGTCTTTATAGATCATCCTATGATTTTGTGAATCTCATCTAGATCCATGCTGCTATCTAAAAGTTGATGCAGGTGATAAAGAATCTATTAGAACGAGATGAATCTGAATCAGACTGCATAAATAATGAGGCTGATCTTATTGGTTTTAAATGCAATAAAGGACCTTTCCTCTAAATCTCGGCTCAAATATGAAACATTGTTCAACACATCAAGTTTTTCTTTACCTATTGTTTAAACTCTCTTAGATATTTAGACTGTTAAGTAATTTACAAAGGAACATCTATAACTAATGTATCTCAAATGAAGTGTGTAAACCTGAACATGTACATGCTAATTTAATGCTAAACATGATAAAAAATATTTTCATCAGATGATAATGCTATTTCTATAGTACAATAATGTAAAATGATATAACAAATCAAATGTTGGGTGATGAAAAATGATTACATAAATTAGTATCATGCAATTGCTTCATATTAGATTCATGTTAGGATACTATTGAGCTAAAATGTGCCTTAATAAGATGTCAGTGCACTAGATATGGTTTTGTTGTGCAATTTTGCAAATCTAAAAAATATGTTTTATTATAAAGAACAAGTGAAATGAAGTGAATGTCATGACAGAAATGAAAGGTTTAATTGTTTCATCATGCAAGTACATCCTGTTAATTACCCTCATTCACATGGTACAATGAAGCATCATGTGGTCTTCAATATTTTTGACAGGTACAGCTAACCATGTGATCCTTAATTTCTCCCATCAATAGGAGCAGAAATAGCATAAAAGTTGTACTACTATATGTTTTTGTGATATTGACCAATTGGATAGAGATCGACATAAGCATGTTTTAATGATTCTTGTAAATCACATTTCGATGTTGATTGGAAAAAAACCAATTAAAGGATACTTGATAAGGAATAACACAACTTTCTTTTATTACCACAGAGCAACAGATAAGACCAGGTAAAGACCATCTAAAGTTGTATTATCACGATTATGACTCCAAATATATGCTGTGGGTACTCATTTGATATGTCTTGGAGATAATTCTTATGAGTTGTTTATTATATGGTTTGATAACCTTACAATATTTTGCACTTTAACCCTTTCCCAAACAAGACATGGATTTGACGTCCCTAATAGAAAAGGCTTGGGAAAACATTAAAACAAAAGAAGAAACTGCTGATAACCAGCAGTTTCTCCTTTTGTCTCAAAATTTTCTGTGCCATATTTTACACATATCATATCCTTAATAACACCCATTTTGTCATTTGTCGCAGTTTTTGAAGTGGATCACCCTAAAATTTTGTCGTTTGGGAAAGTGTTAAATAGCAATCTCCCATCATATCTGCACCTCTGTTACTATAATATTTATGTTAATTCTGTAAATTGTACAGGGTTTTATAACTAATATAACACATCAGCAAATAAATATGACAATCACTCAAGCCTTATCTAATAGACATCTTACCACAGTCTATCCAATTTTACAGTAGAACACAAAAACAGAGTTTTTTTGTTTATATAATATGAATCAGACTCTTCATTTCTCATTTTATTTTAATCCCTTCCCAAATGAGACTTGGTTTTGATGTCCCCGTGGGATATTTGTTTAACCCTTTCCCAATCAAGACCTAGTTTTGACATACCTAATAGAAAAGACTTTGGAAAAGATTGAGGCAAATATTCCTCAATATGCCTCAATATTTTCTGTGCTATATTGCACACAAATTCCTTCCTTTTAAGCATCAGTTTTGTCGTCTTCAGCAGCCATTAAATTCAACAAAACTAGAGTTTCATTGTTTGGGAAAGCGTTAAAAGCCCTTTAAGGAAAGCAGACAATGTCTCCAATCTTTCCATACAGGAACATGAGATTCTAATGTTTGTACACGAGTCAAGTTCCAACTTACTAACTTAACCATTTCTCAAACACAACCTGCTTTTGATGTCGAAAATGTTTGGGAAAATATTTAGGCAAAAGATCAAAATGATGATCATCATCATTTTTGTCTTTTACCTCATTATTTTTGACATCAATTATTTTGTCGTCTTCAACTCCTTTCAAATTGGAGAAGTCTAAAATTCAGCTGTTTGGGACAGGGTTAATGTTTCCAATAAATCTTCGCTTATTCAAGAATTCATTTCACAATTGTTTTTTTCTTAAATTCATTTGAGCCCTTGATAATCAATTTGTACAACTAGCACACCACACATGATTATATTTCAGATCAAATATCAAAGCTAAAATCATTGAAGAAACAGCACCAGAACATCATAAATACCTTTAAATTTCTATTACACTTTTGAAAGTGACCTTAAAACATGACATTGACATCTTTAGATGACTTTTGCATATTAAAACAGGAAATATCTAAATTAAGGTGCACGTTCATAAATGAAAATGAGTGCTTGCGACATGCAAAGAATGCTTTCCTAAAATGACAATATGTTAATTGTTGCTCTGCCATAAAATTTAATTGTTGAAATACATGATTGGTTTAAAAAAAATGATAAAGAATCACTAGCAATAATAATGTATGGGGTAGACATATGGGAATTTCCAGTATTCTGACTTATGCTGTTTCTTCAATACAATGCATATATTTTATGAAAGCAGCAAAATTCATCAGCATTTCAACTCAAGTCTTACTGCTTTTTGTTTCTAAAATATGTAAAAACAAAATCAAGATCAAGTAAGAGTAAAAGGCGCCTAAGTATTGATTACACAACAGCTTTCAAATGGGACCACCTTAAAATTTTGCCTTTTGGTAACTAGATAAATATAAGAAATGCTCTCTTTCTTGCTGAATGGCAACAAGATCAATTTGAATTTTTAAATAAATAATTAGCAATGCTTTAGTTTCATCTATATGTTAAACAAACCTTAAAGTTAGAAGCTGTTAACTTTCTCCTATTATAGTAGAAGTTCCATTATAACAAATACTAGTGTATGACAAATCTGTAAATTGATCACGTAAAAAGACCTCTACGGATAAGGCGAGAATTCTCCCTAAAAGGCTCAGCTCGATGGGACAATTCTCAAAACTAACAAATTGAGAAACAAAATTAAGCTTTATGGTTAGGTAGACAAATAAAGGAAATAAACACCGATTTTTATGTCATTTTAAAAGTTCTATAGGTGCAGATAACTCTTGATCTTAGTACCCACCTAAATGGTTTCGTTTTCTTACACTACCGGTATTCAAAGAGGTAAAATGAAGATTCTTTTATTTTTATTTGCAATTTATTTTCTACAGATACAGGGATAAATGGTGTTGACATCATATGGCAGCTTTGGTTTTGTCCGTATTGCGCATGCGCACCATTGAAATAACTTTAAACGCCCACTTTCCCGCCAAAAACCGAGGCATACCTACCTTCCCAAGGCTGGCTTACATCATTCCCCCCCTTGACCCAGCTTCCCATTGACATATGTTGTGTAACTGGATCATAGGCTTCCTTGGTAAAAAGGATTTGCTGGGTCACGGGGGGGGGGAACGTACTTTTATACTAAAAATAGTACTCATATACCATATGCCATAATTTTGGCGGGAAGATTTCGCCTTTAAACTCGTTTCAATGATGCGCATGCGCATTAAGGAC
Organism: Fragum sueziense; assembly: GCA_963680895.1. Lineage (NCBI taxonomy): Eukaryota > Metazoa > Mollusca > Bivalvia > Cardiida > Cardiidae > Fragum > Fragum sueziense. Next base: position 21,064,319 of record OY804596.1, on the reverse strand, counting down.
AAATCGAAAAATGGTTTATGATTTCAACACCAATTGTCCTTACATTTACAGAAAATCTTTTGCTTATAAAACTAAAGAAAACTTAAATCTGGTTTAATGAATAACGGTGGGGTAAGAAAATGTAATTTTGGGGGTAGGTACAGAAACCAAGAGTTATCTGTACCTGTCGAATCGTTTTGATCGTACAAAATCAGTTTTCATATGATTTAGATACATATCTAACAATACAGTTCGAAATAATAATCAATTTGCATGTTTTGAAAAATGACTTTTCCATTTGAGCCTTTTAGGGAGATTTCTCGCCTTATCCGTAGAGGTCCTTAGTCATGCTTTAATTTCATCTAAATGTTAAACCAGCTAGATGCTGTTAACTTTCCTCTAAAAGTAGCATTATAATAGCATTATAAAACATACCTACATTACATATCTGATCATATAAGCCCATCTCTTTTTCAATGACATACATTAGAAGTACATCTGATATCAATAATTGTTCAGTGTCGATAAAAAAATTTGAAGATTGAAGTTTCTTCATAACCCATACATAATCCATGTGCGATCTCATGACATTTAGTTGCCAAATATTTACAGTTGAGAATATCATGCAAATTGACATTAATTTCATTCCATTCCAATCAGAGTTATTCCACTCAAGCATTCATTCATTCTGATCACAGAAACATTCAAAATGCTCAATAAACATTCAAGCCATTCACTGTTTTAATTGGTTTTGTAAAAAGAAGGCATTTCATTAGCCGAAAAATTATCATGAGCATATTATCGATAAACCTTCATAGCTATAATATTGGTGAATTTCATATATCGGGCTGTTACTACATGTATTTTAAGATCTCGTTTGATCGGTTGAGGTGATTGTGGGCATGTTATTGATTTTTTAGATACACAAAATTATTCCAAACGCTCATTCCTTTTTTTCCATCATTCATTCATACAACATTCCCATTCCACACAAGATGTCAATTTCACTATGTTCTCAACTGTAATCCTTTAGGCAAGCCACACATGAGGAAATAATGAATGAACAAATATGCAATGTCTGAAAAGAGAAGGGCTTACACATTGAAAATAATTTATCAATATCTTACCAAATGTGAAAATTTAGTCTAAAACAAAAACCTAAAACTTGAAACTAACAGCCATAGAATCACTACCTATATATCATTATTTGGTCTCCATAAGATCAATCTATATGTTAATTTTCATGACCTGGTTATTTCTTATGTTTCAATGAGGAAAGAGCTATAATCATATTGAAACATAATACCAAAAGAGGTGAAAAATAATGTAAGAGACGAGACAAACAAGACAATTCTAATAAGAATCTATATCATAGATCTTGAGCATCAACAACATTAAATGAAATATATAGTAATTTTAGATGTCATCAATTCCTCTTATCTCAAGACCTATTTATCTACTAAAATGCTGTAACCCTTTCCCACACATTGAAGCTTCTGGACACCCAACAAAATAAAGGCTTTGGAAAACATTGTGGGAAATGAAGAAATTGCTTGTGACAAGCAATTTCTTCATTTCCCTCAATGTTTTCTACCAAAAAAGACAAAAAAATGTTAAATTTTGTTCAATGGAAATTGTCGTCTGCAACACCTATGAGTTTGGACTAGGCTAAAATTTTGTTGTTTGGTAATGGGTTAAGCATAATGTACCTGTTTCAAGACCCAGTCCAGTGCCTTATAGAAGTAGTCCTCAATATATCCTGACAGTACTTGCTGGTCTGATTCAGGGTGAGAACTTAGCCAGGAATGTACCAGGGCCTTGATGTCTGTGTCTTCATCACTGAAAATAATACAATTTTAGAAATATACTGTAAAATCAAAAATGTTCGCTAGGGATTAATTTTCGCTATGTTCGCGAATCCAATAAATTCGTAAACATTTAGCCACGTGAACATATTGCCTGTGAGCAAATGCAATGATTAATTCGTAAACATTTAGCCACGTGAACATATTGCCTGGGAGCAAATGCAATGATCCTATAAGAACGCACCGTCCGTCCGCTATTACTTTGATTTTCGGAATTGTTTTGATTTTATCGTACAATGTAAATCGAGTAAATAATGCAATCAAACTAGACAAACGACTTTAATGTTCGCATTCTTTAAAATTTCCAATAAACCTTCGCTGCGATGGGCCTTTTATACATCAAATATCACCAGGGCTGTTTGGTTACACCTGTAACAAAAGGTGTGAAATGTGGTCAATAGAGCGACATACGATTTTGACAGGCATTGTTTGTCAGCAATTAACAGTTATGTTATGCAGTTTTTCATACTTTAAACAAAATCTATTGAACAAATACAGACTGCTGAATGTATTCGATCTGAATTATCGTGATATGATTTTATTAATCTACAGAAGATGAAGTGTTTGGTATGAAAATGTATTCACGTACATGATTAAAGGATTAAATGATTACGGATTACGTGAGACCTATTTAAACAAGTAGGGGCATCTGGTATTTTTTACATATTGTGTTATTAATATGAAGACCAGCTGTAAAAATAAAACACAAAACCAATAGTTGATGATAGTTGATGATTTTATTTTCGTGAAAATTAAACCACATGGTTCACAGGTTTTGTTTTTCGCAAACTTTTACCCTCGCGAACCACTTCAAATTTAAAAATTCGTAAACTTTTGGCCCAGCGAAAATATCTGATTTTACAGTATTTGATCTATAATTGTAACCCATTATGCTAAAAAAATACCTTATGTTAAGTCCATGAGAAACAGGCCATACTTAACAAGTGTCAACCAGATGTCACATTTGAAAAATAAATATACATATAAACATACAACAATAATAGACAAAGCTTACCTCAGGAATATCATTCCCATTCTAGAGATAGTTGCAGGCGATGCACAGCTCAAATCATGTGTCTCAAACAGAAAGTTGACATTCGGTCCAAACTGTATTCTCTCTCCAGAAGGCATGGTCAACAGTCGGTTGTCGTCCAACACAGAGTTGAGGGACTCAATCCATTCTGGGTCTATATCGCCGTCACAGATGATCCACGATTGTACCTCTGTAAAGATACAACAAAAATATATAACAATATAGATATTGATCAGACTGCATGTATATGCAAGCTGATCTGGATCTATGTTGGTCTGAACTGCTAGTCATCCAACACAGAGTTGAGGGACTCGATCCATTCTGGGTCTATATCACCGTCACAGATGATCCACGATTGTACCTCTGTAAAGAAGGATTGGAATGTGAATCCAATATAAGCCTTTTCCCAAATGTCAAAATTAAAAATTTGTTATAAATCCGAGTTTGAGTTTGAGTTTATTGGGGTTTTACACTGTTTTCAACTACCAGGGTCATATCGCGGCGGCTGGAGCACCTACCCATAGATTCCTGTTGTTTCTCAAACCAGTACTACCACAACACCCTTACCGAGCCTCCAGCTGCTCGCCCACTTAGGTTAACAATTTCAAACCCATTGGTGGGTGACAATTTTGTCAGAAAGGGTATTAGCCGCGGCCGGGTATCGAACCCGGGACCTCTCGTATGAGGGTCAGATGCGCTACCAACTGCGCTAAGGCCGCGGCCCTGTTATAAATCCGAGGAAAATAAGTCAAATAAAACTGCAAAAGTAATAAACCAGAAACTTTACCAATAGGTTCCTTGACTACCAGACTGGTACTATAAGTCAGCACACCATCCATCCATTCTCTTGTGTCCTTATCTATATGTCCAAACAACGGCGATCTGGGCATTGCCTTCGTGTTCATGGTGTACTGACAAGAGTGAAAAAAATATTTGTGTAAAAGCATAGAAAATATTTAGAGAAAAGGAGAAATTGCTGATCCTCAGCAATTTCTTCTTTTCTTTTAATGTTTTCCCAAGCCATTTCTACTGTGGACGTAAAAACATAGTCTTTTTTAAGTAAAGGATAATCAAATTTTACCTATAGGTTCCTTGACCACTTGTCTAGCACTGTAAGTCAGCACACCATCTGTCCACTCTCTAGTGTCCATATCTATATGTCCTAGTAACTGTGTCCTGGGCATGGCCTTTGGATTCATGGTGTAGTGTTTGACCACCTTTTGGATCTTCTGAAGTCCGAGCCTAAGTATCCTCCACAGTGTAGACTTGCCGGACCCGCTGGGCCCCACCACGACAACACCAGTACGCTGTCTCAGCTGCTCATACAGCTCCAGGGCCTTCTTGATCTGGTAATACAACAGAACATATCTCTTACTACCAAGTGTACTTGAGACATTTTATAGCACAATAATAATTGTTTTCTGTATTTAACATATGTGTAGTTTAAACATTAAAATGTTGTCATACATTGAAAAATATTATACCTAAGCCAAATTGATTTCTTCAGCTTTCAATGTGCCATTCTTCAATCTTATTCATAATTGGTTATATGGCCTAGCTAAAAGGATAGAGTTTGACATTACATCATTTGCCTATGTTTTACAATGTAATTTGGAAGATCAAAATCAGCTATGATCAGATAACAAATTACCCAATTAATTGTCTTTTTAAAAACATTTGTCAGAGACATCAAACAGAGATTATATATCAAAGGAATTTTGTGTTGGAGATTTCCAAGAAATCAGTTAAATGAAGAAATGACAAAACTCGGAATGTCAATAAAATTGCCTTCTCTTCTGACATCCGTAATTGGGATTTCTTTTACAAAAGTTTGAGACTCATGTGAATATCTCCCTTTAAAGTAAGCATGGCTAGTAATCAGTCAGATAATAGTTTTCTACCTGCATCTCATTCACCACCAGACTTGTCTCTTTACACACTTGTCTGATGGCCTCTGCCAGTGTCTCATACTCAATGTCCTTAAACTCTATACCAGGGAACACATCAATAGTGGTCAATACTAGCCATTGGTCAGTTGACTAACCCTTAACCTACCTGCATCTCATTCACCACCAGACTTGTCTCTTTACACACTTGTCTGATGGCCTCTGCTAGTGTCTCATACTCAATGTCCTTAAATTCTATACCTGGGAACACATCTCGTACCAGAGCATCAAACCTATGAAACAAAGATACATTTCCAGACATGGCGAGGCACTAGAACTTTTAGTCAGACTTTCAGTCTGACAGTTCTGAATGATCTGTCAGACCAAGTATCTCTTCCAAATAAATTTTGCCCATTATTCAACTTTAATTAAAATACAGGCCTGATTCAGTTAATTGATTTTATTCACTCATTCATTCATTTCTTTAGAAAACTAATGACAACAGTAACATCTAAGCCTACTTCTTTGTACAAATAATCAATTAAATCAAACAAACTTATAACTAACGTTTACAAAAGCAACTAAAACTCAGGTGAACAGCAATTTAATCTGCACTTTGTACTTCATAATTACCTGATACTGTCAGAGAAGGTCAGTTTAGAGATGGTGTTGATTCTCAATGCCTGGACAACCAGCTTGGACTCTGTGGCAGCATCTACCTTACCTAAAATGGACAAAAAACTTTGTATTTTACTTTATAACACATTATAAATAGACACAACAATACCTACAGTACAGCTCGCATGTTTTTGCCTATTTTCACGCATCACCGCAATTAGATTTTGGTGGGTTAAGGTGGAAAAATGCGATGGCCGCGATGAGTGTGTTTTTCCACCCAAACATGCGGAATCACCGCGAATTACCACCGCGATTTTCCAGTCAACCACAGCGAATCGCAGTGATTTGCATGGACATGCTTAGACTATACCTGGCATTTCCACAACGCATGTGGAAATTTGCAATGATCAATGCAATTTTCCACTTGATTCGTGATGATGCGCAGAAATTTAGAGTCGAGAAATGCGGTGGTTGCAAAGGAAAATCACCATGAATTTCCACCCAAATTTTTTTGGTTCACGGTGGGCAAGAGTTTTAGGCAAAAACATGCAAACTGTACACACTTTGTGGAACTTCAGGTGTCATACATGGCAACAAAAATTGACAAGGGTATCAATAATTATTTTCTGTTGCTTGCCACAAATAATGCATGAAATTGCAAATAGTGTTTGGTATGTAATGATGGATGGAATACCATAGGTTCAGTGTTATTCATATTCAATAGGGGCCTTTCGTTCTTTCCCAGAAAACAGATTTAAAGATTGGTCAAAATTGAAAGAGTTGCAAAAAAGAAATGAATTCTAACAGATGTAAACATGAGCTGTCAGAGACGGACAATGCTCCCCAAATAAGGCATTGTCACAATAAATGTATGCCATGGAGAGCTACCATGAAGTTACCAAATGTTAAGCCCCCTTTTTCTACTACATATATTTCATAAGCAAATTTGAAATTTCATCAAATTCTGACCATTAGACTAGGAGAAATTAGAAAAAAACTTTATTTCACCTTAAGACCCCTTTTTCCCTTTACTAGGCCTGAAATCCAAAAACTGTGAAAAGTGCATCTGCATTATGACATAGTAAGTTCACATGGTAAGTTTCATTTGATTTAGCCCAAGGGTTATTGAGAAATTGCTTCGGACAGAATGACAGATGGATAGGACGGACAGACACACAGACAAAGCGGCGACTTTATGCTATCCCTTCGGAGAGCATAAAAATTAACACAGAAATCATTAAAGGGAATGAAACTAAATAATTGCTTTCAGTATTTTCTTCTTTTATAGTCGTCTGCAACATCTTTGAATTTGGAACAGTCTAATTTTGCCGTCTGGTAAGGTGTTAAAACTGACATACCTGATTTCTTCTTTGCCTGTAGCAGATTTCCACACCCTCTCAATACAGTCTTCAGGGCTCTGAGACCCCAGTCATAGTGCTGTTGTGGGGTCAGTAGCTCCCTACAAGAGAACGTAATTCATAAAATCACACTAATAAACTACATAAAAAATCTTCCTAAGTTTGTAGAAAGAGCCATCCATCTTTCATGCTTAAAAATAAAGTCTTTCAATAAAACTTATGCAGTATTGATTGTTTTTTAATAGAAAGGTAATGTGGGACACTGTGGTCTAGTGGTAGGACGCAGGCTTTGGGATGGAAGGGTTCTGGGTTCAAATCATGCTAGTGCCGCAGGAAATTTTCTGAGCAAAAAAGCTGCCCCACGCTACTCTTCTTCATCCTGGTGTATAAATGGGAATATGGGTGAGATGAAAGCCAAAGTGCTGTGGCTGCCGAAGGCACCAATCGTTAACAGCCGACTTGGGACTCAGTGATCATGGGTTAAAGTGTAAAGTCGGTTGAGTATGTCTCTCAGTTCAAACCTAAACTTTAAATGTAGTTGCAGAAAAAATAACACACAATTTTTCTATATTTCCTTAATCAAACAGGTCTTAATGTAATTATACATGTTTAACTAGAACTGTCGCAAAGCGGACAAATACCCCCCACTAGCGCCTTGTCACTGAAAAAGTGCTGTAGGTCAACCGGTTCTTGACTTAGAGCATGTAAACAGATTTTAAACAAAGTCCAATTGTGACCTTGACCTTTGACCTTCGTGACCCAAAAACAATAGGGCACCTCCTTGGGTCATGGGCAACAACTGTGTAAAGTTTCATGATCCTAGGTCAACTGGTTCCTGACTTAGAGCACGGAAACGGATTTTAAACAAAGTCCGATTGTGACCTTGACCTTTGACCTTTGTGACCCAAAAACAATAGGGCACCTCCTTGAGTCATGAGCAACAACTGTGTAAATTTTCATGATCCTAGGTCAACCGGTTCATGACTTAGAGCACGGAAACAGATTTTAAACAAAGTCTGATTGTGACCTTGACCCTTCGTGACCAAAAAACAATAGGGCACCTCGTTGGGTCATGGGCAACAACTGTGTAAAGTCTCATGATCCTTGGTCAACTGGTTCATGACTTAGAGCACGGAAACGGATTTTAAACAAAGTCCAATTGTGACCTTGACCTTTGACCTTCGCGACCCAAAAACAATAGGGCACCTCCTTGGGTCATGGGCAACAACTGTGTAAAGTTTCATGATCCTAGGTCAACCGGTTCATGACTTAGAGCACGGAAACGGATTTTAAACAAAGTCCAATTGTGACCTTGACCTTTGACCTTCGTGACCCAAAAACAATAGGGCACCTCCTTGGGTCATGGGCAACAACTGTGTAAAGTTTCATGATCCTAGGTCAACCTTTCATGACTTAGAGCACGGAAACGAAAAAGTCTACGGACGGACAGATGGACGGACGGACGGACGGACAGACAGACAGACAGACATGGTGAAACCAATATACCCCCCTCTACTTCGTATGTGGGGGGTATAATTAAAGCAATACATACTTGGATAGGTTGAATATTGCCACAAGCTTGCGACCAAGAGACTTGGCTTGCTTGAACCCCTCAGAGAAGAGTATGACCTCAGCAATCTGTTCATTGTCTGGTTTAGACATGGCTACAGGCCTGAAGAGCTGTTTCAAGTTGTCAGGTAGTTTCTGTCTGCCTCCATAACCTTTACCAGCAGGATTCATGGTAATGAAGATGCCCGAGTTGTGGTCTATATTCACCTGGAGTAGAAATTTGAGAATTCGTTTCAACATGATACAGGTGGGCAATTTATTAATGAATACAAACTTCTTTGTCTATATGAAACAAATCAGACAATACTAATTATTGGCCAATTCATTGGATAGAGCATGTAGTATGGGGCAATCTTTATTATAGAAGGGTCCATATAAACTTTCATAGACAGAGACTTTAAAAATCCAATTTTAAAATTAACTCATTAATAATTCTAGAGTACCCTTTAGTCACTGACAATTCTTCTGTCATAATTATTTCTTTTCTGAAATATTAACCTTGTTTTGAAGAAATTTGAAGTTCATATTATAGGCTTATTTCATGTAATGTACTTTAAGTAGACTTGCATTTCTGCCGAGTAGTTCAGCATTAGGTAGCCTGTTTTTGATGGCGTCCTGTATGACCTGAATCTGCATGGACACGGCAGACAGTACGGCCTCCTCGAGACGGTTAAACTCGTCAAAACATCCCCACGCACCACACTTCACCAGACCAATAAAAATACGACCCATAGACTTTACATCTATACCCTGTATAAATGAAATACTTAGATGATTACACATGCATTCAAATAAAAACAAGAGCCGTCACAGACGGATTATGCTCCCCGAATAAGTGTCAGTGTTTGTCAAAAAATAAAAACTATCATACATTAAGCCCCCTTTTCCCATGACAGCTTTTTTGTACACACATTATTTATAGAATATGGTCTAGAACATCCTATTTATTACATGAGCACAAAATTTCATTAAATTCTGCCTATTAGATGAAGAGAAATAAGAGAAAAACTAATTTTTACACTAAGGCCCCTTTTTCCATGACACAGCCTTAAATTTACAAACGGAGAAAAAGGTCCCTAGGTATTGACCCAGGGAGTTCACATGTGAAGTTTCATTGAATTTGGTCCAAGAGTTGCTGAGATATGGCTGTGGACGGACGGACGGATGGACACACAGACGGACAGACACACGGACGTACAGACAGCGTGGCGACTATATGCTCCCCCGAAATTTTTTCAGGGAGCATGAAAATATATGCTAGATCTACCTCTTCTAAATGAGTAACACACACAAGAACCATTGAAGATAATATATGCCTCATAAACTGGGTAAAACAAATAAATAGAAATGAAACAAACACATGAAAAAAAGACAGATAACAAGATGTGTTTATGAAACACAAATGCCCCCGAAATGGCCATTTTTGTAAAATGTTAAGTTTTCGTAGAGTAAAGGGTTAATAAGGGTTAATGGATGACTTTGAGGAAGATCACATTGCATGGCAGATAGATATCATTAAAAGGAAGTTGCATACCAAATTTGAGCTTTGTATGTCAAATACTTTTGGAGAAAAGGCAAATGTTAAGTTTTCGGAGTAAAATGTTAAGTTTTCGTAGAGTAAAGGGTTGATAAGGGTTAACGGATGACCTTGAGGAAGGTCAAATTGCATGGAACAGATAGGTATCATTGAAAGGAAGTTGCATACCTAATTTGAGCTTTGTATGTCAAATACTTTTGGAGAAAAGGCAAATGTTAAGTTTTCGGAGTAAAATGTTAAGTTTTCGTAGAGTAAAGGGTTGATAAGGGTTAACGGATGACCTTGAGGAAGATCAAATTGCATGGAACAGATAGGTATCATTGAAAGGAAGTTGCATACCTAATTTGAGCTTTGTATGTCAAATACGAGGGGCGTTCATTAAAGATTTCCCCTGACCTACTTCCAATAAACCGAGAGAATTGAAACTTGGTACAAATATTAATCTTTCTCTACATGGCCTATAGCCAGAGAGACACACTTCTCCCATCGTTTAATGCAGTTTTGTATACCTCTTCTGTAGAACACAGTAGATTGTGCCGAAACCTTACATTGACTTGATGGTGGCATCACCAATGACAGACTGTGGGCGCCCAGCATTTGGGTTGTTTCCACAGATTTATGTCCACACTTGAACTGAGTTTGCCACTGATTGACAACATAATATGATGGGACATCATCCCCACAAACTTCTTTCATCTCATCAAATGCCTCCTAGGGAGTGCGACCTTTCAAATACAGGAATCTGATGACTGCTTGCTCCATCACGCTACCTTACTTAACTTCAGCACACGGAAATGAGAGAAAAATAATATTTCAGAGCTGCAAGTTTTCATGTGACCTATAGAGGTATACGGTAATGTATGTGTAAAATTTCAACTTTCTACCTCAACCGAAAGTAGGTCAGGGGAAATCTTTAATGAACGCCCCTCGTACTTTTGGAGAAAAGGCAAATGTTAAGTTTTCGGAGTAAAATGTTAATTTTTCGTAGAGTAAAGGGTTGATAAGGGTTAATGGATGACCTTGAGGAAGGTCAAATTGCATGGAACAGATAGATATCATTAAAAGGAAGTTGCATACCAAATTTGAGCTTTGTATGTCAAATACTTTTGGAGAAAAGGCAAATGTTAAGTTTTCGGAGTAAAATGTTAATTTTTCGTAGAGTAAAGGGTTGATAAGGGCTAACGGATGACCTTGAGGAAGGTCAAATTGCATGGAACAGATAGGTATCATTGAAAGGAAGTTGCATACCTAATTTGAGCTATGTATGTCAAATACTTTTGGAGAAAAGGCAAATGTTAAGTTTTCGGAGTAAAATGTTAAGTTTTCATAGAGTAAAGGGTTGATAAGGGTTAACGGATGACCTTGAGGAAGGTCAAATTGTATAGAACAGAGAGATATCATTGAAAGGAAGTTGCATACCTAATTTGAGCTTTGTATGTCAAATACTTTTGGAGAAAAGGCAAATGTTAAGTTTTCGGACAGACAGACGGACAGACAGACAGACAGACAGACGGACAAACGGACGGACACGAGTAAAACAATATGCCCCCGATCTCTCGATACGGGGGCATAAAAATGTATGACATGAATGGCAACTATATTTTCAAATTTAAGTTTCAAGGGAAGCATAATTAATGTCAAAGAAATCAGGTTGTGAGCAATCATGAATGTTTGAGTATTGTATGTAATGAAACAAGGTGAAAGATGTAGCCAAATCATTAGCTTTGGAAAACATTGTGGAATATGAAGAAATTGCTTGTGACAAGCAATTTCTTCATTTCCCACAATGTTTTCTACCAAGAAAGACCACAAAATGTTAAATTTTGTTCAATTGAAATTGTTGTCTGCAACACCTATGAGTTTGGACTAAACACAAAATTTTTTGTTGTTTGGTAATGAGTTAACGAAGTCCATCTATTTGCATTTAGTTTTAGAAGTTGTTTACTTTTCTTACATCTATATTATCCTACAGTTACAGACCAGTTAGAGACAATGATTGCCATACCTCATCACAGTTGAAGACAAGCACCTGTCTACCAAACAGCCCACCGAGAGCCTTCACAGACTCTGTTTTACCAGTACCTGCAGGTCCATATGGGTTACCTCCTAGTCCCATGTGCATACCTGAAATATTGTATAGAAATGTCAGATGCTCATGTAATGTTTATCATTTATTAAAACAAATCATGAAAATACAGACTAATTGTGAAAATTATGAAAAAGCGTTTATTAAAAGCTGTGGTGTTTCCATATAAAATTTTGGTATCTAAATTTCTTCATTTATTCATTACATCTGTAATCTATTGCTAATCATATTTTTAATTGTCCTTAAAATTGTCAAAAAAGACATTGCTTATCATTTCAATTACATGTACAAAGAATTGCCTTGTGTAAGTCAGAAATTGCTCTTTTAAAGAAAGAATTTTATGTAAACAAGAGCTGTCACTGTAAGATGACAATGCCCCCGACACCGCTTTGATTTTAAATTATGGCCAATCTATGTTCAAGGTCAAGGTCATCCAGGGGTCAAGGTCACCAAAGTATGTGCCTACAGAAAGGTAATGTACCAAGGAATGTTGTGGTAAAGTATGAAGCGAATATGTTAAGTAATAAGGAAGTTATGGCCAATGTTAAAGTTTTTGGACGGAATGACGGACAGACCGATGGACAGACAGACGGACAGACAGACGGACGGACGGACAAGTCAAATTTATGATGCCTCCCTATCGGGGGCATAAAAACAAGATGAGTTTGTGAAACACAAATGCCCCCGAAAAGGTCAATGTTAAATTGCACATTAAGTTTTCACGTTAACTTTTCAGGTAAAGGGTTGACAAGGGTTAATGGATGACCTTGAGGAAGGTCATATTGCATGGAACAGATAGATATCATTAAAAGAAGGTTACATACCAAATTTGAGCTTTGAATGTGGAATATTTATGGAGAAAAGGCCATTTTTATCATGTTAAGTTTCGGACTGACTGACAGACAGATGGACAGACAGACGGACAACAGTAAAGCAATATGCCCCCGATCTAACGATGCGGGGGCATAAAAATCCTTAATATGCATGTGTTTTACAAAACTCTCCACAAATTATGCTCATTACATACATATATGTAATCATATTCACCTTGTGTAAGTGTGAGGTAACACTTGTCAGTAAGTGGTGTATGTACCAGTTTCTGGGCATTTCCCTGATACTCATATGTTTAATCAAACTCTGCATAAATAATGGCCATTACATACATATGTGTAATTATATTCACCTTGTGTAAGTGTGAGGTAACACTTGTCAGTGAGTGGTGTATGTACCAGTTTCTGAGCATTTCCCTGATACTCATATGTGTAATCAAACTGCTTAAACAATGGTCATTACATACATATGTGTAATCATATTCACCTTGTGTAAGTGTGAGGTAACACTTGTCAGTGAGTGGTGTATGTACCAGTTTCTGAGCATTTCCCTGGTACTCATATGTGTAATCAAACTCTGCATCAACCATCCTCATGATGCATGTGTTGTCTCGTCTCAGATAAAACCTGCAAGATTTGCAAGGGTAAATAATTATTAATAAACTAAATTTGAGAAAAACACTAATCATCCTACCATTTGATTATTTTTGTAAATGGCTAGAACAAATATTAATTCTGTGTAATATTTAGTTTTAGACAGTAATACCTATCTTATCGTTACAATAATTTGTGAACAAGATATCTTTCAGGAAGTTTTTCTCAGACAGATGGCTAAAATGAAAGATTGAGGAAAGAAAAATATAATGCCAAAAAATCTTCATACTAAAAACACAAAAACTTCACAAACCTGAGTTGTTTCTGCCAGACCCATTCAAATGGGCTTCTGACATTAGACTTGAGTAGATAGTGTATAACATCCATATTATGTATGGTATCTAGAATCAAAGCCTTCAGTTTCAGGTCCAAGACTTGGCTCTCCACATCGCCGCTCTCACCCAGATCCACGCTCGTGTAGGACTCCAGCTGACCTTCGACCTCGCGACCAAAGTTCATCAGGTTACCTGACTTGATGGCCACCTCACAGTTTTCAGAGAACCGGATCTGTTCTGCCAGGCATAGGATCTGTGGTGGAAATGTAAAATGGTTTAATTAAACCGTTTTCTATACAGCAAATTTAAGGGTGGTTAAATTTGACAACTGCTGCAGACAACAATATGGATGTTGATGAAGATACGTCTACAATATAGCACAGAAAATATTGAGGCAAAAAGGAGAAAATGCTGATTATCAGCATTTTCTTCTTTTGCCTCAATGTTTTCCTAAGTATGTTCTAATAGGGACGTCAGAACCAGGTCTTGTTGGAGAAAGGTTCAAATTAAACAGCTTAAAGTTATACCAAACAATATCTGGTTTTGATGGCTCTAACAGAAAAGAGTTGGAAAATGTTAATAGAAACGAAGAACACATTGATCACAAGACTTTCTTTCAACATCATCCTTCATTTTCAATAATAAGTTTGGAACTTTGATGTTTTGAAAATTGTTAAATTAAATGGAAAGTCTAATTTGTGTTATTTCTTTGCAATTTTAAGTAGTTAATGAAAGAGACGAAAATGCAAAACGCCTTTTTGTTTTTAACAAATTATCAAAAAATAAGTTATTTTAAAATCTATTTGAAACAAGATGTGTTTGTGAAACATTAATGCCCCTGTAATGCTAATGTTAAATTTTCAAGTTATGTTTTCTGAATGACAGACATATAGACAGACAGATGGACAGAAACACAGATAGACACGAGTGAAACAGTATGCCTCCAATCTTTCAATACGGGGTCATTAAACATCCAAATTTTTTGGAAGGTTCTAGATTTCAGGATTTATTCTAAATGTATTCATAAATCTTGAGATCTACGTAAGAGCAAGTGACAACTTTAACTCACCTGTGATGGAAATTTGTTTGGATCCAGACCTCCTTTACTTTGTTTGGCATCCTTCAGACATTCAAGAAGGAGCTCTTTTAATGTGTCCTTCATTTCATCTGATAGTCTCCCTAGCCAAACCTATAGAAATGAAGAAAGGCAGGAAATGATAAGAAATAATCATCGAAAGACCAAGTTCCATCCAGTGTAAAAATCAATATTACTTCATACTTCAACTTTAAATTTAAAATTCACAATTCTTATTAACACTTCCCCGAACAAGTCCTGGTTTTGACATCCATAATCCAGACAGCTTTAAAAAGCCCTACAAGAAAAGAAGAAAATGATGATATTAGATAAGCATTTTTTTCTTGTCTTTCAGTACTGCCATGACAAACCCTATCTTGTACATTTGGTATCATTGATTTTGTCAGAATCTTCTCTGAAGACCAACCTAAAATTTTGTCATTAAGGACAGGGTTAAAGGAACAATTTCTTGGACATTTGAATTAAACATTACAAAACTTTATTCAATTAATTATATTTCAATCTCCGGTTGCATTTTCACTTTTCTCTCCCTATACTGACTTCATGGCCTTAATAAGTAATGTGTACCCATAAAAGTTTCACGAGTCCAATTTTAGATAAAATATCGATATTCTACTGTACGTATAAAATACAAGCAAAATAATACATGTACCAACCTCAACTTCCGGTTGATTCTTATCTTTTCTCTTCAGTGGAACCACCTCTCCTTGCAATGACTTCATGACCATGATGTGCTCACAGTTTTTATCAATGTGTATATTTACAGACATTATGCAATGACTAGCCTGCATGTCTATGCAGGATGTTCCTTTTGCAGTGTCAGTCAAAGTTTTGTGTGTCTTTATCAGTTTCTTGGGTCTAATTTGACATAAAAGTAGATCCATATTCAATTGTACCAGTCAAATACAAGCAATACAACAACGCACCTCAACCTCTGGCTGAATCTTGACTTTCCTTTTCAATGGAACCACCTCTCCCTGCAATGACTTCATGGCCATGATGTGTTCACATTTTTCATCAAACTTGACGCTGTGTATTCCAGCAAACAGTTTCTTCAAGTGAGACTGAATTACATTCGGGTTCGTAGACTGACCCAGGATCTCAAGCAAATCATCATCACCGATGAAGTAGAAACGTGGGAACAATGATCTCTTCTCCTGTAAATATAAATATGCTATTGTATATTTTGAGCATGCTCCAATTCAAACAAGACATAACCATTTGCTGACTTATATGCTATATACAAGTGACATTTTACATAATGATATTGGAGTATCTCCCTAGATTGATCTATGTATGACAACCATTGCTAGTCTAGGAGCCAGGTCCTGGAACGGAACTTTTCTTGCAACCGGTGACCTATAAAATTTTGAGTGGTATTTTTAAATACATTAGGGTCCCATGCTTTGGTTAAGGGTGGATGACATGCTTTAAAGTAGTAGGATTTTTTTAAAATCAAGGTCAAAGGTCATTCGGTGCACTTCTCATACATACCTCCTAAAATATCCCATAACTTACTCATTTATTAAGCTAAAACAATTATTTTGGTATAAAAATAAAGCTAATGATTTGCGCTTTGACTTACATGAATAATATACAATTTTTTGATTTTCAATATTTTTGAATATTCATAGATATAGCAAAAATTGGCTAAAAATCACCAAAATAACTTTTGTCTACAAGAGAAAAAAAAGTTTTAAAAATACCAAAGGTATGTTTTTGTGGTTGAAATCATACTAAAAAATTGCCCAGAAACCTGTTCTTGACTTATATGTATTTCTTCACAGAATTAATCTTTAGCTTAGGCTTGTAGTCATAGGTAAAAGTGGGTGGGGTAATTTTTCCCTAAAATTACAAAACATGCAAACATTGATGTAACAATAAATCTTACACATAAATGTGATGTTTTATTAGAATTTATTGTTTTAAAATCATATTTGCAGGGATTTGTAAAGCTTTTAATGCATTTTCCTGAAATTTAATCAGAATTTTAAGAGCCAAAATAACAATTCAATAAAACAGCATGTTAGATGGATACAGGTCATATCAACACCGCAATGTCACAATAATGACTCTTAATGAATATTTATCAAGTATCTAGTACTATTAAATAAAACAAGACTCAGATTAGCATAGTCAGCAGCTGAAAATATTCCTCTTTCTATCTTACGGGTAAAGGACATTAAAAAGACCCATGCCAGATTTTCAGGAACCAGAACAACATGGGGATGGTAAGAATTTGCTTTGTTGTGTAGTGCATTGCTTTTATAGACCCAAAAGGAAAGCTATTTTAGAGCTGGAACTAAATTTTTCACTATCCAGGTTCAGTGTCACATAAATGTTACTATAAATATAAAGTGTGGTTAGTTAATTATATACATTTGATTTAGAAGAACAGATTCGATTTAGAAGAACTAGATGAACTTCATTTGAAATTTCCTTGTGCAGAAATGATCTAGCTATCCAGGTTGACCATTCCAAACAATATTGCATAAACATATTTCCTATCTTTTTGTATGTCCGACAACCTAACATGGGTCTCTTTAAAAATAATTACGAAACTGCCATCATTGCAATGCTTACACCTGGTAGCCTTACGAGAACATTCGAACATGTATACATAAAATGTAATTTGGAACAGAATATTCCATTCTGTGAATACATATCAATATAATCAGTCTAGAATCTGGATGTTCTGATGTGTGGTTATTAAGGTCTCCAAGAGTAACCATGAACATGTTAGTACCGTATATTCGTTTGTGTATATGCCTTCAATAGGGACAACAGAGGGTCTGGTGTTTGAGTTTAATTAATTTTATGACCTAATAAGTTTTAATTATACAAGAAATTGAACTCAATAGGCCCTATATCTCTTATTATGCAAATTATTTATTGCATGTGACATTTTGTTACGTGTAAATAGTAGAAAATAAAGATACCACAATTGTTGATCCATCCTTCACAATCCCATCATGATTACATAACTTTGTTTATTGATTCATACGTATTTGAGTAGACACAGAGAAACTTTTGGTTTAAAAAAGTGGAAATCTTTGGACCTGTGGTTGTTCTAATCGCACAACAATATACCTGACAAAAATCTGGACAATGTTTTACTTATTACATGGCTAAAACTATTCCTAGTAAATCGTGCATCTTTCATTTGTATCTATGTCAAAGAAATCATTGAATCTTTCCCAAAAAAAGACCTCGTTTTGACGTCCCTAGGAGAAAATGCTTGGGAAAACATTGATGCAAAAGGAGAAAATTCTGATTATCAGTATTTTCTTTTGCCTCAATATTTTCTAAACTATATTGTACACAAATCTAATCACCCATTTTGTCGTTTTAACTTTTTAAAACAAATGAGATAAAATTTTAAACACAAATACTTTGAAGAATTATACATTTTATCCTGGAACAAAAACGCTGCTGTTTGGATAAGGGCGCATTCGACAGGGTGGGGGTCATGTTGAGCGGAGAAACATTTGACAATTTGTAAAGATGTGACTTATGAATCGCTTTTAAAGCAATCATATTTTGTATTTTGACTTCGACAATTGTCCAAAATGCATGTTACCTTTGAGCGGACATTTTTCTCAGCAAACGTAACATCATCGGCTGACATTTGGAGTCAATTTCCGTTAAACAACCGTAGGTGAATACATCGCTTTGCTTACATAGCAAATATGGTGCTAGGGCAATGGTATTCAATAATGATTTGAGTGTAATTTGGAAAATCAAAATCAGAGACGATCTTTATGATTATTACTCTCTTAAGAACAGAGCACATTCTCTCTTCATTCCATTATGATATAATGATGCTCTGTTCCCGCGGGGTCATTTCACGTCTAATCTCGGGGCATTGGCGGGATTTCGGTATCCAATCATTGGCTTTACACATCAAAACAATTTAAAAAGCTAATACAAACTTTCATTGGCTGACGCTTCAAATTACCGGCTTCAGCCAAAAATAGAAGCGACATAATGTATACGTAATCAAACAAGATAAAACTGAATGATTTTGATTCGATAATTCAAATGTTACCGGCTTCAGCCAAAAATAGAAGCGATGTAATGTATACGTAATGATCATGCAAGATAAAGCTGAATGATTTTGATTTGATAATTCAAATGATGTGCTATAATTAGATTATGACGACCAAATAGGCTGTTTGTGTACCAAAAACGGCAGAGGTCATATTTGATGGTTAATCAATAGACCTCGGCTTTGGAGAGTATATGATTATGAACACGCACAGCTAATCCGTCTATGAGAAAAAACAAGCATTTATTAGTGGTATAACGCATTTATAAATTATTTTACCTATGATGTTTCTGACTTTAATATATCTGCAGGACGTCCCACCATGACGTCGGCGAATTCGTTCATTATATTGTGAAGCTGAATAGATATATACACACCACAATTACTTGCCAATTGTGCCCCAGAAACTCTCTATAGAATTCCCAAAGTACAGTTCAGACGCTTCTTTGAGAAATAAATGCATAATATGTTGGAAATGTGGTATATCGTGCAGTGGCAAATATATCGAAAAGATGTAAATATTAGATGTGTAAGACAGACTTTCCTGACTTATCCATCTCAGACCTAGGTTGCGCTGCTCAACATGACCCTATGTTGCCATAGCAATTATAGAATGTGCCTTAATGCATAAACTTAGTTTTTGTATCCTATAATATCATAACAGTTAGTACATAAATGAAAAAAGTTATGACATAATTCCGGATACTTTATAAACAGCCCTCCTACATACCAAATGAGTTTTGTATGTTAAATACTTTTGGAGAAAATGCCAATGTTAAGTTTTGGACAGACAGACAGACGGACAGACGGAAAAGAGTAAAACAATATGCCCCCGATCTCTCGATACGGGGGCATAAAGTATATAGTCCCATATATATTTTCTGTATAAACATCAATTCAGTATATTCCTATACATGTATTTGTAAGTACTAAACTGACCAGTATCTGAATCTACCATCACCAGCATGCCATGTATGGACCAAGGATGACAACAATAATTTAGTTCCTGTAAGAATGCGTAAAGATCCTGCACCTCTAGCTTTGCTTGACATCACACAATGCTCGTGTTAAACTGACTGTCACATGCGAAGGTCTAAGTGTCAAAGAGAAGATCTTTTATGCACTGATACATGTGTTTGTGAGTCAGAACTGTGTAAAGACTTGAGTATATTGATGCATCAGACAGCGATAAGGATGAGTATATATGGCATGAGTTGAGTGTATTGAAGTGATTAGTATAGGGTAGCTGTGGACTTAACAAGTCTGGTTATTGCACCATGTGTCTTGTTGTTATTGTAGTTGTTGTTGATGATGGTGATGATGAGGATGAGGATGGTGTTGTATATAAAGACATTATAAAGACACAACTATTACTTATATTTAGTAAAGTATACAAGATACATAAAATGAACAAAACAATGAATTTATGCATTACCTCTGCTTTACGCAACTATCATGCAGAAGACATTTCGGTCGTCGTTTGACAAATAAAACTCTATAAAATGGTCTTACTTTCTAAAATGCACATCACTGGCTATCTCTCATGAATTCATATATAATTCAGCCTAATCTTGAAAAAAAGATGTCTTTGTGAAACACGAATGCCCCCGAAAAGGCCAATGAGAAGTTTTCACGTTAAGCTTTTAAATAAATGGTTGATAAGGTTTGTGTGAGAACTCCCTTTGGAGAAAAGGCCAATGTTAAGTTTTCACGTTAATTAGTTTAAATGTTAAGTGTTCATGGTAAGGGTTGAAAAGGATTATTGGAAGACATTTGGGATAGTCATATTGCATGGAACAGATATCATTGAAAGAAGTTTACACACCAAATTTGAGCTTTGCATGTGGAATACTTTTGGAAAAAAAGGCCAATGTTAAGTTTTCATGTTAAGTTTCGGACTGACGGACGGACAGACAGATGGATGGATGGACGGACGGACGGACGGACGGACAGACAGACAGACAGACAGACGGACAATGGTAAAACAGTATGCCATCGATCTATCGATGCGGGGGCATAAAAACGACTAATTTGTGGTCTTATTTCTATCTATATTAAAATTTCGCTATATAAACATTTAAAGGCGAATGTTATACTAGAGATATTGTTTTATTCACTTAAACTGTAAACTGTGTTTCCTGTGTATGAGCTATTTAGTTCCAGCGCTAAATTCCTTTCCCTTTGGCTCAATAAAAGCAAACAATGCAAACTCTCACCGTCCCCATGTTGTTCTGATTCCTACAAAATATGACACGGGCCTGGGGAATATTTTCAGCTGCCGATTACTATTATATAGATACTTGATAAATATTCGCTTTAAGAGTCATAGTTTTGACATTGTGGTGTTGATATAATCTGTATCCATCTAACATGCTGTTTCATCGAATTGTTATTTTGGCTCTTAAAATTCAAATCAATTTTCAGGAATATGCTTTAAAAGCTTTACAAATCCCTGCAAACATGATTTAAAAACAATAAATTCTAATAAAATATCACATTTATGTATAAGATATATTGTTACAGCAATGTTTGCATGTTTTGTAATTTTTTGGGGAAATTTACCCCACCCACTTTTACCTATGACTACAAGCCTAAGCTAAAGACTAGTTCTGTGAAGAAAAACATATAAATCAAGAACATGTTTCTGGGCAATTTTTAAGTATGATTTCAACCACAAAAACACATCTTTGGTATTTTAAAAACTTTTTTTTCACTTGTAGACAAAACTTATTTTAGTGATTTTTAGCCAATTTTTGCTATATTTATGAATATTGTAAAATATAGAAAATCAAAAAGTTGTATATTATTCATGTAAGCCAAAGTGCAAATCATCAGCTTTATTTTGATACTAAAATAATTGTTTTAGCTTAATAAATGAGTATGTTATGGGGTATTTTAGGAGGTATGTATGAAAAGTGCACCGAATGACCTTTGACCTTGATTTAAAAAAAATCCTACCACTTTTAAGCATGTCATCCACCCTTAACCAAAGCATGGGACCCTAATGTATTTAAAAATACCACTCAAAATTTTATAGGTCACCGGTTGCAAGAACTTTTAATTTAACCCCCTTTGTTAAAGCTGGCTCCTAGACTATGCATTTCTTCACGCAAATCTGCTTATCATGAACTTTCATAAAACAAATTGTTTATTCATATTTAAAGAGACATTGAAGAGTTGCAATTTCAAGATATGTTGAATGAGAGATACATATGCATCGCGAGATTAATATCCACTACTTTAAACTCTTCTCTCAGAATTTTCTATGCCATAACATACAAAACTTATGTTTGATTTTCCATCAGGAAGACCTTTGAACTTGGAAAAGTCAATAATTTTCTGATGCTGGAAAGTTTTGTTTCAAAGTCAAAATAATAGGTAATTATGTCTAACCTTAAGGAACTTGTTGGTTGAACAGCAAGGAGAGCATTATGAGAAAAGGAGAAAATGCTGATGATCAGCATTTTCTTCTTTTCCCACAATGCTTTTCTCGTATGTCTAAATTAATTATGTCAAACAAGGGATAGTTTCAAAAAAAATTTATTCTAGGCAACAGTATAAATATCTAACCTCGAGGAACTCATTGAGTGATTTCTGACACCTCTGTAGCTGATCAAGCATATTTGTAAGCTGATTTCTGAGGCCTGGTTTGTTGACAAGGGACAAAACTCTGTTGTCCTTCCTTACATCTCGCATGATGGCCCTGAAAATGAATTGTACAATCTCAAAGTAATCTTTTAACTAGATTAAGGCAATATGCCATCCAAAAGTAAACTGTGATAAGTTTAACTTTATCCAATTGAAACATTAATAATTGAGCGTAGGAGAATATCATGATAGACAGATGGATGGAGACAGACTACTAGGGTTATACTTGAGTAGATAGTTTTCATCCCAAACTATGCCGTCCAATCAAGCTGTTTGGGCACAAAACAAGATGATTATTACATTTGGTAATAAATGTCCTATCACAAAATCACCAAAAAACATGTCAAATATATTTTGTTTAGCTTGTTTGTCTTTTCAGTTGTAATTTTGTATTTTGTATCTGCTAAATTGTATGAGAGAAGATGATACCAAACTATTTTGATTATCATCATCTATCAGAAACCATGTTGATGATGTCACACTCCATAGGTCCCTGCTTGTTAGGTAGGGTACACAGAGTACTCCGATTGGTGTCACTTAATTGAAATTGGGAGTAAAAGGAGTACCCGGAGTAAACAGAGTGACCCCAGCGAAGTCCAACCTTTGGGCTGACAAAAATGACTTCACAACAATAATGTTACCTGTAGTCATCATCCACTCGTTTGAATCTTCCCTGCTCCTTGGGTAGAGCCCCTCTACCAAAGATGGGTTCTAGGTATACCCATTTTCTCTGTATTTGGTTAAGGTTGTGCAGATATTCATCCAGATCTGCCAACCTCTGTTCCCAGACGGATGCCTTGTCTTCAAAACTCTTGTAGTATGGAGAGTCTTTAAGGGACTGCAGTAGACTCTGGTTGTCTCCAACCTGGTAATAGTATTGGAATATTTAAAACATGGCCATAAAAGTATCAATAGATGATTTAAAAACTAGCAAAGAGCTGTCAAAGGGCCATGTATAATGTATGTGATAGCGAGGAAACAAAATTCATTCTGAATCTTTGTCTGAGTCATGGAACTTAGTCTATAATCCTGTATGGTAGACTAAATCAGATGAGCAAAGTTTCAGTACATATGGAAATGTAACAACTTCCATGGGAAATTTTAACCAAAGCATTACACCGAATCCAACATCAATGTATGAGGAATAGAATAGCTCCCCCTACCTTTCAAGCTTTCTATCGAAAAATAATATCAAATTTCTGATTAAATTTTCAAAAATGAAATGTTTGACTATGTGATCAAGCTTTAAACATTTTACTTTTTCCCTAAATTGAATCTTTAGTCATGCTATTATTTGTAAATTATTAAAGGTATTCCATCCATCATAAGATACCAAAAGGTGCAAAATACATACCTGGTTGACGAGATCTTTCCAGTCCTTGATGAGATGTATTGTATTCTTGTTGCTGTCCTCATATTCTGTAAGTGTAAACACTGCAGCAGCTCCCCATAGATCCAGCTCCCTGATAGCCTCTCTGATGGTCACCTCACCCTGAGCTCTCTGGTTCAACTCCTGATAGATAAAACACAGTATAAAGTTAGTGTACATTCAGTGAGTGTAAACACTGCAGCAGCTCCCCATAGACCCAGCTCTCTAATGGCCTCTCTGATGGTCACCTCTCCCTGAGCTCTCTGGTTCAACTCCTGATAGATAAAATACTTGGAAATTAGTGTATATTTGCAGACAATATCCAATAATAGGAGTTGAGCAGATGCCTGTTGGTGTGCAGTATAATAAATGTTTGGCTAAGTATATTTTTTTTTTATCTAATATTGGAATAAATATAAATAGCTTCAATTTTTGCTAGTTTACATTTGCCAGTATTGCCATCTATTGTTGATTTGTATACAAAGTTAACTATATTTATTGATATTAACAGTGATTCATGTACATCTGGAATCCAATATGAACACATACATTATAATAAAGACTCAAATGAAAAATGCTTTTATATTTTTTTTTATTTTTCAGTATATAGTACAAGTATGTGATATTGCTCACTTGTGAGCCAGGTAGCCTCTATATTGTATTTGGGTGTATTTCTGGAGAACTGTACTTGTTCCTTAGACTATTTTCTGCTGTTCAGGTATTCTATAAACTGCTCAGCAGTTGTTTTTTTCTACAAAAAGTATAATTCTAATATCTTACTTTGAGAGCATCAGCATTCCTGATGATTTCATCACTGGCAGCAAGCACATGTCCAAATGTAAGTTTCTCTAGAGTTGTGCCCCTTGGCATCTTGAGCATCCTGAACAGTTCTAGCCAGTGATCCTGAGATAATGGTTCTCCTCTCACCCACTTTAGTACTGGCAGGGAGGTCTGAAAGAGATACACATATTGAAGAAAGCAATGATTTTTGATAGACTTAAGCCCCTATGGTCATGCAGAATTGTAATTTTTTGCTTTAACACTTTCCCACACAGTGACGCTTTTTGACACACTTCAAGAAAAATGCTTCGGAAAACATTGTGGAAAATAAAGAAATTGCTTGTAACAAGCAATTTCTTTATTTCCAACAATGTTTTCTATCCCAAAATGTGAAGAATTTTTAAATTTTATCAACTTGAAATGAGAGGACCAGCATTCCTGATGATTTCATCACTGGCAGCAAGTACATGTCCAAATGTCAGTTTCTCCAGGGTTGTACCCCTTGGCATCTTGAGCATCCTGAACAGTTCTAGCCAGTGATCCTGAGATAATGGTTCTCCTCTCACCCACTTTAGTACTGGCAGGGAGGTCTGGAATAAATACATTGTAGAAATCATATATTGAGCATCCTGAACAGTTCTAGCCAGTGATCCTGGGATAATGGTTCTCCTCTAACCCACTTTAGTACTGGCAGGGAGGTCTGAAATAAATACATTGTAGAAATCATATATTGAGCATCCTGAACAGTTCTAGCCAGTGATCCTGGGATAATGGTTCTCCTCTAACCCACTTTAGAACTGGCAGGGAGGTCTGAAATAGATGCAACATTGTAGTAGACACATATTTAAGAAAGTACTGAATTTTGATACATTTAAAACCATATGGTCATGCAGAATTGTAATTTTTTGCTTTATCACTTTCCCACACAGTGACGCTTTTTGACTCCCTTCAAGAAAAATGCTTCGGAAAACATTGTTGGAAATAAAGAAATTGCTTGTAACAAGCAATTTCTTTATTTCCAACAATGTTTTCTATCCCAAAAGGTGAAGAATTTTAAAATTTTATTAACTTGAAATGAGAGGACCAGCATTCCTGATGATTTCATCACTGGCAGCAAGTACATGTCCAAATGTCAGTTTCTCCAGGGTTGTACCCCTTGGCATATTGAGCATCCTGAACAGTTCTAGCCAGTGATCCTGAGATAATGGTTCTCCTCTAACCCACTTTAGTACGGGCAGGGAGGTCTGGAAGAGATACCTTATTTCAGATACAAAGTAACAAACAAAATATGATTTTCTGATACACTTAAGTCCCCATGGTCATGCCGAATTGCAAAAATTAACAAGAGCGCCATGGTCATGATATACGCCGCCCCTCCTAGAGACTAAATTGTCAGGGGGAATAACTCAAGCAAAAATCAGTGAACCATAAAATCCTTCCTTCATGCACATCTACCAATTGAGGTGATAACATTGATAAAGTTTCAAAATGATCCGGCCAAAAACTTAGGAGGAATTGCGCCCACAAGAGAATTGGATGTACGGACGTATGGACAGACAGACAGGCGGAGATGACGCCAATATAGGACCGCCTCTGGCGACATATAAAAAACCTTATTGGACAAAAATTGCAATTGGCATGCTTTTTGATATACTCTTGGAACCATACAATTCTGCTTCAAACAGATAATTTGATTTGTAAGACAGTCACATTCAACAATGAACATGACCAAAATATGCACTAACAAAATCTTAGATGGATATACTATGCTTATCAGCAAAGACAACTTCCAACAACAATAACAATATATTTACTCGCCTTGTATTTCTCAATGTCTTTATGCAGCCTGACAGTCATGGTGGTAGCTTCTCTCTCCTTCAATTTCTCATACCAGCTGCTGAGAAACTCTTCAAACAGGTAGGTCTTACTCCTGAAACACAGGTTTATCAAATGTATGACTATGACCATTACAAACATCTCTTCTTTGAGATCAGCCGCTTAAACATGACTAAAATATTCTTATTATTTAAAATCTACCACTTTGACACATAACAGATTAGATTGAGTTCTGATCATAGATATATGTCACATGATATATCTATTCTCTATTACTAATAGTCAAATAGTGCAAGCAATCAAATGGATTGATATGACCAGTTTACAAATCCATGACATGTCATCTTACTATAGATAACGACAAGAGTTGTCCGCGGACAACGTAGCTCGCCTATACGGGAGCTTGTCACAAAAACAACAATTTTTTTAAAAGTAGGTCATACTCAAAGGTCAAGGTCACAAGGTCAAGGGTAATGGTCCAAAATGAAAGGTCTTGTCGAGATGTATCTATGTATGAAATATCAAGGCTCTATCAATAATAGTGCCTGAGATATAGGCCAGGTTAAAGTTTTTCAAAAGTAGGTCAAACTCCAAGATCAAGGTCACTATGTCAAAGGTCATGGTCCCAAATGAAAGGTCTTGTAAAGATGTATCTCTGTATGAAATATCAAGGTCTTGTAAAGATGTATCTCTGTATGAAATATCAAGGCTGTATCTCTAATAGTGCCTGAGATATAGACCAGGTTAAAGTTTTTCAAGTGAAGAAGCGACGCGACGGGACGGGACGCGAGGCCGACGCCGACACTAGGGCTGTGACATTAGCTCCCCGGACATAGTCCTGGCTCGCTAAAAACAGCTTCATCACATTTTCTAAACTCTGTTGGGGTATGTTTGTCTCCTAAAAAATAACTTGAGACAAATACTACATAATTATCCCTACACTGATAAAAAACAACAGATAAACCAACCTAAATGAGATCCAGTCCTCCTTAGCGAGTTCCTGCAGTCCGGAGTTGAACTCCTCCATCAAGAACCACATAGCCTCATATCTGGTGAGGTCACGATTCAGCTCATCTGCCAACTCCATGTTGGGTAATGTCATCTGGAAATGCTCACAATCATTCCTGGAAGATTTCATTGAATTTGTATATGTTAGCGGCAATAAGTAAAATTAGGCAATAAGCTTAATGCCTAGGCAATAAGCTATTGCCTAGGCAGTAAGCTTATTGCCTAATTCACTCTAGGCATTAAGCTTAATGCCTATGTTTTAAGCCTTAATGACTGCAAAAATAGTCAGGCATTAGGCTTATTGCCTAACAATGAAATATGACTTCTTTTTGAAGTCTTATTTGAAATTGAACATATTTTACAAATACTTACCGTTATTTAGTGCTTGCAAAAACACTGATTGCTTTTGGCTTCTTCTTTGAGTCAAATACCCATAATTCCATTTTCTGGGAACCCTTCAAATTACATTTTAGTTAGATAAAAGTAAACACAAACCATGGTCTCGCTTGTAGAATCAGGATGAAAAATGTCTGGCAGGACCCCATTAAAAGTCAAAATTCTACATTTACTAGTATTTTGAAATTATGAAAACTCGAATATAGTTATGATTTGTCTGGATTTGGAATTCTTAAAAAAAACTTACTTTTTTCTCCTCTTTCTTTATTTTCTTGTATGAGGAATGTTCCATCGATCTAAATTTCAATTGGTTTTATACATGGATCCAAACTTATTTCAACTTCTCAAATATCAAGAATACCGGTTTTATGGTTGCATTTATTAAGGTCGAGTAGTCTACACAATCATTTTCAACATACTATTAAAGTATTTTTAGTATATAATTGACTCGAAAACAAAATTTCAGATTTTTGTAGAATCCGTTGATTTTAAAAGCCGTAGTTACAAGGTTTTGAAATATCACTGACAATTAGTCCCTCACCAATAAATGGATTTTTTTTATTAATATAACCATCTTAGATGGTTAGCTGGTGGCTCAGAATGGATGTTGTGTTTGTTATGGAGCTGGTAATGTCAGGAATATACGGTAATGTGCACCGACCTTCGCATTATGACTAGAAAAATTGTTGATGTGGTGCCAAACACCATTCAAATCCATTCACTTGTACAGAAAATCTGCGATTTAGACCCCACCTCGGTGAAAATAAGGTATTCCGCTCTGCAATTGATTCACACAGGCCAGATACTAATTCCCACTTTTAAAAAAGTCAGCACAACCATCTCAAGTCATTGATAGGCCCTATACAGCAACCTTTGCACTGGCGCATTTACATTGTTTTGTTTCTAACAAATTCATATTTAAACTTCTTCTTTAAATTCTAGACACAACTCATGCTTATTGCCTAGGCATTAAGCTTATTGTCTGATTTTACTTATTGCCGCTAGTATATTTTAGGCAATAGGCTAATTTTTGGATGAAACATTCAGGCAATAAGCTTAATGCCTGAAATTTTTAGGCAATAACTAATTGACTAGGCAATAGCTTATTGCCTAGGCATTAAGCTTATTGCCTGATTTTACTTATTGCCGCTAACATATACACAACACATATAATGACCAGATTTGAATTCAATTCTTTCCACTTAGCCTACTCACATGCATGTGAAAATTCTTTTCTTGTTTGCGTTTTCAAAAATAGTTGTAATCATATGCAACACAGTACTATGTTTCATACATTTTACATCAGTGCAACTACAACATTCAATCAGAATCATCAGCTGCTCATCTCATGAAGACAATTCATAAATGATCCTTTGGTTGGATAGAGAACAAATTACTTTTTGGCAATTGTCAGAAAGAATAGTGGAAAGAGTTTGGATAAGGTTTAGTCTAACCAAAAGTCTATCCAAACCCATTATTTTTTTCAAATAAGGAACAAATGTGAACAAATGTAAATTGCAAAACTACATACACAAGTCTCTGTCTAGTCTCCTCCATCTCCTTGAACTCCTGTCGTTTGTCTTTTATCAGTTGTATAGCATTCTTCATCTGGTCTTTGTTACCCTCCAGCGCATCATCGCCGGGCTTCAACTGGTGCCAGCGGGCAGAAAACTTCTCTAACTCTTGTTGGAAATTCTTCACTCTAGAGTCAACATTGCTCTTCATCACCTCAACCTGTGTAAGTTAAAATAACAAGAGAGAAATTTCACTTTGCAGGCTAACCATAAAATTTTCAGTTCTAGAGTAGAACAACTTCAAGTAATGGACGTTTTTAAAGGGTTTGTAATCTTTTATACATTTTTGGTATAGGACTATAAAAAGATGCTTTTGGATTTTAAAATTAATGGCTCTAGCTCTTATGATTTCTTACCAGAAGGGGTTTTTTTAAGTTTTTTTTTTTCCTTCAATCTTCCTTCTTCCTGCAATTGAATACAGATATTTGGCCAGACTCAATTACCCATTACAACTTTGACTGCACTAATTAACTTTTGGCGTCATCCATGGCAAAGGGAATTGACAAGGCTATCCCTCTTCAATTTTTGTTGCCATAGATGACACCCGCAAAATTGACAAGGGGCACTGTCATCAATATATGTTGCTACAGATCAAGTCCAAAATTACAAGAATTATTGATGCCAAGTAGCCAGATTGTAAACTTACTTGTTCTTTCACCATAAGTTGGTGACTTTCCATCATGAGTTCAAACTTGTCCCACCTGGCCAGTAACTGATTCAGAGAGTCTACCCCACCCCCGGCTACTGTGCGCAGTAACTTGTTCTTGGCTTCAGCCTTCTCGAATAAAGGCTTAACCTGAATAAACAAAACAAGTTTGTAAACAAAATATGCTCTTGTAACAAACTTATTTTGAAAGAAATGACAACAAAGAAGCATACAAACAGAGCAACAATTATAAGCCCTGACCTATCTATGATACTCTTTTGATATGTAAAGAACAATCATAAAACAAGAAACCTTAAGTCGGTTTTCTCAAACATTATTTCAATAAACTAAAATTCTAGCAACACTTCTTATCAGCATCATCTTTTTTCTGAAAGCTTTCAAAATTTTACTCTGATAGAGATGTCAATTCATTGAGTGTACATCATTTTACATCCATTCAAAAGCTAAGATTGTATATGCATGTAGATTGGTTAAAATTCTCATCTTACAGACTTATATGAAAGTTAAGAGGCTGAGCATGCATTTTATGGGAACACTTTAAAACAAGATGTGTTTGTGAAACACTAAATGCCTCTGAAATGGCAGATGTTAGGTTTTCAGACAGACAGACAGACAGAAGGATGGACAGACAGACACAAGTAAAACAATATGCCCTTGATCTTTCGATTACAGGGG
Organism: Fragum sueziense; assembly: GCA_963680895.1. Lineage (NCBI taxonomy): Eukaryota > Metazoa > Mollusca > Bivalvia > Cardiida > Cardiidae > Fragum > Fragum sueziense. The sequence continues at coordinate 21,033,532 of OY804596.1, read as the reverse complement.
CATAAAAAATGTTTGAATATTTCCTACCTCTTTCCTCTTTTTAGCAAACTCTGTATGTTTAGCATTTGCTTCTCCAATCTCCTCCACAGATTGTGGTCGTTTAGACAGAGTCTCCATGGAAGTGTTGAGGAATCCCTCAATCTCAGTAACCTCCTTGTTGATGGCTTTACGTAGAGAGTTCATGAGGGCATCAAACAATCTCTGTATGTGATCATCTATAACTGCCTTCACTGGTGTTGTGTTGACTGTTATACAGTCTACCTTGATTTGACTACAAATAAAACAATTAATCTCTATTATTGATGAACATAGAGAGTTCATGAGGGCATCAAATAATCTCTGGAAAATACAATTGTTTCAATAATATGGCATATTACGATAACTAACAAGAGCTGTCTCAGGACAGCCAAGTGCGACTATCAAGTGCTGGATTGTGAAAAATTCTATGTCCATAAAGGGTAAAAATTCTATTAAATTAAATGCCAGCACCCAATTGTATAAAGTTTGGTTAGCGCTAACCAAATGGTTAATTCACCGTTTTGGTTAAATATTCCGATAACTCACCTAAACTCGATTGTATAAAAGTTTGGTTATCTTTTTAACCCAACAAATTCTAGTTAAAGGATGGGTTGCAATAAGGGGTCAAAAAATAGATTTTCTTTAAATTTTGTGGATTGATAGGATTACATAATATCTTTAATTTGTATGTGTAAAAAATCTGGTTTCGGCTTATTTTCCGAGATATGGGTAAATGAAGTGGGTGGGGTAAGATGGACTGAAACACAGTAGGGGTAATTCTAAGTCGCATATCTTTCTTATTTTTAGCCCCAGATGCGTGAAAATTTGTATGCGTGTCTTGTGATATATGCGTTAAACATTTATAGGCTTACAATAGATATTCCATTTATATCTTTTCCGTAATATTCATTCTTCTTTCTTTCGCCAAATTTCGCTATTTTTTAACGACCAACTTCACCAAACTATCTCCACATGTTTTATTTGAAACCCGATTTTTATGAAACATTACAAATGTATTATCCAGATATTAATGTAACTTTGTGTGAAATTTGAAAGAAAAGCGTTGGCCCGTTGTTGAGATATTTGACCTTGACCTTCAAAATAACATCGAATTCGGGAATGTCCGTTAAAACTACGCATTGTTGAGAAATGGTTATGGTTGAATGGCATGTGACAGCCCATTCATAAAAGAATGCATTTCATTCATGATTGGGGTTTTTATTGTATGATTTTACCGTTAAAGTTGATATAATCAATATAATAAACTTGGTCACCTATCAGAGTTACCCGGTCATTTCATCTAATGAAATCATTGATAGACAGATATTTGTTTAAGGCCTGTCTATACATTTAACATTATTTTCTTTTTGTAGATATTATATAACGTTATATAAATATTTAGCTTAAGTTAAGTAATTGTAAGCACATTTGGTCATTTAGTGAAATCATTCACAATGCGTCTTCTTTATAACCACATAAGAATTACCATCTGAAAATGATTAGTTTTCTCCTAGCAGATTGACAATGCTTGTCCATCATGAGATGAGTGAATGAATATAAACTCTTAGACAATTCAAGTTGCATATGAGCCAATATTTTATTTCGTGGAAATCGCTGTCCTGGCTCATTTTCTCAGAAATGGCTTTTCATGAACATGTCATTTCAGGTACACCGTGTAACGACCATCACTACCAACAATACAGACAGTTTATTTGGCCTGGCAGATGGAATGTTTCTGAAAATATTGCACTTTTGTAGCGGAAAATGACCATTTTCTCTTGTCCCTGGAAAAAATTATCAATTTCCAACATGATTTTCGATATGAAATAATCGGTAAAGGTCGCATTTTTCTTCATTTCATTAATGTTTTATATCTCACATTATTGATAGTGTCAGTCCTTTTTGAGAAAATAGAAATTCGACGAAGATTTTTGGCCATATATGTCTGTCCCTGGATTTTTGATACGAAATGTCCTCGCAATAACTTACATGTGCGTAATCAAAGTATTTTTGGTTAGATTTCCTTTAAATACAACCCAAACGGAGGTGGAAACACTCATCAAAGCCACGATGTTTAAATGAAAACAAAGTAATACTTGGTTTCGAAGTTGCGAGGCATATTAGGTACGCCGTTGGCTGCGTAGACTTATTTTTTCGTTTTCTATGCAACGGGATCAACCACACTATATTGCTCAGATCTTAGAATCGTTTAGCTTTACTTATTCAGATATAGAATCATGTCGTTTACAGCATGCAACGTATTTTCTCCCTAGTTATTCTTGTGTGTAATTTGGAGCGAATGGTCGCGGAATTCCTCGCAATAACGGTCCTCGCAATAACGACAGTTTTGTTACTGGGAGTACGAAAATCGTTACCGCAAAGACATAATAAGTTTTCTTATGTAATATGGACTTTTTGCCGAAGAGAAAAGGGTCTTGGTGCATAATTGTCTCAAACTATAATAGGAAAGCGAAGTATTTCAGCTGAAAAAAATATAATTACTGTTACCAAACATGTGTACCGATCAGTTGTTACGGAGCGGACTTGGAATCGTTATTGCAAGGACTCCTGACACATTTATGGATTCTTGGTACCACGAATGAATGAATTTTATCACTAGTCTAAAGGAGATATTTTGCCAATCACCTTGGAATGTTGTATGAAGGATATAATTCTAGATTTATAGACAAGATTAATTCTAAATGATCGTTCTGAAATGACCTTTTCTCAATATCGGAGAGACATTATACACTATTTCTTTTTAAGGTATGAATCTGTATATCTTTGCTCCATGGGTTTTGAAGAAATTACTAAGTCATTTTTTTAAAGTGGTCATGGCAAAGTAGTTCCTGGTGCTATAGGGGTGCCGTGGAAAGACATGTAGATTTTTTTTAATTTTCAAGGCAATTTACATGCATTGATTCGAATCGTGCATGTAATCTTGCAATCACAACATTTCATCCCGAAATAAAGATGGATTTTTTTTGTCAAATATTATCTTATCTTGGTAAACAAGAAGTTAAGAAGAAAACATTTTCAAATTACTTTATTTCTTTTTGTTTTGTTTTGTTTTTTGGACAATCAGTTTTAGGACACTCAACGTCTTACAACCGTGTATCTAAATTATTATGTGAGCTATCTTCCAAAAAAGAAATAACAACAACAACAACAACAAATCATCTGCGTATATTGCTAAAAGGATCGAACCCAATCAGTATGCCAAGACTGTACAGTCAGACTATGGTCGAGATTTTTCGCTCCTAAACGATTTACTATATCTTGAATATTTTTACTTGAATTTTCATTATGTTATTATTTTCCCAATGTGATATTTTATGGTTTGAGGAGAAGGTTTAAGACATTCCATATTTTTTCTCTGTTTTTCGTCATATTTGTAATTGCTTAACTTTCTTCGGGTCTTCTCATTTTTTTACAAAGAAGAAGGTTTTACGAACACTAAAGTAAGAGAAGTAAAAATAATGCTGATTACCAGCTATGACTCCGTTTCCCTTGATATCCCTTGATATCCAATCATCTATATTGTACACACAAGTTTTCATAAACTTCATTTTTGTAGTCTTCAACAGCTTTCAAGTTGTATAATTTATATGCTAGGTATCCACTGCCGATCAAATCAACTGGACCATGCCGAATCAAGCGATCGAGTACAGATCGAACTCGATCGCCATTTGTAATCGGGAATGGTCGTGGTAATCGAGCTTTATCCGCACCACTTTGTCATCTTTCTCTATTTGTTTATATATAAAAGAAATATTTGTGTAAGATTAGGTAGAAAGTTGATTGAAAAGCGATCGCGTATTGATCGGAAAGGCGATCGACCAGATCAGGAATCAATCAAAACTGGAGATCGAGTGTGATCGGATTAACATCTTTATATCGATCACATGGCCTTTTACTCATGTGGCTCCCAACCACATCTCGATCAACTCGATCTGTGCTTTATCTGTTCATTCGATCAAATAGAAGGTAGAGGTCGGGTTGATCGAGTAGAGATCGAGAAAAGTCTTTAAGTCGGGAATAATGGGTGAATTTGAGCAGTCAGTGCGATCGATTTGACTTGATCAGCAGTTGTAACATAGCATAAAATTTAACGTTTTTGAAAGGGTTTAACAAAATGACTTTTACATTTAAATGTATACATTTTTTACAATTGCATTGATTTTAATATTTAAAGACCATATATAGGTCAATACGATGTAAGAAATGGAAAAATATTTAAATATAAGTCCTCACAGTACTGGTAAATGTCATTCCAATAACAAAGACTTTTTTTATTACAAACTACAGCATGGTTCAATAAAAATTATGTGTTTTGATGGTAAAATTGGTATGTTTTTTAACCTAATTATTTGAAGCTTGAATACAATAGTGAAATTAATTTCTTTCTGTTTATTTCATAAAATAGCGAATATTGTCCTTGCAATAACTAATATGTCCTCGATGTAACGATGCACTTTCGGCAAATTATTTCACAAAAAAAGTGTTACGCTAATTTTATAGTGCCTGAAATACAAAGAGAATATTATTTTCTAGAGTCTAAAGTACATGCACATACATTTTGTCTTAGATAGAAGCTTTATTACATTTGACACAGACAAAATTCTCTATTTAATTAGGAAAATACAATACTACATTGAAAAAAAGCCAAACGAATCATTTTTGGAAATCGACTTGAACATAATTCCTTCAGTCTGGATTCTTATTCTCAAAAAACATACTTTGAAATAATCTTAAAACTTGCAAATCGAATTTCTGAAAGAAAATCTGGTTGTTACAGCGAGGACATTTTATTGAGACCATAGATTTATGAAAGACGATCTCGAGTATTTCCATGTGCATCGGAATGTTCCTGTTAACGTTATTCATTACTTTAAATGTAGTACTTTCATCCTGAACCAGAAATTCACAGAATAAATTGGAAATAAAAATTGAACTTTTTTTGTCAGATTTCCACGAAAATAAATATTGGCTCATATAAAGCTTTGGTAGTTCCAGCAATCTTAACATAATGCTAATATTTAATTTCACTCACATGTGGTAGTAATATTAATCACAGCGCTTTCCGTGTAGACATGTTTCATGTGCAATATTTAGTTTGATAAGAAAACTGAGAAGTAAAAAGAATTTCTTTTCTTTCCCATTCTGCCGAATGGGTTCTACGATACAAAAAAGTAAATATTGCTACGAAACTCATAATAGTCTGCCTACAAAGTCAAAAAATGTGACTTTCGTAGGCATTCTCTGAACATGGGCGACTACCATGCCCAATGATATCTTCAAGGCATGGTACGTACGGCTTGCCCGGTAGTCGCCTCTAGCAGGCGATATTGGTTGAAATAAACTAGGTCAAAGGTCATTCGGTACATTTTTCAGACATGCCCCCTAAAATACCTCATAACTTACACATTTATTAAGCTAAAACAATTATTTTGGTACCTAAATAAAGCTAACGATTTGTACTGTCGCTTAAAACATCAATATGCAACTTTACGAATTTGTGTTTTTGTAATTTTTGATAAATATAACAAAAAATGGCCAAAAAATCACAAAAATAAGTTTTTTCGAAAAGTAAAAAAAATCCTAAAAAATACAAACGGTATGTTTGGATGAATGACATTATAGTTAAAAATTGCCTAGACACCTGTTGTTTACTGAAATATATTTGCTTACAGAATTAGTCTTTGGCTTACCCCTGTAGCCATAGCTTAAAGTGGGTGGGGTAAATTTTCCAAAAAAATACAAAAAACACAAACATTGGTGTAGCAATACGAACTTCATATAAATGATATTCTACGATATTTTTACGATGTTTTATTGGAAATTCTTGTTTAAAAATAATATTTTCATGAACTTTTATAGCTTTCGATGCATTTTCCTAAAATATAATAAGAATTTTAGGGGCAAAAACATTGCCCTAATAAAACAACATCAGAACTATATATAGCTTATATCAACATCACTTAGTCAAATCTTTGCCTCTTTTGACGAATACATAGTCATTAAAAGTGCAATTAAATAAATAAAGACTCAAAATAAAACAGAAATTAAGCATAATCAGCAGCTGAAAGTAGTCATTTCACTATCTTACAGCTCGCGATAATAGACCTGGCAGAGCAGTCCTAGCCAATAGGCTGGGATGCTCTACCAGGTCATTTATCGTGAGGTATACGATCATACGACATTGAAGGTAAGTATTTATGTTTCAACATGTTTTGTTCATTAATGGTGTAGTTTCACTTTGTAAACCGGGCGTTTAATTCCATTATTGCAATTTGGGTGATTACATCTGGTAGCCTTACGAGAACATTCGAACATGTACATAAAATGTAATTAGGAACGGATCATTCCATTCTATGGATTTTTTTTATCACAATCATAAGTCTGACTGTAGTTCTGATATGCGATTATGGTATGCGATATGAAGATCTTAAGTGCCCATGAAGGTATATATACATGTATATACTTAGATACATGTATGTAGGCCTACATGCTTCCATTAGAGACAACAGGAGATTCAGTCTTTGGGTCTATCTGATTTTGTTACCAATACTCTTCAAATTATTTTAGAAATTAAACTAAATATTATTCTGTATGTGTCTTTAAGTATGCAAATCACTCGATCTTTAATAAAACGCTATTATATGTTACTGGTTAATATTAAAATATAAAGACACAACGATCGCCAGCTAATCCATCCTGCACAATCCTTACCATTTTTATTAACAACTAATGGGTTGTGGAGTTGGCACAAAGGAACTCTTTGTACATAAATAAGGAAAATCTATGAACCTAGGGTTGCTTTTTAGTATGCTGACGACAATATACCTGACAAGCCTCTGGGCATTGACTAACTTATGACATAACTAAAAACTCTTTATTCAATTATAATTTTCGTTGTAATCAAATGTGTATCTTTCATTTGTACGAGTACGAGTATTGTTGTGCCTTATCATAAAACATACGAAAAAAGTGAATCCGTATGTTAAAAACCTCAGACATTTTTTGCATCGTAACTCAGATCATGCGATTTAATTCAGAAAATCGAACAGGATCGTGTTGTTGTTTACTTGATTGGTCAGTATTTGTGAATGCCGAAATAAATAAAAGTAAAATAAAATGGCTTTTGTATTTCAATTGTGCAGAAATCGAGTTCCTTCATATAAAAATTATACCTTAATCCTATATTATTACCACAACTCGAAGCCCATTTGCTTGGAAATCTTAACATTCGTCGATGCAAGAGATTCTCAGCATACACATCCATTTGTGAAGTTTAAGGTCACAAAAACCTGGACGTATTTTCGTAGGATCAGAGACGTTATTACAAATATTTCTGAGAATGCACCCATGGTAAAGAACTTAAGAAGTGGGCGTGCTCTTCTATTCCATTAACTGATAGACTCAACAACAGGTATTGTTTCAAAAAGATGAAGGATTGATCATATCAGTTATTCTTGGATAACTATTTACGTCGCATAATTATATTAAGATATATTTCATACGTCAATAGATGCGAAATATATCATGCATCTTCGGCATCATCAGTGGCAACTGTAATTGACAAGGTATTGACTTGCACTGTAACGGGACACGCTGAAGATGGAGGAAAATTACACAAAGTGTTTGGTATCTAATAACGGGTGGAATACCTTAATCATCTGCCAGATTTGACAGCGCTTTTAGGGAGACCTCTTTTTTTGAAAGGGTTGGAGTACGATAAAAGTCTAGAATCGCATGGCAATTTTGTTTCGTGATCTCTAAAATCTTTAAAATTCACTCTGGGTATTCTCTCGAGATAATGCTGTGCACCATGCAACTTAGCCTGGATTCTAGTATAACAATGTCTTGCTGTTTCTCTATCCCTGTTCACAGGTACCACAATTTTACATATATCAATGTCTTTGAATCATATTCTTCACATTGTATAGCGATGACTAGACCCAGGCTATACACTAAGTTCTACATGTACATAGACTGATACTGACTAAGATGTGGGACTGATAACACAGAGCACCATGAAGGTGCTAGTTGGGGAGCCTAGTCTCCAATCTGTACCGTGATTCTGCCATTGTGTATTAATGGGGGAACAAAACGTTTTGAGCCTAGCACAGACAGAACCAGATATTTGTATTAAAACGTTTTTGTTTTTCCACTTAGACTTCTTCGAACTCCATACAATACTATTTTCCCATCTAGTTAGCCAGTGTTTGGTGGTAGGAAAAAGAAGATGACTCGCCACAGAAAATTGCTCTTCAACAGAATTTGGAAATAATTCCAATGGTTCTTGTGGACGTACTTTCTGTCAATTGTCCGTAGAAACAGACTATATTGCTTTTAAAAGATTGGTTCATACATGTAGTGGATACAGCTATCGGATGTGCCTGGGTCATAAAAGAACGATTGTCTGGCTTGCCCTTAAAAGTTCTTTTTCACTTGTGAAATGTGTAGGCCTATGGAAGGATGATTGAACGAAGGTTCTAGCCACTCGAATCTTATCAAACTAGGTCATTGAATTGTGGGACTTTCTAGTACAAGAATTGTCCTGGGCCCACCTTCTTTAAAGCTGTTTTGAATCTAAATTTTGAACAAGCAATCAAAATTAATTTTGTTAAAAAACACTTATTGAGAAAAATCAATCAGTTTCTATATTTTTCTCCCCTGTGCCCGGTTCTACTGTTTCAAGATAGCACAATGCTAGAAAGAATTGAATACCGGATGTTGCTTTAATGCATCATTAACAGTACTGATTTAATAAAATATATCATTTTTCTACTGCTTTTAGCTGAAACATGCCTAAAATATTGAAGATCTCTCTTGCATATTTTGGAATTTTGATGTTTGATCCCACTCTGTTCTTTAAATCTATAAACACGCTCTGAAGTTAAGCAAAAAATATGAAGGTACAAGTTAATAGCATATCGCATCGATGAAATTGACTTACTTTTTTTCAGTTCTTATGAAAACAAAAAATATCTTTTGGTTTGACCAAAAGTCGATTTTCAATAAAAAGAAAATGCCATTTTTGCTACTTCTGCATACATGTACATGTCAGGCCCGTAGGAAGCAATTTTATATTGGGACGGCTGAAGCCCTTGTTTCTGAATATTTGGGGGGGGGGGGGGGGGGGGGGGGCTAAATTTGATTTTCTCTAAAATTTCGCGTAAACTAAGGAAAAATCGGCATTTTTGGCCATTTTTGGGGGGGGGGGGGGGGGGCAAAGCCTCCGAGTCCCCTGTTCCTACGGGCCTGAACGTAACAAGTTACTATGCCAATCATCTTTTTTTATTTATTGAATAAGCTTTTCTTTGTCTAATGGATTGTAGTTATGCATGCAGTCTTTCCAATCTGAGGCTTTTTAGTGTACAGTAATGAATGTATAGAATTTATAGGTGGGGAGGCGTAGTAGGCCTAGGCCTATGTGTTCTTCGTGAAACAATGTCAACCATTTCCGAACAAGTGAGTTTTTTTTTCTTTTTTTATACAAAAGACAAATTGTTCTAGATTGTTAAGTGTTTATTCATTACATTACTTGTAATGTTTTGGTCGCGCCAAAGTAAATTGTACCAAATTCCTAGGTTATTTGAGTGGGTGGGGTAACTCTTACTCACTTTTTAACATTTACACCGTGAAAGTCATTGTTTTAAATGTTATTTTTTCAGGTATATACTAATATGATCTGTTTAGAGTCAATATCCAGACAAAAGAAATGATATCATTTAAGTTCCATCAATACCGTTGAAATGCCGTGTACACTGTGTAAAAGCAATGATCGTTACAAATCTTGACGCCCGCTGACTTCGAGCTGTACCTGCATATAGAAATAGTGACTTTTTACCATCAAACTTGATTTTAAATGTTTGCTAAGGGTTTATAGACATTTTTGAACGTGTTTGTGTAATTGAAATCGCAATAATTTTTCACA